>JAWNPI010000085.1:18995073-20225147 GCA_035047625.1 Drosophila mettleri
GCGCGAACTGTTTTGGCCCGTTCGAATCGAATTCAATTTTTCAACAACCTGTCATTCAGAAACAGAAAAAAACGATGCCAAAAACAGCAGCGGCAGTGGCAGCTCAGAGAGGTGCGAGACACACGCACACACATACAGATAAAGAGAGAGAGAGAGAGAGAGATTGACTAGCTGTGGCAGAGCAGAGGCTGTGCGCTTAACCCCTTTTAACAACAATTTTTACCTTTTTGGCTACGTAACGCGTCGTCTTCCTCTTTTTTTTTGGGAAATATCACAATATATATATATGTATATCAAAGAAAACACGAAATCATAGGCAAATACAAATACAAAAACAGAAGAAGAAGCAGCAGTAGATGCTTGTATCGATCTGTAACTGAAGCTGAGACTCAGCCTGAGGCTGCGAGTTCAGTGTCTGGAATTTTTTAACATGTATGTGCGAGGCGCTGCCTGTGAGAGAGTTGCCTCTGTGTGTGTGTATGTGTATGTGTGTGTCTTTTTCAACTCTTGCTGCTGCTGCTACAAGTTAAACATTTACTCATCGCCAGTTGATGCGAACTCTCGTCTATGGCTTTTGCCTTTTTGGGCACGACTCTTTGACAAGAGATGCTGTCATGGATATTTCGTTCATAATCATTATGCATAGGGATAGAGTATATAGGGTGTATCTGTATGTGCGTATATGTGTGAAGGGAACTGTGTGGGTGTCTGTGCAAGTTCTGCTGAAAGCGAAAAGTCAATGGAGAACGAGCCGAGTATCTGTATACTAAAGACTCTTTCTAGCAGCTTGATGCAATTTTTCATAAGGAGAGAGAGAGTGGGAGAGTGAGATAGAGTATAGATGGGCATATAGAGTAAGTAGGGCAACGCAAAATCCGTAGGCGTGTGCCTATATAGAAGCTCTATAAGAGTCTTTGCTGTTCTATAAAAAACTTGGACATAGCCATAACTCTATACTCTATTATCTACGAGCTTATGATTGAGGTGTAGAGAATTTAAAGTAAATATATAAACGATATACCAGATACTCTTTCAATTTTGTTTTAAATATGTAGTGTACTCTATGGGTTAGAGTATATAAGCATTCGAGCATGTAGAGCATTGAGTGATCTGTGTGTGGACATTTACCTTAGCTGATGTAAGTGAGATATCATGAAATATTTTATTTGTACCCTATACTCTACATCCAAGTATAATGGGTTATTCTTCAATAGCTCAAAAGTAATAAATACAAATGCTCTACACACGTGGAGTCGTAAGTGTACATAGAATACCTGAGGAGACCTATGTGCGCTTGACATAAACTTGAGGTATCTTTATTGGGTATATAGAAATCGATTATATTCCCAATTCGCATAATTATCAAAGGTATAAGAGTATTTGGAGTATAAAGGAAATTGCGAGCTTAATATCTTTACAGGATATCATATTAGTCTACTAAAAACTTCACATATGCAATCCATTAAATAACATATATCTGTGTGAACTAAAGTGTTTGAAGGCTGATGTAAACAGGGTATCACTGTAGCAATATACCCCTTCTAAACTCATGCATAGCACTTCCATCGAAGAAGTGTAAGTGGGGTAGTGTAAGATATTCTCAGAGCGAATTGTATTCATTTCTGACCAACTGCAGCTACATCTACTCTACACTCTCTCTCTCTCTCTCTCTCTCTCTACTGGATATACCCTTTCTAGTCGCATATTTGAATTGCCGACTTTGATCTTTGGTCGCTGCGCGCGCAGCATCTGAATGATTTTTATTGTTTTCGAAATGGACTTGTTAAAATTTCGGCAACTTCACAAGGTTCGATTCGAGTAGCCGTTTGCAGGTTGCGGACTGCTGACTGCAGCAGCAACAGGTGACTAGGCGTTGCCTGACAGACTGGAAATGCCATTGGCCAGGGGTAAACTGGAAGCTGGAAGCTGGAAGCCGTGCACTAACTAGCTGAAAGCTAGTAGCTGCTGCTACTCTTCATAAAACGAGCATTGAGTGCAGCGCCACATGAAATTCATAAGGGTAAAGTGATTGACTAGGGGATACTCAGGAATACCCAATATCTATAGAGATATGTTAGGCTAAATTCGTGCAACTTGTGATATGTCTTCCATCTCTAAAGTCAGGGAAAGTGAATAAATGAGATGAAAGGCTTCTTCTTCTTCTATCGCTCGTCTTTGGCTCTACTTTAATTCTTCTTCTTCTCTATTCTATTGCTGGCCTTAGGGATATATCCATGACACTCTCAACCGAATTGAGTATCTAACGATAGGCTCCCCCAAATTCCACATCCCCTACTACAGAGCTGAGCCTGAACCTTTTAGACTCATCAATGCAAATTGTGAATTGAGGCTAAGGCGAAGTTCTGGTTCTGGTCTGCTCGTCTTCGGTTAGACGCACTCGTTTACAATTTTGCATATAAATTTTATTTTATAGAATGTATAATTAGATAATATAAATAGATAATATCAATCGGTATACGGGCTTAAGACTGCGATTACTCTGGTCTTCAGCTACAGCCATAGATGAGTTCCTTTACTTTACACCTTAGCTTAAGGAACAGTATACCCTATTGACATTGAGTATAGGGCATAAAAAGCGGGAAAGTTTTTTTGTGACGCTGCTCGTTTGTTGTTGTTGTTGTTGTTGTTGTTGTTGTTGTTGTTGTAGGTCTTTGATAGACTTAGACTAAAGCAGCGACATTGCCTGAACTCAGTTTGCTGGCTATGACTGTTGTTATTGTTGTTGTTGTTGCTGTTGTGACTCGCTGTTGTTGTTGTTTAGTCGCTTTTAAAGCGTTGCCAGCAAAGTGCTAATTTTTACACATACACCCAGCTCAGCTACTGTTCATTAGCGATTTTTTGACGCGCCCGATATGCTCACGACATGACGCAGATAACACACACACACACACACACGCACATACACTCACACGCACAGGCACACTCACTCATACATAGACACAGCTTTGTCTCCCAGCAGCTTGCAACATTGAATATTTGTCAAATATTGAAAAAGAGGCAGCAAAATCAAGTGGAGTCTTTAAAGCAGGGCAGCAACGGCTATATAATACGCGCTCAAGCTGTCGCTGCAGACGGTCGAAGACGGTCAACCATATTGTGCGACAGCTAATATACTCACTTTGTTCGTTAACCGAGAGGGCATTGGAGCACATTCGAAACCATTATACTTTCTTTTTTAATAGAGCGAGCGAGTATAAATTAAGAGCAAGAAAATTCTGTTCACACACTGAGTAGGCTAAGCTGGCAGCAAGTCGAAAGTACAACAACTCAAACATCTTTCACTCTGAAACCAATATACTCTCTTTGTTCCACACGCTGAATGAACATAACAAGGCAAGGCAGCTTCCGTGCTTAGCTTCTGTTGACCATTGCAGCAAGTTTTACAGTTAAAGCGCAGTTGGCCAACTGTCAAATGCAACTGTAACAGGGCTAAAGCTGGAGCGCGCTTGTGGAGCTGCAGTCGCCTGGAGCTCGCTGGCCGTCAGTCAGTCCGTCAGTCGTGTTTCGTAAATTTAAGGCGCGTTGTTTAGGTGCGATCTCTGGCCAAACAGTTTACGCTCGACTGCAGCCGCTGCTTTAGCTTTAGACTAAGCAAAAACAAGCAGAAGTATAAGACGAAGAAGAAGAAGAAGACGTGCGACTTTTAGCATTCATGTGCTTCAGCTTCCTTCCAGCCAGAGCTAGAGCTTGACGTGGCTCAGAGTTCGAATCGCGTCAATTCTTAAAATCTCACTCAGCTTGGTCTAGCTTTGGGTCTCTTGCAATCCAAACTTTTTACTGTTTCGGCACACAAATGCGAAAAACAAAGGCAGCAGCTACTGCAATGCCAATTGCAGCAGCAACTGTAAATCTGCGTGAGCCTTAGACACTTGGCTGGCCAAATGTTTGCCGACTCTAAGGAATCGTTGAGCCAACAATAAACAGTGATGATGAGATCTTATGAGCGATTTCCCAACAATTAGCTATGATACCTAACTGATCAATGAGTCATAGTTGCAGGAAGTTGTCGCAGAGCACATAGAGAGACTTTAGCTAATTCATAGAACTCGAAGAATCTAGGAATATTTATTTATATAACTATATTTAAGCCCAGCTATATATATTTATCTGTATATGCCATTGGGGCGAATGCCAATGATATCTTATAAGACATTTTATTAATCCATCAATCACTCGTTTAGTTAGTCAATCAAACACGAGGTCAGTTACTCCTTCCAGCAGCTGTCTATTGAATCTGAGGTAGTCCATCTCTGGTAGTCCATCTGAGGTATTCTATCGGTCAATCTAGTTCTGAATTTGAGTCTGAGGTAGTCTATCAATTGCTCAGACTATCAGTCAATCCATTACACAATCACTATATTAATTAAGGTCCCCTCTCCATCTCTCTCTCACTCATTGAACTACATATCGCTCTTCCTCTTTCCATACACAATTACTATTATTACTTTAACTTTTTTTCTCGCTCTTTGACTTTATTTTGCTATCGATATGTGTGTCTTCCACTCACTCTCTATATCTTTCTGTTTTTCTTGCTCTATCTCTATCTGTCTCTGTACGTCCCTTATTCTAGCCTTGCCCTGTACTTTCTTTCTATCCATATTTCTTCATTTTTCTTTCCCACACTCACTCCCTCTCTGTCTCTATCCCTCTCTTTCCCTCTCTTTAATTGGCATTATAGAATCAATCATTGGATGTTAAAGTCTCTAATTGTCTAATGTGAAATCGCATCGTTGTGACATTAGTTGAATGTTCTGTAAATGCAACATGGAGGTGCACCATGGCAAGTGCATGTAAGAGTGTGTGAGTGTATGTGAGTGTGCGTGTGTGTGCGTGTGTGTGTGCATGGGCAATGAGCAATGGGGCGGCCATTTTGGCTGGGCGTCGAAAACCGCACAAAGCGATTAATTAATTAAAATTGGCAAACATGAATTTATCGCGCAAGCAATTTGCACAATCAGTTTAGCGGCTGTTGCTGCTGCAGTTGCTGCTGCAGCTGGTGCAGTTGCAGCTGCAGTTGTTGCACTAAATGCAAATATCTGCCGCAAAATATATGGCAGCAAGGACTAGCAAGGACTATGGCATTCACAACGTCAGCTGCAAACGCACTGTGCATAATTATTGAAATTTGGAAATTGTGCGGTTCGCAGGCTTTGGGCGAGCGGGAGGCAGACACAGAGATAGATAGAGAGAGAGAGAGAGATAGGGAGAGAGACAGCGGTGAGGTAGGCCAGAGAAACCGCAGCAACAGTTGCAGCAGCCACAAAACATTTCGATACAAATTTGAAGCCTGGCACAAAGCTGGGCGAGCGCAGCTCGAAGAGGGCAACGCGAATTCGCATATTTCAACAGGCGACCGCAAAAATGCCAACGCACAAGCAGCGCAAGCATAGTTGGCTCTGGCTATGGTGACGTGGGCGTGGGTGGGGAGTGGCTGCCAGGCAGAAAAATTACAAATGCAATCGTGAAATTAATTTAATTAAGCCCAGGGCATGCAAAAAGTTGCGTAACCACGAGCGAGAGAGCCAGAATTCGAGTTGGAGAAGCGTCGAAATGTTTTGTCGAAACGATTTAAAGTTTTTTTGTTTTTTTTTTGTTTTTGTGTATTTCTCTGGCCAGCAAAATGCGCCCAAAGTGGGGAACATTTAGATGTCGCGCGCGCGCTCCTTGCTTTTCGCATGCAAATTGTGCTTAATTGAGCAAGCCTCGGGCCAAACTCTCTTTCTCTCACTCTATGTCTCGCCTCTCCACTGGCAACTGGCTATGGCCTACGCTGCGTATACGTAATATGCAAATTGTTGTCGCGCGTCTGTTGCTTTTGCTTAGTTTGTTGCTGCCGCTGCTGTTGAGCTTATGAAATTTATTAGTTTTGTGCACAAAACAGCTGCAGCCGGCAAAGGATTTCACTTGTCCCAAAAACAAGTGACAAAAAAAGTCAACGATTTTCGCGTATTATTGAAATTTATTGCTGTCCAAGAGTTAAGTGGGAATGAGCCTCTTTCTTTTTCCTTTCTTGAATATATAAGTTCTTTTATTTTACAGAAATTCAATTAGTCATATGTAATTTACATATAATGTATTATAATTATTATTTATTTATTATTAATTCATATATAATTTATTATATATATTTACATATTTATAACTTTTTTTTAATAATATAAATATTAATTTTAATTATTATTATTTATTTATACAAATTTTTTTAATTCTTTATTTTTATAGTTAAGGTTATTTATTATATTTTTAAAGTTATTTAAATATATTTATTTTTTATTAACCCCTATTTTGAAAAATTGAAATATAAATATATAAATATAAATAATATATATATGTAAAAAAAAACTATTTTTCTGCCATAAATACCATTTTAAAACAATATTTGTTTTTTAAATTAAAATATATAAATATAATTATTATATTCATGTAAAATTATATTATTATAGATTGAAAAAATTAAAAAAAATAATAAAGTGTTATATATATATTCATTTATATTATTTTGGCAGCTGCTGCGTCTTAGCCATAGACATAGATATAAAAATATTTATTTTTTTGCAACAAATAAATATTTTTTGAATGAAAAACTACATATGTGAATTGTTACAGCTATTACAGAACAGATGTCTGTGTGTTTATATATGAAACATAATTCTTTTTGTCGCCACGCAGAAATCAAGTGTAAAATTGAATGCAAAAAAGGTGCAAGGGCATAAATTGCGCATACGCCGCGTTAGCCGCAGAGCAGAGCAATTTGCTCATATTGCATGGTAATAAATTAATAAAAGTAATTAATTACAGAAGCGAAAGGCGAAAAATATATTCAATAAAAGCGCGCACCATAATTCATTCGAGTGGAGCAGCAGCAGAAGCTGCGGCAGCTGCAGCAGCAAAAGTTGCAGCAAGTTGCAGCATTTACAGCTATAAAATTTGATTGCCGAAATTGAAAGTGCTTGAAAAATTGATCAACAATGCGGTTTGGAAAAAATTGCTATCTATAAATATATATAGATGAGTGGCACATAAATATGAACTGATAATTATGTTTGGTCAAACATGTAAGAGAGCAATTATGGCAATTAACAGGTGTCTCACTGGGTGTGTGTGTCTGTGTGTCTGTATGTGCGTGTGTGTGCACACCTGCTTTACAGCTAATCATAATAATAAAGAATTTAGTTAAATACAACTTAATTATTGCTAAATGCAAGCGCCAGGGCGGCGTTACGCCAGCGCCGCTTAGACATATCAATTATAGGCCATTTAGCAGCACAGATTGGTCTCGGGCAGTCGGAAGTAAGCTGCACACACACACACACGCACACCCTAACAGACACACACGGACAGCGTATGTACAAAAAATTAGTTTAATTATGGCCAATCGAAGTGAGTTTAATGCATTTATTATTATATATTAGCAACTAGCAGCTGTACAGCTCTCTCTCTCTCTCTTTCTCTCTGTCTGTCTCTCTTTCATTCTCTCACATATATTTACTTTGCACTTACCCAGCACATTGGCCCCAAGATTGTTCAGCATGCTTGCCGAAAAGTTGCGTATGGATAGCGTCGACAGTTTGTCGCCTTTTTCTCTTCACTTTTTCACTTAATTCTGATTGGAATTCAATTTGATTGAATTGCAGCGTTTGGGGTGGACTCCAATTGGGCCGTCGTATACTTTGTCTATCACAGTATAGTAAATTTCGTATGCAACTTCACATTACATTTCAATCTTCCCGCGCGCTGTCGCAGCTGTAAGGAGAGAGCAAATTGTCTTAGAAAATATGAGCATACAGCTTAGTGTTTAAAGTAAGATTTTGAGCTGAATAAGTGTTAAAAAGGAGATATGAAATTTGAAACTTAGAAGATTACATAGATATATAGTCGTAAATCTTTGTTAAGATTAAGACAATTAAAGTACTTCTGAAATCTATAGAGATTGTTTTTTATAAACATTATCTATAAATTGTCACATCAATAGTCAGATCAGTGAATAATAATACGAGAATATATCTCCTATAAAGACAATATGGTTGAGCTTAAAGCGAGTTATGATGATAATCGCTTAACATAGACTAATTAACAAAGCTCTTAGCTATTATATTTAATATTAATATATAGATAGAGAGAATAGATACTATTTGGAAGTACCCTAGTACTTATACATATATGTATCTCATATGCATTATTATTTATTATTTCCTTTAAATGTAAAGCGTGAGACAATGAAATTAAATAAATAAGATAAAATAAATTATGTTATAGATATACAAGAAAATACAGAAAAAGTGACAGAAATAAAAAGAGAGGGAAATATTAAACAGAGGGATATAAAACTATAAGAATCAAGATAAAGAAAGAGATTTAAATTCAGCAGAACTTAAGATATAATTAAACCTAATGGAACCTGTAAGTTCTCAATGTAAATTTAGCTATTCAACATTCTCAATAAATATAAACTTTGCTACTAAAGACTACTTTTGCAAGTTTCTGCAAAATTATGAAAATCTTGTCTGTTGCGCTCTCATGAATCAGTGAATTACATTAGATCTTCGAACACTACAAGTTAATATATTATGTCTAACTTATTTTTTATTAATATTATTAATACATTTTAATTAACAATAAAAGCTAATATTTTATATATAACTATCTATTTTTTTTTTAAATATTGAATCAAAGCAAATATAATTTGCAGCTGCTTAAATTTGTTCTGAAATTCTTTGACACTTGAGCAGAAGTCTGCGATTTTGTGCATAAATAGAATAATTGAAATATTATTAAAATAACACATAATCAAAGAAAATTCTAAGATTTGACCACAAGAAGACCAATAAATATTCAACTCCCACAATGTCGTCTGGCAAATCAAGACAAATCTAATTTGTCCAATCAAATTGTTGATGAGAAATTCGGACTAAGTTTTGCATTTGTGCACTCACCTGGGCGACCCCTCTGCCGTTGTGGCTGGGCTCGTGTGTAGAGCGGGCCAGCAGCAGCAGCAGTCAAAAGTTAACCGCCTTCGGGGTCAAAGTTCAGGGCAAAGGCAAGACGCTCAAATTGCCATAGTAAAATTAATTAAATGCCTTTGACCATAAAAACAAAAATGAATGCCAAAAGAAATTAAAACGAAGTCACTTGGCCGGAAGTTGAAAAGTTTTCTAACACGCACATTAACACTAACACACACACACGCTCACTCTCGCACACACACACACACACAGTCGGGGACACGTTGAAGGTAAGCACGCAATGGAACGGAAATTGTATCGTTTATTGATGAAATGTTTGACCAACTGACAGCTGGACAAAAGTGCCGCAATTTAGCTAGAATGCGGTTATATTGTTGTCGTTTGTATATCTATATATATATATATATATATATATATATATGTATTTGTATGTTAAGCTGGAAATCAATTATAGCAGCTGCATTAAAGCACGCACACGCACACACATTCCCATACACACACGCTTAGAGAAAAGCACTTCTTTTTGCACATTTTGGCATTTTTTGATGTCAAAATTAGTTGAGCGTCCGCTGGGAATTGACTTTGCTTCCGGTTTGTGTTAACCCGTATAACGGTTTGTTAGCTTTTCAGCGACGGCGTTTTGCGATACGTAACGTCACGCGTAACGTTTGTTCAGCGACTCGCTCGCATTTGAGACAAATGCGAAAAAATCAAAACGAATTGACTCGATGATGATAACGTTAACGCTGACGCTGAGCGTCGACAGCGACGGCGACGGAGACAGCGATGCCGATGCCGATGCCGACGCTGACGACAACAATGATTTCAATCGCCAACACCCAAAACACCCAATCCACCCACTCGCTCACCCCCCCTCTCTGCCAATAGCTGGCGCTGTAGCTCGCTGGCGTGCCAAACAATCGACAAGTGAAAAGCGAAAAGCGAAAAGCGGGTAAGGAGCGCATTATCTGCTTTCCTATCTGCCAACTGCTTTGATTTGCAACTCGTGCGTGTGCTGTGCGCGCAACAGGGACGGCTATAGCATGCAGCTGCCATCTTAACGCGAGCAGCATTGAGCGTAGCTAGCTGTTGCGCTCTTACAGCCGCATAGCGACAAGCAAGAGCGAGACGGAGAGCGTTCGCTCTGTGCGTACAACAAGCGCCGCCCACAAAAACGTAAGCACTGCATGTGTGCGAGTCTGTTTAGCCAATGGGGTGGGGGGAGCACTCGGCTCGATAAATGGCCATTGTTTTTGGCGCCTGTTATGCGGCGCCTATCGATAGGCGATTGTTGAGAAAAAAGAAATGCTAAGAAATCGGCGCAGCCAGCTTCTCGCCCCCCTTTTGCATTTGCTGTTGCGCTGGCAACCAGCCATTCACAGTTATTGCCAAAAGTCAACTGCGGGACGTGGGGGAGACGGCGGCCAACAATGGAATTTGTATAAAGCATAACTCTCAGAGGATGACAGAGATTGAGCCGCGTGCCAGCTAAACATTTGCAGCTAAGATGGCTTCAGGGTGCTGCTGTTGCTGTTGCTGCTGCTGCTGCTGCTGCTGTGTTGCTGCTGCCACTGCCACTGCCACGTGTGCCCACTCACCTGTTGTAACAGTCGCTCACGCCCCGCATTCACATTCTCAGCTCGACCCTGCAGTCGCTTATTAGTTTTTTGTTGTCAGGACGCTGCTTTTTCGTTGAAATATTCTATATATACTGTGTGTATATATATATACATATATGTATGTATTTGTTGCAGCATGCAAAATGTTGAATTAGCCAGCAAAGAATGTTACCAAAATGAAACTTGCTATGGCAACGGCTTGCCCAAAAACAAAATAAAAGTCGAATTCCGAAAAATAAATGAAAATAAAAATCTCGCTCTCTCATGTCTCTCCCTCCCTCTGCCCGTGCCTCTGCCTCCCTCTCTTTATCAATTGCAAGCGCAAGCAAACAAATTCGTGGCGTTAATTAAAAACTCAAATTCGAGACCCCCGAAAACCCAACCACAAGAAGCACAAACAAATTATTCAAGCTGTTGTACAAAGACCCAAATTGATGTCTGTCTCAAGCAAAATGAAGAAGAACACGAACTCGAGCTCGAGCTCGAGCTCGAAGTAGAAGTAGAAGCAGAAGTAGAAGTCTAGCAATTGATACAGTAAAATACATTTAGATCTGTAAAATATCACACACAATTCTCAGATCTGACAGGTAGCCAGCTCTCTACCTGTCTGCCAGTTAAGCAAACAGAAGACCAAACAACGAACTTCAGACGTCCACAACGATTTTCATTTGTTTGCAAACGAGTTGAGGAGCTCAACAGATATTGTGTAATATAAATATATGTATATATATTATGGAGTACTTAGAGTCTTTATATTTGCTATAAAAATGCAATTTATATAGTAATAGAAGGTATTATATGGAGATATACATCTTTAGCTTAGATAAGTATTCAATATATATTTTGTTGATAGAAAAAACATACAAAATGTATGGAAGAATAATGTTTAATATAAATATGAAACTTTTAAATCTATATTCTTGATAGATAAAAGGAAGCAGTAAGCTAAGAACGATCAATTTTATATAATTCTTAGTTTAATAAGTATTTAAATGTATTTATAAGATATAGAGCTTAGTAAGAGACTTAAAAATCGTGTTTTATTTTGATTTTGATTTTTTTTTTTAAATATATACACAGATTTATATATTTAGTATATTATAAGACTTAATATCTAACTGAAACTGAAATCAATTTTAAAATATATAATTTGGCATATACATTTATATTTATTTAATGAAGCAAAAACAAGTAAAAAAGAATAATGAAAGTTCTTAGAGTTTCTATTCCATTATGAAGTTAATAAATAATATTTAATAATCAATATATATGGATATATTTTACGTCCAATTTTCATTTAAAAATTGATTAAAAAATGAAAATTAATAAAAAAATTAAGAGTACCTGAATATATTTCTAGAATATAAAGTCTTGCCAGCTTCATTTGCTTAATCGCAAAGACCCAAGCATTCGCATATTCACAGAGCCCTTCCCATTTTTATTTTCGTAGTGCACAGAAAAATCAGTAAACAAAATAATCGTGAACAATAAGAAGAAGAAAAACATCTCAATTCGATGTTGGGCTCGTTTATTAGAGCTTAGTCTATTTATAGATTTGTGCACACAGCGATAAGAGAGCATATTAGATTCTATGTGTAGCTGTTAATGTAACTAGAGACTTCTTATTAGGTATATATATGTGAGTGTCTTTCATATAAAAATCTACGTCTGGGATATATAATGAGAGTGATTTTAAGAAACAGTTTGCTTTAGCGAAAAATTTTAATCTATAAATTTATTTTAGGCTTTTTAGTAGAAATTGATTTTAAATTCCCTTAAGTCAACTCAGTTATTTAATATATTTATCCATCTCTGCGCGAGTATTATACAGTCAGTAGTGCCCAGCTGCAATGCTTTGCCTCCCTTTTCTTTTTTTTTTTTTTTTTTTGTATATTTTTGCTTCGATTTTGTTATCAGCTATGTTCGAGCGTGTTAATTAATCAAAGACGGCTTGGGCTGTTGCGCATTTGATCGACTGATATAAATACATATACATATATATACATGTATGTATATGTGTATACAAATACGCATGCATATAAGTGTATGCCTCTTATGCGCTAACAACTAGTTGAATTTCACAATATTTTTGGAATTGTTTAGCTGTCATCAAGGCAAACAGCGCCTCAATTAGAGCTCACTGCAGAGGGAAAGGGAAAGGCAAGGGCAAAGGCAAAGGAAGAGCGAGACAGACTGAGAAGGAAGCGCACTTTTGCATGCTATGCATGGACATGACATAAATCACTTTGCAGTATATTGGCTGCTGAGTCGACTCGTTGAGCCGCTGGCATACTAAGCTGCAGAGGCGTGCAGTGTGCATGGGGGGAGGGACAAGGGGGCTACGTCTGTCTGCGAAGCTGGGCACTTGGCATGTGCGCGGCATTTTTTGACTTTGTGTCAAAGCAGCAAAGCTTAAGCCGCCAAAGGCGGCACGAGCGAGGGAGTGGGAGCGAGACGAAGCGAGTGAGTGAAGTGTACGTGCAGAATATGCAACGGGATCTCTCAGCGCGCTCTTCGACGAACAACAACAAAAAAAATGGCGTCCAGTTTAGCAGCTCCTTTGCTTTGCACATCAATTGGCTTTTAAGCTAGAGCATAAATCAAGCGCGAGATTTACACAGATGAAGAAGAGAGCGAAACAGAAAGACAACGAATGAATGCGTGGCATCGAGTGGCGGGATTTTTATTTATTTTGTTTTTATTTTCGGACCAGGGGCTGGGGGCGATGGCGTTTTATTGAAAGGATAATCGATGGCAGCGGCCAAAAATTGCATTAAAGGCTTTGCCGTGGCCCTTTAAAAGCCGAACACTCGAAGAAGATGTCGACGAACTTTGAAATGCGGCTCTGCGGTCAATTTAATTGAATGATGAATTGCGTTTGGACACCGACTCAACGGGCGGGGGGGCCGATGCTGCTGCGGGGGCGTGCCAGAGCGCAGAAATTTCTTCAGTTGAAACGCAAAAAGCAAGCCAAAGGAAGAGCGTTCGAAGGGTGCAGTAGCAGAAGTCTGTGCTGGCGCCCACGCCGCTTTCCCGTTAGCTTTAGCTTTTTTTTAAAGCTCAGATTTTGTGAGTTGGCATTTCTAGCTATTTTCATGATTTTTTTGATTAATTTTGACTATTTTTGAGAAGTTTTTTTTTAGCTTTTTATTATATATAAATTATATATTCAGCTATTTCCACCATTTTCATACTTTTGGCCTTTTTTGTGGGCCAGCACTGGTAGCTGTTGGGTTACTGTTGGCCAGGGACAACGGCTCCTTGGGACAGTGCAGCGACAAAGACGAATACGCATAATCAGTCAAAATTTATGACAAGCAGACCAGAAACTCAGCTTAAGCATTTAATTGGAGCCCGATTGTTGTTGCTGTTGTTGTTGCTGTTGCTGTCGCTGCGTGTGGCCCCCTCGGCTGACTAATTAGCTAAAGGCATATGCCTCCATTTGTGGACGACATTTTCAGTTCAGTTTTTGCTCCTTTTTGTGCTAGACCCAAAATCTGATGACAACAAAAACAAAAACAAAAAAAAAAATGTTCCCTAGGAGGATCCTTCGCTCTGTGCTCGTGTCCTTTTTTCAAGCTGACGGATGGCTTCAGCTGCAGTTGCTGCTCTTTGGTAATTTGTCTAGGCACAGGCGACATGCCGCATGCCGCATGCCGCATGCCGCATGCCCACTCTTTGACTCAACTAACGGGAACTTGAGTTGCTTTCAACTTGTTTGTGCTGCCAATCTCCCTCTCTCCCGCTCCCACTCTCTCTCTCTCACTGCCCTCCCTCCCCCTTTCGTTGTCTTGCCGTGCAGCCTGTGACGCATAAAAAAAGGAATTCGCTGCTTGTGAAAGGCAGCCAAAAATGTTGGTGCTTAGTGCAGTTCCATGTAACGCATTATTCTTGCTTAGTGTCTATCTCTATATCGCGCTCTGTCTTTCTCTCTCTCTCTCTCGCTCTGCTTCTCAGCATTAGTTTTCACTTTGATTTCGTCTTGTTATGTTTGCAGGCTCCAAAAAAATAGTTTACTAAATGTTATCACAGGTTAACTGCTAATCTCTGTAGAAGGGCTAAAAAGATAAAAATCGTAAATCATATTTGATTTACTGTCTACTGCCTACCGCCTATTGCTCTAAAACGTTTTAGTACATAGCTTCTTATCAATATAATATTAATATTATATTATTATTATTCTGGTGCCTGTATTTAAATTCTGACTCACGGCGCTCCCCACCTATGCTCCAGATATTATTAATTTTAAATTTGTTTGCAAAATCTTCAAATTTTTAGTTTGTAATTTTTATTCAATACACGAACCTGTGTTCTAAAAGCTACTCTCATAACAAAATGCTTAAGGTGCTTATGCTACTTATTTAGGTTCTTAACCATTACCAAATTATGCATAAAATATAAAACGTTGAGCTCCAAGTGGGAACGGTTTTAAGGTATGAGTCTGTGAAAAAGGTGTATATGCTGTGGATTGAGTTATTGGATTATATTATAAAAGTGGATGCTGTGACTGGTGCATGCCTTTGTTAATGAATATGAATGCCTCCTAGATCTACTGATCTCTTAAGTTATGTGGTGCGTGTTGGATGCTAAAATTGATATAAAGGGTGTGGACTGCGACAGCAATACAGTAAACGCTTTCATGAGTGTGGATATTGTTTTCTTGTATCAGCTAAATTGTGTGGATAATATGCGTGTTCCACATGCCAATCTAAGCAGAGACACAGTGCCTGGTGTAAAACTTAGCTAAATTTATTGTGCGTTCTCCATTATTAAACAGTTGAGCAATTGTGTCTGCGATATTTTTAGTTGATTATAAAATAATTTTATTTATTTGCTTTGACTTTCTAATTCAATTTAATTAATTCTAATTAATTTTACATGCGGAAGTGAAAATTAGTATACACAAATATGTAGTAGAAGTATATGTATGTGGGACCTGAATTATGTATGTATTGATATAGAGGTGCTCTCACTCACATAGATCAGTTTAACCCGCTCTGCTCTACCGCATACAAAACATTTATCTTTTATAGCGCCGTACTATACGATTCTCAAGAATTCAAGTAGGTCTTTCACGTTTCTATGGATATTTTTTCGACTCTCGCAAAAGCCTTTCGCTACTCATTCAGCTTTCTCGCCTTTCTAATTATCTATAGCTCAAAATGTATATGTATCTTTCTCGCTAAACTCTTGCCAGAAGCATATAAATGTTAACTATTATATCATAGCTCTCTATCTCACTCTTTCTTCAACTTTGATGTATGGAAAAAAGCGAACATATATATATATATATATATATATATATATATATATATATATAATATATATATATATATATATATTACTGCGTATATTATATACTGCGTATATTATATATATATATATATATATATATATATATATAATATACGCAGTATCAATATGGAATATAAATTGACATTATTTTTTTAAAAATCGTTTTACTTTGCCAATTATGGGAATTTTTTAAAATGATCTCCCTGAAAGGTTTCCTCTCTTAGATATTTTCTTTTCTCTATTTTCAAGTAGGCGTTGTTTGTTGTTGCAAACAGTCTGGGACTGCTGCAGTGATACCCTATAATATAATTGTTAACGGCTCACATCTTACCTTTGTGGCGAGGCAAAACAAGGGCAACAACAAGCGCGGCTGCGGTTTGTGCCGGGGGTGGGGGAAGTGCGTCTTTGTCGCATAATGAGGCCAAGTAACAAAAAGAAAACAAAATACATTGTAAACAAGCGGAAGGACGAACGCGTTAACGCCCCTAAGCTGAGTGAGAGCTGCTAATGAAGTACTCCAGCGCTCAAGGATGCACAAAGGACAACAAAGCGACAATGGACGCATGCTGTGATAAGGATCACGATTACATTGCCAGCTGAGTGGCAAATGGAGTTACAGTAGCCAAAGCGATCCTGCGCGCAGGGATGAGAGGCAAGGCTGGGCTATCAGAGCCTGTGCAATGGTTACGGCTAGGATAATATTTAGTGTAGGAATAAAAGCGATAAACGGAAGCAGAGCAAGAATAATTGATAGAGTGGATGAGGGATAACAACTAGAGCCAATGGATAATAATTAGAGTGAAAATAGTATAGAAAGCATGAAATAGCTATAGTGGATAAGATTGAGATGTGATAACAGATATAACAAGAGAAATAGAAGGCGGATAGTAGTAAAACAGGAATATGATAGATAAAGTTAAATGCGGATAAAAAATGCGGAATGCAAGCGAAGTTCGAGCTAGGATAGCTGCTAGAACTACAACAAGAGTAATTCACTCGAGGATAACACCTAGGTACGAGTGAAAGGGGCAAGTGTTGAAGAGGAGTAAGGAACAAGAGCAAGAGCAAGTCGAGAAAAGCTGAGCTAAGACCGAGGATAACAGCTGTAAGTGTAAGTAAAGGAAGTCGAGCAAGGATAACAGGATATGAAAAAGTAGAGCAAATGTGGTTTTAGCTGTGGTTAAGCAACTGTAAAGGCAAAGCAAGACAATGATCAGGTAGGCAGACAGACAGACAGACAGCCGGCCGGCCCGACAGAGAGGAACTTCTGCTCGCTGCTTGTTTTGCTGTTCATTTCACAAACGCACTTCAGCGATAATCCGTGCGCAGGGATTTTTCATTTAAGCGGATTGGCCAAACAACAAAGTTGAGTTTTGGAGCTGTTGAGTTTGTTGTGTTTGATGTCCTGCGGCGCATATTAGCATTATCAGCTGTGCCTAGGCTCAGGCAAGCCAATTGTTATCATCGCACTCGAATAATGTGTGAAATTTTACGCCTGACGGAAAGGCGCCCGCTGTGCAGGACACATAGAAATTAGAGAGGAACCGAGCGAAGCGGAGCGGAGCGGGGCGGGGTGAGGCGAGGTCATTGGTCTAATCAGCAAATTGCGTTTAAGTGATTTAAAGGATATGCCGCGCTTAATGCCCGCCACACAGCTATCCCAATTGAATTGCTCGCAAATTTTGTTAGCCAATCGACGTTTACCTGCATCTTCACTCACCTGGCCCACTTGACGATTGCAGCTAAGTTCTCTTTATCGACGTCTCTCGCTGTCTTTTGCGACTGAGCCTCATGCAAATTTATGTGCTGGGGTATATGGGTTTTAACGCTGCCTTTGTTAGGGCAAGTTAAGTTTTGTGTTGGAAAAACTTTACTTTTAATTCTAAAATATATATGCATAACTCAAGAATTTAGAGAGATAAATACTATATATTTGGATGTGAGTGCGCTAAATGTATACTTATGTCTGGTAATCCCATTTTTATGCCACTTAAACTTACTCTTGATTGCCCTATGCTACTAGATCTCAAGCATCTCTTTAGTTAAATTCCATTTAATTTTTTATTTTCAGCATAACTCTAGAACGATAATAATGGGTTATATAAAATGTTTCGATAGACACAAAATATATAAATTATTCAATTTAATTTTATATATCAGCATGGAAAAGTCAAAAGCTCTTAAGCAAACATGTAAAAAGTGAAAAGAGTTTATATAATTGCAAATGTAGATTGAATATAGTCAGTGTTACTCCAAATCTCAGTAATTTTACATCAGGTGGACTTCAAGTCAAGCTAACTTTTATACAAGGTATCTACAATTCATTCTCACAACTTTCTACATTTATTTTTTTGAGAGAGCTGCACTCTTTTAAGCTTATAGCGGGTTAAAGTATTGAAAGTTGACAACAGCAGGTCTATTACTTGCTCTGCGCAGTTTGGGCTACAGAAACGGCCATCGGCATAGCTGCATAGCTAGTAGCTGCGAGCTCTGCCAGCTAGGGTATTTGTTAGTCGTACAGCCAACTGCCGTAGCACTCTTGCTTGCGCTGCTCTCTTACAGCGCAATTTTTGCAATTGAATTCGCGTCAGTTTAACGAGGTTTTCAAGCGGAAACGGAAATTTCTTTCGCATGTTTGTGAGAGGCGTCAATTTGTTTTTGAGTCGACACGAGTCGAGTCGAGTCGAGCTCCATTTAAGTGTCTGTAAAATCTGAGCTATGCATACCATTAGACAAATAGATGTGTTTATAAATATATGTGTATAAATATTTTACTCATTCGACTCTGAGCGCGACTGGGCCTCCAGCTTACTGTAGAGCTGAGCGACATAGTAATATATCTTCACAAATCCCGGCCTCTTCCTTCTCAGGTACTTCACGAAGTTCCCATCGAAATTGGCGCCCAACTCTTTGCCCACTTGCTCCACATATCTCAGGGTTTCTACGGGATTTTTGCACTTCAGATATTTCGGGTCAATCAGCTGGGGTCGATAGGAGTGTATGAAGGCGCAGAAGGCGTGGCCGCTGGTCCATGACTTGGAGAACTCGTACATGGGTATGCCGTAGGGTTTCATTATCTTCTGGCAGAGTATGAGCAGCTCACGATGTCGATCGCCGAACGTTTTGCCGTCGAGCGTGCACACGGTGGAGCTCCGCTTCAGCTTGGATGTTGTCGATATCGATGAGGTAGTCTTCAGATCCAGATCGATTGCATCCCTCCTATCCAGGGAAATTTTGAGTTTCGGCTTGATGTAAGAAACAGGCAAGTAGGTGCTCCGCTCCAGATCCAGATCCGCCACTTCGAACGTGGCTACGCTTTCGGAATCACTAAAATTTAACAGGGTATCTGTATCGGACCAGTCTTCCTTGTCATTTTTCGTGGACAGCTCCTCAATGGCAACTTCGTCCCTTTGACTTGTTCGACTCGGCTCAGTTTGTTCCTTGGCCAAGTTGGCTCTGCGTCTCACTATTTGCGTCTTGATCGACCAGATGCTCTCGCAGATCAGCTTCAAGTCGCGTATCGCCTCCTCATTGGATAGATTCAATATGGAAAGATAGTCCTCCTCGCCCTCCTCCAGCTCCTCCGTATTTGGAGCATTGTTTAGCATTTTGTAAGTGAATAAAAAATATATTTACGTTGAGTTTTTTTTACAGTCATAGAAGTGATTGTAAAAAAAAATACAAAAGAAATACTAAATACTACAAAGAAAATTTATTTGAGAATGTTTGCAAGGGCGACTAAAGTATAAGATAAAATAATATAAGAGTATTATTATATAAGAGTTGAGTGTAATGATATAAGAGAATGATAAAGGAGCATTATGATATAAGAGCATAATGATAAAACGGTTATGATGATGAGACAAAGATAAATACAAAACGAAATACCAAATACTTCAAAGAAAGTTTTAAGAGTCTAATGATATTAGAGCTAAATGATAAAAAAATAATAAAAGAGTATTAGTATTAGTATTATCTATGAGTATTATTATAAATATAAAAGTTTTAAGAATCAAGAGTATATTTTTATAAATGACAACGAAATTATACATTTTGTCTTAAACTTAAGCATATTCCAAGTTTCAGGTCTGAGGCGCTTCATTTTGCTATCGGAAAAAGTAGATGAAATAAAGTAGACGATATATTTAATATGGAATTAAAATGAGATAATAATTTCTCTACTTAAATATCTAGTTAAACTATATTTTTCAATTTCCAATAAGAATCCTAAACGAAATATTTCCATTCACGAGATAACAGTAATTAAACCAATTTTTGCAAATCATTAGCTTTGACTCATAAGCGACCAGAAATACTTTAATGCATGTCTAAACAATCTCATTAATCTTATATTTTTATCAGCATCATCAAAATCATCATCATCATCATTATTATTTATTATTATTCTGATGCTTGTTGAGCAACGCTCGAGGCAGTTTGGGGTTTTCTTCTAATGTTGTTAGTGTTGCGTTTATGCCACATGTTAGACCCGTAATTTGCGTGCAGCAACAACAATGCGAGGTCAATGAAGCATTTGCAACATTTGGTGGCCGTCAACGCCCACTCAACAGCCACGCCCACTGGCCAGTGGCAGCAAGTCAACAAAGCAGAGCAAAATAATATTTGATCAAAATGTCATAATTCAATCAAACTTCACGGAGAGAAAGAAGAAGTGGTGCAGAGGTAGAGGGCAGGCTGCTGAGGGTGCGTTAGGTCAGCTTGCGTTGTGGGCGTGTCCATGGGCGTCATCTGCCTTCGCTTTGATTGCTTTTTCACAACAAAAATGTTGTATGCTAATCAGCGAGCTGCGCGAGCAGCAAGTGTCGAATTTCGGCGAAGAAAACTAGTTTAGTTCGAATTGCGAAAAGTCATTAAAATTTATACATTTATATATATATATATAAATATGCAGATGAAGATATATATATATATATATTTAAGATATACAAAAACTTTGTGGAAGCTTCAAAAATAATTTCCGCTTTTAATGCTCATTTCGCGTTTTGTGTATACAAAACTAATTAATATCCTTGCAGCAGCAGCAACGGCAGTGGCAGCGGCAGTGGCAGCGGCCGCGCAGGATATTTGTGCAAGTAATTTCCGACGCTGAAGAGTTGTTCGCGTAATTAATTTATGCTAAATATACAACAACAGCAACAACAGCAGCAGCCGCAGCAACAAAGCATCGCCAGCAACTGCCCAAAAATGCAAATAAAATTGCAAATTTTGCGCAAATTTGTTTTTGAAAATAATTAACTTTTTAGCCGGGCGACTTAGTTAGCTCTGGCTCAATACCCTGTAATGAAATGGAAAGTGAAATGCCAGCGGGTAGATTTGTAGATTTATGCATCACAGGCAAAGTCGATGCGAAGGAGCGAGTGTGTGAGGGAGTGGAGCTAGTTTACTGTTTACTCGTCAGCTTGTTCGCCTCTCTGTCTTTATACTTCTTTCTGCCCTTTTAACTCTCTCTCTCTCTCTCTCTCTCTCTCTCCCTCTCCCTCTCTGTCTGTAATTATACCTCTCACTCTCTTTATACGCCTATCTGCCTTTATTCCTCTCTCTGTCTTTATAACTCCCTCTGTCTTAATTCCTCTCTCTGTCTATGTTCCCCTCTCTGTCTTTTTACCTCTCTATTCAGCCTGCTGTCGGTTTTTTGCTGTAACTGTCCATTGAGCGTCTATCTATGTGCCTCTTTCTCTGCCTTTTGTATCATCTCAATGTCATGTTCTTTTTGTTTTTATGCCTTTTCATTTGGTGCCTCGTCTCTCCGTTTAGTTGTGCTTCCTTCCAGTCTGTCCATTCGACTTTCCTTCCGTATGTTTCTGTTTCCGTGCATCTGAGTGCCAGATATCTGCCTTTCTCTCTGTTCATATGTTCTCATAACTCATAATTCATCCGTTTCACTTCACTTCTGTTCCTCCTGATCTTCGTACTTCTACCTGTCTATCTCTCTATCCATCCGTCTTTCTGTTCGTCTCTTTATTCTCTCTTTTAAGATCTCTCAGACTACATAATCAAGAAATTATTCAACTCGAGAAATGTGTTGGGTGTAAAAATATTTTAGATATTTTCCTTTTCCCATAAAATACAATTAAAATTCTCAAAAGATTTCATCCGTCTTCTCCAATACTTTTCAAAACCAAGCAAGCATTTTATTTATTTTCTTTTGTAGCTACCGAATAATTTGGCATTTTAGTTCAGTTGCTTGATCTTCGTTCAGTAATATCACAAAAATTTATGTTTAGAGCGAATCATTTATTTGGGTTCGGTTCTCAAAAAAGACGACGAGTTTTAACTCTTTTAGTTTTTATATTTTTATAGAATGAGCTTCGATTGGACTTGGCTGCATGAGATCATTTGGAGCTTCGTGGATGCGCATTTGCTGGTGCCAGCGTGGGCCATCAGTGGAGCGCTCTTGATGATATACAATTTCCACTCGAGCTATTGCCTCTTCGAGAGCTTCTTGCAGTGCTCCAATTCAGACGATGATGATGTGGGATGTATTGCGGATGCTGTTCCGGGCACTGAGCTAGACTACGGCCCACAGAACGGGCCGCACGCGTGGCAAACGGCGCAGAACAACCAGAGTCCCATCAACATTGACACGCAGAACGTGGAACAGCTGAGCATTGGCTTGCCCCTGGTGTGGGTGGGTTACGATCTGCTGCCCTTGGGCATACGCATGGAGAACAATGGGCACACGCTGCTGCTGAGAGCGTGCTTCGAGGGCGACAGACCGTTCATCGACGGGGCCGATCTGCTGAGCTCGTTCCATTTGCATGAGATCAGCTTTCGCTGGAGCTGGCATGACGATGGCACCGGATCGGAGCACTCCATTGACAATGAGCATTTCCCCCTGGAGATGCAGTGCCTGCATACGAATTGCTCTGACGACGATGAGGTATCCAGCCGCCGTGTGCTCGTGATCTCCTACTTCTTTACCATAGCTGCAGAGAATCCCTTTATCGATTCCCTCGTTCAGTACTTGTTCGCCGTGCGGCAGGCGGGCACGTGCGCGGAGCTGCCGCCGTTTCCGCTCAACTATCTCATAGCTCCGTTCTACACGGACTTCTACAGCTACCACGGCTCGCTCACAGAGCCGCCCTGTCACCGTGGCGCCGAGTGGTTCATCAATCCATTACCAGTGGCCATCAGTGAGCGGCAGCTTCTCGAATTCCGCCAGCTGCGCAGCCGCAGCGGCTCTCTAATCACCAGGAACTCACGACCCGTGCAGGAACTGGGCGATCGAACGGTCAAATTCAACTCCTACAATCCAACCGATGAGTAGCAGCGAGACGTATGTGTATGAGAGACAGAGAGAAAGAGTGAATCTCATTGTTGATTTAAGTGTTTCATATATTTATAATCAATTAAATTAAGCATGGGTGCAACAAATAATTTGCTGATCTAACTAGGGGAATGTTGAGATAAATGAGAGAAAGAGAGAGAGAGAACGGAATAGCGCGAGAGCCACATAACCTACTGGATCATCCTATGAGATCTCAGAATGCAATGCAGCTGATTGGCAGAGGTCTTTTGGTCTATCATGGATGGAATACATGTGAGTTATTTTGTTGTCTTTCTGTTATTTTTTGATATTTGGTTAATATTTTAAGCTATCTAGGAAAGCCATTTTCTAGTCTCTGTCTAAATGCTCCTCTATCTAAATCGTCATATTTCATTCCTATTTATATATTATAAATATTTCTTTGAACTTCCAGACGGTTTCTGAAGTTCGTTAAATCAATTCGAAACATAATTTAAAATAGATTGCAATTAACGTCATGTAAATAGATTTGTTTACATATTGGTTAATTGGGTTTAAGGGCTGCTGTCCGCCAGCCCTATTGCTGCCTCAGCCTCTGCTTCTACCCCAACAGCTGCCCCGGAGCTAATTAGTAAAGAGCCAGAACCAGAATCAGAACCAGAGCCAGAGCCAGAGCAAATCTTCCGCACAATTTCATTGGGCCAAGAGAACTCGCAGCGTTGCGTTCTAATCCACTAATTAGACGTTCAAAGAGCATTTAGGCAGCGCAGTAGATGTCGATGTGGATTTCATTGCTGAGCCCTCGACCCGCTGCGCCGCAGGACACGGCTCGACAGAGTCGGTCATCCATGTGTTAGAATTTGTGTAGCTGTGTTTGTGTTCGTCTGCGTCTATAATTTCGTTAGTGCAGCGGAAACTGTTGCGGACATGTTGCCCAGCCCAACAAATGGCAATGCGATTGGCATTGGCAATGTGTCCGGTAACTGCGATTGGGATTGGGTTTGGGCTTGGGCTACGGCTACGGCTACGGCTTCGGCTATTGGGATTGGGATTGCGCCTCCTGCGGTGAGGCACCCTCATCTCTCTAACTCAAACACTTACATTCTGCCGCGCTCTCTCTCTCTCTCCCCACTCTAATACAGTCTCTGTCCCTTTCTGGCATGGCACAGTCAAATTACACACACATACATAAGCATACAGCTGCGTTGACTGCGTGCCCTGTTGTAGCTTCTAATTATCAGTTGGCCCAGCAGTTGTTACAGAGGCAGAGAACACTGAGAGAAATTCACGTCGATACATAAAAACTAAATAATAAGCAGAGTAGAGGTTGAAGAGTAGAGGGTCTAGAGAGTGGAGAGTGTAGAATGGAGAGTTGAGGGAATGGGCAGTGGAGAGTGTAAGTTGGGCGGAAAGTGCTGGTTGGAGAGTAGAGTGTACGATGAAAAGATTCTACGGGAGAGCGGAGAGTAGAGTGAGGAATGAAGCGTGGAGAGTGGCTTTAGGTCAGTAATATAATTTGAAATATTTCATTTAGGCATACATTATTTTCTCGCAGTGTGCCTGTGCTACGTTTCAGTGCATTTCGAGGCAGTAATTACGCTTTATAGAAGGTGGGCGCATGAAGGTGACTGAGGCTGGTTTGATTTACCATTTGCCTACGACGAGAACTAAAATTCGTTCGATTTGATGCAGAGCCGCACAACATATATCTAATATATATAAGTTTGTTTATATATTTATATGTATAGAGAGAGAGAGAGAACGAGAGAGAGAGAGAGAGTGAGAGAAGGGGGAGAGAGAATCTGCTATATAATCAGGTGCAGGCTGCCGTGGCTGGGGCTGCGGCTGGGCCTGGGGTTGGGGCGAAGGCTGTTTGCAATTGCGAATTGCATTTGCTGCAAATCAACGCTAATGAAATTATTCAAACAACTTTTCGATTGTTGTTGTTGTTGTTGTCGTTTGTCCATTTTGTCGATTTGCAATTTGTTTTGGCAGCGTAATTGAATTGCAATTTCCACAAATAAAGCTTAATTTTTGGCTCGATTCCCAAAAACTTAATACTTTTCGGCCAAATAATTAATTTTGAAAAATAAACAAACAAACAAATTAAAATAGAAAAGGAAAAAGTTGATAGAAAATGTGACCAAATTGCAATTAAAATACGTAATTGAATTTATTAATGCAAATAGTCGAGGGAAATATCGAAAAATGCTTTCATTTTGGCCATAATTAATAATTTTTGTTTATTTGTTGTCTGTGCATACAAAATAATGCGCATAATTAATCAGAATCTCTAATCAATATGCAACGCCCCAAAATGTGCACTGAAATTTCAATTTTGTTGCGTAATCAGCAAATGGGAAACATATTAAAATGGCAATTTTGTTAGACTTTTGTTAAAGTCAAATACAATTTTCATAAAATAAAAGTTTACATTCCATGCAGTGAGAACATAGAAAACTTTGGCTTAAACGCTTGGCAGGAAAGCAGGCTGCACAGAGAAATGTATAAAGTTAATTCGCTCAAATTAGTCTTATCTTTAACATATCTTTAACATATTATTTACAGTCTAATTTTAGCTATTTTATTTTAGCCTGACTAATATGTGAGCTAGATAATTATAAGTTTGTTTGAACAGAATATGTTGAGCAACTGTTAAGTGGTGAGTGCCAGCCTGAGTTTAACATATGCTCAGCAACTGTTAATAGCACAATTTTAACATGAGACCAACATATGTTGAGCGAGCAACTGTTAACTGCCTAATGCTAGTCTCTGCTTAAGATATGCTCAGTAATAGCTAGCTTGATGCTTTGCTCAGTTTAATATTTGTTAAGCAACTGAGCCTGACCTTTGCATATGATAAGTAACTGTTAATTTTAGCTCAGGTTCGCATTACTTTAGCACAGAATGTTCAGCCAGCTTTAAAATATGTGAAGCTACCTCAAATATCTCTTTATGTAAATATTCAATTGAAATGCTAAAAGGGATTGTATTTTCTTTTAGCTCAAGTCAGTGACAATTTTCTGCATTGAAATTGTCTCGCATCCGCTTGGAATCAATCTTGGCAGTCGCTATGTTAGACAAACATATCAATCAACATTCTAATTGAATGTAATTAGAAAAACGCATGAGCTGCCAAATCTTAAGGCAGGCAGCAAGCAATACAGAAGCTGCCGCACTAACCAGAGCCAAGGAAGGGAACGGAGGCAAAGAGTAAGAGCAAGAGCAGCAAGGCAAAGGATGCGCCGTCGTAGTTTCGCACAGAGCCAAGAAAATGAAATTAGACGAATAGAATGACGATGTAAGTGCCATGAAAAGACGTTAAGACGAAGCGCCCTGGCTGGATGCTGTGGCAGCTCCAAGATGCCAAGATGGAAGATGAGAGATGGAAGATGCTAAAATTGAGGTAAATTGCATTTAAGTGTTGCCTCTCCTCGTCTAGCTGCATGAATATGTATAGAGCTGAGGCGACAGCAGCGGCTTTTGTGCCACATAAATTGAATGAATAATTGAGAAAACGAGCGAATGATGGCATTAGTGTGTGATTGTGATTCTCTGTATGTGTGCGAGTGTGTATGCGTGTGTGTGTGAAGCTAATGAATTTTAATTGGTTTTATTAAGGCAGAAAGCAGCAGCTGCAATCAGCCCAAAGAGTTGGCATCAGAAATCGCAGCAGCAACAGCAGCAGCAGCGACAGCAATTTTTTGTCTCGCTCTCGCGCTCGTGTTGCACTTTGTTAATTGTTAATCATTAAATATTGTTGCTGCAAAATCAATATGGCGGCTGACGATTAATTAACGCCATTTTGTAATTATCTGCGCATTTTTAATCCAATTAAGTTTAACAACTATAAAAAACTCGCAGCGCTGGAGTCCGTCAATTAAAAAATATGAATTTCACAAACAAATAACTGTAATTGCGAATTGTTATTGCAAAAGTAACCGCACTCAAACAACAAATACAAAAAAAAAGAAACAAAAAAGAAACTGTACAACGAATGTGCGCCGCACACAGCAAAAACTCGCTATAACGCACCCATACTTTGTCCTCTGCCTTTGGTCCTTGCACATCCTCTCGCCCTACGGCGTACTTCCTTTTTCAATTAAACGCCACCATTTTCCATTAACGAATTTGCATGCATGTCTATGCAAGTGTGTGTGTGTGACAGACACACACACATAGACTTCTCACTCTCTCTCACACACATACACACACACACACAGAGCGTTTGCCTGTATTTCTATAATAAAATTAAATTAGAAGACCAGAAAATTAAATCATCAAAGCTTGACGTCTGGCGGCGGCTGCTGCTGCTGTGTGTGTTTCTGTTTCCCGCTCTCTCACTCACTCAACCTCACTCATACTCTTTCTATCTTTGCACATGTGTGCGCATAAAATGGCGTGGCACACACACAAACACACACACTCACACTCACACATATGCGACCCAATTTGCAAAGCGACAGTTACGAGTTCATTAATTTCTCAGCCTTTTTTCTGCACTTCCACTCGTTGCGGTTGGAGCCATGCCCAACTGCCTCCCAGTCCTCGCGCCTTCACTCTTTCGCTCTCTCTCTCTCTCTCTCTCTGTCTCTGGCAACGACAGTCTGGGGGTGTGAGCAGCATCATAAATTAAATTCTTCATCAACTCAAACTCGTTAAGCGCCAATAAAGTGACAGAGAGTTATTTTCATCACTTTTTCAATGGTCTACCACAAGGCGTACACACACACACACATATATATATAGTCAAATACAGATGTGTATGTGGGTGTGCTTCTCATAGAATGCGCCGAAGCGCTCACTACCTATGCGCTCGCTCTCGCTCTCTCTCTCTCTCTCACTTTAATTCTCTCTCCGCGTTGCTTCGTTAGGCCACGCCTCTGCTGCAAGAGCATTGCTATACAGCAGCGTAAGCGAAAGCGAGACAGCTAGCGCTCACTGTGAGCGTGAGCAAGGAAGATGGAAGGCAGCCGCTGCTTGCAGAACTGGTTCCGCTGTCTGCGCTGGCGCAGCCCGCTTTGATTTGATGCGAGGCTCGAGATAAAGCTAAGTGCAGTCCACATCAGCACATCGCAGAGGACGGCTTGTCAAGCAGCTTGTTTAGATCGCAATCGGACAGAAAATGAACCATAAATGGATTCCGAATTATGCATTCAATTATTGTTGTCTGAGGTGGAATGGGGTGTGAAAGGGAAAGAGAATGTGAGTGAGGAGGAGGTGGAAAGGGTGGAGGATGAAAAGATGCACTGAATGATGCTGTAAAAGAAACAGAACAAAAAGTGAGTGGAGAAGAAAGAATCAGAAGATTTGAAAGAAATGCGAAAAGCAATATAAGCCCAGAGGAAGAAAGACAGAAAATAGAGCAGAGCAAAGATAATGTAAGATAAATAGAAATTAAGCCTAAAGAATGAAACAAAAATTATAGTTAAGGTAAAAGCAATTAGATGAGCTCGGCTAGGATGTAAGTAGACTAAGAAGGAGAGGGAGTGTCAAGAGGAAGAGTCTCGGACTACATAATGTGCAAGTATTTGCCGCACTAGCAAACCGCTAAGGACCTCGTTGTGGAAGCACTAAAAATAGACGGAAATTTGAGTGAATTGTGTTGCCAAAAGCCGTTAACAGCTTAACGATAAAAGCAAACTAATTAAAAGTACGAAGCAGGAGAAATTGCCACATAATAAAGCAAATTAAAAGCAAATTAATTTAAAACACAGCAAAAACAACAAGCGGCAGAGCAGAGCAGAGCAGCGAAGCAAAGCGAAGCGAAGCGGATGCAGCGCAAATGAAAATGACGCAAGGCGGTTGCCGCACACACACACACGGACAGACAGACACACACACATACATATATATGTATATAAACAGACAGGTGTGTGTATGTGTACGTACGTTGGCAGCCAGCCAGTCGAGCTCCACTTCAATTAAGCAGCGCGCTAACATGGCAGCCTCTCACACACACACACACTCCGCTCTTCGCCCTTCTCTCTCCTTCTCACACACATACACACACACTAACAGCACATATAATTACGTTTGGCAAGCTCGTTATGCGTAAGAATAAACGCACATTAAGAGCTCATTAGTTGGCACAAATCGAATCGCTGGCTAAAGGAAACCCCCGCGACAGACCAGGATAACAGCTCTGCTGCCTGTGTCTGTGTCTGTGTCTGTGCCGCCTCCTCTCCCTCTCCCTCCCACGCGCCCTATGTCTCGACATTCTCATTTAACGTGTAATGGAAGATAGCGTAAACGAGTAAATGAGTCAAGTGAAGTGAATTGAATTGAATTTGAGTCGAGCCGAGCCGCGCTGAGCAGAGCTGAGTTGGCGCAAAAAAGCCGCAACTCATGCCAACAGGTACGAGGAAGGTGAGCAGCGCAAGAGATAGTAACGGTTAAGTTAGGCTAACTGTTAAATAGGCTAAGCGAGCTGATTTTCAGTAGTAAATTTCTGTAACAATAGCAGGATGTTAACCAAATTCACTTAACGACCCTTAGTCGAGTCGTCAGAGGGGCAGTGGAGTGGGCGTGTTTGCCACTACTACTACTACTCCCAAGCTAACGGTGATTTTGGTCACCTTTTTTTGAGCGATGCTCGCTCATAATTTGTTGCATATTGTTGAGTGAGCGCCAGTTGTATTTAAAAGCGAACAAAGCGGCAGCTGGCAAACAAAAGTTGTCGCCTATGCAAAAGGCACAACACACACGCACACACACGCAAGAGGCACGCGTGCTGCTGCTCACTGGCAGGCAGACAGACAAGCAGAGAGCGAGACGAGTCAGAAAGAGAGCAACAGAGTAGATGCAACCCGTTTGACGGCGCATGTGCTGCGCTCTCGCTTGTTCGCTCTCATGTGCTAGCGCTAGCTCCGCCCCTCACACACACACACATACACGCACACAAAACCGGTTTTCCCATTCGTTTGCTAGCTGCTGGCTGGCTGGCTGGCAGGCTGACTCTGCTTGTCGCTGCGACTTGTTTATTGCCAACTCTGCCTTGGCACCGTGCGCAACGTCTTTCGGTTACGGTTCAACTGTCCATAACTGTGACTAATAAAGATAACCGACACGCAAGCCGTCGCAACAGAAAACTCTTGTCAATTTTGTGCGTGTGCGTGTGTGTGTGCTTGTGCTTGTGTGTGTGTGTGTGAAATATAATAAGAATTTTGAATATAAAAACGATGGATATTAAGACCAGAGCTGCTACGCCACCTATAACAGCGACTGCTGCTGCAGCTGTAGCTGCGGGTGCTGTTGTGGAGACTGGCTCCGCGGTGGCAAATCTTGCGGCGTCCAATATGGAGCACAAGCAGACGTTTCAGCACATCTTCGAGCAACTGGCACAGCAGAGCGGCGGCCATCACAAAATGGCGCCCAAACAATTGGAGCATCTGCGCCATCTGTTGGCCAATGTGCGAGATGCGAAGAATTTGCAGTTGATTGTGGAGAAGTTCAAGAATCTGGAGCAATTCCAGGAGCATTATGCACAGCTGGGCAGCAGCAATGGCAGCAGCAACAACCTCAATAATAATAATAACAATAATAATAATAACAACAACAACAACAACAACAACACTGTGATCACAGAGGGTAAGAGCGAAGTCGTTGTCGTTGTAGTTTAGTTGGCCGGAAAGCGGCTGCCATTACGGATTACCGATTTAATTAAGCACAAATTGTTGCGGCACATGAAATGCTTGACGTACACTGATTGACAGCGGGCACTGTGCGAATGCGTGTTCACGGACTTGTTTTGCATTTTGGGCCGAGCATTAACATGCACCCGGTCCTGGCATTTAAAATAATTTGCAAATTATAAACTAATTGCCCAGGCATGCGAGACATATAGGGAAATAGGGAAGAACAAGAGCAACAACTAAAAACATTTCCATTTAACATTTTAAATTCGTTAAAAATACATAAATTAAATGATCGACAGCAGCGCCAACCAGTGCCAGCGCCAGCGCCAGCCCCAGCGGCAGCTGGCAAAATATTTTAATAATAAAAAAACTATTGCCTACTTTTCAGCCTCGGCTTTGGCATGACAAACGCTCATTAGAAAAAAAAGTTATTTATATATATGTGTGTGCCTGTGTGAGTGTGTGAGTGTGTGAGTGTGTGAGAGTGTATATAGAGCGATTGCGGGCAATATGTCGCTTAGTTGCAATTACAGTTTTTAGCTCGTTAAAACTGTAAATAAAGTTGTGTGCCAGTGGATGTATGTGTGTGTGTGTGCTTAAACATTCAAAATAGCTGACAATATTTACATGCACTTAGAGAAACAAAGCAGATCTTGACTTCTAGTTGATCTCATTTTCTTTGCTTAAGATTTCAATACATTTCTTAAGTCGATGCAGCATAGCGGACGTATGTGTGGGGATATTGGTGATCTGATTTTATAAATTATCGCTTTAAATGAAATTTCTGAAAGCTATATCAATCAAAATAACACATTCAAAATCTTTCAACACTCAATAAGATCCTTGAAAATGGGTTTTTCGCTCCCAATAAGATCTCCCGTCGATCGCTCTTCTCTTTTCGCTCATTGCTCTTCCAATATTTGTTTTATGTTATGTTTTCATTTATTTCATTTCGTTCGTTTCATTTCATTTCATTTTTTTAATATCATTTACAATGCCTCATTTCATTTAAATTGTTAATTTCTCTTCAGTTTTTTTCTCAACCTTACATATATATATATATATATATATATATAATTTTCCAAGGCATCTCAATCATAGATTAGCGTATGAAAGATTTACATTTAGCTGGGGGAGCTAGAATTTTCTTAGCAATATTTCTCTTTTGGCAAAATATTTCTTATCTAGATATATTTTACAATATATTTTTCCCCAGTAAGAATGTAAAAGCGTAGCTTATATTAGAATATACTTGATATAGAAAATATTTGAGCTTCCGTAAGCTGTGCTTTCTCTAGTTATATCTATCTTATTCAAGTGAAATCCAATCTTTTTATTTTTCCCAAATAAACAGGGCCGTCAGATCTTATATTATACACCTGGGTCACATCGTATAATGAAATGATAAATTAATGCAATTTCGTATCTATATCATATTAGAGCTTATATATATATATATTGCCTATAGTTTTTCTCCAAGTGCAGTTGCTTTTTGTTGCTGTTGTCGCTTGTGTCGTGCGCCTAATTGACTCTGGCAAACTGTTGGCAAACAGGCTTTTAATTCTCATGCATGGCAGTCAGCAGCCGAAAGTGCAGCTAGCACAGTCTTCTCTTCTTCTTGCTTGTGCTCCCTCTGACTGTGCTTCTTTTTTGTTGCAGACAGCGAAATGTCGCTCAAGGACAACGCACGCAAATTCGGAGCTGGCGGTCAAACTTTGACGCCCCGCCACACAATCGACGCGATTCTCGGACTCAAAAATCGCAATGGGCAAACGCAAAATCAGCTGCAGGCAGCGGCCGAGGGCAGCAGCGATGGTAAGTCAGATGTCTGATCTACTAGAGCTTAAAATTTTGCTGGGGATGAGAAGTCAGGTTGCACAGGGAGGCTGTTAGTCTATGCTTTTATGTATGTGTACTAAATAATGTGCTAAAGAGAAGTGCAATGCATGGGAAATCTATGCATGCACTAAATACTAGTATTTGCTTATGAGAGTGTATAAAAATACATAAAATACATAAATTTAGTACATTTTTTAGATAAATATGTTAAAGTGCTGAGAGAATATATCTAGTCTGTGGCATTTCTGTATATGTACTAAAAAATGTTCGCCTTACAATAAATGCCAATACGTGATGTACCTGCCTCTGAGAGTATGAAGGCTCCATATATGTACTAAATTCGAAACTTCCATACAAGTACTATATAATATATGAAGCTTCCATGGAGAGCAAATTTAATGAATTTTCTAAATGTTTCAATTCTAAACAAAAAATGTGCCAAAAAATAAGATTAAGATGTCTGTTCCACAGCGCTGATGCTGTTCTCTCATGTTGCCTGTTGGGCTCAGCTCTTCACACTCTTAAGCCGTCTTCAGCAGAGTGTGGCAATCAGTATGCCGATAGAGCGATAAACGATAAGCGCAATGCAAATCGATTTCAATTACAGTGCCACACGACGGCAAAGGCCGCATTGTTGCGAAATCAACAAACACAATCGCAAAATTATATTAGCATTTATTTTGGGCTCAACTGCATCGCGTGGGCTGGCTGCAAGTCGTTTCGGCTTGGCACCAACTCCCACTACTATTTCTGCTCCCTTTTACACACACACACTCTCTCTCTCTCTCTATCGCTCTCTCAACTGGCATTTTGGCGTCTGGTGTGCGATGCACGACAGCTGATAAGGCGAAATCAGTCAACGGTAATCGTTTACATGGCCAAAAGCGGGATTAGAGCCATGGCTCGACTCGCGCTGCTTCTTCTTCTTTTCTTTTTAGTCAATTTAAAAGTTTTATTACGTATTCCCTTCAGTTAGCTGGAGTCGTTATTTTGAAGGCTTTTTAACTGGATTATAGTGGGATTTATGTCGCTTTCGGTGCCAGTCGCCAGTCGACAAAAACTGCCCAAAACCACCTACAACTACTTCTTCTTCTTCTTCTTCTGCTCTGGCACATCGTTAAAAATGTATTTCATTTTGTGTTTTGATTGCCAACGAGCGATTGTCGCACGGCAAAGGGCGAAGAGCTAACAAAAACACAACTAGAATTTGCGAGTTGTGAAAAATGGGCGGCTAAACTGAGTTTGTTTTCACCTGAAAAGCTATTTGCGGCAGGTGATATATAGGCAGTGCTAAAGGCGAGATAATAAGTGTGCGGAACACAGGTGAAAGTGGTTTATTCAAGATAAGCCTGCCAGATATTACATAAATTATTATTATGACTGACCTGACTCTGGTGGGATTTATTGATCTAAAATAAAAGAAAGGCTACATCTTGAGTAAAGCCAGTCCACTGACAAGCGACTTATCTATGAGCCGTAATATATATTTTATATACCCTATAGCTCTCAGACTGCTGTCAATCAAAGTAGGCAAATAAAAACTTAATTCAAGCCAATAATTGATGCCTAAAATAAATTATTTTGATGCAAAAATTACATATAATCTCAAAATAATCAAAAACAATTGAAATTTAATATGAATGAGAGATAAAGAGAGAAAGGGAGCGAAAGAGTCAGAGGAGAGACAGCTATTGTTTAGGCAATTTCCTGCTTGTCATTTAACGAGTTGTGCGAGACACATTGAATGCGAAATCAATTAAAACACGTTGCAAATTAATTTAATTAAGGCCTGCGATGAGAAGCGCAAAGAGAGGCAGCTAGCTACATAAAATGTAGCTGAACAAGTTGCGCAAACACAAGGGGCGAAAGAAGCAACAAAAAATTGAAGCGAACGATACAAAGCGCAAAATTAAATGGCCGCAAATTAATTAGAGGCCAGCAAATAAGCTGGCGAAGCAGGTGAGGAGGGAATGGCGGAGTGGAGTGAGGGGCGAGGGGCGTTATACTGAAACTCTAAGTCGTAATCATATTTGAAGTGCGGCTAGACGCAAGCTGTCAAAAAGCATTTAAACTGACAGCACTGGCGTCGCACCAAGAGAGAGAGAGAGAATAAGAAAGAGAGAGAGAGACAGAGAGCGAGAGAGATAGAGAAGCTGAGAGCTGCAAGTGCATTAAGGCAAATGCAAACTAAAGCAAGTCAGATCAAGATAAATAAACAAGCCAGAGACAGTCTCTCTGCGTGTGTGAGTATGTGTGTGTAGAGTCACATGCCCATTCCCGTTTGATGCGGCATTAAATTGAGCATTAAGTCACTTTAATGATCTTAATGCGTGTCCGAAGCGAGCTAAACGCGCGTCGGTGTGCGCGGCTTATTAACAACAGCAACAACACCAACAACAACAAGCAGAGCACTTCACTTGAGTTGAGCAGACAATTTGATTGACAGTTTTTGTTTATGGCTCGTTTGATTTTGTGATATGCGGCTCGATTGGCCCCGTTGGCCAAAGCATATCTCGAGTATCTTTCATCTCATATATATGTATGTCTACATCTCTCTTGGGCAACGCCGGAAGATCTGTTAATACAAATTTGCTGTTGTGCATTTCCTTTTGTTAAGTGTGGCTGCTCTGGTCGTACCTGCGCCGCTTACCTGTTGCCAATGACTTTTCGAAAACATTTCAATTAGGCCGCCTAATGGCCACGTTTGATGTGATGTTTCTGTCAAATCATGCGATTAATGTCAATTTTGTTACAGTAAACGCTCGCTAAATTGTAACAAACTAGACATTGCCCGGCAAAGAGGCTCCACACTCAATTAGCAAGCTGAGGGCGTTTTCTATGCCCTCTCCTCAGTAGCTGACTTAATTTGTAGCTTTTAACATTTCAACTTGACTTCTTTATCTCATTTCGCCTCTGTGCCCCTTCCTCTCTCTCTCTCTATTTCTCTTTTCATAGTTAAATTTGTTAACAATCCAGAAAAAAGAAACAACAAAATTTCCAGCTGCCAAGTTTAATTGCCACGGCTAATGGCCAAAGCCAACGAAATCATTTCTTAATTGAACTGTCGATCAGGCAATTTGCCCGCGACTGTATGCATGAATGAATCGTGAATAAGTAAAGAGTGAATTGTGAATAGCATAGGAGTGAATAGCGAATAGTGAATAGTATGTGTGAGCTTTGCCTTGAACTGCAGCTGAGTCTGCCATCGACATTGATGTGTAAAAGAGAACTTTTATTCATGATCAAGGCCAGCTTGAAGATCCGAGTTGGATTTCTATTTTGCGCAGAAGTCATTCATGAGCTGAACTCTGAGCTGCTTTGAACTGATTTACATTAAAGGTAAATATTTATTGAATGATTGAGTAGAATATATATTAAACTGAGGCAAACATTTGGTTCGCCATATTTGAATGAAGGAATGTTCATCAAAAACGCCGCATCAACAGGGAATGCCACAAAGATTAAATATAATGCATAATAATATAAGGGAGTAGGCAAAAATGTATATGGAATATTTAATTCACAAACAGAGTTAAGGCATATAAATTTCTTTAATTTAATATATAACAAGAAAATGTAGATTGAAGCAATGATGTGTTATGAGTAGAAAGAAGAATCTTATTTGAAATATTCATAATGCCGCAGTATACAAATTCAACGGACTTTTTACTAAAGAGATGAAAACCCTGTGAATATATATTCATTTTATTTAGATATCTGTATTCATATAGATACAATGGACTTAAATGTAGATGTGCTCAAAATAAGTAGAAAATGTAAAACATATATTTATAGGCAACACTTTTTCATGGCAGTACATAAATCGTGATTTGAGTAAGGCGTCAGTAAATATCTAAAAACTCTAAGATTGCAACGCATAATTAGTATGAAAAGAGTCAAAGTACATAGAGCAGAAAGTTATTTATATATATATATATATATGTTAGATAGATATATGCATATCATTTTAAGAGTTTCTATAGAGTTAGAGTTATTAGATTAGACGAGTGAAATCTTACATTTATGGCAGTCATATACAAATTTGATCTCTTGATCGAAGGGTAGCTGACATTGGCACACACACACGCTCACTCACACACTGAGACTGGCAAGTGGCACATGTGAACCAAAGTTTACGCAAATTTCACAAAATAAAGTCAAATTTGATTACGCAGTCGTGTGTGTGTAAATCACGGCGATCGTCAATTCATTCAACTCGAATTCGAGTTGGTCTTTTCTCAAGCACACGCAATTAACGCACGCACTCGGTGTGGCCTGATGGCCTGCGATGGTGGGTTTAGACCTGGCTCTAGCTGTGGCTGTGGCTGTGGCTGTGGCTCTCTGGCTGTGACTTAGGTTCGAGAGTGCGGCTACTGGCGCTGCGGCACCTCATGTGGCGTTCACGCCTTTTCCTAAATGCTCTTTTCTATTATTACACACATATTTATTATTATTATTATTATTATTATAAGTTTGCATTGTTGTTGTTGGCCTTTTGTGCTACCGCATTTCGGTTTTCTCACTTTGTTTCAGCATTTTTTGAAGTTTTCGTTAATTTCATTAACTACGAATGAAGCTCACGCGGTGCGTGTAAATTTCGTTTGATTGCATGAATTTATGAATTTGTGGCTGCTGTTTTTTCTTACCTGCTTCTGGGTTAATTAGCCAAAAAAAAAAAAAATTGAGAAGTGAAGAGAGGAGAAGAGAAGCATTTGACCCAGTTCAAAAGCTGAGAAAAGTTACAGTAAAAATCAATAGCGAGCCACTAATTATTGCAGCTAATTACATTAGACAATCATCGGCAATGCAAATTAATTCGATGTCGATGCCTATGCCGATGCCGATGTCTATGTATGTATGTACATCAAAAAGCAATTACACAAGAGACCACAGAATAATTACAGAATCGTTAATTGGATTTTGGACTTGAGTGAAAAGCCAATTGAATTTAACTAGCACATGCTAACCAGACAAATGCAAAAGTCAAACAAATTTGTATATTCACACGGTAGACCCACATTTAATACACTACATAATTAAGTCCACCTCTTCCATAAGCCCACTCTGAATACTCATTACCAATCTGTGCATTCACTCTGTATTCCGTATATTTTCTCTGATTATTCGCTCAATACTCTATATAGATCCTCTCAGAGGATCTGTGACTTTTAAATCTTTAAAATCAGTGCGAGTATATCCCATTCTATTCTCCTCTCTTTGATTCTTTTTCTGTCCTTTTCTTTCTTGCTGTGTTTTCCTCTTATGTATCACTCGATCTGGATTTCTATTTTCTCTCTCTCTCTCTCTCTATGTCTTCCCTCTGTCCGTTCATTTTTATCTAGCCCTGTATATATCTTACGCTCTCACTCATTCACCTGTTATCACCTCACTCTCTTTCTTTCTCTCTCTCTCTCTCTCTCTCTCTCTTTATCTTTCTTCATATATCCTCTATAACTCTCTGTATACCCAATTCTATAAACCCACTCGGCATAGCCTTTCTTCCTCACTCACGCTCTTCTCTCGGCTCGCCTTCTACTAGGCTATTGACGGCGACAACTAATGACTTCCTTGCATGTCACGTGATATGTGTGCTATAGTCGAGCCGAGCCAGAACGCCCATTAGAGCCACCGACCTCGTACCTAATTCCCCTCGCACTAGTAGCGCCACCAGCAGCGCCACACGCTGCACCACTCTAGCATAAAGTTGTGGCCTTCGGCATTTTATTCTTTCTGAGAATTTTTATTGCCTCACATTGTAAATACGAGGCGACTAATTGAAAGCCGTTTATTAATGGACAACAGGTGTGGGTGGGTGGCTCGGCTCGGCTCGGCTCGGCTGGATTTAGTCTGGCTGGTTTTGGGTGGCTTTGGGTGGTTTGTTTGCAACCCAAAATTAAATAACACATTGTTATTACCGCGTCAGGGCTTTTAACCACATGGGCAGCGACAGCTTTATGACTTGACCAACTGTCCAGCCAGCCCACCTCAAAGGCTAATTAAAATCTAATCAGGCCAGCAAATGTTAGAGTATTATGTAGAAATCGTCAACTCTAACGTGCACTGAGTAAATCATGATTGAAATTATATACATAAATCGCCATGAACTGAACTGAGCCTTGCTGGTTAGCCACAGAATGATGATAGATTTCTATTTTCGGTTTACTCAATATCAATTTGTTGACTCACCAATGCCCCCACCCAATGCACACAATAAATAATATGAAATTAGAAATTGAAAAGAGCTTCAGGCATGAAGTTTTTATAAAAGGAGCTAGCTTGCCATGTACATAGATAATTGTAAGGTAGATAGTATTATGTCAGGGATTACATGACCAACAAGAGGACAAAGAGAGGGAGAGGGAAGGAGAGAGGGAAAGAGAGTGAAAGTGAGAGAGGATGAGTGAAATAATATGAGGGATTAAGATGGGGAAATCTGAGCGTAATAGAGAGACGGGAATGTCTAAGTAGGACTGGGCAATAAACAGGCATGGCGAGAATAGAAACAGAGAAAAAAGGCCAGACTAATTGAGAGAATCGAGACTATGAGAAATTTTAAGAGAAGAAAGATCGAGAGATGGAGTGAAAAATATACAGAGGAAGATAGCAAGCGAGATAGGGAAACGGAGCGTAAAGCCAAGAAAGGAACAAGGAGCGAAAGTAAGACACAGAGTAAACAAAAGAATTTAAGAAAGAGCGATGAAAATTGGGTAAGAGGCATCCATCCGCCGATCAATCCAGAAATCTTTAAAAATGAATTAATATATAATCTATCTATATATGTAAATCGAGACTATAAATTACTGTAGAGTGGAGAAAAGCACTGTGCAGCTTGGCCGTGTAAGCAGTATTTATATACCGATACCCTTAAGTCTTTTGATCTGATTAATAAATTCATATTCCATATTCCATCTTGTGGCAACTTCGTGTTGTTATACTATGCTTTCTACTCATCTAGCATGACTAGAGATCTCTCTCCAATCCTCTGCTGCTATTTACATTTCTCTCTCTCACTCTTTACTCTTCTAGGTGATGGCGATGCCTCGATGGCCGAGGACGATGCCACCGATCTGCGCTGCAGCAGCATGTCGCTGACTCAGCTGCGCCACATGGACAATCACATGGCCAACATGCTGCAGCAGCACTCGAAGAACGGACTGAGCTATGGGCCGCCAACACCGCCGGCGCCTCCGCCGCAGCAGCAGCACCACCACCACCAGCACCAGCACCAGCAGCACCCGTCGCAGTCGCAGCAGCCGCCGTCGCAGCAGGCGCCACTGGCGTCGCATCATCACGGCGCGCCCTTTGGTTACCACAATGCCTTTGGCTATAATCACGGCGGAGCTGCACACTTTGGCCTTCAGGAGGAGGCAGCGGCCGGCAATTACCTCAACTCGATGCATCAAATGGTGGAGGCCAATCAATTGCAGCCGCAGTCGCAGGTTGGCGGGCAAATGGGGCAGCTGCCCCCTCCGCCGTCCTCGGCCGTCGTCTACGGCAGTCATCAGCAGCACTTGGCCGCGCTCGCTGCGCATGCGCAGGAGCAGCATAATAAATATGCCAAATCATCGTCGCCAGCTTCTGCTGCTGCTGCCGCTGCCGCTGCCGCTGCTGGCAGCTACTTTCAGCCGGATGCCCAGAGCGCGGCAATTGGTGCGAGTGCGGCACGTGACTATGACGAGCGTTCAATGTCCTCGACCAGTGAGCTGGAGGAGGACGAGGAGCATGATTCTGCAAAGCTGCAGCATGAGGCGAGCATCAACATTGATGTCACCTCCCCACCCACACCCCGACCCATCGGCAGCACCAGCATCAGCAACAGTAACAGCAACAAGCGCAAATCCACCTTTATCGACGATAATGAAGCCAAATTAGCCAATGGTCAGGCGCTGGGCAATTATGGCATCAGAGCGCGCAGTCTCGACGAGGTGCAGCAACAGCAGCAGCAGCAGCAGCAACAGCAACAGCAACAACAGCTACAGCAACAGCAGCAACACTTTCAGCACGAATATCGCAACAGCAACAGCGGCAACGGCAACAACAACAATAACAACAGCAGCAACAATCAGGTGGAGCATGTGGAGCGTCTGAATGGGGACAATGACAGTTTGGTCAACGGCAGCTGCGCCTCCAGCGAGGATCTCAACCAGACCAACAACAGCGAACAGGGCGAGAAAATTACATCCGGCAGCGATGACGAAGGTGAGTAGCATATGGTTTACCAACTGTGAACTAGTTCACTTTCAAAACTACCCACTGTGAGCTAGTTCATTTTAAAAGAGTTAGCTGCGAAGAGTGAAAGCTAGTTCAGAAAAGAATGGCAAACTGAGCACAGTTCATGGCACTAGTTCCAGAATTTCCCTTTATGGAAATAGCTCCATAGTTCCTCGAGATAAAATATTTTCAGAACAGATCATGGAACTAGTTCAACTAATGTTTACTTCAACTGAACTTTTATTATACAGAAAAGATAGAGTGAAGGCTTCATTTGCTTACTGACTCCCTATCTCTCCATCTCTATCTCCCCCACCGCACTCGCTATAGGTCAGGATGATAATTGCGCCAAGAAGAAGCATCGTCGCAATCGCACCACATTCACCACCTATCAACTGCATGAGCTGGAGCGCGCCTTTGAGAAATCGCACTATCCGGATGTTTATTCGCGCGAGGAACTCGCCATGAAGGTGAATCTGCCCGAAGTGCGTGTCCAGGTGAGTTATCATGCGCCAGCTATCCATATACCATATACCATATACCATATACCATATACCATATACTAGGGACGTTAATCAGCGAGTCTTATTTACGAGCTGGCTCTTTGCTAATTGTGCAATCAACATGTCTGCCCAGCCAGGCCCCGGAAATTAAATAATTTCCGTTTGCAATTTATTTTAACGAAATTAAGCTGTGCCAACTAAAGCAGCTCCTCCTCCGCCCAGTCACAGACCCTTCAGCCTGGTCAGTTAGCTAGCTAGCCGTATATTATGGCCAGACAAGAATTTATTTTGCGCATAGATATATTAGCTAGAAATGCACTGACTGGCATTTGGTATAGCTGAAAATTGGGTTGTTTATTCCGAATATAATAAATCGTATCTGAAAGGGATCTTTAAAGCTGATAAATGATATCCATGCAGTTGAAGTTTATCTAAACACCTTCAACCCATTCCCATCAATCAAGTCACTAAATGTATCAATTGTTCCAGATTAGTTTGTCTCTATATGTTTTTGCTATCCAAAAATGAGCTTTAGTCGTTGCTCACTCACCGAAAACTAAGGCCCCGCCCCGCCCTCGCTTTGATTGACTCCCTCTTCGTGTTGTCTGTGCGGAAAGGAGTAACTTTTTCGCAGCTAAAAGTAAGAAAACAAAAACGAAAAACTTGCGAAACTTTCTTTCAGTGTATATTAAAATTTATGTCTCAATTGCGAAATGACAATGCAAATGACAAGGCTCGCGGTCTCTGGCTGCGGTGCTATCCATTTATGCTGAAGGAATTATGCACTTTTATGAGTATATGCGCCTTTTGCTTTATGCGCGCGCGGATGCATGTCTGGCTGCCATTCGTTTCGGGTGGCAAATTGCGACATTAACGGGCGGGGCGCCTCGTAAATTCCTTTCACAGCGGTGTAGCATAAAAGACGCCCGACTCGGCAATCGGAGAAGGCCAGAAAGGAAAGCAAGTGCGGAGTGTTGTGGTGGAAAGGGTACGACTAGGAGATACTGTGCCGCTAAACTGAGGGATTTTGCAAGGAAATGAGAGAAGACAGAAGAGAAAATGCAGAAGAAATGTGATAGAAGGGAGAAGACAGAAATGAGAAGACAGAAGAGAAAGCAGAGAACGGAAGAGAGATTAATTAGACACCAGAGAACGAGAAGGAGAAGAGATAACCGAAAAGAGAAGAAAATTAAGAAAAGGGACATGGGTGATAAATTGAAATTAGAATTGGTTTAGGTGAAGATGGATTAGTCTTTAAGGCGTAGTTTGAGAAACTGTCCCTATTTATCAGTAATCAATAATTGCTTTATGCAATCGGTAACATTTCGTATCGCCTATTACATTGCCTCACATACACACAATATACCCTAATTGAATACCTAATTCGAAATAGGGCATCAGAAGAGTTTGGCAATCAAAAAGCTCGAGTGGCATTTGCTATATAGCTAAATATATATATCTATCTGTATGTAATATTTGACTTAGCTGTTGGCTTTTTGGGGAGGGACGGCTATCTAATTGCATAGCTGCACAGTGGACTCGCTCTGCCCTGTGGCATAGTTTTTTTTGTGTGTTATTCTCTAAGCCATAAACTGTGGGTTAGCCGAGGACCTCGCCTGCAGCCCGAAAGTCGAAAGGCGACAGGCGACAGTCTCGACTGACGGCAAAGGACATATCAAATTTCATGAATTCGTTTACTCAGACGACAAATCATTTTTATTGACTAAACATTATCGCAGTTCTCTCGCTCTCTCCCTCTCTCAACCTTCCTCTCGTTCTGCCTTTTGCTCGCTTTCTCACTCTGCTTGGCAACACAAATATATGCACATAAATAAATAAACAAATTTGAGAGAGCAAAAAAAAAAAAAAAATAAAATAAATGAAATACAAAAGTAATGAACGAAAATCGCATAAAAATTTTCTTTGCCGCGTTTTATCCGCGTTTCTCTATATGGCCGTACGGCCCTCATGTGTCACTTTGTCAAATTGACACGAATTCAAATTTGGGCAAATGCAGCCAGGCTGGATGTGCCCCTTAACCCCTATTTACCTGCCTACCCACAGTTCACAGCTGCTTACCCTTAACCCTTAGTGTGCGAGGAAGTCGCGTCCCCAAGTTCAACTCGTTTTAATGCCCTGGAATCTAGTGAAAAAAGGCTATATTGCCAGGCGGAAAGAGGCGTGGCTGAACGCTTAAAGTGTATATTAGCTTAGACTCGAGTCTTAGTCAATATATTTGTTCAATATACTTACAACTAACATTTTTCACTCAAAATCAATTTGAATACTTTGTTTTTTGTGCTTAGTTCGAGTACTAAAAGTGCTCAATTTGGTACTTAGATTAGCTAAATGCAAGAGCTGCTTACGAATATATTAATATATTAGCAAACCTCCTAATATCTACTATGCTAAGGAAAAACTGGGCTGAGCTGCCATAAATATATGCAGGGTATCTCATAGCCTTCCAGTACCCACAAGACTGCTCAGTCTTCTTTTGCTTTTTCTATTCGATTTGGTGGGCACATTTTTTCGGTCTGCACACCCTTGGCATGTGTGTGCGAGTGTGTGTGTGTGTGTGTGTGTGTGTGTGTGTGTGTGTGTGTAATCGCATTTGCGGTTAGTTTGCATGAAGTTCTAGTTATCGTTGGAGCTATGTGGAAATTGCTTGGTGTGCAACTCGTTGAAGGTGGAAATTTGTTTTGATTAAGTTTGCACACACACACACACACACACACACACATATATATACATTGTCGAAAAGAAAATATAAAAGAAAACTGAACTATGAAAACGGAAACGAGTTGTTACTCAAAAAAGAAGAAGAAGCGAGTGGGGCGAGACCCCGGCTCAGTCAATCAGTGGTTCAATATTCAGTTCAATTTCTCGTTTAGATGAGTTCATTTGCCAAGACTCAGAGGGAGGGGCGCAAGGGTAGGGGGCGTGGCCTGAAGAGTTACATGTTTTGTAATAGATTTGCTAAATGTTTGTTTAAAAAGTTTGATTGGATTTTTGCATTTGATGCATTGTGTGCTCGTTTTTGGCATTGTTGTGGCTTGTTTGATTGTTGTTTAAATGGCCAATATTGGCCTGGCACTCGCTCACATTGTTGCTGTAATGTAAACGAGCAGCTGGCTCTCTTTTCAGCCATAGAAAAACCAAAATTGCCAAATCAAATTGAAATTGTGTCATTTTGTGGTCTGGCCGCGCAGGCCAAAGCAATTAATATGCCAACCACACTCCATATAGATAGAGCCTAAGCCTGGGACTTATCTACGATCGTAACCAAAACAAATGCGTTAAGCCGCCAAATTAAACAACAGCTTAGCGAGCAAAACAAGCGCAAGACACGCAGCCAGACACATCATTAACACGGCGAAGGCGCGCTGCGCGCAGCGCTCCGTCTCCAACTCCATCTCCATCAGCTGCCAGTGAGCAGTCCTGTGAGCTCGAACATATGGCTCGGCGCCCAAGTGCCTGCCATAGATGACAATTATTTTATTTGGATTACACGCTGACAGCTCGCAAATTTCCCATTTTCGAGGGTTTCCGAAAAACTGCCACGTTTAAGGGTTAAATGCGCCTCAATCATACGCCGCATTTAACACAATCGAGTTAGACGGGCGCGCAGACAACAACAATAACAACAACAGCAATAAAAACAAAATAGAAAAAGAGTTTAATTAAAACCTAATTTAGCATGGCAAAGCAAAGCAAATTGCAAGAACTTTTGCTCTCAGGCGTTGATTGATGGCCCGCAACTGGAGCAGGCAGTATGAAACTAAATGAATATATCGAAGATGGTTAAGAGAAGTGACTTGAGAAAAGTAATTAAAGCGATTTGTGGTAAGATTTAGAGGCTACAAATTATCTTTCTATTTATATGATAGAGTACTTGTGCAGAGTCTAGAGTGCAGATATCCAGAAAAGTAACTATTCCAAATCTGAATTTCTGTTATTCTGTTATTATTCTCTTCTCTAAAAAAGTACCCGAGCTGTGCTTAATGCATCTAAAATTCCCATAAAGAGCAAGAGTTTTAATAAGTTATCGCTAGGGTAAACGTGCTCCATTACTCATTTATATGCTTTGGCCTATGTCTTAGCGTGTCCTGCGCCTCTTAGCTGTTTAGCCTAACCAAGTCGAATAAAAAAGAAAAACAAATGCACAAAAATTCTATTATTTTTGCTAACATGCGCTTGGGTTTATCAAATAGTCAGGCGAAGACAATTTTTATTATTAATATTATCATGGCAGAAAGAAGAGCAATGGCTGTCAATTATTTTGCATGGCCGAATGATTAAATATCGTAAAACTGTCAGAAAAAATATGCCAAGCGAAAAAACAAACGAATGGAAAATAGATAAAAGCGAAACGATTTAATGTACACATAAGAAATGTTTGTTTATCTGCATATTGCGCATACGATGTGTGTGACGTGACAGTCTAGCTGCCTCTGCGTGTGTGTATGGATGTCTGTGTGTGCGAGTGTGTGTGTGCATAAAAAGCAAACAAATAAAAATGTCATTTCACTAACAAATAAAATAGATTTTTATTGCAATTCCACTTTTGCCTCCGTTTGTCTATTCGGTTTGTTTTTTCGTTAGACATTTATAGTATGTTTATTTCTTGAATACCCCTGCCCCCCTGTAACGCTCCATTTGTCTAGTGCCTATCGACAGCTGTAAGCGAGTCGCCTTCGCTTTCACATGTCGTAATAATAATAATGCATATTAGGCTCATTTGCGGGCCTTTTTTATTGAAATCCTATACAAATCTAATAATCAAAATAATCAGAATGGCAAGCCAAAGGCAAAGGCCAAACAGACAGTTGGGCAGATAGACAGTTCTCAATATCCGAAATTGGAATTGCCAACAATTGCATAAATGAGCTACATTTTTCTTGGCTGCTCGCCCTCCCTCTCTTTCTCGGTCTCTAGGGCTCCCGCTTACAATGCTGGCAATTGGGCATTCTCTGAGATTGGTTTAGCGTCCAAGTGACCTGTGACCATTAGTCTGCGATCCCTAATCCCCAAGCTCTTTATTATATAATAAAGCTATTCGGCTTAGACACTCTCACTCTGAGCGCCTATTTATAGCTCAAAAAAGTAACTCAGCGACAGCTGTATTCAAGTGCCGTTATTAATGCGTGGGCGTAGAACAATTAACACATTATGCCGCCTTTAACACACTTACACACACACGTACACATACACCCACACACACCTTGGGTATAGACCACAACAGAGCAGCCGCAAGGGTAAATAATAAATAAATATAAATAAATAAAAGCAAGTAAAGTCAACTCAAGTATGAGGGTTGGCCCTAGCTGTGTGTGTGCTGGTTGATGTCTGTGTGTGTTTGTGTGTTGTGCACATCTGCTGCTTATTCAAAATTATGCTGAAATAAACTGTCCAATAACACAAAGAGCCAACACTTGAAAGCGAGCTGACTAATTATGTCAAATAAATATGTGAACACAAAAAAACAATGAAATATGCAAAATACGATTAAAACGCGGACTACAGTCAGACCAGGCTATGAAGTACCAATGAGAAAGCACACAAATTTAAGTGGAGTACGTGAAACTCTTGGAAAGGTAGAAAACGTATATTAGAATCAAGTTTCCTTCTCATAATTTATTATAGATATAATAATTCTTGAACTAGTAAATCAAGTGAATATGGCTAGAGAAATCTAAACTATTTGAAACAGAATTAACTTTAGTCATCATCTTCTAATATTTTGTATAGCTCTTTCATGAGTCTATAAATTGAAAGCTAAACGTGAGTCTATGAGAACAGCGCGATTTTGCTGCACTGAAGAGCTTAACTCTAGCACTTTAAGAGAAAGGCTTGCAATTTAATATATTAACACAATTCAATTATATATAAATATAGTATTGTAAAAAATTATAGAAACCAATTCTGTATTAGCTGTTTTCGATGATTTTATACATACATATTGTCAAAGAAATCCAATTTATGCTGTTGCCTATAAGCTATTAACCTCTTGCGCTAACTCAACAAATTCTGCTGTCATTATATTTGATTTAAGGACTTGATTTAAATAAAGCTCGACAGATATTATAAATCAAAAATCTAGTTATCTAGTAAGTAAATTTGGGATTGATTGAGGCTGTTCACATTTCAAATTGACTTGGAGCAACATATATTGAAAGAAAACTCTATCTAGGCTAATCTCTGTTATATATGCTACCCACACATTCAATACACCACAACAAAGTACAGTTATTCATCTCTATAATACCCTCTCTACAAAGCAACTTGTGCCTAAACAAATCCATTTACATCACAATTTGCTGCTCGTTAATATGAAAAAAAAAAAATAAAACAAAATTATAAAAGAAAAACAATTTGCGAGCTCATTCGATTTGCTGTGAAGCACTTCTTTTTTTTGTAGTAAAAAAGGGATTCAGCGCGCTGCTCTTGACATCTGACACATAACACAATCAAAGAGCGCAAGTGCCATAATGCAATAATAATAATAATAATAATGCGAAACTTCGGAGCAATCGTGTCCTGTTGCTGTTGCTGTCGCTGTTAACTTTTGACTCGAGGCCTTTGGGCGAACAGATGTGCAACTCATTACACAGCATTTAGGCACACATCAAATTGAATAATATTCATAAGCGAGGGGTGCATACGAGCAGCAGGAGCTGCACGAGCAGCCACCCCCTTCTGGAGTCCTTAAATGTCCTTCAGCTTGGACATGCACTTGATAGCTCAAGTGCTCGACGCGACTTGACTCGAGCCAAACCAACTAAGCAGCTGCTCTCGCACAGACTTTTCTCAGAGCTAGCTCATCTCTCACTCACTCGCGCTCACTCTCTCTCTCTCTATACGACTCTCTCTCTCTCTTTCTTTCTATACTCTATATAAAAAGTAATTGTAATTGTAATTGTATTCGCATGATTACATTTGATCATATTTTGTTTCAGTTTAAGCCAAACATATTTACGCTTCGCTTAGGGGTTGCGCATGCAGCGCTATGCTTGCTGCCCTCTTTATTTATATATCCATTTTTTTTGTTCCTTTCTTTATTGTTACCCCTGATGTCAAGTGAGGTTATGTTTGTGTTGTGTGCCCCGGAGTCGTGCGTGGGGGTTGCTACAGCGGCCTGTCGACGGGGCAAAATGATTTATAATTTCATTCCTTTTGATTTATTCACTTTTATTGAAATGTGTTGACAGGTTAGGCTAAATTCGATATGAAGCCTAACGAAATTATGAGTGAAAGGACCTTCGTCCTGGGCAGCCCTAGTGACAGCCACTAGGCAAATCCGACGCACGCGCTCGACATTTGATTTGATTAGCCCGGGCGAAAAGCGCAACCAGCGGCTGATCGAGTAGCTTCAGTCTAGAGTCTCGACTCTCCACTCTCGACTCTCGCGGACACGTTTCGCAGCTTAAATTACGCACACGTTGCGCCATCCAAAAAGGATGCGTCGCATTGCCCAAACCTTGGCCTCCATTTAAACGGCGGTCGCTTTAAAGTCTTTTGCCCGGCGGCTGAGACAGCGCTCGCTCGCAGACAACGACGTCGAGAACGACACCCTTTGGCCAGGACGACAGACCAGGACCAGGAGAGCCGGGCCAAACTCAATAAGTCGCATAAAGGAATGAAATTGGATGCCATTGCGGCAAGCAAACAACAAATGCCTCAACAAACGATGCCGACGACGTTGTCCTCGACCTTAACATGCTCCAGCTCTTTCTTGCACATGCACATACACCCTGTCTCTCTCTCTCTCTCCCTCTCGCTCGCTCACTCTTGTGTTTGCTAACTGCGTCTTCTTGTAGCTTAATTAATTGCGACACGCATACGCTTTGGCGTTTCCCGATCTCAGGTAGAGCTACGCCCACGCTGAAGGCGGCTTCGCTTTTTCTTCTCTTTGTGCGACGAGCTTCTAATGGGGGTTAATTGAAAGCGGCAAAGCTCAAGCGCAAATACAAAAGAGTTAGCATTGATCACGTAAATGAATAATGTGGAATTAGCAGTCAGTTATACCTGGAAAGTGAGTTGCCTAGACTGAAATAGTAAAGATATAGTATACATTTATATATATACACGAGCAGCAACTACATATCAAATATATGAGATCTCTTCTGGCAAAGTGGCTCATCTTAATATCAATCCCTAATGCTCTTATGCTTACAGAATATATAATAATAAACATGATTCCAATTAATAATACAAAGTCTTACTCTAATGCATTATTCATAAGCCCGTGCCTCCCACTCTCGCCCTCATCAACCTGATACCAAACTCCCACCACAATTCTTAATTGAGCCTATGTAGGCGCATGATTGTTTGATTCATTCTTAAGACTATCTCTTTATATCTGTATACTCCACAATCAACTCAAAGGTATGCCGCTCACAGCTGCCTCTCACTCTCTCCTACGCCCTCTCCATCTATCTCCCTGCCTCTCTTATCTGCTGTCGGTTTAAATGAGCGTTGGCTTAAGTTGTCAAATTAGTGCGGAAGAAAACAATTTCGATTTTGGTCGAGTCAATCAAAGAAATATTCACACACACAAAGAGACATCAAGAAACGTTAAGCAAAAAAGAAATTTTCAACAGAAATGCGGCAGGTATTTATAAGAATTTGTGCCCCTTGACAAATGTGGTAAGAGTGCCCTAATGGGAAGTATACGACTAGGCGATTACCCTGTGCAGCAGGATAGAAATGTAGATGATTCTGCAACACAGGAGAGCAATAGAAAAATGGATAATTTGAATGTTATCGATGACTTATCGAAAACATTGCAATGATATATCAAATCTATCAAGCCTTTAGCTGCAATAGATTTCGAGTTGCATTTGTCAGGAAGAGAAGGAAGGAAGATGGACCTTCAGAGTGACTAAGAGGCAAACAGAATTATGTATTTATTGTGCGATCTTAGCGAGAAATATTTGTATGTAGATCCGCTGTCAGTCGTCTGTCCTGCTTGCTGTCTGTTACATATACTTCAACAAAATTAATACAACCAGTTAAGGCCATATTCCTTGGGTATCCAGGGTATACAAAAAATAAAAAAAAAGCGATATGTGAAATGTGACTTAATCAGCTTTATATAAATGCTTGTTTTGACAACGAGCAGGAGCTGCAGGCCACTCAGTTTGACAGGGTTTTTGGTTGTCAACCCACACACACACACACACACAGAGACAAACACATGTACAAGCTGCTTATTATAATTATATGGAATATATAAATTTATATGTATTTATTTATATGTATACTCATTTGACATGCTTTGTGGGTCTTTTTTTGATTTCCGCTTTTAATTAATTTTGTGTAACATGCTAATTGGTTTTATGCGTTCTGCTTCAATCATTTGCTTATTATACAATTTCGTATACATTTGTTGTTGTTGTTGTTCGAGTTGTTACTCGAGTTGCTATTGCTGTTTGTTGAATAAATCATAAAACACTTAAATAATTTTCCGTGCGCTTGCCACTTTATTATGTGCTAATTAATCACCTAACAAATTTTTCGGCTACCATATTTTTTTTTTTTCCATATTTTGCTCTCCTCCATTTTTAGCGCACGCACAAAATACAAAATATAATTAAGTTATCAAGCAACAACAACAACAACTTAAGCAACTCGCAACTTGAACAACTTTTAATATATGCATCAAAGTTTTTTAGCCCAGCCAAGCCGAGTTGTGGCGAGTCGGGGCGAGCCGAGCCGAGCCAAACTCTGCTCTCGCAACGTTGACTAATTTATTTTGTCATAAAACATTATTCAAATTATGCGAGTAATCAGCCAGCGCGAGGAGCTGCTACTCCTCGTCCACCCCCCTGGAGCGCGGCCAGCGCAAATAGCAAATGAGCCAGCGCGCGGAGCTGCTACTCTGACCCCTTCACTGGCCTCCTCCCCCTTGTCCCTTCTCTCTCTCTCTCTCATTCTCTTTCGACTCGGTCCTTCTCCTAAGCGTGGCCAGCGCCAATTGCCGCCAGCTAAAAAATATTAATGTGCGCTTAGGAGCAAACGTCTTGACTGTATGATTTTGCGAGGGCTGTTTCCATAGTTTATGTACTAGAAATTTATCAATATTTTTTCAAAGTGTATTTAATGCCTATTCACGTGTTTTATATAAATAAAAGTAATTTGAATTGATTCCATATCTATATCGTTTTGTGTATAAGCAAGATAAACAATTATAAATCTGTTTAGTAAATTCAAATAATTTTATTTTAGCGTATAGTTCTCTCAGAAAGTTAAGGTCATAAAAGTAAATATATATAAATTGTATAGAATCTGAATTTATCTATTACACAAACTTAACCAGTGACAGCTTTCACGTTGCTTGACATTTGGGCATACTTATCAAGCTGCCCTCGCTCTTAAGCACAACTCGTTCCAGCGCGTCTCACTTAGCCACAGTTGCAAATTAAAAATGCGTTCTGCGAGTGTCAATCAAGTGATGGTGAGAGAGAGGGCAGAGAGTGAGGGAAAGAGCAAGCGGCGCCATGTGAAGCGTGCGACACAGTTGAACTACCCACGCCCCCTTTTGTACGCCTTGCCCTGCCACCAGCTCCCCCAGCATGCTCAGTGCCCTAATCACTGCGATGCTGGTCGACTATTTGCCAAGGCAGCTGCTGGGCACATTTTGTCGTTCTTTGTAGCCGATTTAACTGCTTATTAACTGTGCGTGCGCTCGCTGGCTCGCTTTTGTGCTGCTGCTGCTGCTGCTGCTGCTGCTGCTGCTCGGCATGTCAGCGAGTAAATAAATAGCTAATTAAATACAGGGTGACACGTGGCGCACTGCAAACATACGCCCCGACAAACAAACCAAGTCGAATTACCCGCCGCCCCTAACCAAGCGGCCAAGTCAAAGTCAATTCAAGTTGAGCAGAAGAAAACATAGAGACAGAGAGAGGAAGAGAGAGAGAGGGGGAAAGAGGGAGGAGTGCAAAAGGCCACAATTGAAATGAAAAGGAAATTTGAGCGAGCGTTGATCGAGTGGGTGTTAAGCTACAGATTGAAGGTGATGGCGGAGATTGTGGGAGAAGGGGGGATAAGGACACTCGCCTTTGACTTTTCACATGCGTTATTTGAGGCGTGGCATTTGTGTCTGCAAGTGGCAGGCAGCTAGAGAGAGTGTCGTGTGCCTCGCTTTGTATTACAACGATTCGTATGCAAGCGAAACTGCTATTAGGCATACATAATGACGACACTGAACACTTGAGCTGTTGCTAAAGCAAGTCATGAATAGTCGGAAGGCAACTTTTGATGAGTGGGACTTAGGTAAAACACTTCGAAAGTCCTAAACACACATGAGCAAGTAAATCGACTTTCAATGTCATTTCAAATTAAATTTTAACGAGCGACTGATGATGGATAGCGAAGCAGGACACGTTGGGAAGTATTTTCAGATAATTACGAAAATAAATATGAAATGAAAGTAGTTGCATTCTTATGAGACTCTCTGAAAAAGTTGAAAGCCAGCTTCAGTAGAAGCCTACTGAAACTTTAGTCTGACTCCAATTAGATGTGTTTGAATGCTATGAGTAAGACTAGTCTCTGCACACAAATCGACATATGTGGCCTGTATAAGACGTTTAGGGAAAATTATGTCGAAAGGAGTTTCTAAATCAAAGCAAGAGCGTAAAAGTTATTTCTTGAAGCACACCAAAAACAGGTTTCATAAAGGCAATGTGGAATCATGGAATCCTGGGAGGCCCTAAAGTTTAGTGCCTGTGTGGAATACAGAAAAATCAAAATCAGTTTATATCAAAAGGCAGAAACGGGCTGCCTGAAAGATGGGTAAAAGTTATAGCGCGTCACGAAATAAGAATTGGTGAAAATTTCCCAGCAAACAATGGAATTTAAGTGAGTGATCAATATATAGCTTATTTATAATTAATGAATAACAGAATTTGATATCAATAATAGAGTCTCATAGAGCATACTGAAATAGGGCAGTTATGAATTGCTTAAACAGAAAACTTTAAGGGTAATTAAAAAATAATTATAATGATTAAAATAATTACAAATGAAATTCTTTGGTAATACTTAGTCAATATTAATGCAATCCGAGTTCTCCGCAGAGGCTTTGGAGTGTAAGTCAATATGCTTGTCGGCTTCTAAACTAATTAAAACATCTTCTTCTGTGCGCGCTTTGTGTGCCGCCAAAAAAAGCTTTTGTTTGCGCTTGCTCTTAACAGGATATGGCCCGGGCTCGGGAGAGAGAGAAAGAGAAGGAGCTGTGCCGGAACTAAAAGCCAAACAACAATGCAAGAGCAGAGAACATGTCATAAACTAGCGCTAAAAGGACGCCACGCTGTGTCTTTGTTCGGTAGTCGGGTCGGGTCGGATCGAGTCGGGCCGGGACGGGCCGGGTCTGAAATTATGACAGGCTCAACTGATGTCTGATGTCTGGCGAAATCCTGCACTGGCATATAATTAGGGTCGGGCAAACGAGCTCGTTGCCGTAGGGTTTGTTGCGTCGCTTCACCGTCGTCGTCGTCGTTTTTTTTTTTTTTTTCTTTTTAATTGAATTAAAGCTTCCACACGGCAGATGCATTGCATTGGCATTAGTTTAGGCGCCGCTATCAATATCCTTGAGCGCAGCAGGAGTTTTCATTTCATTTTAATTATAATGCATTTCGGCGAGTGAACGAGCACGATTAAATGCTTATCGCAATCAAATTGATTGAATTGCATGAGACATGGAAAAGCGATTGGCATTTATAATGCTTATACAATACGTACACGTATTTAATTGCAGCTCTAGATTTTTTCAATGATATGCGCAATTATTTCCCCAAAGACCCTTTTTGGGGCTAGTTGGCCAAAGAGCACTTAGCCAATGGCCATAAACGGTTTTCCAATTTGTTTGCCCACAATAACCGAGACACAGTCAAAGCCCAAACGGAAGTATTGCTATGCATATTTCTCAACAATAAACGTGTAATGGACATGCCATGCTCTCTCACTCTAACAAGCATACACACACTCACACATAGACTCGCAGTCGCTCTCGCTCACTCTGTGTGTGTGCGTAGCAAAAGTTGGCAACAGTTTTATTAAGCTGCTGAACTCTTGTGTGTTAAAAGTCAATTTTCCAATTTGCAAACTGTCAAAAACATTCGAAAAGCAATTTGTGCACACACACACACACACAGAGAAAGTGGGAGAGTGAGAGCGAGAGAGAGAGAGAGAGTGCTAGTGCAGAGTACAAGCCAAATTGCGTATACGCCTTGTATGCTGCTTTTGCTTTTTGGGCGACGACACTTTGCGGCAGAAGTTTTCCAATAAAATGGCAAAACTTTGCTGCGAACAAAATTAAAGAAGACGAAGACGGAGAAGAGAAGAGAAGGAGAAGGAGAAAGAGAACGAGAAGAAGCAGGACAAGGAGCAGCGGCAGCAGCGTAACGTGCGCCATGGGCTTTCGGCCCTGGCCATTTTGGGGGTTGATGCGCCGCGACGGCACTGCCAGCGCTAGCAGCGCTGTTGGCGACGTAAATTGTTTGCTGCCAATGTGAAGTTTATGAAAAAGATTAAAGTTGAAAAGTGGTTGACGAGGCGAACGGCATGGGGGGAGGCGAGCAGGAGGCGTGGCAGCTGTTGCGGCCAGGCGCGTGCTCTCAGCATCCCAGCATCGGAGCATCCAGCTTCAGCTTCAGCTTCATATGAATGGCAAATGCTGCAGGCATTCGCTTGGGTTTGCTGGGTTTTGGGCGGGCTAGCACAAAATGTAGCAAAATTGAAAATGGCTGAAGCGTGCGTATAAATATATATATGTGTGTGTGTGTGTGTGTGTGTGTTTATATTTGTTGTCTATGGGGTGGAAAATTGAGTTTGGCTGAGTGGGTGAGAGGGACTGAACGCCCAGTCGAGCAAAGCAGCCAAAGATGAAAGCAGACAATTTGCCAAAGCTCATAATGAAGTTGCTAATGATGTTGATGATGCTGATGATGTGGCTGATGGGCGTGCCAGCCTTCGATACACACACGAACACACACACACACCCTCCCTTTCTGTCACTCTCTCTCTCTCTCTCTTGCCTCGCTGGCTTTGTGCCGCTTATGACGCACCATGAATGGAAATTACAAAATTGATTTTGATGATTTAATTAAAATGAAGAAGCACAAACTCAAATTATAACAGTCGGCGTACGGCAGCTAGGCAGCCAGCCAGTCAGGCAGGCAGGCAACTAGGCAGCTGAGCTTTGCTTCAGCCTTCGCTCTGCGTCTGCTTCCACAGCCAAATGTCAATATTCATTTAACATTTGATGCTTTCACTCTATATATATGTGTGTGTGTGTGTGCTTGGATGGGGGCCAACTGTGGCCTAGAGCTGCTAACTTTAATTTATTTTCTTCGTACAGATTTGAGCGACAGGAAATTAGACTTTGAGACAACTCTGTGTGTGTGTGTGTGTGCGTGTGTGTAAGCTCCTTGAGCTTTGTTATTTCTGTTTCTCGACTAAGCTAATTGATATGTTTTTCTTTTATTATAATAACCAAATGCTTTACGGCCATATATTGGCAGCTTAAGCCTAAAGAGATAATGGCATGAAATGCAAATAATAAATTCTAAAAAATGATGTAGCTACACAGCTGTAAAATGAAAGGAAAAAAATATATACAAATATATATATATTATATATAGTGCTCTAGTTAAAAATACTGTGCTTAACATAGAGATACTGGATGCTGGCTTTTCAGAACCTTTTGCTCTTATGTTTTATGAAGGGGAATAAGCCATTGTGAGCTCCAAAGGCCCCTAACTGACTAAAGTTTATCTTAACGTAACTCATTATAATTATTTTCATAGCATCTTTTGACATTAATGTTTTGGTAAATATTTTCCGTTGCCTACTTTTTGGAGCAGGGATACAATGTAATTAAAATATATGAAAAGCTTTTGGTAAGCTACTAAATTCTGAGAGCTCGCCTTCCGTTGGGTTACTCTACAGATCATTTCCATTCATCGTAGATATTGTAGAGTCAACTCAGTGCTCAATTAGCAAACCGCTTCAATAGCCTAACAGCTTAATTACTTGGCCAAAGCGATGTTTGACTCGTGGAGAAAAACAAGAAATTTTCACTTTCTGTTTGCATTTGCCAACAGAGAGAGAGAGAGAGAGAGAGAGAGAGCGAGCGCGATTCGGTTGCTGTGGCTCTGGCTGCTGCTGTTGCTGCACGCTCTGCAAATTTGTAATGCAAATCAGTTTTTGCCTGTGCGTCAAATTGACAACGAAAATAATTTTACGCGCCATTATGTTTAATTAAACAGCCGAAGCAACCAAAGCGCCGCACACAGCCACATAAAGAGAAAGAGGAAGAGAGAGGGAGGGGGGAGACAGAGACAGAGACAGAGTGAAAAATATATACACACACTTGCTTGTTTATGTATTTTGTGGCAGAGCTCAGAGCTACACTAAAAACAACCACAGCAACAACAAACAAAACAACAACAACAACAGCAACAGCAACAGCAGCGGCAAGAGCAACATCAACGACATAATGGTAATGAAATTTCCATCAGAAATAATTTCTTATTAATTTGCGCAAATTGCATTTAATTACTTTGAGCGCAGCAGCAGAGCGAGGCCGGCGGCATAACGGAAATCCAAAATACGCCACCCATTGGGCTCTCTCCCGCTCTCGCACGGCGTCACGCTGTCGCGCTCACTCACTCGCGCGCTCAGCCTCTCGCTGTCGCGCTCGCTCTCTCTCTCTCTCTGTGTGTCTTTAAATTGCTCTCTTTGCTTTAATTAGACAGACGCTTTGCCTGCGCTTTGGTTGGCAGAGCAGAGCTGTTCGCACACACACACACACACACATATATACACACGCACGCATATTGTAATGATAATTCTAATTATAGCTACGGGCACTAATTGAATTTTATTTCTACGGCTTTGGCCACGTCAATCGCTGTTCTAGTTGTTGATGTTGTTGCTGCCGCTTGCTGCCGTTACGCCATTTTGTTTGTCTAACTGTCTGTCTGCCCCTGCCCCTGCCCGTGCCGCTGCCGCTGATGTGGCTGCTGCTTATCTTCTTGCTCTGCCTCTAGGCTTTAGCTGTCTATCTCGCTCTGGCGCTGGGCTTGTGTGTGCGGCTGCTTTCATTAACAGTTTTGGCTGGGCGGCCATTTTGCTTTTTTGTTATACTGGATGTCTCTCTGCCTCTCTGCCTCTCTCTCTCTCTATGTCTGTCTCTCTGTCTGTCATCCTGCTGCTGTTCTTCTGCTCATCATGGCCGCGTAATTAAGCTCATTCAGTTTTCCAATTATGTTGGATGACCTTCATTTTGTTGTTGTTGCTGTCGACAGTTGTTGTTGTTTTTGCTGTTGTTGCTGGCTGTTTAGACACTCGCTATTTTGTGCCTGATTAAATTAACGCTCATCTCCTCGACTGCGTTTAATTGCCTTCTGCGCGATTTGCTCTTTAATTAACTGACACCTTTTTCATTTCTTTTCTCTTCTTCTTTTATATTTTTAGGTCTGGTTTCAGAATCGACGCGCCAAATGGCGTCGTCAGGAGAAGTCGGAGAGCCTGCGTCTGGGCCTGACGCACTTTACGCAGCTGCCGCATCGCTTGGGCTGCGGCGCATCCGGCTTGCCCGTCGATCCGTGGCTCTCCCCACCGCTGCTGAGCGCACTGCCAGGTGAGTTACGAGATTTGAAAGCGCAGTAGAAGAGAGACTGATTTGAATTATTGTTGGTTTCGCAGGTTTTTTGTCACATCCGCAGACCGTTTATCCCAGCTATCTGACCCCGCCGCTTAGCCTAGCCCCGGGCAATCTGACCATGAGCAGTTTGGCTGCCATGGGTCATCATCATGGACCGCCACCACCGCCGCCGCCGCACGGACCGCACAGCGGACAGCTGCCGCCGCCGCAGCCCAACGGGCCACAGCCGCCGCCCCCACCCCAGCATCCGCATGCACACGCGCTGGCCGGCCATCATGCGGTGCCGCTGTCGCATCTGTCGCCGCACCTGTCACGCATGTCACCGCATGCAACATCGCTGACGCCTCTGCCGCCGGCGGCGACAACAACGACTGCGTGCTCGACCACCTCGTCCTCATCGTCGTCGCTGGAGTGCAGCGGGCCAGACGTTTGCATGTCACCACAAAACCTCAGCATTTCGAATGCCGACTCGAACGGAGATCTGCGCGATTGCAGCGATGCGGATGCTGGCAGCAGCAACGGCGCTGGTGGCAACGGCCTGGAGAAATGCAACAACGAGCTGCTCGACGTGGGCAGAGAGAGTCCACCGCCCACAGCCTCCTCGCTGGCCATCAAGCGATCAGCCGCTGGAACGCCGCCTTCGGTCGACATGCGCAGCAACTCGATTGCCACGCTGCGCATCAAGGCCAAGGAGCATCTCGATAATCTAAACAAGGGCCTCGTCTCCATGGTCTAAATGGTGCAGCAATTCACATAAGTTTAACTCAAAGTGTTAGGCCTTAGTTCTTCTACACAGAATCCAATCACAGAGTTTTATATATATTACTCATATATGTTTAGTTGCTTGCGAGTTTTAGTTTAAATAATTTCATCGTTGTAAACCTAATTTCTATTAGAACTGAACCGATCTGACTAGATCCGATGTCCCAGTGAGTAAAAGTTCTTTCAAATCATCAAAAAACAAATCAAATACATAGGATTTTAATGTGCATATAGATCTATTTGTAACATCTCTATAATTCCTAAAGACAACAACTAAATATATTAATATTAATAATAATGAATATTATGTATAAAACAACATCCTCTTGCATATTAGCACAAAATACAAATAAATAAACAAGTTTTAGCTCACATCAATCTTGCAACATTTTTTGGGGCTGCTCAAGTAACTGAAAACAAAAAATAAAATCAAGTAAGAAAAGGACATTCGATTTTAGTTTATTATTATTTTATTATACGCAGTAACTTGTATTAACGTTTAATAAATACAAAAAAATACATAAATACAATATACTGTATAATTATAAAAGAAATGAATATAATAATAATTAATAATTAATATATATCTGCTAGTCAATAATTTTCACAATTCGACTTGCTGGTTTCCGGTGACTTCCAAATATCGTTGATTCAGTCATAACAAAGGTATAATCCTATTAAGCCAGTAATGCAAGAGCTTCCAGTTGACTCATAATCATTGGTTATACCATGCCGTTGATATGGTCCTGATTAAAAGCTTACAGTTGAGCCAAATCATGGAGTAGTAACTCCGGGGAAACTTTAAAATTTCAGAATCAACTGCTAAAAAGGTAAGATATGTGTGCATTTCGAGCTAAGATCAGTTGCAGCAGAGCCGTTTTACATTTCGCTGCATTTCTGTAAATAAAAAATATTTTGGCGAGCCCTCAAACGGCATCGCAATTGCTGAAAAATACCAGGCGAACATAAATGAGTAGTAGGGCGCAAAATTTTAGTTAAAATTAATTTGAGTTGACCTTGAATTAAAAGTGAGAGTTAGAGTTTGAGTGAGAGATTGAGAGTGGGAGTGAGAGAGTGAGAGTGAGATGTTGATTAACATTAACAATTATGTTGCATACTTTTAGGCATGCTCAATTAATTACTGGGCAATGTTAGTTATCATCCTACTTCTTCTGCAACATCGACCTTACGGAAGCGACCTGCTGCTGCGGACTATTAAATTCTCAACTTGCAGTAGAATGTTTTTCAAAAGTAACAGGCGCACATAAACGAGCAGTGAGTTATGTTATCAGAGCCGTTTTATTTTATGTCATGCCTAAAAGTATGCAACATAGTTGTACATGTCAATTAACATCTCACTCCAATCTCTCACTCCCACTCTCAATCTCTCACTCAAACTCTAACTCTCGCTTTTAATTCAAGGTCAACTCAACTTAATTTTAACTAAAATTTTGCGCCCTACTACTCATTTATGTTCGCCTGGTACTTCTGAAGATTTTATTGAAATTTTACTGTCGTCAAACTGACCCTGTCTAAAAATTCATCCATGAGCAAGTAAATATAATAAAAAATATATAATGAAAATATTTGGTCTCTACTCTCATTCATAAATACGGACTGACGGACGAACGGACGAAGGAACAGACAGACGGACAGGGCTCAATCAACTCGAATTGTCGTCCTGATCAAGAATATATGTATTTTATGGGGTGTGGCACGCCTTCTTCTGCCTGATACATACTTTCAATAAAACCATTATACCCCGTTTTCCCATTTTGAATGGGATCAGGGTATAAAAAATGCAATCTGAAAATAATTTTCGGAACTTACCTCACATTTTTGATTAAACTTTACTCCATTTTTCATTGACAGACCTTACCTTTGGTGCCAATTCTGCATTTTTGGCCAGACCTTACCTTACCTTTGGCCAAAATGGGAATAAACCTGAAGTTAGCACATGTGCTTTCTGATCTTCAATTTCATTTGCTTATATTTCTTTCAGAATCTAGCTCAAGCTCATAGTCTGATTTCAGAAAGAGCTTCTTACGTGAAGTGTGAGAACTAATAAGCATACCTCGCTTCACCCTTCACAGTTCGAGCTGTCACTACGAAAATTCATATCAGCTGTGTTAATCAGCTGTCGAAAACTCATTAATGACTAAATTAATAATCAAAATGAAAAGGAAAAGTACTCAAAAGGAGCATAAACAAATTGAAATTGCTGACAAGCGGCAATTAAATGCAATTAAAAAGGACTAAATGCACAACAAACAAAAGGCGCATAATGACACATAATTGAACAAGGAACAAGCGCTACTACACAGACATATATATATATATATATATATATATGTATAAAGTTAGATCGGAAGAGAGTGAGTGAGAGAGAGGGCCAAAGGGAGACGGCCAATGTTATAAAATAATGTATAAATTATAATTGATTAACGCCGCGGACAATTAAAATGCAAGCACAGGCGACACAACTGGCATATACTAGACAAATACCATATCTCACATAAATATCTATATGCATGTGTGTATGCGTGTGTGTGCCTGCTTTAACAATGGCAAACAGGAGCTGCACAATGATAATTGCTAGCAATTACACTCTGTGTGCTTATCACACGCACAATATCTTTGGAAACACCAGTGAAAACAATACACCGGTCGTTGCCGACTGCTTGATACCCGCTCCATTGCTGAAGTTGCCTGATTTGTAATGATTCCAATAGCGGAAACATTTTGAATATTCATAGTTCGAAGAACAAAGCAAAGATAGCATAGGAACGTTTAACGAGCATTAGAATAAAGAGCCAATATACTCTTTTAGTCACCCGCTAGACAAGCATACAAATCTCACTACGAAATACTTTAAGTGCAAAACTATACTCTACTAAATATATATACAACTTTTATAGCATAGTCAACTATCAGGGGAAATAAACGAAATAGGGCATTGCGTCCAGCGGGGTTGCAATTCGAGCCATATCTTGGTTTATTTGTTTCAAGGCAATTGCACACGTTTCAAAGTAATCTATTTAAATTTTGATTTGTGCATGGACAGCCAGGAGAATGTGAAATGGAAAAAAATGCAGTTGTACACAAATATATATTTAAATTTAAATATAGACCAATTACTTTGCACTGTTTTTATAAAAAATGCTTAGCTCAGAGTATAACCGAGAAGCATATATAAGATAATATGATCTCCGCTTTTTTTGAGCTCAGTTCACTCTCAATTTTAATATACATATATGTTATACTATTTAAAATTTGAATATAAATTCGTTACTTTCTTATATATATTATTATTATTGTTATAAGTAAATGTGGCGCCATCTATGAGTCATTAACCATTCACAATAACTATATTTAAAGTTCATGCTTCAACTGCTTGAGCAAGCAGTTCATAATGTTCGCATAGGTATTCTTTATCAAATTTCCAAGTGCAACCTCGACTGACGAGTATTGAAAAGGAGTATCGATTTGCATTTAAAAATATTGGCGATTCATTCGAAATTTTGGAAAAATTCATAAGAATCCGAAAAAATACTTCAAACAATTTACATGTCTCTAAGATGAGTATTTGTAGTCCGATTTTGGAATGGTATATAATGTTCGATACGTACAAATAAGATCTTTTTATCGGCATTCAAAAATTTGCATTCCGGAAGATTTGCATTTTTGGCCAAAATCGGAATGGGTCAGAAAATCGAGCATTTCATTAAAGTTGACTGTTTATAAAATGGGTATTTTTTACCAGATTCTCAAGTGCCATACCTCGTCTGACGCGTATTGAAAAGCAGTATCGATTCGCATTTAAAAATATTGGTGTTCCTTTAAAAATTATGGAAAATTTTATAAGATTCCGAAAAAATACCTCAAAAAATTTGCAATTCTTAGAGTTTGAATGTTCATAAAATGTATATGGATCACCCGATTGTCAAGTGCAATACCTCGTCTGACGCGTATTGAAAAGGAGTATCGATTTGCATATAAAAATATTGACGTTCCATTTGATATTTTGGAAAAATTCATAAGAATCCGAAAAAATACCTCAAACAATTTACATGTCTCTAAGATGAGTATTTGTAGCCCGATTATGGAATAGTATATCATTTTCGATACGTACAAATAAGATCTTTTTATCGGCATTCAAAAATTTGCATTCCGGAAGATTTGCATTTTTGGCCAAAAATGTGATGTAACCCCTTATCATTTTGGCCAAAATCGGAATGGGTCAGAAAATCGAGCATTTCATTAAAGTTGACTGTTTATAAAATGGGTATTTTTTACCAGATTCTCAAGTGCCATACCTCGTCTGACGCGTATTGAAAAGCAGTATCGATTCGCATTTAAAAATATTGGTGTTCCTTTAAAAATTATGGAAAATTTTATAAGATTCCGAAAAAATACCTCAAAAAATTTGCAATTCTTAGAGTTTGAATGTTCATAAAATGTATATGGATCAACCGATTGTCAAGTGCAATACCTCGTTTGACGCGTATTGAAAAGGAGTATCGATTTGCATATAAAAATATTGACGTTCCATTTGATATTTTGGAAAAATTCATAAGAATCCGAAAAATTAGTTCAAAAATTTTGCAGGTCTCTAAGATGAGTATTTGTAGCCCGATTATGGAATGGTATATCATGTTCGATACGTACAAATAAGATCTTTCTATCAGCATTAAAAAATTTGCATTCCGAAAGATTTGCATTTTTGGCCAAAAATGTGATGTAACCCCTTATCATTTTGGCCAAAATCGGAATGGGTCAGAAAATCGAGCATTTCATTAAAGTTGACTGTTTATAAAATGGGTATTTTTTACCAGATTCTCAAGTGCCATACCTCGTCTGACGCGTATTGAAAAGGAGTATCGATTCGCATTTAAAAATATTGGTGTTCCCTTGGAAATTATGGAAAATTTTATAAGATTCCGAAAAAATACCTCAAAAAATTTGCAATTCTTATGTGAACATACACTTTGATAGCAAGCAGTTGAGGAAAGCAGTTAACGGACGACGACCAATGGAGGAAAGCTTTGACATAAAAGCTTAGTGAGCGAAGTGGCACCTGCTTGAGAGCTTTTCCATATGCATTATTAAACTGAAGAGGCAGGCTGGCATCTGTCAAGCTGTAAATGAGCCATGAGAAGGGATGCGGAGTGCGGAATGCGGAATGCGGAATGCAGCAGCACTAATGTGCACTTATTTATTATTAGTCCTCGCGCTGATTGAGTGATAGGAGAGTCAAACATGAATCATGCGATTGAGAATACCAGAGATGAGAGCTGCTGTTGTGGTAGCAACACCATATAAGGCGAAAATGCAGCAGCCGGTATAAAAATAAAGAACTGAGACACACATGTGGGTGATGTCTGCCAGCTGTGAGTGGCGATGCAAGCCAAGTGCATAGCCGAGTAAAAGTCCAATTGAATTGAACTTGAAAACTTGTGACGCGAATTAAAATGCCTTAAATTCATTTTGCAACGGCGCATGGGATCGGCATTGGGCTAGCAGCTAGCAGCTAGCACAGACAGCGACAATTGTTCCACAAAAAATAGCAGAAGAGGAAGCAGCAGAGAAACTCTTGACTGTGCTGCGCTATAAATAGAAATTGTCAAAAAACCACCGAGTCCGAGACCGAGTGGATGGCCTCAACGGAAGCCCCCAAGGCGAGAAGCAGCAGCAGCATCGGCTGTTGCTGTTGCTGCCATAGAGAACTTCCGATTCGCCTAGCCAAAATGCCCATCTATTGACTTACACATTACATATATATACCCTGTATATATCCGACTCTATATCTATCTATCTAGCTACTGCTGCTCTTCCTCTTTCGATTCATTCTTTAGATATAACGCATATTGATGACATACAGCTGATCTAGCCCGTTTGGTCGATGATGAAAGCGTTGGCGCTATTTTTCATATATATATATATATATATATATATATATATATATATATATATACATATTTTTATATATTTCTATATGCATATAGCTGTACTCTTTCCAATATATCTCTTTCGTTTGTGTTTAGTTCTATGCGCTCGCTTTTTGTGTATATAAAATAACAATGTTAAAAATAAAATCTTCTAAACGAATCGAAACCAGCGCCAAAACAACAACAGCAACAAAATATAGAAACAAATTATTGAACAGCATTTCGTATATGTATTTAGCTAACTCGGAAAAATCTGTTTTAGCGCGCACCATAAATGTCCGCGTCATTTATTTCCATTGCCTGTGTTGCGTATGGGAGACTGAGCAACTGCTCAGCGTACAGTGATTTGGGTGAACCAAAACAGAAAATATGAATATAACAAAAGCTACATGAAAATTAACATTAAAATAATTTGAACATAACATATATATTACATATATTATTTTAAAATAAATATAAATTTATTATTAAAATAAATTATTATTTTTTAATACAAATAAATTTTAGCAGAATAGCTTTATATCATCAAGTTGTTATCATATCAAGTTGAATATATAAATGTCAAAAAGTACTTGTTTTAAACTCTATCATATATATCGCCTTGCTACTCTTATTGATTATAAAAAAATTATTTTTAAATGGCATCCAACAAACATTAGTGATAATCATCACATTTAGTATCAGCAGTCGGCTACATTTGGAGATATATTATAAAATAATTTATATACATATATAATTAGAATAATCACAGATATATTTCAAATACACATTGTATACATTATATACATACATAATTTATTTGATATTAGAACCTGTCAGAAATTCTCCATAAGCATGCATTAACTCTGCTGAAATATTATAAGCTTTCTATGAATTAGTTCATTTGGTTAATATACGTTTGTTAACGCAATACAGGTCCACTCTAATCTAGTGTACCTACAGAAACAAGCATAATTGTATCTCTATACTGTTTGCCATCAAATTATTTCAAAGTTTTTCAGCTACTTCTCTCTCCCTATCTCTCTTCTCTTTTATATATATTGTATGTTCTCTATTTCATATTCTGTTTTGTGTTCTTGAATATTTTTTGTTCAAGCTGGAGGCGTAGCAATATACATATATCTAGAATTGTTATAGATTCGCATTCTAGCGCATATTTCAATGTATTTTGAGCGCATTTTTCTCTACATAGACTATAGATTATATAGCTATCGAGTCTGCAAATACATACGAAATTAATATATATATGTACATAGAATATACTTATAGATCAGAAATGTGGACACTTGTCTGCTTTAAAAAACAGATTGCAAGCAGCACGTGAATCCAAATATGACTCAAAAATTTGTCTTCCGAATAGAAAATGTTTGATTAGAAATGAAATGCGATATATGCATAGAGAAATGATTGGTATTCTTATGGAAAAAGTTACGCGATATCGAGTCCTTTGCACATATATATTTTGTATTTATGATTAAAAGCATTTGTATACTTGGAGCTCATTAGAAATTCACATTTAGGGTATCTTGGCTTTGTGTAAATTTGTGGAATAGGCAAAAAAGAACCGGAAAATAAAAATAAAAATATAAATTCTTTATCAAGAACATGACGACAATTGAAAAAATACTTTCCGTTTATTGTTCTAACCGTCAACATGGCTAGCTTGCTACAGGGTATCTGCAAGTCAAGCGTTTACAACTGATGCACTCCTATTTATTTCTCCTCCAGTTCAAGTTGTCTTGCCTAAAAATAGATTTAGATCCATGCAAGCAGTACATCACTCCACTCACTCCACCCTCTCGCTTTCTCTCTCTCTCTCCCTCTCTTTCACTCTCTCTCTCCCTCTCTTTCTTTTTTATTCTCTCACACATTAACACAAATGTAAATGCCAGCAGCATATTCTAATTCAGAATCGGAATCTGACCTGATTTTCCACAAACTCAAATTAGCTGCCCAAATTACACAGCTGCAGCTGCGACTGCTGCTGCTGCTGCTGCTGCAGCTGGTCAACAATTGGTGAATTAGCTCAATTAATAGGCATAAAAGGGGCATTGTGGTTAAACCCCTTCTACAGCTGGAACTGGACAACACTTCAGCAAATCAATTCGCAATTGTTTGTTTCACACGCACAAAACAATTTCTAGGGCTGGGGGATGCCTAAATCCAATAATGCGTCGCGGCTCGTGGCCAAAAACTAATTTGAAATTAATTCACACACACACACATGCGCACACACAATCCCACAAACACACACACGCACACACACACACTCTGATGAACTCTGTCAACAAGCTGAAAGTAGCTGCCAAATTGGCAACTTAATAAAAATTCCGCAAAGTCGAAATCATTTCGGGCTTAAGGATCTGAGGCAGGCCAACAACTTCATTATCGTCATTATCATAATAATGATGTTGCGACTGTAGCCATGTAGCCACGCTTGTTGCCTTGGCTTTGGGCGTCGTCTGTGTGCATTCCGCTTGGCCTGTCAAATGCGCAGCGCAGCGCAGCGTCTGTATATCCCTTGTACCCTGGCTGCTACCCCTGCCTCTGCCCCTGCCGCTACCCATCGACCCTTACCCCTTACGCCCACCCTCGGCCTGGTCTATGTGATGTGGTGGCCACTTTGTCACACCGTTACAGGCTCAATTGCAATTTGTTTTCGTTGATTCCCATGCCCATGCCAAGCCATGCCAAGCCAGCCAGACAGACAGACCGAGCTCTCTCTTTCTCTCTTTGCCTCTCTGTCTCCTCTCTTGTGCCTCCCACCCGTCTGATTGTTTACTTAGGAACGTAGAGCGAGCGAGCTCGACTCCTTGGTTTGCTGGGCATATTTTGGGGGCATTCAAACGGGCATTGGATAATTCACAAATGAATCCCTTTAGTGTTGGCAATTTGACGCACGTGCACTAAAACAACAACGAGCCCGAGCTCGAGCTCGGCTCAGCGTTTCGGAGTCATTATTAAAATTCCTGCTTCGACCCGGCGTGCACAATTGACTGGGTTCTATATTAAAATTTGATTTAGCCATTTATACAATCTGTGTATTTGCAATTTGATTTGATTCACTCGTATTTTCATAGCGCAAACGACAAACGGCAAATGACAAAAGCTGCCGAGGGGCGCCTCGAGGCGTTTGGCGGCCTTTCTGGCCTTGATGCGATTTCATTGCGATTATGGCGCGAGTTTTGATTGCTCATTTGGAAACATTTTATTTACTCTTGTCTCAAAAAGGTACCTGCCTATGCTAAGGGCGGCGCCATGGCGGCTCAAACGTTAATAAGCTGAGAAACTAACAGGATAAATGCAACCAAAAACTAATTGGGAATCATAACAAAAGTGCACAGATTTAATAGAATTTATGAGTGAAATCAGTTTGAAATAAAATAAAAGTAATCATGGAATAACAGTAAATGATCTTAAAAGAAGGTGCGCTCTATATTATTTTATATGAATAGAATCATATATTTAGTAGCTGAAACACATGCATTGGGTATAAGGTGAGAACTTAGGTAGGTGAGGGAGTTGAGGGACCTAAAGCCTATCGACTTGACTTATCCATATATTCCAAGTGTGAATATGCTGTATTGAATTCTATTAGACATTTAAGTAAATAAAAGTCAGATAAAAAGTGAAATGATATTATAATACAAGATTTCTCTAGTGGGGCCTAGGCTGCAAAGCGTTGAAGAGATGATAAATGAAGCTGCTGATGGTACCTATGCTTATGTGGAAAATATAAAAAATGCATGCATAAGCATAGAATGCTAGTCAAGATCTAAAAATAGTATTAAAGATCATAGATAAGAATTAGAAATTTAATTCCAAAATTAATGTTAACTACAATTCAATAAGACTCATAGAAAAATCATATATGTGGAATAATAATTATAATAGTTAGTGAGTGGGGAATTCGTTACAAGTTCAACGTCATAGTATTTATGGAATCGAAAGGAAATGGCTAAGAAGCAGAGTGTTTGTCTGTTGGCAGCCAAGTTAAATATAGTCAGAGGGAAGAAGAAATCTAAATAGAAATAGAAATTGAAGAGAAGGAAAAACAAGTTTTTGGCAAATCGAAAAAATAATTGAATTCGAATTCGAAATATTCATAGATTAGTCATGGCAAAGCTGCTGGGTCTAAGCCTTACCACACATACATGCAGACATATGGGTGTATGTGTGTAGCTTTGTATGTCATGCATATGTGAAATATATATCTATGGATATATCTAATAAAAGCATATGGCCTCGCCTGTTCCTATTTGCGACATAAATCTTTTTATTCTCCTACTCTAACAACATGAAACGCCAATTCATATACATATGTATCTGTGTGTGTGTGTGTGTGTGTGTGTGTGTGTGTGTGTGTGTATGCTTCCAACATAATGTTGGAACATAAAGAGAGTATGCCATAAAACGTAAACATGCCCCACTTAGTTGCTGCTAAAAATAAAGCATAAACCCAATTTCAATGGATACCCTGCAATGTGAACGGCCCCCCAGCCGAGTAAATGTAAATTGTAAATAAACAGTTTAGTTACTTGAACTATGCCAGTTACACAGGTGTGGGTGGACAGCAGATAGGAGGGGGCGTGGTGTTCGGCGCAGCAGTTGGAGAGAATATTACCAAAAATAGAAGTGCGAACCGTGGAATTTCATTGAAGGTGCAAACGTGCGAGAGATTCGAGCTGCGAGCTGCGAGCTGCGAGCAGCGAGCGATTGAGATGTGAAATATCGAAAATAGAAAATGAATTTATTACGACATACGAAAAACACGAAAAGTTATGAAAGCCAAGCGGTGGCTGGCCAAGTGAGACAGAAAGAGAGAAGATGAGAGACAGAGAGCTGGCCGCATAATTGGGAGCGAGGCAAACAAATTTAATTTTCTAAATCCCCCCACGACCTAAAAAACGAAACAGAAAAAAAATTGAACAACGAACGAAAGCGTACGCAAAGCAGAAAGGCAAAATAAAACAACAACAAGCTGAAGCAGAACGCACTCTCGCACGCTCACACACCCACACGACGCTGGCTGAGAGCGTGAGAGCGTGAGAGCGAGATCGCTGGAGCAGCAGCCTTGCCTTATACGGAACTTTTGGACTCTGCTCAGGCAGTAGCGATGATTGCTTCGTGAGCAACATGAAGACAACGGCGCCGACGCCCGAATGCCGATTGCCGATTGCTGTTTGCCGATTGCCGACTGCACGCTCGATCATGCCGAACTGCTTTGGTACGGCGCTTGCGCCCTCGCGCTCTCTCGCTCCCACTGCAGCGACGGCAGCTTTGTCCAAAGGCGGCCCCCCTTATGCTAAAGGATCTATTTTTAGGCGCCGCCGTTGCCGTTGTCGAAGGTGGGCAGATATCCATGAGCAGTGTCTGCACTGTGACTGTGTGTGTGTGTGTGTGAGATGCTGGTATTCGTGTTCACGCTGCCATGGGCTGTGGCTGTGGCTGTGGATGTGACTGTGCGAGGGGCGGCGGGGGCGACGGCAAGACAACTGTGACGACGTTCAATTTTCTTGGATGGCAAGAAATTCGGTGCTGCCTGGTATAAAATCCGAGTACCAACGCGGGGATACTTTAGTCAGTCAGTTGTGTTCCAAAGCGTACACATTGCCGTATTTCTTGATTTAAATTCACCCGTGGTACCGTAAATACAAACAAAACCCCAGACAAAATGTGTGACGATGAGGTTGCTGCTTTGGTCGTTGACAATGGTGCGTATACCAAGAAAAAACAAAAGAACAAAAGAATAAATAAGCTAATGGATAGACATGGATTATACATTAAATGTGGATTAACTAATGTCAAGGATAATGCCAGTGCAGTGATCAAAAGTGCAACAAATTCAATTTCGGAAATCTGATTCCAAATGATTCAAATTCAACTTTTCAAAAAGTTTTTCCACTGCAAGCAGCAGAATCTACATTCCAACAATTCATCTAAAGATTTCTTCAAGATTCTGTGACATCAAAGATCTTTAACTAGATGGAATAAAAATATCCTCAAAAGATTCCCCCACGAAGATTCCTCCAAAATTTAAAGCAACTAAAAATAGATTTCCAATGATTCTTCCACATTTATATATTTCCAAAGAATCTTAATATAAATTTCCAAAGATTCTCAAGCTTATGAGATAGAGCATATCAAAAATTGCTCGAAATAGTTCCCCAAACTATTTTCATAGATTCTCCCACACTCAGAGATTATACGATCTCTACGTAAAATTTCATACGTTCTTGGCTGATGAGTCACAGGCGCCAAAATAATTGAGCACTTAGAATTTCTCACATGCCGTGAGTCGGCGCCACTCAACCATGTACTCTGGCGCTGTTAGGGTCACTCAGATTTGTAGTTCCGTTTGGCTAACCGTTCGTCTGGGTTTTGTCTTTGTTATGCAGGCTCCGGCATGTGCAAGGCCGGTTTCGCCGGTGATGACGCACCCCGTGCCGTCTTCCCCTCCATTGTTGGTCGTCCACGCCATCAGGGTGTGATGGTCGGTATGGGCCAGAAGGACTCGTACGTCGGTGATGAGGCTCAGTCCAAGAGAGGTATCCTCACCCTGAAATACCCCATTGAGCACGGTATCATCACCAACTGGGATGATATGGAGAAGATCTGGCATCACACCTTCTACAATGAGCTGCGTGTTGCCCCCGAGGAGCACCCAGTCCTGCTGACTGAAGCCCCCCTGAACCCCAAGGCTAACCGTGAGAAGATGACCCAAATCATGTTTGAGACCTTCAACTCGCCAGCCATGTACGTCGCCATCCAGGCTGTGCTCTCCCTGTACGCCTCCGGCCGTACCACCGGTATCGTTCTGGATTCCGGTGATGGTGTCTCCCACACCGTCCCCATCTATGAAGGTTATGCCCTGCCCCATGCCATCCTCCGTCTGGATTTGGCTGGTCGCGATTTGACCGACTACCTGATGAAGATCCTCACCGAGCGTGGCTACTCTTTCACCACCACCGCTGAGCGTGAAATCGTGCGTGACATCAAGGAGAAGCTGTGCTATGTTGCTCTGGACTTCGAGCAGGAGATGGCCACCGCTGCTGCCTCCACCTCCCTGGAGAAGTCTTATGAACTTCCCGACGGTCAGGTGATCACCATCGGCAATGAGCGTTTCCGTTGCCCCGAGTCTCTGTTCCAGCCCTCGTTCTTGGGTATGGAATCGTGCGGTATCCACGAGACCGTCTACAACTCCATCATGAAGTGCGATGTGGATATCCGTAAGGATCTGTATGCCAACATTGTCATGTCTGGTGGCACCACCATGTACCCCGGTATTGCCGATCGTATGCAGAAGGAAATCACCTCCCTGGCCCCATCCACCATCAAGATCAAGATCATTGCTCCCCCAGAGCGCAAATACTCCGTATGGATCGGTGGCTCCATCCTTGCTTCCCTGTCTACCTTCCAGCAGATGTGGATCTCCAAGGAGGAATACGACGAGTCCGGCCCCGGCATTGTCCACCGCAAGTGCTTCTAAGCATTTACTTGCTACACCACCAACTCACCTCCAGCATCGGCTTAGCCATCTCTGCCTACTTCTATGCTTGGCTGTGGCTATGTCTATGCTGTGTAAACAACAACAACAACAACAACAACAAATCAACATCTATTTACCATCTGAGATGTTGCTGAATGTCATTTAACCAATGCGTCATCCTTTGGTTCCCGATTATTTTTTGTACTGACTGAACACTTATTTAAAATGAAAACGAAACCCCATTTAATTGTTTAACTATTCTCTGTGTGTTTTCATCAATGTTAACCATCTGATTGTTTTATTAAGAAATGTCAACTCGCTCTTAAATTTTTTGTATATCTAGAACACAACATCCTCAATGTGGTTTATGGGGTCCAAATATTACGAAATATAAAATGATCGCATGAATGTAATTTTAATTAATTAAAAGAAATTTATAATTATTTATAAATAAAAACGATTTTTTAGATTTAATTCTTTTCTAAAAACAAATGCCTCAAAGACTTTCGTGGTTGGTTGGTTATTGACGAGGGGTAGTGGGCTTGGGCAGGGGAACAAGGGCTGGGGATGCAGTTCAATCGATCGATTCGAGCTCTAGGTTCTTACCAGCACTCTGATCATTTCTAGAATGTTTCGGTCTATGAATTTCTCGCATTAGAATTTTAGATTTTGAAAAAGCTTTGTAGCTTTTCACTTCCAGCCAACAGCGTTTCATATTTCCCTAGGCTTTTCGTAGAGCTTTCCCGCATGCCAAAAATATTTTTCAAAAAAAGAAATGTGTATTCGAAAAACCGAAAATATGTATATAGTTTTTGGATATTTTTAGCCAGCCATAGAGGCATTCCAAAGCATATCGAGAGAGAGAAATAGAAAAATTTGTTTATGCACGAAAATGCTTTTGGGCTAAGCAGTAACTCGATAGGCCCAGTGGCAGCTCCCGACCGAACATAGAAAACTTGGCCCATTGAAATCTTTGGCGCGCCGAAGATCAAAGCGAATCGAAAATTCGTTTGATGGAAATGTGGCACAGGGCTAGAGATATGTAAGAAATACCCTGTAAGTTGTGTGCTGATTGGAGATGTTGAGTTGAGCAAGTTGATTATACATGAATACAAGAAATAATATATAAATAAGGCGATTTTGATCAAGAAAAGTGAAAAGTAGATTGAATGAGTATGCAAAATGATGCCTGTTGAACTGGAAACAGATGATAACTACCAAATATACTCTGTAAAATTTAGCAAACTTCTAATATACCACCTTCCGCTACACCAAGCGAACTTCTCAGTCAACTCTTTTAGGAGTTTGTTGACGAATTCCACCAAAGACGCCACCTCTCAAATAGTTAGCTCGCCCAGCATACCCTATCGGAATTTCAGTTTTATTCCTAGCTGCCAGCATCAATTACATGAACAGAGAAAACAAATTGTGGACGATATAATGGACGAGATGCAGAGACAAATTAGCGATTCGCCTGGCATGCGCTGGCACCGCGATCAATCTTGAGGTGCAAGACACGGCGCTGATCAAACGCTAATTGCACTTGCAACGAGCACACGAAGCAATTTGTCAACATTTGCCATAGAGGAGAGGATTTTCATTCATGAAAATGATGCAGCTGGCTCGGCTGTTGTTGGTTAATAAATGGTGGCCAAGAGCTGGCAGAGAGCCAGCCAAATAATGATGGCCCAAGTCGAGTTGAGCAGAGAATTCGCTGGGCTCGTTTTTTTCTCAAGCGAATCACTTCACAGCGCAGTGCACAACAAAGCCCAATGTCCAAAGCTCAAAAGTCGAATGCCGAATGTCGAATGTCGACTCTCGATTGTCGCCGTCAAAGCCAGCCCAGCCCTCGGCCCGGCCTCAACAACCCCATCAAGTTCGGCCCACTAATCAATTTGCACAAAAACAAAAATAAACACGCACACAATAAAGCGAAAGCGAAAGCGAAGCGAATAACGAATAATGTCGTAAATAATGCAATTTTCGCATTTCATTTTTTATTCCATTCAAATTCGATTTTCAAATCGAATAATAAATAATATCCACACAAATAACGCGCTCAACAGCTTCAAGTGTGCAGCGGATCAACCCATATGGTCAATTAGAGCGGCACAAAGCACAATTAGAAGTTCTTCTCAAGAAGCTTTAGCGACCGCCTCATGCACACACGCACACACACTTACACACAGTCGCACACAGACACACACACACACACACTCGCACATTGTTATTCACTTCAATTATTATCGATGCCACCAAAAAATACAAATTAAAAGGGAAAAGGGAAAAACGCAAACCTGAACTTGTATTCACTCAAGCGTATTCAAAGTGCGCTCGAAACTTGAACGAATTTTTCATAAAATTAAATATTTCAAGATGCTTAGAGCTTAATACTGATTAGAAGCTAGCCACCCCGCGCGTAACTGTAAGAGCTAAAGTAAGAGAAGGTGTTAGAAAAGCGCTAAGTGAAACAGAGAATTGCTTGATAAGGCGAAAAAAAAGTATAATTATTATAAATATATATAACATCTAAATAAAGCTGTGAAACATACTTCAGCTAAAGTAAAATAACACTTTTAACATTATTTTAAATTTAATTTATATATTATATGCTTGCCAACATTAGTATTTGAAGTTTTTATTAAGAAATCTGTTGTATTTAGCTGCCTCTTTAGCTTCAAAGTAAAGAAAAGATATATAGAATCATAAGCCCTAGATTTATAACTTTTATATTAATATATTTTACATTTTAAAATATTTATGTATAATTCATTGACAAATATTAAATTAAGATACTAAAATGTTATTTAAAGAAATATGAATTTAAAATTTTAATTGCCGCGAAAAAATATAAGATAAACTAACCCTAAAGAAAATGCAAAACTTAAAGCGATTTTAGAGCTTTAAGAATATCTATTAAATATTTTAAATAATCAAATTGTGCAGTTATGAATAAGTTAATTCGTAGCCTGATTAGCTGTAAATTTTACAGGTCTATAATTAATGAAATGCATTATTCATTAGCTCATTCATTAGATATTTTATGGCATGAGAAATTATATTTCAAATTTATGCTCGAGCGCCGACGATGTCGATTAACAAGCTGCAAAAAGAAAACCCCTTTGAAATCATCAATACATATATGTATAAAGTGAATATAAATATACGTATATATATATATATATGAACTGCATAAAATTGTGCGAACAAGGCGATTTAATTTGATTGATTTCAATTTTTGGCCCACTCCAAATTGGTGCGCGAGATTCGCTGGAATAATAAAAACGCGTCACATTTGATTGCATTTCTGCTCAGTGTGAATGAGTGTGTGTGCGCGTGTGTGTGTGTGAAATTGGGCTGACAATGTGCGCTGACCAAATAAAAAGCAAAAGAGCGAAACCCATTCAACTGCGAACTGCCACACATAAACGTAGACAAATGCCAATCACCCCCATTGATGCACCCCCTTCGGCAAAGTGTGTGTGTGTGTGCGAGTGTGTGCGAGTGTGTGTGTGTAAACGTGTTAGGGCTGAAAAGAATTGCACTTTACGCAATTTATGTGCAAATTTCTTGAATGACTTTAAAGCCAAGCAGAGCTTGTGATGGAGTGCAATCCCCTGGCAGTCCCCCTGCCAACCCCAACCACCTTGCCGAATGCCATTATAATCGCGCGCTAATTGACTCTAATCGACTGGACCTGCACACACACACACACAAACACACACGTACACACAGAGAGAGAGAGAGACAGGCTGTTAAAGCACTTGAATCCTTCGACCTGGCCTAGATCTTAAGCCGTCTACTCTAAAGTCTGCGCATTCAGAGCAACTTAGCCTTAGTTTCGACCAAAATTACACTTAAGCACACTTCACACACTCTGACTGCCTATGCCTCAGTGTGTGTGTGTGTGATAAGTCCGTTCATTATCACGCATGCATTGCCCACAAATTAGTCTATTTAACAGCTCGAGGCGACATTTAAATAAGCCGAAAGGACGCACCAAAGGCGACAAATTGCCAACAATTGCCAGTTGAAAGTCCCACACACACACACACACACACACGCACACACACTGCCATTGTACCCTGCTTACCACACACACATGACACCTTTTCAAGCAGAGTGCTAATACCTGCCCATACACACCAGAGATATGAGTGTGTGGAAAAATAATTATGCGCCTGATTTAACTCTAAATTGTTGCTAATTTGTCAAAAATGGCACCGCAGCTCACACTCTCACACACTCACACACACACGCACAGGCTGAGCTGTGTATTTGTTTTTTATTCAAGTGTTTTCCACTTGAGTTTTGAGGCTGCTATTCTCTCTGTCTCTCTGTCCCTTGAAGGACACTGCCAATGGCACAGCAACTTTGGCATTTGCATCGCCGTCACACGGACCCACCGCAGTCAGCCAGAAAATCTGCTCAGCAAAATGGCCACGCTCATCGAATTATGAGTTCATGTGTGTTGACAGCCAACGAAACAAACACGCGACGGCTGCATGGATCCCTGCACACTCTGTAAACGATGGCCAATAACATTTTTGCTAAGAACGAATAATGAATAATACTCACAGCTCAATTAAAATGCTAAAAAAAAATCAAACAGATGACTTTTTGATACACAGATATCCTAGAAATCTTAGAGTAAATAGAAAAATATATATTATAAATCTTAGAGTAAATAGAAAAATATTATTTATAAATAATAAATACTTTCTTAATTCCTAAGAAAGCGGTTTTAGCTTAAGGATACTTTTTCTCACCTACTTGTGTGGTATATATCTTTAAGTATATCTTTATATAGTATATTTTATAGACCAGACTCCAAATGGCAAATAGCCTAGCTAGCAGCATGCAAAGTCTTTGAAGTATTTTTTTCGGATTCGTATGAATTTTTCCAAAATTTTAAATTGATCGCCAATATTTTAGGATGCAAATCGATATTTCTTTTCAATACGCTTCAGACGAGATATCGCACTTGAAAATCTGGTAAAAAATACCTGTTTTATGAACAGTCAAAATTAAAGAAATATTCGATTTTCTGATCCATTTAGATTTTGGCTAAAGTGATAAGGGCTTACATCACATTTTTGGCCAAAAATGCAAATTTTTCGGAATCGAAATTTTTAAATGGATTTCTGAAGTCTTTACTCAGGCGAGTCTGAGCTCTGCCATCAATCGGCCTAGTTATGTCAAGACCAAAAGTGTCTCCATTTTCACTATATTCTACTGCGTTGCTCCGCTGGCCACGCCCCCTAAAATGCTGAATACGCTTGGGCTGTAAAGTGCCTGAAGGAGCTGGCTGAAGCCATAGCCACAGCTGCGGAAATGGCCAAGGAAATTCGCATTTATTATAATCGTCGCCTAATCATAGGAAATGCGAAAAGTGAAAAGAAAATTGACGTCAATTTCCAGTTCTCTGATCTAAAAAAAGAAAATGTATATATCTATGTAGATATATATCTTTCTAGATATATAAGAGAAATAAAATTAATTTGCCAAAAAGACTTCGACAATGCGACAACAGTCGCAGCTCAAACTTTGCAATTTGCGGCGCGTTTCCTGCTTCCGCAGTTAGCGTGAATCCAGGACGAAGAAGGGAAGGGACGTAGCGGAAGAAGAAGAGATGCTGTCTGTCTGGCAGCAGCTTCAATTGTCATCAATTTCGTTTGATGTGCTTAACAATTTCATAAGATAGAGAGTCTCTCTCTCTCTCCCTCACTTTTACTCTCACTCCCTTTCGCCCCTTTTGGAAGTTTTTTTCTTCCTTCGATTAGCACGCACTTAGCGCAGCTGAGAACCCCATTGAGTTTATTAAATCAGGCGTAATAATTGGTCCAATTGCGCGTCAATCGAGTCGACCTAGAGATTCCATTCACATCGACTCGAGGCAGGCGCTGCCCTGGCTCCAACGAATCATTTAGGCCAAGCAAAATTCAAAATTCACTTCGCAAGAGAGAAATTTTCCGATTTTGAAACTAGACAAAATGCCCTTCGCCGACGATGAGTGGCAACCGAGTGTCACAATCAATACCATAAGCAGCGAACTGGGCAAGTTAACGATTTAATCACAGCTTCAATTTAGAGTATAAACTAAAGTTCCATTTGTTTAGAGCGCACGCACCTGGCGCGCTCGCCTCAGCTGCTCCAGCAGCTGAACAGCCTGACCGAGACCTGGCAGGAGCTGGGCCAGGCGGACTCCTTTCGCTTGAAGCACTACTATCACGGCGAAGACTAGCACAAACAGAGATGCAGAGCACGGCTATCCAAAGTCATCAGCAGCAACACCTGTCGCGCGGCGCTCACACCTGGCGGCGCTCAAACATGTGAGCGGGCGAGCGAACAAGCCCGGAAAATGAAGCTAGCGAAAAACACAAATTGTGACAAAGTTTCGGAAACTTAATTAAAATCAAATACACTCAATGCCAGCGCTAACTTACAGGGTATGTGGATAAAAGGGGTAGCAAATTCTCAGTCAGGTGTGACTTCAAATAGTTTATAACCAGGCGCGAGTCTCTCCCTCTCCCACTTCCACTCCAACTCCCCCTATCTCTACCTCTGTCGCGCTGTGTGTCTCACTAGTTTTCCGCGTCGATGAGTAAACAAAATGTAAACAAAATTTAACAGCTTTGACACACACACACACACACACACTCTCACACCTACACACACCTCTAACTAACCCTAGCCAAAACTGAAAAAACCTCGCACTCAAGCTATTGTCGCCTTTCTATGCACGCTCAGCGCGCTTTAAAGTGAGCATATTAGTCGCGACTAGACACTTGGAACTTAACATAGATATTGCGGCATATCTTAGCCTGGCCAACCGTTTAAATAGAGGCCTGGCAAAAGGCAGATAGCTACACTGTGTTTTTCTATATTTCGGCTCAGCCTAAATGATGGACTGCTTGAGGTCTATTTTAAGAGCTAGAATACTTAAGCTTAAAATAGTATTATGTATTTGGATTGATACTCCAAACTTACCAGCTTATATAGCTGAGAGTTCTAGGGAGCGTGGCATGTGGACCAAGGTGCAAGAGAACTCTGAGCTGGCTGCTGCAACTCTAAATAACTAGAATTAAATAAATTAAATTAAATGAATAAATAATATTATATATACAGCTTTAAAAATAAATAAATTCATTAAATTATATAACTAAAATTATAGTAAATTATATTATATAAATAAAAAATAAATTATATAAATAAATAATATGAAAATAAACTAATTATTTTTCAATAATTATTTGTATGCTTCCAACGAGCATAATATTAAATAAATATATATATAATTATTTATAAATTTATTTATATATTTTATAATTATTATTTTTAAGCTACAAACGAGAATTATGCAGTCGGCGCCCGCCTCAAGCAGCACTTATTTGTTACTTGCTTTTTTATTAATATTATTTATGAGCCTGTGGTTGTGCTTTGAATGCCTGCCAGCAAGGTGTAACTGCACAGGCAAACACCACACACACATAGACACCACACACACACACACACACACATTTGCCTTTCGATTTGTGTTCAGCAGCTGCTCAATTTCACATCGCTCACATTTGATTAACTTAATTTAATAGTATTTTTTCGTCGTCGTCGTCGTCGTGTTTTTGTTGTAGTTTGCTCCATATTTTGATATATTTGTTTGTTTATTTAATTTATTATCATTGTGAATGGGCATGGCTTGTGTGTGCCGTTTGCTGTTTGCTTTGCTAAAAGAGGGAGTTCGCCTGTTTATTGCCGTCGCTTCGAGGAATGGAGCTTAACGGCGTTAATAATAAACTTGGGAAATGCTTAGAACCTTTGCCGTATGCCTTTGCTATAGGCTCTTTCTAGTCCCATTCCTATACCCCAAGTGATAGGAGCCTGGGTATAGAGAGAGAAGCACTCGGCCTTGTTGTCAGAAATTTCTTAAAGTTAATTAATATCTGAAACTATTTTCATTTATTAATATTTAAATAATATAATATAAACGATAATTATATACTATAATCTATTTCCTCTTGCTTTATATCCATAAAAAGAAATTTGTTAAACTATTCATAGTTATCTTTTCTGGCATTAACTCTCATTACTCGACACACAACTTGATTTTATTTTGATATCCCTGCGGGGTCTTGGCATAGAAATCAGCCATTGCGAAAAAGTATCAATATCAAACTGAGCACAAAGCAGCAAATCCTTGAAAGGACTCGACGCGAAGGAGATATATAAATAAAACGTCGTCAAGCGTCCTTTGTGAGCAGCTAGAAATAGTCTGGGCGACCATTGGCTAATGAGCAGACAATTAGCCAAACAATTGCACAGCACAGCAGCAGCAGCAGCAATAGAGGAGGAGTAAGAGCCAGCAGCTGAGCCAGGACATAGCCAGGATCTGGCTACTGTTACCTGGTCAGAAATGCAGATAAACAACAAATCGAGTGAAATCAGGCATGAAACCGAAATGCTAAACAAAAGGCCCAATGCGACGACGGCGACTATTGCTCATACTTTAATCACAACAAGGATAACAAGGACAACAAGGATCAGACACTCAGCTGCTGCTGACAGCGATAAACAAGGCACTGGCTTAGCTCATTGAAGTCAGCGCAGCGCAGCACAGCGCGTAAACTCACTTCACTTTCAAACAGAAGACGCAGAGTCTCTCGCCGCTCCCGGCGGCTCGCTGTGATGTGTGACAAGAAAAAGTATCGCATTTCGTGACGACTCGAACGACTGTCGCCCAAACTTCCTTGCCCGGGTATATCCTGTTCTATAATTGTTGCCAATGTGCATTGCGGTGCGATCAACGATCAACGATCCTCAATCTGCTACGTCATGCGATATGCCAACAGCCTCTCACTCTCAGTCTCTCTCTCTCTCTTCCATTAGCGCAATTATCCTTGTAGTAAAAAACAAAATGGCGCTCATTAGCGAACGCCCCCACAAATACACATAAAAGGCAAGCGCTGCAGACAAGCTGCATAATTATGTTGCTGACAACTTTTTGATGAATTTATAATAATTTCTTAAGTGCTGCAGGCAGCTGATGATGCTGCAGCTGATGCTGATGCTGCCACTGATACTGTCGCCATTGCTGCTGCTGCTGCTGCTGCTGTGGTAAACAGCACGAAACAGTAGGAAAATCTGACTTGAGCATCTGTTGAGCGGATTTAACTTGTTTAATTACCGCTGTATTCACATTTCTTGCCCGCATTTTGCACCCAATCAAAGTGATAATTCAAGGTAGGGTATATTGGTGCTTATGGCAAGGTGTGTAACAAGCCATTAGGTTCATATATCTTTATATATGACAGAGTTAGGTCACCACCTGTCTCTATATCCGGTAGCCGTTCCGATCTCGAGAACTAAAACAGTGAGAAACTTCAGGTTTGAGTACATATATTATAGAATAAAATACGCTCAATCCACTCTCTTTATATAGACAAAAATAGATCATTTTAATCATAACAAGACTATTTTTAGCTTAAAGACATCAAATTTGATATGTAGAAATTTATGAATTATACAAATATATGCTGAGAATACTAGTTTATATAAAACTTAAATAAAATCCCCAGTATTAAAAAATACACTCATGCTCTCACACACATTTCCATATCATTATCACACTCTACAAACTTCATATAGATCTCATTAATAGAACCAGAGTTCAGTCATGCCTATTCTGAGGCTACACTTCATGGGTATCTTCTAGTCGTTCACCGCTCGCTCTTCGCTGTTTTTTTGCTGTCGCGCTCATTTGGCATATAAATGTGCGCAGCTCTTCAAGTGTCTCCCTTGTACAGTGTGCCCCCTCGATGAGCAACTGTTGCCAGTTTTAATGCGCTCGAGCTTTTTGAGTGTCGTTCCCAAAATTGATTTTCATTTCATTGTTCGGCCGCTCAAGAGGTTCATAATAAAACTGCAAGCGAAATGCCAATGTGCTTGATTATGTTTGATATACACACACACAAACACACATACACTCTCTCCCTCTCTCTCCTTCTCTTTCTCTGTCTCTTACATTTACAAGGTGAATGCAAATACACACAAAGGCACTCGACACTCAATTTCATAGAGCCAAAAAAACGAAACTCAAAAGGCCACTTGATAAATTTCATATATTTATAGCCCGCAGAGTAGGGCGCTGCATTTGCACACTGAATGAAAATCCTTGCACACACCCATAAACACACACACACACACAGAGCCAAGGACAAAATCCTGCCGCTGCGACTTCGTGCAGCTTGGCCAAACACTTGCACAAATAAAAGATCTACTTCAACTTATTGAATTTTCGTTGATAGAAACAAGATGAAAGCCTAGAGGACCACAGCGACTACTGAATGCCCTAACTGTACATAGAACATATATTGAATATATATTATTTGCAGTGAATAAATCGTGGCTATGGGTGAGAATCACATGCTTTATCCCATATGGAAATCAAAATAGATATTTAAATGAATTTAGACAAATGTCTCCATCTCTCTCTTTCTGGCTTTATCAATCGCTTTCTATGGCCGTACTTATAAATATCTCAATCTCGATCTTTTTATCTATTTTTCTTTCTTCTAACTCTGTCATTTTCTATGTTACACCTGTCTGTCTATCTAAATCTCATTCTGGGAAGGAAAAGCTTCATATTTAAAATCCTGTCTATATATATATATATATATATATATATATATATATATATATATATATATATATATATATATATATATATATATATCCCACATTCTATCTCGCTGTCTCTCTCTGTCTTTCTTTCTATTTATCCCCTTCTTTCTCAATGTCTTGCGATATCTACCTCTCTCATACTGGCTCTCTTTTAATATTTCATTCTTTATAGATCTGTCTGTTTCTATTTCAATTTATATTTCTATCTGTCTCTCTTTCGCTGTCTCTCTCTCTCTCTCTCTATTTATCTCACTCTATTTTCCTTTATCTTCAATTGTTCTGTATAATTCTTGATGTTAATAACAATACAAATATTCTCATATCTCTTGGCTACTCTGTTTCCTCCCTGCCTCTCTCTCTCTCTCTCTCTCTTTCTCTCTCTATCTCTCTTTCTCCCACTGGTCGTTAACTTAACGACTTTCATTTAGCTGCTTAGTTCAGCTTATTAAATATGCATCCTGCCATCCATCCATCTACGTCTCGTACAGCCACATCACCAGCAACAACTCGATTGCTGGATACATTTAACTGGCAAACGGCGCTCAGACACAAACATAAAGAGTTTTGGCTGGAGCTGGGGCTGGGGTTGTCTTTTGGCTGCCACGCCCACTAGAAAAAAAACTGTGGAAAAGTGGAATTTGCATATGAGTTTTATATGAAAGCTTCTTTTGACGAATGCGACGCTGCTTTATGAAAGGCTACTCGAGCTGCCAGTGACAAATCCGTTAAGTCGCATTCAACATAATGAGCATAATGGTGATGAAGACGACGACTATAATGATGATGATGATGATGATGGTATGATGTTAGCTGTTGTAGTATTTGTACAATGAATTTGATTTTGACCCCACAGAATGTTAAGTGTAATCAAATTCAACTGCAAGCTGAGGCAGAGGCAGAGGCAGAGGCTAAGGCTGAGTCTCAAGCTGAATGCGGGAAAAACTTGTCGAATTTTATTAAAATTCGCACACAATGCGACGCCCTGTGGCGCCACAGAAATTATTAAAAAGTAATTAAGGCACAAATTACGAGATATCAATACAGCATTTAGCGCTGCATGTGACCAAAGGGGCGAGAGAGCACTGAGCAACCTTAGGGGTAGCTGGCAGAGGTGAGCGGACTAGGGGGCAGGGGCAGGAGGAGGAGCTGCACTTGAAATATGCTGTGCAAATCCTTTAGCTCACATCCTTGTCGGCTGCTTGTTTCCGCTCGCTGCCGCTGCTGCTGCTGCTGTCTGTGGCTCACAATGCGATTGCTGCAGCGACTCCTGCTCCTGCTCCTCTTGTCATGTGCTTCCTTCTGACATAATATCTAGATTGATTCTTTTGATTGAGCTGAGGAAACAACGGGCAGCCTTGCACGCACTCCTCGGGGTTGCTACAATCCTCGGAGGATCAGCTCCATTGACTCGATCATCATCAGAAAAAGGTCGGCAGCTCAAGTCATAATGGGCAACTCTACATAATGGGCATCATAATAACTATTGAGAGCAACTACTTGAATCTTACTTTGCTTTGATCAATTGTTATTCGTTGCGCTCCAGACTTAAGAGCCAAAAATGAATAGCATGAAATGCTGTCCGAATAGAAATTGAAACAAGTCAAAGTTCAATTACACGGTAGTAGGTATTCACAGTAATTGTATAGAGCTATATGTATATAGAAGTGTGACAGACTGAAAAAGAATATTCCATTAAAGTAAATATAGTAAATATAAATTAAGTTATATATGATATATGTCAACAGCGATAATCAGTTCAGACTATATAATCCGCTGATCTGCTTCGATGCAATTTCTCTAATTTCAGATCTATGCAACTCGAACTAAGCATAGATCGATTATGTTTTTATAGGCAGCGCATGAGTTGGCGTTGATCGTAGCTGACTACAACATTAGAGAGCTGCCATAAGCCAGATATAGAAAAAAAATTGTTGAATATCAAAATATACCACGATGAGCAGATATTACAATAGAGAGTCAAAGATTGCATATAAAATATAGGTAGCACAGGAACTAAAGCAGTCATAGAAGATGCATGAGCAATGGAAGCTATAGAAAATATTGAATAAAAGGAAGGTATAGGAACTATAAAATCTATAAGAAATCAAAAGAGTTACACAAACTCTAAGAACTATAGCAATTTTAGGAATTATAGCAACAATAGTAATTATAACAACTACAGGAGCTATTAAAGTTATAAGTACTATAGAGACTAAAATAGTTTTGTAACTATAGGAAATCAAAGGAGAAACAAACTCATGAAAACTATAGCAACTATAATAGTTATAGCAGCTACTGTAATAAGATGAATTAGATTACATCTTCAAGACTTTTGCGCCTTTCACACTTCAGTCAACTTTATTCATTTCTTATATTATCTTATCTCTGAGTTATGTCTATATCCATGATCTGATATACACCAAAATATATATGCCATCTCTCACTCAAAATAAATAAAGATGTTAACTAATATTATATAATAGCTATCCACCCATAATGCCATATATTTCCCATAGACAACTCTTATAGTTCCCCAAACAAGTTCAGTTATATTTATAAAATTCCACACTCTCATTAACCTTATTAATAATTTTAAGTAATTTTTCTTTATTTTGATTTATTTTCATTTTCCTTTTCTCTTAAGATAATATTAATTTACAATATTCTATTGCTAGATATTACTAGATGACAGCGGGTTTTTAATACTAAGTCTCTTAGAACTAAGCAATATTTGTGAAATATTCGCAAAGACAAACTGAAAGTTCATTTTGGCCATAAGACTATATACACACGATCCATACAAGCTACTATATATGTATATAAATAAGTGCTAGACTATATACACACATGATCTGTGCCATGTACACATATATAGACTATACATATATATACATGATCCAATATATATCACTATATCAGCTGCTTTTCCAGCTCGCTCTTCAGTCTTCGCTCTTGGTGACCACCGAGACGGGAGTGGAGGCATTGCTGCTGCCACCTGTTGCGCTGCGCGGCGACTGCGCTGCCGTCGAGGTGAGCGTCAGGTCGCCGGAGATCAGAGTCGTAGCGCCATGGGAGAGCGGGTGCGTGGCCAGCGAGTTGGGGCTCTCGCGTGGGCTGCTGTTGCTGCAGGGCGGGCTCACCTGGGCCGACGACGACGACGAGTGCAGCGACAGATTCTGCGGATATCCAACGGCAACTGAGGCGGAGGCAGAGGCGGCAGCTGCAGCTGCCGCTGCCCCGGCGCCAAAGATGCCATTCAAATTACTCAGACCCATGTACTGGGAGAGCAGAGTATGAAAGTTGGGCAGTTTGTAGTGGGGCGGCATCAGCTGCTGGGGCAGCAGAGCCGGATTGAAGTGCTGATGCAATGCGAAATGCGGGGGCCAAAACTCGGCGGGCAGCGGATGGCCGGGCAAGGCGTGGGGCGGCAGCGGAATACCCAAAGGAAACTCGGGCAGGCCTGTAAATGTGGACAGAGAGAGAGAGAGAAAGAGAGAGGAGCGTGGGTTAGGCTTAGGCGTGGGCGTAAATTTTAATTATGTTGCAGACTTACCTTGGTCGGGCAGCAGATAGCCAGCCTTGTCCTGATTCATAAACTTCTCACGTTTACGCCATTTGGCGCGTCGATTCTGGAACCAGACCTGCAAGAGAGACCAGACAAGAGTTGCAGTTAGCAAATGCGTATGCACATACAGTGAAGTCTAGACTTAACACACCGAATTGCAAAACTAATTAAATTATAAATCGAAACTTCCCAGAGATTAGGCGACGTTCGATTATTAGCCACGTTCGTCGCCGTAATTGTTACGGTTCGTCCATTTGAGTTTTCACTGTACGCCAAATGGAACGAACGTCTTTTGTAATTTGGCCTGGCCAAGCAGAAAGTTGAGCCCGAGCCCGAGCCCGAGCCCGCGTGTGCAGCTATGTCGAAATACAATGGCAGCCAATCGGAAGTGTGCAACGGTGATTTGACAGACAGAAAGAGAGGGGCAGAGCCGAGGAGTGTGGGCGAGAGTGGCAAAGCTACTGGCTCGTCGCACGACTCGACTCCAGGAGTCCACTGGGTGAGAGCAGGACTTCCGCTTGGCTAAGGCTAGGCTAGGCTAGGCTGGGCCATGCATCGTCTGTGCTCTTCGCTTGTATTAAGAAAATTAATTGTTTGTAAATTGAAATCACTTGACAACTGTGCGCTCGAAGTTGCTCGAAGAGTTCTGCAATTATAGACACCCTGTACTTAGCGTACACACAGAGCGGGAGAGAGAGGGAAGACATCCTTGGCTGGCATAACAATGCGTGCATCGAAGCGAGTTGCAAATTAGCAACGATTTCCTTGCAATAATTGCTGCCAATTATTGTCCTCTGTCTGTGTGCGTGTGTTCGTGTGTGTGTGCGTGTGTGTGCCACGCCTACCTCCCACGCAGTATGTGTGTGCGCAACCCTTGTGATTTTAATTGTTGGCAGCGCAATTATAATGCGACTAAAACCACTTTTCAAGCACAGCCAAGCAGTTGCCGAGCCGAGCGAGCCGGACGAGCCGAACTGGACTGAAGTCCTTAAAGTTGAATTCACGGATATCCTGAACACATTTATCACACATGTGTGATCAAAATATCATAATGACAATGCACATCATTCATCTAAGAGTCTGAGTGAAGGGAGCCTCGAACTACTGATAAGAATTAGAAATCTTATTTTAGGCATTGCCTCAGACAGTCTGAATATGAGACTCTTTTGTACATATATCATCTATATTATATTATATTATATTATGGACTTATATTTAATAAGCTCTTGATCTCTTTGTAAAACGTTTCGCTAAGCAACTCGCGTGAAAGGATTGCAAAAAAAAGGTATGAAAAATTGTGATTTGTCATGGAAAATGCGCTTTAAAACAAACAGATAACAAAATGTGCTTCAACTTCAAATTGGCCAGACTGTCAGCAAATCCCAAAATAATTGACCGTTTATCAACCCCTTGGCTGAAAGAGTAATAGATACAAAAGTATCAAGTACAGTGAGAGAGGGAGAGCGAGAGGGATAAAAAATCAAACAGCTGAAAAAAAAGCGCTGCTAAATGTGTTACTTTTTTGAGGCATTGAAGTGCACGTCTAACGTATGCGAATCAATGACCAATTACGCCTAATCTGCCAGCCAGAGCAACGTACACAAACAAGGACTGAGCGGACAGGAGGCAGGACGCTGGGCTAATCCCTCAGTGAGTGCCAAGCGCTTAGGTCAAGTTGTTTTACATTTTTGTTACTCACTTTATCTCTTTATATGTCCCACTCGCTGCGTCTGTAACTGTCAACTCGAGTGCAAGGATCACAGCAAGGATCTCGATTACATATGTATATGTATATATATATACACATATATGTGTGTGTGAAGCCACTTTAATTGTTTACCCCCTCGTCAAAGCGAAGTTAATAAAAATACCAACACCAACAACAGGCGCTTTTTTTCTGGTACTGGCAAATTTAATCATTTGGAAATTCACAAATATCTAATGTACCTTAGCCACCCCTAAATGCAACCCCCCAGTTACCATATCTATGTTTGTGTGTGTGCGTGTGTGTTTGCATACAAAACGTGCACTAAAGTGTTTAAAAGACTATTTACAAATTAAGTCCTTTGATTGTTGGGCAGTTTTTCTCCTCACTTTACTCTGCTGTGCCTGCACGCGTGATTCTTTCTTTTTTTTTTTTTGGCCAATTAAAATATTTATAATATGGATACGCTATGTCAAAGGCCTGAGAACATTTTTTGCCGAAGCTTAAAAATTGTTTAAGCAGCCTTAAAAGCCAACAACATTTGAATCGAATAAGAGCTCAAAATAATGTAGAATAAATTTGAATTTAACTCTTGGCAAAACTATTTATATTATATTCATTAATATATTTCACATGTATATATAATATTTGATTATTGTTCAAATATAATTTTATTAATAATGCATAAAAACTGGCTCAACTTTCAAGTGATAAAATAAACAAACATTTCGCAAAAAATATATACAACAAAAAATGAATATGAAAATTAATAATTGAGAAATAAAAAAATTAAAAAAATAATATATTTAAGAAAAATTTAAATTTAATTAAACAATAATACTCAAAAATAAAAATAAAACTAACTTTAATGTATTAAAATTTCAGTTGGCAAACGAATTTTAAATATTCTCCAAGTTAAAACCAAAAATTGAAATGTTTAGATATTATCATACATAATATCAGGCCCATTCCAAACATTATCTAGATTATTTATATAATTGTTATTCAATTGAAATTAATTTCATTACGAGCAATTTCAATTGTGAGTCTTTTCTCTAAGTGTATTCTGAACTGGCGCTTAAGCCGCTTTAGCTTTGTGCGCCTGACCTGCCAGCCTTAAGCCGTAAATAATTACATAATCAGCAGCTAAAATACTCAATTGCTTGGTTAAGTAGCTATCAAATACGCATACACATATACATATGAGAAAGAGAGAGAAGCGGTGGCGGAGAGAGTTAGAGATATGTACCTGAACGCGTGCTTCGCTTAGGTCGAGCCGCATGGCCAGATCCTCCCTTGTGAACACATCCGGATATTGTGTCTTCTCGAACGCGCGCTCCAATTGATGCAATTGAAATGTTGTAAAAGTTGTCCGAGATCTGAAAGAATCCATCAAAATAGAGCATTAAACAGGGGGTAAGACTTAGATGACGACGATGATGATGATAATGACGATGTCGATGGTGATGTCGATGAGGATGAGCACGATGATGCAGCGGATGATAACAATGAATTGCTTTTAGTTGCTTTTTAATGGGCCCAACAATGGGCTAATACGATTTTATCTGCTAATCGGCTTGTTAACAAGCGTGAGTATCCGCTCGAATAGCCTGATGCATATTGCCATAGACAGGGCATATCGTTTGTTGGATTTCTTTTCATAATATCCTCTAAGATTGATGGAAAAAGTCATTCTTTGAGCATAACTCGAATAGCTTAAGAGCTAAAGTCTTTAAATTTTGTATATAGATTCTCATAAGATAGAGCTAGAGACGGAATCTCTCCTTTTTTTGAAAACTAACTCCTATAAAGATAATAGATATATAATGATATACCACTTCTTTACAACTTTTTAAGCTGCAGGCAAATTGCAAAAGCACCATAAAGGGTATCTCCTAGTCGGGCACAGCCAGCTCTTACTGAAATCGATTAGCGATTTCTTATCGATTCACCTACCTACGAACTTTGCGTGGCCTTTCCATATCGCCCAGATCGTGGCCATTATTGAGACTGGAGGACAAATCATCGTCGTTGTCCACGTCCAAGCCGCTTTCCGTATTCGTGGGCGAGTCCTCGCGCTTGGCTAGCAAATGCTGCTGCTGGTGCTGCTGCTGTTGCTGGTGATGATGATGTTGTTGTTGAAGTTGTTGCTGAAGCTGCTGGTTCTGGAGCAAGCTGTTGTTGTTGTTGTTGTTATTGTTGTTGCCGTTGCTGCTATGCAAATGATGTATGTGATGTGCGTGAGTTATCAGCACCTCATTGGGCGTATCTAAAGGAGAGCGGGCGAGAGAGAGAGAGAGAGAGAGAGAGAGAGATATGTAATGGAAATACATTTAAGCTGCGGCACTCCATAATCATCAAGAGCTAAAAATCAAAAGTTTGCCAAATTCAATTGATTTCAAGTGTTTCAAAGTTTGGCGATTCGTGTTTGACTTGCGAATAAAACTGAAAGGGAAAAGCAAAGCAAGAGCGAAAAAAGAAGGAAATAAAAACAGAAGAGCAATGTGGAAAAGGTGAGCCGAAGAGGAAATACCCTAGCAGCCAGAGAGAGAGAGAGAAAGAGAGAGAGAGATGTGCAAGGTGGAAATATGAAAAGGTTTCGATTGAGAGTTTCTATATATATATAGGTTTAGTCTCAGCTATAATCAGAGCTGTGCTGACTTCCATAGAAATGATAGAGTCCGGCTTGGTCACAGTTTGAGCTACATTTTAACAATCTCTTTGCTATAGTTTGGCTACATCTCATCTGAGTATATGCTAGATATATGCTGCCTATAGTCCGTCCAAATCTCAGTGATATACCTCTATCTGTGTATCAGCTTTAGTCTGATCTCTTTCAGCTCTAACTACAACATCTCATGCTGCTCCCTGTTACATGTTGGGTATAATATTTCATATACCCTCACGGCGCCAGTGTGTGAGGGAAATACAAATAAAGTTACGTTTTTTGGCAGCTGCGAAAAAGCAAAATGCATTGAATTGTAAGTGAAGTAGTAATATCCTGATATATCCTGACTGATTGAAAGCCCAGCCCAGCCCAGCGCAACCCCCATGCGAAGCGTTTAAAGCTTTTCAAGTGCGCGCAGTCACACAAGGTATATATAGGGTATATATATATATTTGATTTGGCAATCAATAATAAATAATTATGAAAGATTTAATTTGAGCAAAAAGGATTCTCGGGCTTAGCTACAATTGCAACCCTTTTGTGTGATCCTGGCGAGGTTGGTGCTTTCACACGTCCAGAGCGCAGGCTGAGCTGGTTTCGGTTGCTGTCTTGCGTCTCTGTAGCCGAATATGTAATCAAATTTTAATGAACCTCAAATTAAGGACGCGAATGTCCTTGCTGGCACAGCAGGACATCGAATTGTAGCTGGGATTCGGGCGCGCTCGCAATATTTCGGCCGCTTGTTGTGGCGAAAAAGGTAATTTGCTAAAAGGCATCAAATTACGCAGCAGCGTCGCAGGACTTGCAGGATATGCGATTGAGCGTGCAGGATATGTCCTGCGGTGCGCACGTTGTCACAAATTGTTACCTTGTTGACAAATACTCTGGGTGCTCCTACTCCACCAGCTGCCGCCCGATCCCGATCTCAATCTAATTACGGTTCTAATGATGCCTCTGCGTCTCATTATGTCGCCCAACTGCCAGCATATCAATATCGTGATATGTTTTGATTGCCTTCCATTTCTGCTGCTTCTTCTTCCATGGTGGTTTTATTTTTTCCTGCTCTTTCGGCTTGTCCGGGCGGCACATTAATGGTTCGCGTTCACGCAGCATGCCATCGGCCACGCCCACTACACGTTGTCCATACACTCGACCCCGTCGACCTCATCGCCCCCGGTTGACCCCTTGTTGCGTGTGAAACATGGCCAAGCTTTATGTAGTTAAGCCCCAACAACCCCAGCACACAAAGAAGAAGCAGAGCAGAGAGAAAAACAAACTATGGTCATGTCGTGTCGCTCATTTGCATATGATGTGACTGGATTGGAGCTCCTTTGATGTGGTTTCAGCTGGCGCATCAACACATTGAAGTGCAGCCAGGTCAGCCCTGAGCACTCAATGGACGGACTCAAAGGGCGACTTTTTACAGCTTAGCCTAGGCACACAACTAACGCGTGTCTTTAAGCTAAGAAATTTGAAATTAATATGAGAAACTCTTTAAAATCTCTCTTAAATAAATTCTAAGATCTGCTTGGCATAAAAATCAAGTCTTTAAAGCGTATTTTAGTATACGAATTTTGAGTTGAAATTGCCGGAGTTGAAATTGCCTTATATAGAATTATATATTGATTCATCCATCTATATAAACGTCTATATCTATATACACCGTGGATATCTAATATATAGCGCATCTTTGTTATATGAAATATATTGTGGAGTTTATGGAAAATTCAAACATAGAAAAACTTAAATCTAGAAGTAAAGTGTGCACATACATTGATTAAAACAACAATAAAGCGAAGCTGTAAGCCTAAGCAAAAGCAAATTATTTGATTCGGCACTTTAGACTCTGAATAGATATCTCTGCTCTATGAAATCGAAGTCAGCCTTTTAAATACCACATACTATTGATAACATATTATTATAAATATTATTATATATTTAAATATATGTATTCTATATTTTTAAAAAATATAAATTTATAAAAAAACTTTAAATTACATATGATTGAAAGCAAAAGGAATAGCTGATTGCATCAGGCTCTAAAAAAAACTGCCTCACTTCATGAAATTATATAAAATATATAAAATACTATATTTAAGATAAAGATAAGGTAAATAAAAATTATGAATTAATAACTGGCGCTAGAAAACTGCCTCATAGACTAGCCTGAATACTAAAGTCCACTTTGCTATCGAGCTATGCTGAGCTAAACAAGAACTTGTTGAACTGCTCTCAACTCTGCAGATCTGCAGATCAGCGACGGCAAATGAGTGAGAGTGAGTGCAGCTCAAGTCTTTTTATCAAGCAAATTTTAAATTGATCTCTCAAATCAATTAAAAATGAATCACTTAAAGCACTCACCACTTCGCTTCGATTGATGCTGATTGCCCAAGATCTGATCGATGCTGTAGACGGCGCGTGGTCGCGAAACGGGACTCTCCTGTACAGGTCGCATGGCTGGTGGCATGATGTTCGAATGCTGTGCCGATGTTGTAGTTGTCATCATCTCAAAAGAGAGGCTTTTAAGCATGGAATAACGTACAGCTCTCTAGCAGCAGCAGCTGGCAGCGTGCATGACCCGGCGCACTAAACTAAGAATTGCACTCAATTTACTAGAAATTTTATCTCAATTAATTCTTCTTTATTGAATTTTTGGTTGTTCACAAATTGTTGATAGTAAAGGTGAAAAACGCGCACGCACTCAGAAGAATGTTATTAACCAAAAAGTTCGATTTGATTTTTGGTACGTTTCTGTGAGCTGTTGTTGTTGCTGCTTTACTCAGCTGGACAGAGACACGTACGCTGGCAGCGATCAACAACCACCGACTGAGCTCGGCGAACGCTCAGCCAAGCCATTAAATACGCCAGAGAGGCGTTTATTCTAGTTGTTCTTGTTGCTCTTGTTGTTGTTGTTGCTGTTGCTGTTGCTGTTGCTGTTGCTGCTAGCAAGTGAAATGGGCTGCGCCTCGGCAGTGTCCGTTATCCTGCATTGTCGCGCTATCTCGCTTGCGCACAGGGTGAGTTTGGCACGCACTTACTCACAAGGGGCGGCTCGCTCTCCCGCGCTCAGCGCTCGCTCACGCTCTCTCTGACTGATTGAGCTATCTCTATCCCGCTCTGGCTGCCTCACTCTCTCATTTAGACAATTTATTTGCCATTTAGCTGTGCAACTATGTTTGCTGATTAAATCTTATTTATTTCATAAATTTCACTCATTAAAACGCAGCTCTGTTTGTTAGTCACTCGCCACGCACCCGCACATACGCACACACACACACACATGCATACACACGCTCTGCCTATCGGCCTCTCCCTTGCACACACTCAAATCGACATTCGCACAACGGTCAACAAATCACAAGCAAGTTTAGTTTCTACCTGCAGCTGGGCAAAAATCGGCCATTTATGATTTCCGCTTTTTTATGATGCACCTTCTGCACGTTCTCCAAGCCGCGCACCTCGTCTGCTGCATCTTTTATGATCTCTGCTCGGGGATTGAGCATCGTTTCATTGAACAATCCAAACGCTCAATGAAGAAATCCCTTTGCTTAGCCAGCGTCCTAAATGGGAAGCGATTGAGCAAGGGTTTCATTCAGAATTAACGGATTTGCAGGCCGATTCCAAAATGAAGTACAGATCTAGCTGAGCTATAAAACTAGTGATACAAAAATATATATAATGGACTAATTATATAAAAAAATAAAATAAATATATAAGTAGAAATTAAAATCAATTCTAAAATATATTTCTTTTTTATAAATAAAATATTTTCTGATTAAAAAAAAAAAATATATATATATATATATATATATATATGTATTACATTTTCGGCATTAAATCAGAATCAAAGGAAATTCATGGAATTAGTTAAAGATTTACACAAATTATTAATATTTGAATATTAAAATATTTTAGAATATTTTATTTGGCTCTCAGAAACATCTCCGAACTTAGCTTATAATTTGAAAATGTTTAAAATATTTATAGAATTTTTAAAATATTAATAAACAATAAAATATAATCGTCCATCCATCAAGTAAAATAATATTCGAAGCTCTACTTGGCCGCTTAGGACATCCAGATCTTTGCAGTCCTCACTTAATCTATTTCCTTAAACAATTCTTAGATAATTTTTTATTTAGGCTTGAAAAAATACTAAAACCAGCTCGAAGCCTGAGCATATACTTTAAGCACTCTACAGCCTTGTCGCTTGCCTCGTCGCCTGGCTGGATTTGATTGAGCCTTGAGGCTTATGCATGTCGAATGTCCTTTCCAATCGCGGTTTGGCTGCACCTTATGCAATGCCCTTAGCCAGCGCAGGTTGCATAACAACAAAAGGTGAACAGGACAATGCGAGAAGCATGCAAATCTTACACAATTTTCCTTTTTTCCTTTTGTGAGCTGTGGCCAAAACAAAGCCAAAGCCAAAGCCAAAGCCCAAGCCGAAGCCAAAAACTGTGCACAATGCGGCGCGATGCGCGTAGTTTTCGCTGGAAGCAATGAACAAGTATCAAAACTCATTAAGGTGCCAGATGTGTGACGCCACACACAGAGGACTGGACGCAGAGGACCTGTTAGGAGCCGCAGTGTCGCTTAGTCCTGCCTGATTAGCACTGCGCCTAATCATATTTTCATAGGACACGCTGCAGATTTCATTCAGCAATCCGATTGCACATTCGTTTAATGTAGAGCTAAGGACTAAGGTGCGAAGCCCAGCTATGCGCCTACCTGCCGCACCATATCCCTGATCCAAGAACCATGAGCCAGGAGCCAGGAGCTAGTAGCCAGAAGCCCGAAGCCTCGCTGCTTGATCTGCTCTCAAGCTTAGCCAGCAGCTCTCGGTTTAATTTGTCTGCTAATTGATCAGCGAATATAAATAGAGACTTAATTTTTTTCTGCTTGTACTTTTTGCATTTGCTTTTAACCCACTTTAGTTGACCTCTGCTCCGCCTGAAAGCCATTTAGCTCAAAGTGTGAAATGACAAATTGAATCAAAGTCAAACTCAAACTCAAACTCATTGAGCAGCGCACTTCAATGTAATTTCTAAATTAGCACATCAATGTGGCAAGCCAACCCGAGCACCCCCAACCAACACCCGACAACCAACAAGCAGCGTAGCGAGCCATTCCACTTATCTATGCAATTTGCTGCGCTCTCATTGGACATGCGCAGCTTTGGCTCATTCTGATTGGCCGCACAGAGCCGCTGGCATAGCTGCCTTCGCCGCCTGCCTGTCGAGGTCATTATCGTGTTGTTCCACCTCCTCACACTCTCATGCTGCTTGCCAGCCTCCCACCGCACGCTCTGCCCTCCCCCTCTGGCTGGCGTGTAAACACATTGTGGCAATTCTCTTCGGTGCGATGGCTGTGTTCACCTTTTAATAAGGTTAACTGCGACGACGACGACGACGATGACGACGACAACGACCCACAAAACACCCACGAGGACAATAGCTCAGCTACTTCAACTAAAGCTAAATGGGTGTGCGTGTATGTGTGTGTGATAGCTGCTGCTGGCAACATTTTTCTTAACCATTAAATCTAATATATCAAAGTAATAAAACGAATTTTGTCTGCTGTGTGCGTGTGCCTGTGTGTGTGTGAGAGTGTGTGTGTGCTGTGGGGCGTCTTCAACCCTTACTCAAACCCTCACACACATAATCCAACTAAAAACTTTTCGTCTACTTAGCGTCTGCCTTGCATTGTCTGCCGGATGCTGAGAGAGAGCGAGAGCATTTCGCCTTCTTGCTTTTGGGGAGTTTTGTTTTGGGTTTCGCTGTAGGTTTTCAATTTTCGACTTTTGCCCCAGCTCCCTTTTGAGCCAATTGTGTGCGGGAGTTAAATAGCTGCTGCTGCTGCTGCTGCTGCTGCTGACATTTGAGGCTGAGCTTGAGTCCATAAAAGGGATTGACTTCTTAATTATAAACGCAAATAGCGAAAGGTAAGCGAAACATGAGCTTACTTCGATGTAAGCCGAGTCATTTATGATACGACATGATATGCATTTGACTTCTAATTTGATCAGCGTGCTTAGATAATAGCATAGCTTGGCTTAATTAATATTTAACGGAAGTTTGCTTGATGCTTTAATAACAACAGTGAATCTATCTTAAAATATAATATGAGATTATTTCTAATACATAGTAATATGCAATATATATATATTTTCTTGAAACTATTTATTTATTCTTATTACTTGATGTAGAAGCTTATAAGTTAATACGCATGCTTAACCAAATGGTATTGCTAGTAAATTTGCTTTAACAATATGTTTTTCTAGCTAAATTGTTTTAGCTTAGTTAAATTAAGATAAGATTTAGATGTAAATATGCCAAAATAAATTTGATTTTGTTCTAGATATGCTAAAGATGCAGCCGCATACCAAATGTTATATGTTTAGTTGCTTTGATTACCGAGCTATGACTAAATATACAAGCCCCGATATCTAGCACAGTGCCATATGAATAAATGGGTCAAGCATTCGAATAGATTCTTATCTCTTATGAGAGGATTCCAAATTAAATATATCTTCTGATATATTTATACATATATGTATAAAAATAATATTTAATATTTAATAGTATATATTAAACTTTCCAAACCTTTTTTTATTTAAAAAAAATGTTTATTGGTATAATAGAAAATTGTGATAGAAAGCCAAAGCCTCAATTTTCTTGTAAGCAGTTCGACTAGTCTGCGAGTTCTGAGGGAGGTTAATATACATTTAAAATTTAAGGAAATAGTTCGAGTTTTACAAATTCGAACTAATTTCTACTTCTATCTATTCATGCAAGCTACTCATTTAGTTAGTTGAGCACCCTGTATTTTGAAACTTTGCAAATTGCATATTACAAATAGTTTTCAGCTGTCTGCAAATCTAATATAAATATATATACATGTACACACATATATATATGTATTTATATGTATGCATGTATTTGTATATGTTTAAATAAGCAGCTCGTCTCTTGGGCTGCTTTGCTCTTTAGCTCTTGGGCTGGACAGCAACCGCAGCTGGCTTGGCTCAGCTGCGCACACAGACACATATATATATATATATGTATATAAATATATATATACTTATATACCCCTATACTTATATATATATATATAAATTATTCAATATCCTTTGCTGCTTGTGGCCATAATCAAACAAGACCAGCAGCAGCGGCAGCAGCGGCATTGGGCGGCTATTGGGGTCGGGTTGGGCTATTTGCCAGCTAAGTGAAGCCAAGCGCTTGTTTGACATTTAGTTTCATAATTTAATATTCAGGCAGTGCACACAGAGACTGAGTGGGAGAGAGAGGGAGAGCGAGAGCGGTTGGTAAGTGAAGGCTTCCGCTTTGGCCTTAACCACAGACCGCATATAAATATCCTAGCTGAAGCTGTGTCTTGCATTTTTCGGGCTAACAATATTGAAACGTTTTATTAAGCCCGAAGGCGGCTGGGCCAGACAGGAAGACGCGCGCGGCTTCCACTTGGAACTGTTGATGCGAAACGGGAGATAAACCTCGTTTAGCTGCCCACGCATGCAGCCTAATCTGGAGCAAATTGACACCCGATCCAGGTTTCCTTCGCACATATGCAGTTCCACAAAAACGAGATGAAAGACGCTGCCGACCGCAAAGGAGATCGGAGTAGTATATGCCAGTTCCAGCTAATGAGGCGAGTGGCCGAGAGAAGTCAGGCGCACACATGTGTGCGGGGCAAGTTCCTATGAATTACCTGTGCCATTGTTGTGCACTTGAATTACATAAAAATTGGCCACAGCCAAACAATGCGGAAGAAATGAGCAAATGGCCAGACCGAACAAAGGAACTTGACCAAATATGCAAAAGTGTAGCCAAACAAACAACAGAAAACAAAACAAAACAAAAAAAAAAAAAACAAGTAGCATAATAGAGAGGCTGTCTCTCTCTGTCTATATGTCTTTTGGCAGCTTCTGTCACATATGTGTAGGCGTGGCACAACAACAATTGTAATCACACACCTTTTGTGCATGTGTGAAGCGTGCTGAAAGGAAAATGCCCAAAAGAAAATGCTGACAAAGCAAAAATTTCTGTGAAAATTATATAGTTGAGACTCGAAGTGAGTGAGATAGAGAGAGCTAGAGAGAGAGAGAGAGAGAGTGGGACATCTTCACATGTTGTGTGTGTGTGTGTGTGTGTGTTTGGGTCCGAGGCCGTAAACAATTGAGAAATCAATTCGCATGCAAATGATGAGTGATGCTGCTGAGTGGCCATCCAGTGCCAGAAGCGCTGCTTATTGCACCCACATTTTCATCACCACCTCCGCCACTCCCCGCGCCCATCCCTCACTCTTTGCCCCTCGCGCCCTGCAACTTGTTCAAAAATTTCATTAAAAACGGTTTTCATTGTTATTGTTGCTGTGTGCATCATAATGTGCGCGTAATAAAATAAAAAGTGCAACACACAGAGCCTACCCTACCCCTACTCCCTACACCCTACTCCCTACGCCCCCACCCCCTCGCTTTGCTGTTCCTCTTGGCAAGCGGAAATGTAACATACAATTGGCACCCAAAAAGAAATGAACCAAAAAGAAGCAGTTCCATAAAACAACGCGCTGCTCTCGACAGCCACGACTAGCACATACCCTGTAAACTTAAGTTGTACCTAATTAAGGCTGTTCATATTAAATTGTGAAATAGAGCAAAGAAAGTGCATACAGCTGTCTGCCTACAGCTTAAATATATTCTAGATTTGCCCAACTATAAATACCCTATGTTTGCATAGCTTTTGAATTAAGTGGAGTTGTATTAAGAAAGTTCTTAAGGCTAGCAATTTGCAGTTTAGCCTAGTAGATACCCTGTGCTCTTCTTTATTTGATATCTTACAATTTTTCAAGTTTAGAGAATTTAAGTTAGTTTAATTATTTGTAAAATATTTTGCGCGACTAACGTGCTCTACATTGTCACACTACTTATATACCCTCAGCACATACTCATCGCCCGTCTCCTACTCTATCTCTTGCTCTATTATACCCCTTGTCACAGTCCATTTTTGCAGCTCATAATAAGAACTGGGCAAAAAATTTTTAATATACCATGCAAAATTGCATTCAATTGCGTCTGCCAGCGAGCATGTGTGTGTGTGTGAGATACTCTATGTGTGTGTGTGAGTTTGCACAAGTGCTGTAAATTTCCTTATTTGCCCTGCCGAAAAGCTGCGCCCAGCCCCTGCGCGCACTCGGAAAAACTTGCACACAATTTAACTCAAACAAAAACGTTGCAGAAATGAAATTTGTTACATTTTTTTGTAGTTGTTGCCTTTTTCGTTGTGTTTATTTATAAAAATTTAAAAAAATTTCTCAGCATGTGCAAATAAGTTGGCATTTTTATTCATTTATGCAGCCACGCCCCATCGCCCCCACACAAGCACATAGACACAGTGCGAGTGCAATTTCTCGTTAAATGTTTTTTATCTCTCTCCCTCCTTTTTTTTCGTTTTTTGTTTGAGTTTTTGCGGCACGAACCACGAAAATGAAAACTAAATGCAATAAACGTTTGGGCCTAAAAGATGCAACAAAAATCAACGTTCAGCGATTAGCACATATGCCCGGCTGGCTGGCTGGCTGGTTGGCTGCCTATGCGAGGGAGGGAGACGACGCGAGTATGCGTGTGTGAGGTCGCCATTTTTTTGTTGTGTTGCGGCGAGTTTAGCGTTCATTTAATCTTTGTCTGCTGCAGCTGCAGTTGCGGCTGTTGTTTTTGCTTTTTTTGTGCTGTCTGCGCGCTGCTTCTTCTTTTTTTTTTCATTTTCGGGCTTTTTTGCTTCGCTTTGTTCTGCATTTTGCAATTTTGCGTTGCCTACTTTTGTGCGTCGATTTTTTCGCCTGCGAATCGTAATGAAATTTTTTTTCGGGTTTTATGCCAAAATCAAAAAAAGGACGGTTAAAGGGAAAAAGGAGATATAGTCACGAAAATTGCCAGAGAATTGCAAAAAAATCGAACAACGAAAAACGCAGCAAAATTTCATTTCAATGCAATTTGGCTGTAATTGTTTGGAAAACGACGCTAGGTTTTTGATTGACACAGAGAGGGAGACAGAGCAAGTGAGAGAGAGTGAGGGAGAGCTATAGAGAGGTAGACATGAACCACACACACGCATACATGTGAAAACTTGGCGTGTGTATGAGGCATATGCATGGGACTATAACAATCTGCATTTGATATAGAAATCGCTTAGTTAGAAATTGAATATAATTAAGATAATGTAAAATTGGCTTGCAAGTAACCGAAGCATAAATGAGAGTTGAAAGAAGGTTACAGGCCAAAAACACACAGTATGTGAGCAGAAGTCAAGCTGCATTTGAAGTAGTTCAATGTACTTGTCTCGGTGATTTATTAACATCTAGAGAGCTACAATATTTGAGAACATTTCACGTGACTTTTTATCTGCATCGCTCGTTAAATAATATACTCATTAATCAAATCTCTCAGCGCCAAAATAGATATTTTTACTCTTTCTACTATTCCACTCAATTGAAAATTGATGAAGTAAAATTCTTTCTATATCGAGATATAAAAAAGGCAACCTAAGCTAAATTACCCTTTCTATGCGCATACTGAAATTTATTTGAGGCTACTCCCTTTTGACACATACACAATCCCATCCGCAATCCGCACTCTCTCTCTCCTAATATATATATATCTATATTCAGTCAAAAAGAATTGCAAAAAATAACATGACCGCAGGCAACACGTTAAGGGATGAGGCGAACGCCGTCGCCATCGCCAAAGCCAATAGCTTTCATTTTTTAGCTAAGCCAACAAGCAGCCCTTCCACCTACCGACCCCCTCAGCCATCGTCCATTGAGCCGCCCCCGTAATCTGTCGTCTATATTGACACAACATGCCAATTTAGCTTGGCAGGTGGCGACCTTGTGGCTGCGGCTTTTGCGGGTGTCGCACAGCTCAACCCGAGGCTGGGACTGAGGATGGGGCTGGTGCCGATGTTACGACCGGAGCGAGGGTCTATATATATTTAGCTGGGCGCGCTGCCATATCAACTGACAAAATAATTAATTTTATTCCAGTTTTTTCTTTCACAAGTTAACTGTGCGCCAGCAGACTGACGTCGGGCATATACAACTGCGTGATACTTGCTTGTGGCTGGTGGGAGCCTTAAGTTTATAGATTGAAAATTGGCGAAAATATAGACGACAAGGATGGGGAAAAGTATAAAAGTATTAATATATATATAAATATATGTAGATATAAAATATAGAGATGCATATACAATTTATCACGATACGTCCCATATATATGAAATCACGGTTTAAACTGTTAAGAATTCCTCGAGCTCAAGCCAATATACTCTATTGTCAGCTCGTCAACGAGCACAAAAAGAGAGCACGAGCGAGAGAGGCAGACAGAGACAGCGAGAGGATCTGGGTAATTCATAGAACGTGTGGAAGTTTTTGGCATTTGCTTTGAAAGCGACGCGCTACGCATACGCAATTAAATGCGCCTTACGCAGCGTGCGAAAAAATAGCAAAAGAAACGGCGGCAGCGGCAGCAGCAGCAAAAAGAAAGCGCAAAGAGAGACACACATACAGAGGGAGTGAGAGAGAGAGAGAGTGAGTGTCTGTCGACACTTGGCTTAAGCGGGGCGTGTACGCAACACACGCCCACTTGGCAGTCGCAATTTCAGCTTCGTTGTAATTAGTTTTCGCCACAAGTTTTTTTCACCCCCCTTTCCCCCTCCTACACTCTATCTCTCTCTCTCTCACCTCCCTCGCCTGGCTAAACTTTGCGCTCCTTTCTTTGCTCTTGAGTTTCTTCGCCTCGTTTTTTCCTCTTTTGCTTTGGCCTTTAGGTATTTTATTGAATTTTCTTTTCATTTGTTTGTTGATTTTTGGGATTTGCCGCATTTCGTATGCACAGCGGATAAGGCGGGCGGCGAGTCAGCGCGAGGGAGCGAGACAGCGATAGAGACGGACAGACGGCAACAGACAAATCTCGGGCCGCTCTGCTTGGCCGCCTGTTTTTCCAATAAATTACTTTGTAATCAAGTGAATTCGAGTGCAAAAATGGATGAGGAGCGCGCCAAGGGGACGCCGTAGGTCGTAGGAAATGTTGCAAGGACTTGACAAATGATGACTATAATTTGCAGCCAATATGCTTGCCATTAGACGCTGCCTATTTGCCGAGTGGCAAAAACCGCAGACGCGACACAAATAACGAAAATCACAATGCCAATAACGGAAGATCAAATATAATTTAAGGAAATCCGAATATTAACGAATTTCCTACCATTCAGGTAAATTAAACAGAGTTGCAAATTAACTCTAAATTTAATTGTAGCAATCTTCTACATACTCTACACAGTATATACATATACTCTACATATTCGACATACTTCACATACCCTAAATACTATAGCTACACAGTCAACATAATCATACACAGAGTCTACATACTTTACATACCTTAACTATTCTGCATACTCTACATATTGTACACACTCTCTCACTCTATGTACTCCACATACTTTTCATACTCTACTTAGTCTACATACTCTACTCACTCTACATTCTGTTCATACTCTACACAGTCTAAAAATAAATAGTCTAACTACTTTTCATGCTCTACTAATCTACACACCCTAACTATTCTGCATACTCTATCCTATTCTCCACACTCTAAATATTCTACATACTCTAGACACTGCGAGTACTCTACACTCTCTGCATACTCTGCATACTCTGCATACTCTACACACCTTACACACTCTACATTCTCCACACATTCTACATATTCTGCTGAATCTACACCCAGCTCGAGTCCAACTCTACCCACGCAATCTACTTAAATCAATCGATGAATGTGTTTACCAGAACAATCCCTCCCACTTCCTTTTACTCGCCACCTTTCTCTATATGCTTTTGCTGGCTTTAAGCCTTTTAACTTAGCCAAGTCTTAGAGCCAATATTTTATGTCGCATGTATATGGCTAATACGCTTAACAAAGCAAAGAAATCAACAATAAAAACATGTTCCAAGACAACTAAGGAATGTTACTGACTGCGCAATACTCTGCAAAGAGCAGATAGTAGGCTTGTATGGAGAGCTCATGACTGATTATAAGAATTGACATAAGATTTAGGTATTTTTATGAAAAGAGTACGAATATATGCAACTAATATTCCCTTTTTTATATGACAAATAGGGCATATTATGCATAAGACTCGTGGATTTTGCCAAGGCGACTCGTCGAAGAAGCAGCCAAAGAGCAAACAAGATGAGCTTATTGAATGAGGAACTATATATATATGTGATGTAGGGGTATACATAAGTATATATATATATATATATATATATATATATATATATATATATATATATATATATATATATATATATATATATATATATTATATTTATACATAATATCTAATTGCCTGAATAAAATGACAATGGAAGACTGAAAAGGCTAAATGTCTGTCAGTGGCAGATGCGGGCGCAATGATAGAATTAAAATTGGACTGCAAGGATTGTAATTACGCTCAAATAATATAAAAAACAAGCACAAGGATATGCAGCATGCTGGGCGAGAAAGAGATAGAGCGATGGATAAACAGAGACAGAGCGAGAGAGGGCAAAGTTTTGCCTCGTTTTTAATGAAATAAAATAAATGCAGCGCACAGAGTAGCTCAAGGAGCAAAAACAGCAGGCGGCACAAGAGCGAGAAATGGGAGTGCCAGAAGAAGAAGAAACAGGACGAGGAGGAGGAAGCGGAGCAGTTGAAGGAGGTGAAAGAGCAGCGACTGGCAGCAGGCGGCAGGCAGCAGGTCGCCGGCTTCAACCACAAGGACAAAAGGCAAAAGTTGACATTACGATTGTGTTTATGGCATTGTTTGTGAAACCGAGTGGGTGTGTGTATGTGTGTGTGTGTATGTGTGTGGGTGTATGGGTGTGTATGTGCTGTTGATATTATATTACATTTTATAAATTACATTTTGTGCGCAGGCTAATGCACAACATAAAAAGGCAAACGCTTGATTTTTATTTCTTGCCTTCAGTTGCATGCAGCAAATATTTATGCGCTGTAAAGCACATTGCAGACAGGGTATATTAGCTGGGAGCTTAGCTAAAAATATGAAACTGTGAATAGAGAGTTGGATGTACTTAATGACGAGATATAGGAAAGTTCAATCGAGCATAGGTATATGCTATATATATACTTATACATATACATATCTATATCGGGTATATTGGTTTTTTTAATTGACAATATATATAGATAGATATTAGGTAAACATTATATGATCTAAGATATATGTATGTTGCAGACTAAGTGCTATGTGGCATATGATATAGGGTATATCATGTATGGCATATGATATATAGCATAAAAAACAGGGTATGTGTCAATTGATTTATGAAGATATGGCATTATATCTTTACGTTACAGGGTATATAAGTTAGCGTACAAAACAGACGTATATTTGATTGCCTTAGGCAATCAGCAATCGCAGCCCAAATAGGGCATCGCTCAGTCGTTTATAACCGATTCGCAGCCATTATTTCAGCTGCTGCTGTACATTAGCAGTCGCAGTCCTTCCTGAAGTCCTTCGTCCTTCGTGCTTTGCTAGAGTTTGACTTCAATTGCAGCAGCGGAAATGCATTAAGAAATTCAACTTTGGCCCACGCAACAGTTGCACCAATCAAACCACGCCCCCACCTCCTCCTCCCCTCCCGCGCCAGCGCTCTTTTTGCCAAATGCTTTTAATAGGCACTTGCATAATGCAAACATATTTCCATATTTCCATAAGCTCCCCGATCTAAGTACCACGCCCACCGCCTACAGCCCTGCGCGCCTTTTGAGCTGTTAGCTAATGCGATGTCTAGCCAATATATCGATTCACATGTGACTTATTTATTTATATATATAGAAATATATTAGAGAGCTAAGCAGACTAGCTGGTGGTACAGTGACCACTCAGTAAAGTGAGCAGCTAAAGTGGGATGTAAAGATAAACTAAATCTAGAATATGTGAAATATATCGGAGCAGAGTTGTTGAAATAGCAGAGACCAGGAGAGGCAGAATTAGAATCAAGAAATAATTTTATCAAAGTAAACCTATCATAAGCGAGCCACATCCCTCATGTGAGTGTTTACTGTAACTGCCACACACGTGTCTCACCTTCACAAATCAAAGCTTCAAATTAAAAAAAACCAATTCAAACAAGTTCAGAGCCCGAAAGAGACGGATAGAGAGGGTAAGGGAGCGACGTCATCGACGCCTAAAAGCGCGCAACATTTATACAAAATTTGTTTTCATTCCACTTTTTTTTTTTTGTAATTTTGTTATTGATATTTTTATGACAAATAATCCGCTTTCACAGCAATTGATGTCAGGTGAAATGAAAGTTAATACCCAACAACGAGCTCAATTTGATTGGGGCGCAGCTGATAAAAAGCGAACGCCCGAAACTTTTATGATTAAATATATATAAATTTATACATATATATATATTGTCGTGATGTCGTCGTTGATGATAAGGCTAATGATCCCTTTGCCAATCATTATGATTGTATTACACATATTTGGCTTTAATAATAATACAAAACCCGCACCGTCCCCCAATCTCATTCAGCTCTTATCGCTCGACCTGTTTGATTTTGTATTAAATTAGTGTCATAAATGATTTTATTGTTGTTGTTGTTGTTGCTGTTGTTATTGAGGCAACTGGCTGCAGTTCCCACGACTTATCACAACAGCAACAACAACAATTATTTACAACAATTTATTAAACAATTTTATGGTGTTATCGTTGCATTACGCATACGCTACATGAGCCCAAGCATTGCTTCTGCCTCTGGCTCTGCCTCTGCCTCTTCGTCGCTCTTGACTCACTTGTAATGTAATTTCCGTTATGCATTTCCGCCCCATCCCTCTCAGCACCCCACAACTCCACTTCAACCGCTTTTCATTGAAAATTGCGCGCAAATTTATTTATCTGCTGCAGTTTGGCAGCATGCGCGGCAGTTCATTTCCGTTGCAGCAGCTCATTGATGACATCGCTGAGGCTTAATGCGCAGCTCGTATTGAACGTGTTCCTGCTTGTGATTCCAATTTGGAAACGATACCAAAGCCACTATAGATCAGGCCATCCTAGTGATGCAGATAATCTAATAATATCAAGTCTGAATAGATAGAGTCAGAGGCAGCGGAGGAGTTACTAATACTAATACTAATAGCAATACGAATACTAATACTAATACTAGTATTTTTTCATAATAATAATACTAGTACTGATACTAAGACCAGCTACAGCTTTGCCTCTGCTCTTGTGCCACTTATATGGCTAAGACTTATCCACATCAGCTTTCCGCTTTTTGGGTCGATCTCCTTCAATTCGTTTTCCATTTGCACAATCCTCGGCAATTGCTATGCAATTTATTTGTAGACTACCTATTGGCGCTGACTATCTCGGTTATCCTCGTCGTTGTCATTATTTTCTACTGATGCCAGACAATTTCAATCCCCCTCTCCCGCCGTCGGCACGCTGACTGCCTGACTGGCTGACGAAATTGGCTTCAATTATGCGCCGCATTATGAAATTATGAAAGTAAGTAGCTGCAGTTGCTTTCGCTTTGGCCAAATGTAATTGCCGCAATTTGCAGTCGCAGTTGCAGTCGCTAATAACGTTTATTAAAACCATAACAACACGGTCCCGCCTCCCCCGTCTCGTACACCATTAACAATGAATGTTGAATGTGGCATGCGGCATGCGGCATACGGCATGCGGCATATTGCATATGTGTTACGCTGGCAAATTATGCAAATCCTTGTGAAGCACATTAATGACAATTAATCGCTGCAAATTAAAATGATGACAATGCTCCACATCTGCCACAAGGACTTATACACAACCACCCCCCGCCCGATTCCCCCTCCGCGCCCATCGTCTCTTAACGTTAATTTATGAACTAAGCCGGATAGTTGATAAAGTGCTCGCCATTCAATCGTCCCACATCGCGCTCCTGCTGCTCCTGCCTGCGCTCCTCGTGACGCCCATCGAGTCCCACGCCCAGGCGCTCTATGAACTTGGCTGAGCGATATCCATTTTTCTACAAGAGATGATTATATGTATATAGTACTCTATTGTTTATCTGACATATGCGTCTCACCTCGTAGTAAAGGCTACGCGCCTTCTTGGCCGCCTCTGGATCAAAGTCCCAATTGGTGCGCACATGAGTTATTGGCTCGCCAGCCACATTGTTCTGCAGAGTCTCACTGATCAGTCGCAGAATAAAGCCATCAGCCGTTCCAGAGCTCAATAGCCAAAGAGAGCACTGCAAATAGAGCAGAGCAAAAAGAATTAGTAAAAATAAATCTATAACAAAATAATTATATATAAAAATCATAATCTTATTAAACATCATCCTCATGATGGTAACATAAAAATTAATATTAATAGTCACACAAATTATTATCAATCGTCATTAAAATTGCTGTTATTGTTAAATAAATAATATAATTATTTATTGTAGTATTTTTCATTTTTTAAATTTCAATAATAATTATTTATAATAATATTAATTAATTTAGCAAAACAAAAAATATAAATAATTTATCTTAGATAATAAAATATTTAATATTTTACTTTCTGTCACTTCACTGCATCTATCAAGGCCTGCCAAGCGACTGATCGGACGCTGCAGCTGGCTCTTCCTTATATAGGTCACGGGGTCGCTCACAACGGTACTCATCTCATGAGCGTCTTATACTGAGCGAGTTGCTTAGCTCGCTCGACGGCCTCTATGAGTTTCATATATAGTATATAGAAATGAGAGCCTGACAGACGGAAATGGAGTGAACGACTAGAAGATACCCTGTACTCCAATATGTATTTAGTTTAGTATTGAAAGCATAGAGAAATTTAGTCAAATAAAGCGAATAAGGATGGAATAATATAATATAATATATATAATAATATAATAATAGAATAATATATGCTACATTAGGTTCAACATATATTCTTTTGATATTTTCATAAATTATTACTCAACCAATATACCTGAGTGACGCATATCTAATTGGTATAACTGGTTAAGAAATACATTTTCATGTACATGACCGTTACAGCTTCTACTAAAAGCCATGTATATAAATATGCATGGCCAACTTGCACTTATTTCTATATTTCTATATTTTTATTATTTATTATTGTATTCTATATTCCACTTGACGAACTGGATTGGCTCTAAAAGCTTTTTCAGTTTTGTGTAATTACGTAAGTAAATATACTCAAGGTCATTTTTGTTATGATTATTTCAAATATTGCGCCACATGAAACACTTTATGCACTTTGGTTCCACTCGTCGTCGTCCACTTAGGATCCACTCTCAACTTTCGATTTGAATAAAAATCGAGGCTTTTGCTGAAATATTTGCTCAGCAAATTGAAACGACTTTCACACTTACAGCCAGCAAAAACAAATATCTCATTTGCAACATTTTCTATAATTTGGTTTTTAGTTTTGAGCAACTCAGAGCGCAGCCCGTGCGAGTCACTGGACCATTGATCACTGAAACTAAAAGCTCGAAAATATCGCGCGGTTGCATAAAGCGCGCAGCCAAGCGCCAACGCAAGTATCGCATGAATGAAGAAACCAAAGAGCATCGAGAAAACTTACGGTAAATCAAGACATCTTGTTTGGCAAACCAATACAAATGCCAATAGCATGCAGAAGTAAGTGTGAGCGAGAAGAGGCGAGGGAGGTAAACTGAAGCCGCATAGCTAGGCAGAGCAGAACAGAGCTCGAGTGAGCGAGATAGACAGCATGAATAAATATTCAATAATGTGTGGCAAGAAAAAACAAAGCTGCCCAATGATTATTTATGTCTTAATTTATGAATACAAAACCAAATGCGACAAATTAGATAAGTCCAACCAAGCAAAGGCGAACTTTGGCTTTGAGCGCGACCTTGAGTAGAGTAGACTTTAAGTGCTCAAAAACAATTATATTTTATTATTATTTTATTTGTTGACTGACGCATTTTAATGACATACCCAATTCGCGGCAGACGGAACTAAATTGTGGCCAAAGGTTAGTGGCACCTGCCATAAGCTTCACAAAGCAGCTTCAACAGAGGAAAACATAAAAATGGCACAGCGAGCGAAAGAAAACAAAGACGACAAACTGGTTGCACGCATTATCATTGCAGAAGTTACATAATGGACCAGGCCACCGACAACATCATCATCATTGCCGTGAAGATCATGATGGGCAGCCAGCAAACCAGAAAAAGCCAAAGACAACAACACTTCAGTAATTTGGCCTCAATTCCGTTAAGGTTTTTTCATTTTTTTTGCGCTGCTTTAACAGCTGTGCCAAGTCGCGCTCTTGCACGCTCTCTGCTCGCCGCTCTCTCGCTCTCCCGCTCTCCCGCTCTCTCATTACGCTACGTGCCTGGCTGCATGTCAACCTGTCAAATTTAGCTATTAGTTACGCTTGCTGCCAAAAAGCTTTCAGCTAATTTCCGGCTTCTGCTGTCCAGGAAGCAGCAGCGTTGCCTCAACAGCTGCTCGCTCCCAGCACAGGACTTTCACTTTCATCGAGAGCACACACACACACACACAGAGGCATTGGGACAACAACAGAAGATTTCATGCAGATGATTTCATGCACAATGTAGACTTAAAAGCTTTCCAAGCGGAGCTTTTGAAGCTCATGCGCTTGCGCTCTGCAACGCGCGCTGTCTGCAACTGGAATTCAGTTACCAAACAAAACGCGGGCGATCAACACAGTGAGCACAGCGGCGGCAGCGTTGTAAAACGTGATCAGACAATAAATACAGTGGAGTCATTCGGATAGATATTTACAAGCAAATTTGTTGTTTCTGTTGGTGTAGCCATGGCAAATTTGAATACGCTGCTGTTGCCCGTAAGTATTTGACGGAGAGAGTGTGTGTGCATGGACTGGACGGGGCCGGGCGCTGTTGACCCCATCAATTAACATGGCCAAAGCGGCAAAGACAAACGCTGACACAATTTCCGCGCGAAAGTCGCACCAAAAAGAAAAGTGTCCGCACCTGCCTGCCTGCCTGCCTATCAACCGAGTAAATTGTGACTGGAATGCACAATGAGCTCGAGCTGTCGTCGTCTGCTCTGCTCCCATTGGTCAATGCAGCGACACATTTCGAATTGATGTCGGCGCCTAATTTGTAATCGCCGCACGACAGAAGCGAAAGAGAGCAAAAGAGAGACCTTGAAATGTGCTCATTGCCCAATTCTGCAAACGATCGAAGCCGCTCTCTCGTTCTCTCTCTCTCTCACTCTCTCTGGCTGGCTGGCAGGCAGCGCATTGACCAATTGCAGAGCTTACAACATGTGTCATAATCTTAAAGCTCCTCAGCCCAGCCACTTGTTTTACTTTGGTTGCTTTCATGTTATTGTTGTTGTTGTTGTTGTTGTTGTGTTACATAAGCCGCTGTTGTTGTTGCTTTAGCTCATGCAAGACTCGAGTTCGAGCTGTGCATTTACTACGATTTATATCTGCCTGACACACTGAACTAATGAGCCGGCTTTTTACTTTTTCTTCACATATATAAAAATATAGTCGAATAATATAATTTTAATTTTTTCTTTGTATTTCAGCTAATTTTCTTAGTTGTCGCATTTGTTGCTAACACTTCCTATGCCACGGTGCAGCCGCGTGCACCAAATTTTCAGTATTTTGAAAGGTATGGCATCTTTGTATAACACTTTATGTAATACTACTAAAAAGATTTTTCTACAACAGGCCCAAATACCGTTATCCGTACTATGACGAAAATGGACGAGGCAAACTGCTGTACGGCTATGGCGGACCAGATTTATATCAATACAAGACCTACACACCGCTGGAGGGCATACATTGAGCAGTTTTCCATATATTTAAAGCACACATATTTTCATTAATTGTTAATTTAGTTAAATAATTTATAAATACAGCCTAAAGCAATGACAAATAATAATATTAATAAAAAAGCGCGCCAAATATAGATGACGCAATTAAGAACTATTTGAAACTGTATTAACAACTAGATGGCGCTACTTTGTGTTGCGACTGGCTTCGTGCATGGCGAATGGCAAGCTCTCAGTAGAGTAGAAGAAGCAGCACAAGGAACGCTTAACAATTCTTAAATAACTTCGAGTTTATTCAATTAAATTGCATTTATATCCCGCAAAATGTCACGCAAAGAAGCACTTTCACAGTTTATCAATCAAATACACGGCCGACCCGTGGCCGTCAAGCTAAATAATGGCGTCGATTACCGAGGTGTGTGCAAGAAGAAGACTTAGCGCCGGCATTTGCCATGGAATTTAAATTTGCAATTGTTTTCCAGGTGTCTTGGCCTGCCTGGATGGCTACATGAACATCGCGCTGGACCAGACGGAGGAGTACGTCAACGGGCAGCTGAAGAACAAATACGGCGACGCCTTCATACGGGGCAACAACGTGCTCTACATCTCCACACAGAAACGTCGCGTGTAAAATGAGTCAAATGAGAGAATTAAAATGAGAGAAAACTTACAATTTATTTCATAAATACATTAGACTAACAACTGACAGACTCAGCGCGTGCTGGGCGGCAGCGCGCCAAAGTGCCGCAGCTGGCTTATGGAGTAGCCCGCGCCGAGGGCTGCGATTAGATTTTCGCCTCGGCGCCCAAATTTGCGCTCGTAGATGGGCCGCCAGTTGCGGCCGAAGTGCGGATCGAAGGGTATCTCGCTCGGCTGCTGGAACGGCGAGTTGCCCAGGAACAGCCGCTCGATGTAGTCCAGGACGGCCTTCTTCTTCTGGAAGTGCACTATGATGGGGTTCGCCTGAGCGCCATAGCGGGGATCCTGGGAGTCCAGGTTCTTGAAATACTGAAAGTTCACCAGATCCACATTGGAGAAGTCGAAGCCCTCCCACAGCGTAGCCTCCGTGCCCAGCAGCAGCAACAGCTGCAGCTGCAGCTGCAGGGGAGAAGGGGAAGGAAACATGTTGATGGGTGGACAACACTTGGGCCCACTAATTGCCCACTTACCACTAATCCGAATGTAATTAACATGTGATTCCACATTTCGCTACCTTTAAAGTCGCAGCTCCTCTCGCTTGCCCACACGAAATTCAACTGATTTGTATAAATTTCGGGCAGCGTGAATTGTCCACCTACCGATTTGCAATCTATATACATGTATATATATATCTCTGTTTGGTTTCCCCTCTTGTCGTTTGTCGTAATCAATGCCAAGTTACTCAATCGCACGCCCAGACAATACGTGGTCGGTCGCCCGCCTCGACTAATTAATCGCCATGCCGGTCACATAGCGGCCCATAGCGGCCCATAGCTGCCCATCACCGCCCCCGACCCCAGCTGCTTCAGTCGACCAAACAACTTTTGACCAAAGGCATTTTGCATGCGCTCTAAATTTTGAGACTTGATCATAGGCATAGGCAGAGGAGTCATACCCTGCCACGCCTACGCTACCAGCAGCGCCTACTCTACCTTCCTTGAGTATAGCTGCTAGATACGCATATCAAGTGAAGCTACAGCTTGCCACGCCCCCTCAAATGCCTCCTCTCCCTTTAGCTTTTCCCTTATCGATTCTAGATATATACTTAAGCAGCCAATCGCCCCATCCCCCACTGCCTCCCTCTCCCTTTAGCTGTTCCTTTTCTAATCATGCTTTTGATTCAAGCACTCTGCCACGCCCTCTACTCCCTTTTATAGCTTCGGTTCCAACACTCTTTTACGGCTCTCGACTCCCTTTAGGGTAAAGGAATCTCTCGCACTAAGACTAGGGCGCATTATATTGCCATATGATTTAAGATATGATTTAATGCAATTTCCATTGGTCGATAAGCAAATAGAGCACATAACATCTGGCCCTATGTAGGCTTTACTCTTCATATACAGCTGATTAAGTGTGTGTGTGTGTGTGTGGGAGACTAATGTTATTTGTTTATAAATAATGTTATTATTCACATATTCGTTGTTTCGACTTTTGACTTTAAATTTGTTGCATTTAATATCAGATTTTGTTTTCAAATATATATATGATCTATATACGCGCGCGCGTGTGTGTGTGTGTGTAGGGACTGACTTTTTTTCTATTATTTTATTATATATAAAATCACATTCCTATTATTTATATATATATTTAATATTATTTTGCAAAATTTCAATTATTTTTGCCTGTTTCGCTCTTCAACTTAAATTTGTTTTTCCGCTTAATAAACACAATGTTAAAAGTGTGTGTGTGTGTGTGTGTGTGTGTGTGGGAGGGGGCATGAAAATCAAGGCGTGGTTAGGAGATTGCTGTCAGCGTTTACTTGGACCATGCGATCAATTGCTGCATATCTGGATCTGTGGAATACAAAACGGCATTAGTTGCAATACAATTTCCAGGGTATCTCGGCGGCCTACCATTATCATCGCCTAATTCAATTCCAGGGGCAGTTTTTGTCTTTTCCTTGCGTTTCTCAGGCAAGTCTTCGGTTGGTGCTTCGGGCAACGTAGGCGTTGGCTCTGGTATGCCAATGATCTCCTTGTCAAAGTTCTCTTGCTCCAGTTCGTCCAGCTCGCGTTCCAGATCCTCATCGTCCAGATCGGCGCCAAAGGCCACGGGATTAGATATAGCATCGGAAATCTCGCGTGCAACATCCTGTTGCTCGGCTATATCGTCCATCATATCGTGCACCTTGTCCACATCCCTAAAAATGACACCACAGCGGAGGATTAAAGAGTCTCATCCTGCCCCTTGTACAGAGTCTACTTACATGTTCTGGTGAGCCGACTTGAGCGCATCTGCCGCATTCTTCATGGTGGTCAAGACCGCTGTATTCGTATTGGCGCTCTCCAGAGCCTCCCGCTGCATCTCGATGGTTGTTAAGGTTCCATCGATTTGCTGAAGCTGCTTCTCCAAGCGCTTCTTCTTTTTCAGTGCCTCCAGGGCGACTAGAAACAGAGGCAATAGAAATTTCAGTACACCGATTACAGATAAGAAACTTTAGGTAAATAACATGAATCTAGCAGATGATGACAAATTTTCTAGTTTGTTATCTTTTGCCCAATCATAATTAAATTAATTTAATGTTTATATTACTTTCTTAAAGGGTTTTAGCATACAATAGCGCATCCGGCCAGTTAGTTAAGCAGCAAGAAAGGCGAAGAAATACATATTTATACATAGAATTCTTTATACTTTATGCTCCTACAACTTAAGTCGTTCTTTTTTTCAGTGTACATTTCACATTTTGAAGGCAACAAAAACAAAAGCAAAGTTAACAATAAATGAGTCATAGCAGATGGCTAGATTGCCAAGTAAGCCGCAGCTTTAGTTTATTTATTGATTGGCACATACCTCTTTTATTTTTGGATGCATTTTTGCGTGCTGTATTTAAGTGCTCCTCGATTTTGGACTCGAGAAATTCTTGTTTTTTTATCAGCATATTTTCCGTCTCGCGCAGCTTTTGTATCGCCTCGCCTGTGGTGGGGGCGACCTCTTTTTTGCCACCAAACATTTTGCCAAAGAAGCTCATCGTGTTTGCCTTCGCTTTTCAGCACAAATTGTATATAATATTATAATTAATTAAGATTTTCCCTATTGCGTTCTTCCTGCAGAATTATGTCTGGTTTTTTGTCTATGGGCGAGTGTGCGTCATCGTGTTATCGAAAAATAATTACAAACATCTGCCAGCAGCACGCAATGATATCGATAGGCCACATACAATCAGCCCTGTGAAAGAATTGAGAATTCAATGTTTTTAAAGCTATTGCACGATAGAAGTATAGTTATAGCCAGCAAATACAATTATATTTCTATGGATAGTGAATATATCGATAGACAACTGCAGCCCTATGTATGTTTGCCAGCCCTGCAAGAGCTATGAAACAGGGTCATTCGCTCATGTGCATTGAAAACAAACCGGAGCGAAAATAAGTAGCAAATGGCAAATCGCACGGTGAAGGAGGCGAAAAACGTGCACGGCACAAACCCGCAATACTTAATAGAGAAGATAATACGCTCACGTATCTATGACTCCAAGTACTGGAAGGAGCAATGCTTTGCGCTCACCGCCGAGCTGCTGGTCGATAAGGCCATGGAGTTGCGTTTCGTTGGCGGCGTCTATGGTGGCAACATAAAACCGACACAATTCCTCTGCCTGACGCTGAAAATGCTGCAGATTCAGCCGGAGAAGGACATCGTCGTGGAGTTTATCAAGAACGAGGAGTTCAAGTATGTGCGCGCCTTGGGCGCCTTCTACTTGCGTCTCACTGGCGCCGCCATCGATTGCTACAAATATCTGGAGCCGCTCTACATTGATAACCGTAAGCTGCGTCGCCAGAATCGTGCCGGACAGTTCGAGATCGTCTATATGGATGAGTATATTGATGAACTGCTGCGCAACGATCGTGTGTGCGATATCATTCTGCCACGGATACAGAAACGCTCCATATTGGAGGAGAACAACGAGTTGGAGCCGAAGGTTTCAGTCTTGGACGAGGATCTGGATGATGAGGTGCCCAGCGAGGATGAAGCCAAAGAGCCCGAAGAACTGGACTCGACTCGACAGAAGAACAATTCCTCAAACTCAGTGCGACGTCCGCGTCGCGGCCGCTCCAAATCCAAGTCCCGTGAACGAGATCGACGCGCTGCCCATCCCAGCAGCAATGCTCGCTCGCGGGACTACTATGACGAACTGGAAGAATATGACAGGCAGCGCAATCGAGTGCGCGCCAGAGACACACAGAATCACAGCAGCAGCAACTACAATGACGACCACGACCGGCGTCAGTCCGGCCGCAACGAGAACCGAAGGGACGGAGAGCGGGACAGACGCGATCGGGAGCGGGAGCGCGATAGAGACCGTGAGAGGGAAAGGGAACGTGAACGAGAACGAGAGCGTCATAGCGACAGAGATCGTGAGCGAAACGGTGACCGAGAACGTGATCGGAACGGAGAACGAGAGCGGGAACGTGATCGCAGCAATCGTCACGAGCATCGGGAAAGAGACTCACGCAATGAGCGCGAGCGACGACGCTACTAAAAACTAGATACTTATGACTATATTGTAAAGATTTATTAAAAAACATTTAAATATAAAAATTAAATTCTCAAAAACAAATTTACGGATTCAAATTGAAGCAGAATCCATCACAAAAATCAACACAACTGTATATGGCATGGTAAGCACTAACAACTGTTTCAGTAATGCAAGAATAATGCTTAAACCTAACGAGATTTTTTTTATATTTAATAACATATTTAAGAACTGAGATTATTTATTTAAAAGCTGAACTAGTTCAATGCGAACGCAACCAGTGAGAACACTGCAATTTTACTCAAAATGGCATGGTAAACAAGAACAGCTGTTGCTGCAATGGAAAGCTTTGTGTTTAGAAAGTTTGCGAAGCGCTGAGTGAGTTAATAAGCGACAGTAGAATAAATATTATTAAATAGTATAGTGTGAAGTGCCAACACGGCTGGGCAGAAGTTCCGTTACGCTAAATTACACGCACATGCACACACACACACCAAAGCAGAAATTGTGAACGTCGCAAATTATAAAGAGCGCGATTTGTGTCAGTGCAGATAAACGAGTTTTTTTGTGTTTTTTGTTTTTAATTGAGCTAATAACAATTCGACATGATTTGCTAGTTCCTTTGTCTAAATAAACAAACCAAATAGCAATTTTACAAATTCAAAAACAACGATGAGCATCCGATCCGATCGTGCGCCTCTGGTGGACGACGAGGAGCATGAGGAGGCTCAAGTGCCACGCCTACTAGATGCTGCAGAGTCCGAGTCAGACATAGAGGCGCCTGCCCTGCCCGCAGCCCCACAAGGGAGCAGTTCCAGCAAATGGTTTATCTTGGAGCCCGCAGTATTTTTGATATTCGTGGGTCGCAGCTTGATTGGTAACTCAATTTATGCACAGCGTCTGCCTTAGTCACACTTCACTAAATTACTCTCTGCTGCTGCTGCTGCTGCTTCTTCTTCTTCTGCTGTTTAGGGGCGGTGCTGCAGAATCAGATACTGTACCAAACCTGCGTTACGATCATGCACTACAACGAGACCCAATGTGAGCCGCTGCTGGGCGTCGATCGCGGCTCGGAGGAAACAAAAGTAGGTTTCCAGTGACGTTATCTCATATGGGGGGCAAGTATATATATATATAGCAAGTATATATATATATATATATATATATATATATATATATATATATATATAACTAAGTATGACCAAGTCCAATACCCAAGCCAGAGTCCATATATAGATATAGATATATATATATATGAACTCTGTCTTGGGTATTGGGTATTGGGTATTGGGTATCGGGTACTCCTTCAGTTGAGGCCTCTATGAAACTACTTCTTAATGATCTAAAGACACGTTTTTCGTCTTGGCTAGCTCAGATCTACCTAAGTGAATTTAGCCATAGATCAGTCGAAGATTAGATATTTTGTATTTTTCCAATTTGATTCTCTTAACCATAGATAGGTCTCAAGATCTCAGGTTTTTTTTTTATTTTCTTAATCTGACTTCCTCTTTTTCTCTCTCTCTCTATTTTGACTTCCTAAAGGGTTTCAAGTTTTCTTTAAAAATTCGATTGTTTCTTTTTATATCTTTATAACGCGAATTTGATACTTCTTATCGCTCAAGTTATGATTTTCCATTATCTTAGCTTGGCAATTTCCATTATCTTGGCTTTACGTACTGTTCAGGAGCGAAAAAAATCCAATCAGAAGAAAAACAAAACAATTCACAGATCTATTGTTTGACTAGACAGAGCAGACGTGATAAGAATGAAAAGTTAACTCTATAGACATATATTTATATATATATATATATATATATGTGTGTAGCGAAATGTAGTTCAACTCTTATCGGCGACTTATGATGGAGGCATTCAGAAATGCATGACTAATTTTAGGGGTGTGCGAAAAGTGTTATCGATCAAGGGATATTTCGAGTTGACGGCACCCCAATGGGGCGCGATGAGTCACGGCAGCTGTTCGAAGCTATTTGGCTATTAGCAATGATAACTACTATTTGCCATTGGAATTGTTGTAGAGGCTGGAGACCGAGGTGCAGGGCTACTCAGCGGACATAACGATGGCCATATCGTTACTGGAGAGCATAATGCCAGCGTTCGTCAGCCTCTTCATTGGGCCCTGGTCGGATAAGTTCGGTAGACGGCCCATACTGCTAACGGTCTTCACGGGTAATACGACTGAATGATCCGATTACGATATATATACTATATATGTGGGTCTATTGCTAGGCTACGTCTTCGGCGGCAGTATACTGATGGCCATCTCGGAGGTAACCATGTTCCACAACATCAGTCCCTGGTGGTATCTGCTGGGCTCCGTGCCGTCCGTGCTGAGCGGCGGCACCTGCGCCCTCATCACGGGCATCTACTGCTACATCTCAGACGTGGCCAAGGAGCAGAAGCGCGCCCTGCGGTAAGACCCTCGCTTGCCGCTCCCTTCGATCCAGAACTGTGTGATTCACCCGCGCCTATTTTTAGCATGGTGCTGAATGAGGCGTCGCTGTGCGCCGGCATGATGATTGGCAATGTGGCCAGTGGCTACATTTACGCGGCCACCGGGTCGCTGACACTTTTCGGTATCGCGGCTGGCCTCATGCTGCTGGCTCTGCTCTATGTGTTCTTCTTGGTGCCCGAGAGCCTGCCGGCCGAGGACATACAGCAGGGATCGAGGGTGCGCGAGTTCTTCCGCTTCAGCCTGGTCAAGGATCTGGTCCGAACGAGCGTGCTGCGGCGCGAGAACTACGATCGCGCCTTCATCTGGCTAACCATGGTCGCCCTGACCATCACCATCTTCAACATGGAGGGCGAGAATACGGTGAACATCATGTTCATGCGCGAGCAGTTCGACTGGACCATCAAGGACATCAGTCAATTCAACGCGGCCCGCATTGTCATCCAGCTGTTCGGCAGCGTGGCTGGAATGCTGCTGCTGCGCCGCGTCCTCAAGATCTCGATCATTAGCGTGGCGATGCTCTCGCTGGCCGCCTGCGTGCTGGAGAGCACAGTGCGCGCCACCGCCAAGTATTCCTGGGAGATGTATCTGGGCATGACGCTCGGCATGATGCGCGGCGTCCTGGGGCCCATGTGCAGGGCAATATTATCGCATGTAGCTCCAGCTGCGGATGTGGGTGAGTTACCCTCTCTCTCTCTCTCTCTCTCTCTCTCTCTCTCTCTCTGTCTGTCGGTGGCATCTCATCACTCACACCTGTTTCTTTTGCCAGGTAAAATCTTCGCCTTGACCACATCCATGGAGATGGTCTCGCCGCTGGCAGCTGCGCCGCTCTATACCTCTGTCTATAAGGCAACGGTGGGCTCCTATCCAGGCGCCTTCAATTTCATCAGCGTCGGCCTCTTCTTTCTCTGCTACATTCTCATGGCGTAAGTGCGGCCCAACGAGGGCAGTTTGAAATACTTTTGACCTAGTCAAATATTTGTTATCATCTCAAAATCAAAAGCTTTTCACACACAACTCAAGTATATCTATGCGAGGGTAGTCTGAAGAATAGTTGATATGTTGATCAAGCCAAACATATTTGCAATTTTTTAAGAGAGTAGCCTAAAAAGTTGCTGATCAAAATCAACATCTTTGCAGCTCTTCAACGTAGTACGAAAAGTTATTGAAAAAGCCAAAAGCTTTTGAGCATTTACGAGGGTAGTCTGAATAGTTGGTAATCCATATAATCGCTTGATCAGCAATATGCGAGGGTAGTATGATAAGTTGTTGACTAAGTCAAATACCTTTTCAACGTATACGAGAGTAGTTTTAAAAATATGCTAACTAATCATAAAATATATATAAATTGATAAATAATAATTAATTTCAACTGGCAAATTTTTAAAGCTGATCTCGTAAACCATATTTAATTGTCTTTAAATCGCTCTAACTATCTCTCTCTCTCTCTCTCTTTTTTTTTGCAGCATCATCTTTGGCATTCAGAAGTCGATGAGCGGCTCGAGCGTCTATAAGGTCATAGGCAGCTAACCAACCACAGATTACCTCAAGCCTTAACGAAAAAACAATTTACCTTATTTTGTGTGATGTCTGATTGAATTGTTTTTATATATATATATATATACATATATATATGTATGATAGTCAAATTTTTTTATCAGTATGTGAAGTATTAGAACTTTTTGTAACTGTAAACGTAACTGTAAATGTAAATGTAATTTCATTCGATTCGTAACTGCCCAAGGGAACTGAAGTGTATATAATATAATATATATATATATATATATATATATCAATATATGGACAATTGTAATATACAAATTAAGCAAACAACCAGAGAGATAGAGAGCGAGCAAATTGTATTATAAAACCTTAAACAAATTAAAAAACAAAAAATATCTAAAAAGTAAACCAAGTAGAATTATTTTTATTTTTATGCTTGTTAGAGTTAATGGGCTTTTGCGCAAGCCTAGATCAGATCACAATTATTTATAACTATAAAACTAAAACTAAATTACCAGTCGATCCCATGGAAACATGGCAACACCCTCCGCGCCCGTCTACTTGAGCACCTTGGCGTAGTACTGCTTATGCATCAGCTTGAAGCGCAGCACAAAGCTGTAGAAGTGTAAGCATTAGCATTAGCAATAGTATTGGCTTTGGCATTGGCATTGGCATTAGCTACTCACCAGATGAATAAGAACGACATCATATAGAATGCGACGCTCATAAAGTTGAAGAGTCCCGGATAATAGTGGAGCGTGCACTTGTAGACGAAGGTGTAAAGCGGCGCAGCGACTAGACGAATAACAATTAATTAGTCGCTAATAATAATAATAATGCTAATGAGCAGCTAAATGGGGCAATGGCTTACCAAAGGGTGCGAACGATTGCAGAACATTTTTGATGGAGAAAATTTTTCCTGCAAAATAAACAGAAATCGAAACAATAAAGATATAATTAGAAATATATATATATATATAGTTATGGCCTACCCAAGTCGGAGGAAGGCACAATATTGGAGACAATCGTGCGGCACATGGGTCCGCCAATGGAACGAAATACGCCCAATACAACCGATAGATACATATGCCAGGGCTGTGTCGAGAAGCCCCGCGCCAGGTTCTTCAATATCTCAGAGGCAAACGCGAGCAGCGCCAATGTAACCACAGAAAGCCTAAAGATCTGTGAATATATAAATTATATAGTGAAAATCATATTAGATATATATACCAATATGATTCGTAGCTTGAATAGTTTCACATCAGCTTCAGCTTAAAGTCGACTATACTTCAAACTGCCCTCGTATGTATTAGATTTCCAATTTCTGCTCACCTTGCGCAATATCAGAAATCCAATGAGTGCTCCCACCATGGGCACCAGGTGGCTCACGGTCTCGTAGAAGGTGTAGTCTCTCACAGACCAATGGAACTTCTCTCGCACAAACAAATACATGACCGTCATGACGCCATCTGCAAGAATGGGAATGTTAGTTTAGTGTAAGGTGAACGACTAGGGAATATCCTATACTCAAAAATTAAGATTGGACTCTGTGCTATACCATACTCTATTTGGGCTAAACTGATGGACTACAGAATACTCTTCTTGAGTGAGAAAGTAGCAGATTTTTAAAATAAAGTAAACGACTAGCAGATACCCTAAATTTGCATTTAGTCTAAACGACTTGAAGATGCTCTTTACGCTGATTTTCATCTAAAATATACAAGTTGTTTTCATCTGTACTATACGACTAGTAGATACCCTATATTAGAAAATAAAATTTACTTTAATACACACTAAGATTACTCCTTACTCCAAACAAAAGTGAATGCTTCGCTTATACCCTACACACATCTTCTCCTCTGCTTTCGCCTTCAATTCTCATCGAACTTACCAAAGACAAAGATGGACAGACACATGGCCATTGTGACCAGCCAAATAATTGCGCGAGCATGATTTTCGCGCGGCTTCGTACAGGTGCTAACCATGTCGCGGATGTGTGAAAAGCTGAATAGTCCGGTCTTTTTGGCGTCGGCGTCGGCTTCGGGCTGCGACTTGCCCTGGGCTTGTGCACGGGCCTTCACCTTGGCCGGCAGCTGCTCCACATATTTGGCCAGCAGATCCTCATCGAATGTCATATTGGGCGTGGCGGGCGTGGGCAGCTGTTGGCATTGCTGCTTCTGCTTATCCTGGTCTGTATCGAAATCAGGATTCATGAATATGGGCGGACAATCAATGGCCACACATTCCGGCTGTAGATCCAATGCCGTAATGGGCATTTCCTTCTCTGTGCCAGCTGCAGCAGCAGCAGCCTCGTTCGCAAGCTTGGCCTCATTTGCTTGTCGGTAGTGCAGGCTCTCCGGCACGACGAGCACGACAAAGAGACAGCCCAATGTGGTGATACAGCCGGAGATGCCGATCGTAACAGCTGAATTGGTCGCCGCATAAACGAAACTGGACAAGAGCGAGCCACTGGTCAAGCCGATGAAGAACAGCGACTCCATGAAGATCATGCTGCGATAGCAAATGAAAGTCAAAGATCAGACCCGAGAATAGATTAAATAGGGTGTCTAACTTACCGATATGGCCGCGTTTTGGTATCGGTTATGTCCGAGATGAAGCACAGGGCGGCCACGGAGAAGACACAGTTGCCACCCAACATGGAATGCGGTATAGCGGCCACAATATACCACCAAGGATTGATTTCAAAATAGGTCGACAGCTCACATATAGCAGATGTCACCAGAAATGTAAGGGCGAAACCTGCGAATAAACAATTAGAAATATATTTACCATTTAAATTAATTTCAAACACCATTTTACTTCTTCAACTGAACACAATTTTCTTTATGCACTCACACTCATACGCCACACTCGAAACTCAACATAACTCATCTTTAGCCATACAGCTGTCTCACTCTTGCACAGGACAAAAGCTAATGAGACTATTCAGCACTAAGCAAGAGCAAGAGCAAGAGCTAGAGAATGGACAAACAAAACAAAATGAAAGCAGACAAAGCTTGCAGCATAGGCGTCAACAGGATTTGCGAAGAGGATCACACTTAATTCAATGTAAATATATATAATTTTATACATAATATAAGTGACCCTTGGATATAGAGAAAAAAAAGAAGATTAAATTTAATTTTATATAGTTCATAATGGAGAATCGTTTTTGGAGGGGTCACTATGCTTTGCCTACGCTCATGCCTAGTAGAGCAAAGAATTAACAGTTATATAATAGCGGCAACTCTAACCAATCACCGACGCACTAGTACGATGCATGGATAATTTGCATTTGCATTTACCAATCATGGACACGATGAGCAATGGCTTGCGGCCATAGTGATCCGACCAGGCGCCAATGAATAGACCGCAAAAAGCAGGTACAATACTTTCCAGCAGCGTACGCGAGAGAAATAGGTTAGCCACATATGGTTGCAGTCCCGTTTCAATTGCCTGGAAAGTAAAGTGAGCGTGTATTTACAGTCTGCAAAATTTGTATATTTATATGTGTGTAGAGAGAGACCTTTATTTCGGCGCTGGCATTTTTATCATCCAGCAATTTGCAATCGGATACATTGTAGTGGAATATCACAGTGCAGGTCTGATAGATTATCTGATTTCTGAGGATTGTATCTAAATGATCAGGAATATATATAGTAGCTTACATAACGGTAATTTGAGTCACTTACTGGTCAAGGTTATCGAGAAGAGCAGCATAAACACAACCGGTTCTATGTAGACCATATGAAAAATGCGTTGCCATTGAACGTCGCGCAAACGCTGGAGTTGCGTGACTTTTTGAACCATTTTCACAAGTTTTTAAATTATGTTAAATATATATATATGTATATATATGTATTTGTATTTATTTATAGCCAGATATTCACTTGGCACTTGTTATAGGACACAGTTTATCAACGTTTATGGTCGACTAAATTCAAAATTGCACTAAATTATATGTGACATGTATAAATGTTATATACTTTTTTTAAGGTACAGTTCAATGGATCTATTATTTCAGAGGCCACCTTTGAAGTTCGCTTAGTTACATTATATGTTTATTAATTAGACAGTCTGGCGAATTTAAACAATGATATATTGACAATAAACACAATGTGCACTTCACAGCTCAAATTTTAAGTACGTATACGACATGTGTACAAGCACACAGAGAGAGGGGAGATATAGATCTTGACCCTATTGAAGGCTTTGTTTAGTTCCGGCTGGAATTGTAGTTGCTGAGTTCAGCTCGCTAAACAGTCTCTGAGCAACGTAAAACAATAATGAAGAGGAATGAGGCCGCACACAACAGTTGTTCATCAAAAATCCAAGTTAGTTCTCTCCACATACACTCATGTAATGCACCTATGTATTCCTATGTCTGCCGCTGCTCAAAAGCATTCCGTTCCGTTCCCGCAACACACTCTCAACGGCTATAGCCAGGTAGCTCGATAGCACAGCGACAACGATTCCGAATCGTTTAATTTCTATTTCGTCGCCAGCAGCGCTTAAATAACTTTTTGCGGCCCCCTCCCGGCGGCACCTGCTACTGGTTTAGACATTTCTAAGCCACCCTTTCTGTTGTTTTTATGCCCGTTCGGCGCGCTGTATAATGCGAGTATATTGCTTTTTCTGTGCTCGCTATGAGCTGTGAAATTTAGTCAAATTTATACAGAATCATAATATATGAATGGAATTATGTATGTAAGACTTGCAATTGATAAGCACTTAAATAAACAATTATTTTTTTAAAATTGTGAACGAGCATCCCATAGCCGTACATTGGCCTCTTGACCACTTGTTTTCGGCATGCAAATGAGAAGCACGAGCCACAGTCAAAGCCCGCCGGAGAGTCGCAAAAAAAGGAAAGAAAAACTTTTCGGAAATCCAATAAATCCCAATCAAATCAGCAAACTGAGCAAAACATCTGTGGCTAAATATATATAAATATATATATTTAAATATATGTGTATATATTGCTAAGTTATATATCATCAGTTTTTCATTGTGAGCCGTAAAACAACTAGAATTTATTGTCTTACAGCGCATTCAATGAAAGCTCTAATTTTAAATTAGCAAACGTAAATTAACGCTCAATTTAGCATCTGAAGTTTGTTTGTTTACCTTTCATATTTATAGACAAATATATTTATGTATATACTATATATATATATATATATATATATATGTGTGTGGAGTTTGTCAAGTGACTTGCGCACACGCCAGGGACTGGAAATTAACAGAGAATCGTTTCGATTCGCTTGGCACTTCCATTAACCCATATCTAAACGGAGTAAGCCCAAGGCACAGCCACAATTATTTCAATTAAATTTACAATTTGCCAATAATTGTCAACTGTGGCAAATAGAAAGCGCGTCGATAGCTTTGTGACCTGTCGCGCCTGTTGTTTGTTTGCGCCTATACCCTGTAAAACTGAGAGTATAGAAAGGGGAGTATGGGCTCATAAGCACATCCATCTGTTTACTTGCAATTTTGAATGAATTGAATTGTATCGATAACGATCGATATCGTTAAATATACTCCGAGGCTCAATTGACGAGCTCTATATGGTATACAGATTTTATTATGAGACGGTTAAGCTCATTAATCATAATCAATATCGATAATTATTAATTGACTATATATGGTATATGGATTTTATTAAACTATAAACATAAGATGATTAACCCAATTGAGTTTCTTTAATTTATATATGTATTCATTCTATATTAGACATTATACATACCCTTGATTTTTGCTTTTAAAAATTAGTAGTATCTGCCAGTCGTGCACTCCCTCTGCCTTTAATATTTATAATAAATACACTGCTCGTCTTAGGTTAGACGTTTAATATAATATAAGTCAAATATCTTTAACGTCGATCTAGGTTATCGCCTAGTCGAGCACAGCCACCCAAGCCAACTTATTTGTTTTTTTTTTTATGCTGGCCCATAAAAAAGCCCCGCTCTGCGTACTTACCTAAAACTTCGCACATTCGTGTTTTTTTATTATATGCAAATATTTAAATGGGGGTTTTAATATATATATTTATATATATATAATACATATCCGTTGTATCTTCCAATTTGTATAATTGATGTGCAAATTTGCCGAATGACTGGCAAATCACATTAGCTTATTATTTTAAGGTATCATCTAAAAATCGGCTCGTAGTGAGCGGGGTGCTTGGATTTCTTTCGCCAGACGACGCTACAAAGGGAGAAAGAGAGAAAGGGAGATAAATTTTGTTGTTAAAATTAGCATAGTAAAAATTATTTGCATAAATCCGTGAGCTACGCACAGCAGCAAAACTATCGCCAGGCCAAAGAGATTAGCGCTGATCAGATTGAAGAAGCCCGGCGCAGTGCTCAGTGTGAGCGTGTAGAAGATGATGTACATCGTGGTCGAGGCGAACGGGGAGAGCGTTTGCAGCACGCTGAGCAGCGCGAAGACTTTGCCTGCAAGACAGAGAGACAGAGAGATAGAGAGAGAGAGAGAGAGAGAAACAAAAGATAAAAATGCATCTCAAAGATACGAAAAATATTCACACACAAACCTCGCTCGTCGTCGGGCAAGAGATTCGTTATCATTGTGCGGCACATGGGATTCACCAGGGACTTGAAGAGACCCAAGCCAACGGCCACATAGATTTGCCAGTCAACAAAGGCAAACGCCTTCATCAGGCTGCTCGCCGCGTGACTCAGCAGCGAGATGAGCGCCAGCCACAGAATAGCCGATCCGCTGCACTGCAAGCCGTAAATCAAATGATTAGCCAACCTAAAGCGATTATGGATTGGGGAGTCGCACCTGGCGCAGCAGCCACAGAAAGAGAATGCCACCCGAGCCGGCCACAGCGGGCACCAGAATGCTCACCGACTCGTAGCTGGTGAAGTCACGCACGCTCCAATGGAACCTGGCGCGCATGAACATGTAGAACACAGAGTTGCTGCCATCTGGGAGGGAGTAAAGATGAGGCGTAAAGCTAAAGATGAAGCCACGCCCACTCACCCGACACAAAGGCCGTCAGCAGCAGCATGCACATCAGCAGCACGAGTATGGAGCGATCCTGGAGGATGCGACTGCGCGCGCAGCTCTGCCACAAGTCGCGCAGGACAAAGCCTTCGGTGAGCTGGCGCTGCGGCAGGCTCTCGGGCAGCAGGGCGGCCATGAGGAATAGCGCCAGCAATATCGAGCCAGCTGAGATGACAAAGATAATGTACGCATTGCTGGCCTCATAAGCGTAGCCAGAGGCAAAGCTGCCCAGCAGCAGGCCCACATAGATGCACAGCTCATAGGCGATCAGTCTGTGAGGAAAAAACAGAAAAGTGAAATGTATCGCAAAGATACACAGACTACAGTCGAGATACAAAAGTATCTTAAGGGCAAACACATCAAAGATGCAAATGTATCTCAAAGATACACACTCACCTATAGGACCTCATTTTGCCCGTGGATACATCACCTATGTAACAAACAGCGGCCACGGAGTAGGTGACGCTGCTGCCCAGCAGCGAGAGTGGAATGATCGTAATCACATAGAGCCAAGGACTAACCAGACCATGGCGTCGCATGGAGACATAAGCGATGGCAGCGGAAAGCATATACTGAAGCGCGTAGCCTGCAAGAGAGACACGAAGTTAAAGCAGAAGTTGAGCTAGGAGCAAGTAACCAGTTCGCACCCAGGTAGGAGGCCAGCAGCAGAGGTTTGCGGCCATAGCGATCCGCCAAGGCGCCAATGAATAGGCCACTGAAGGCGGGCACGATGCACTCGACGATCTTGATGGTCAGAAAAACTCGTGCTGCGTAGGGCTGGACCTCAGCTTCAATGCGCTTCGTTTCGTTCGTGGCATTGCGTGTGCCCAGCAGGCTGCAGAGCGTTTCCGAGTAGCCAAAGCCCGCCGTGCAGCTCTGATAGATTATCTGAGACTTCAATATAGTCGCTGAAATATAGATATATTATGATTTGATCAAGCTCATGGGGTATACGCGACTTACATGAGAAATTATATGCGAAGAGCAACACTAGGATCAAGGGCTCTAAGAGAAATATTCTAGGCTGTGCGCATATCTGGGCAGCAGCTTCCAGATGGGGCTCAGTCCTTGCAGCTGGCTCCACAGCATCCTGCTCTGCATGGCTTGTGGCACTGCTGCTGCTGCTACTGTTGCTATCATGGCTGTGCCGCTTGGACCTGGCGAACAGATTCTCATGGGCGTGTGGTGCTTCCTCCATAATTTATTTGCAACTGAGATTGCGAACGCTGCACATTTCAATTGAGTTGAAAGTTTCAGATAAACTGTCGACACTCTGTATGGATGTATGCGTGGGGGTTTCCATTAGGACGACAACAATGTTTATTTACTTATGTGTGTGTGTGTGTGTGTGTGTGTGTGTGCGTAGGCACACACTTGAATATCGCTGTTTGATCCAATTCATGAGTCAGCAGCAAAGTCGAACGACCAAGCTACGATTTTACTGCAGAACGTGCCTTATCTTAAGCTAACAACTAACTTCACTTAAGCTCTTCTAACTAACATGTAGCCAAGCACTTTATTGTTTTATAGCTATCATTTAGCTAATTAAGCATATCATAAAATAACTTCATCGACAAACTGATTTAATTGTTTTTTGTAATTTGAATATTGGCGCGCTAATTTAGCCTATCAAAAATGCAAGCGAAAAATGTGCACTAAAATACCAAAATATAAGCTTGAGCTGAAATACCAAATTTCGATAAGTGTTAAATCTATCGATTTTGAATCTTAGATATCGAAAAGCCACTGCCAATGGAAGACAACAAAGATTTGCAATCTTTTCTGCTAGCAACCAAATCTGGCAAGCAAATATCTGATTATCATATTAAATTGCTAGAGAAGCAAAATATTCGCACAGTGGAAGAATTTGTGCATGCAGAGAAGCTGCACACGATACTCGCGCTCAGCAGCCATAAAGCGGAGCAAATCCGGCGGGAGATTTTGGATTTGTGTGTGCGAAGAACTAAGCTTAAAGCAATCTATCAATGCGAACCCATGAACTACTCCACAGGCATAGAAGAGTGAGTCTCCGAATGCAGTTCATTATTGGTGTAATTAAAGTCCATATATATTGTGCAGATTGGATAACCTTTTGGACGCGATCGGTCAGCCCTTGCGGCCAGGTCGTGTGTGGGAGCTCGCGGGTGAAAATGATGTGGGCAAAACGGAATTGTTGCACACGCTGGCTGTGAATTTCGTTTGCAAGCAGCCAGACGATCACCAGGTGCTGTTTGTGGACACCAACCTGGACTTTGATGGCGAACGTCTGGAAGAGATGCTGCGGGAGAGGCAGCTAAATGAGCAATCGATAGACAACTATTTGGATAGGATTAATGTGATCAAAGCGTGCACTGCGGAAGCCCTGCTGGCTGCCCTTAACGAACTGCTGGAGAGGCTCACAAGTGGCAACGCAGAGAATGTCTCACGCATAAAGCTAATCCTCATTGATTCCCTAACAAGTTGCTATATCCTGTACCGCAGCAGCTATGAGCGAAACAAAGGACGCAGCTTTCTGACAGAGCTGGCCGTGAGCATACGCAGGCTGGCTGTGGAGCATGGCATGGCGTTTATCATTGGCAACACGACATTTGGCTTGGATGAAGAATGTGAGAGACTTGGTTTATAGCTAAATTTGATATATACATAGGATGTCTAAATATACAGCAGCTGCGGATGACGTCGAAGAGGAGTTGAGCCACACGGGAGCAGCGAATCTGGAGGATTGCAACTACTTGGGCGACTACTGGAGCTCCGTTTGTACACTCGTCCTGTCGCTCGAGCTGCCGGAGGATACTGTACAGGCGAACAATTTGCGTGTGCTGAAGGTGCTCAGCAATAGCTGTGGCATCGGCGAGGGCAGCCGCTGGCTGCGTCTCACAGATGCCGGCATCATCTGACGGCCAGTTATCGCCTGGCTCCTGTGCCCAGTTGCTGCTGGTAAGACTTCATCACCCGCTTGCCCGGCTCTATGCCATCGCTCAAACCAGGCCGTTTTCGCTTGTTGCCAGCAGCATTTTTGTTGCCTGTTGGTGCTGCTGGCTCCAGCTTGGGCTCACTCCCAGCTGCCGCCTCCACAGACAGATCAGAGTCGTGCGCGTACTGGCAGCTGGTGCCGAATCGACAGCGTCCCTTGCGATAGTTCCAGCAGATCTTGCGGCCGTTTTTCAACTGCAAATGTGCATCGTTGTTCACCATTTTCACATGCCTTTCCAGCGATGCGGTCTTGTGCAGCTCTGCCTCCAGAAACGGATTGCTAAACACATCGCCGGTTCGCTTTGCGGCCGCATTATCCAGCGCATCGCTGGCACTGGGCAGCTTCAAGGACTTCTGTGTGGCAGACGGGCTGCAATTGACATCACTATAAATTCCATTTGCAATATAAATAATGCTAACGCACCTCGCTGACTCGTTTGTCTGCTCTTTTTCAGACTCGCTGCTTGTGTTTTCCTCATCGGATTCTGATGAATCGCTATAGTCCGCGACAAGCGACATTGTTTACGTTTTAACAACAATAGACGGTGTGGCCGCAGCGCAGAGATGCTAAAAAATACCAACAAAATAAAATACTGGCCGTAAATGTAACAATTAAATATACTAAATAACATGTAAGAACTATGGCTAACGGAAAATACCAACTAATTTGCATCACAAGTTCAAATTTAAATTGATATTCTAAACATTTTTGGATTCATTTGTAATGAGTCTGCTTTATTTCATAATACATATGTATAATCACTTTATGCATGCTTTAATTAGAGTGTATATGTATATTTGTGTATGTATGTATGTGTGTGTGTGTGTGTATATATATATGTATAGGTAAGTGTGTATATTCGCTAATTACTATTTATACAATTTATATAAATATAAAAAATTAAACGTTTCATAGACTTTGTTACAGATTTGTTAATATTTTATGTTAGGTTTCGTTTGATTGATGACGGCCACGTCTCACTGCACTTTTGTAATACAACAAAGGAAATTTCAGGAATTTCCATTTCGATAAGGAATCCACCGTCGACACTACTCATAAGTTAGGCTTGGCTTTCGAGTGGCTGATGAGGCAGATGAGGAGACGCTAATCAATCTGCTGGCGCGCCGACGGATCATCGCGATCAATGGGCGGCGGCGAGGTGAGCACCTCAACGCTCTGCGCTGGGCCGGCGGTCAAGTAGCCAGCCGTGGGATTGATTCCTGCAACCAAATCATAATAATGTTAGAGAGCAGGGGAACAAGGCTAAGGCCTATGGCATTACCTGTTAAATAGCCACGTATGTTGGTGTCTGTGATGAAGAGATCGTGTCGCTGATCCTTGAACTCCGCCCAGACGGGATGCTTGAGCAAGACCTGCGTCACACGATCGCCATAATTGAGATTGTGGGTCATGCCCTTGAGCGCCGCGACAATTTGTGCCTTGACTGCGGATGCGTTGTCCACAAACTCCAGGCGACTGTCCAGGAGCCCCAAGAGGAAGGGTATGAGACCCACCTCCAGGGACTGGCTGATCAGAGAGTCCTAAGACAAGAAAGTTATCATCATGGCCATCTCTGGTGGAACGTGCCACTTACATGCTGATGCTTAAAGAGTCGACTCAAGGCCTCACAGGACTTCTCAATGCAATCCCTGTTGTGCTCCATGCAGCGCTTCAGCGGCGCAATGCATTCCGTTTGCGATATGGCGCTCACGCAGAACTGAGGAGTGAAAAGGAAATTAATGAGTGCACCTCATGGATGGAATCGACCCAGTTGCCACGCACCTCCGATAGCGACAGCTGATGTAATACTGATAGCGTGTTCTTTGGCTGCACGGAGAGCAGATTGAAGAGCTTCGGTATGTGGCCCAGCACGGGAATATCGTCGGCTAGATTGGGCTGCGACCGCAGCAGCTCGACCAGTGCCGTCGTCGACAAGTCCAATACGTCCTGTTCCGTGGAGCTCCTGCTGATTTGTTCCACCACAAAGTCGAGGAGATCGGACAGAAATTGTTTGGGCTTGCGCAACGTCCACGCTGGATTGCTGACGAAGAGCCGCAGATAGACGCCGGCGACAATGATTTCATTGGACATCAGATCCTTCAGCATCTCCGGATCCTTCCACAAGTGTCGCGCGTTCGTCTTTTGCTGCTGATAGAATCGCTTGCAGTTCTCTGCCACAGCATCGCAGACGTTCGCGCGCGTCTCGTCGTTCCAGATCAACTCTGGGTGCTCGTGTATGGACTCGAAGAGCTGCACAGATGTTGGCGCCGACTCGATCATGGCATCGATAAAGAGTCCAGGTAGGAATTTGGATATGGTAATCCGCACCTTGGGCCCACTCAGACGATCGGCCGTCATCTTGGCTAAGATCTCGGCGCACATTTCGCGTATCTGCGGATTGCGCGAATTGCAGAACATGTCCAGCAAGTAGATAACGGCGCCCTTCGTCTGCGCCTCCTTGATCATCTCCTGGACGTTCATCAGGCCCGAGAGCGTCTCGAGCACCTTCACCTGGCTGGCGCGCAGCTCGGGATCCCTCAGGGCCACCAGATAGTTGCCAAGTATCTCACAGGCGGCAACCTCCGAGACGCATTGCTTGTTGCGCGAGACCAGAGCAACGACCTCCAGCGCCACAGCCTTCACACTGGAGTTCTGCAGGGTACCAAAGAGTAGGATTAGCATGCGCAGAGGGAACAGCTTTCGTCACTTACATCTGGGAATATGTTGTTGGCCAGGAAGCCGAATATCATATCGAAATTGCCAATGCACTGGATCTCCACCTCGGCGTTCGCCTTGATGACGGCTATCAGGGCGCGCAGCACCATCGTGATGTGCAGCTCCAGCTGGGCGTCGCTGGCGTAGTCATGCTGAGCCTGCTGCAGCGAGAGCTGTAGCCCCACCTGAGCATCCGTTTCCAGCTTCTTGCGGCTCTTGGAGCGATTGTAGGCGGTCAGCACCTCGTCAAAGTTGCTGCCAGCCTTGCCCGCCTCCAGTTGCTGCTGCTGCTGCTGCTGTTGCTGTTGCAGTTGAGGGTGATTGGGTGCCAGGGTGGGCGTTAGGATGCCATCGCTGCCCATTTTGGGCACGGCTGGCGGTGGCGCTGCAGCTGTGTGAGGCATCTGCTTGAGCTGCAGAAACTGATAGGCGTGCTTTAAGTACTCCAGCAGATCCATGATGAACTGCTTGGGCTGTGCGATCGGATGCGTGGGCATATCATTGTAGATCCTTATGAAGATGCCGCCTATTTGCAGCTCGTCCCTGAAATTGAATACATAGTATCGACATGGACAGTAAAATGCTATCCCATGAGCCACTCACTTGTGCGCATCGAACTCGAAGCTGGAGACCAGCTCGTAGACCTGTGCGATATCCTCGTGCGTCTCCTTGGCGGAGGCCAGGCGCTGCTGCTCCAGAAAGTCCTTGAGCTGAGCGCGCGTTGCATTATCCCAGATGAGATAGGGATTACGTGTGTTGGCCGTCAGCAGCTTCAGCACCTCGCTGTCCCTGGCCGTCGCCAGCTGATTGGCAATGTAGCGGGTGAGCAGGCGGTCCAACACTTGGCGTATCAGCATGTTCTTCGCCTCGCCCGAGACCAAGTACTTTTGCTGAATGGAGTTTTGCTGCTGCTGCTGCGACGGCTGCTGCTGCTGCTGCTGTTCGCTGTCTGTGGAACTGTTTGTGTCGCTGCTGAGACTCGAGTCCTGCTTGGTGAGCAACGCCGGCGACTCCTCCCTGTCCTTGCCCGCCGTAATGGCCAGCTGCTTGCTTTGCAGCGGATTGTGTGCGTTCTGCATGTACGCCGAGTTGGTGCTGCTGGAGGAGGCTGCAGGCCTCGGCTTATTGACCGGCACCGCCGGCTTGCCCGTCGCATTGGCCGGCGAGCTGGACTCGCTGCCGGTGATCGGCTTATGGCGCAACTCCATGCTGTAGCCGGCCAGAGCTATGCAGCCCAGCACGGCCATTTTGGCCAAGTTGTTGGCCAGCTGCTGCTGATTGGACTTGTCGCTCACCTCCACCCCGCTCTCGTCCAGCGTGTAGTCGTACTCGAACATGAACAGCAGCAGCGACCAGAGCACCCCGTTGCGCGACAGATTGCACTGCAGCTCGTAGTTGTTGGCCGCCAGGCTGGTGACCAGGCTGACCGACAGCGTGTGCTTGAAGTAGACCACGCGACAGACGTCGGACAGCAGCTGGGGCAGCTGGATAATCTTCTGCTTGCACTTCTCGAAGTTGCAGGCGACCTCGAAGCAGCGCGTCACATTCGATATGACGCGATAGTGCAGCGAGTCTGGCTTCGAGTCGACGCCCAGGATGGACACGCAGCGCGTGTAGGCCTCCAGCAGCGCCTCGATGCCCTCCTCGCGGCGCAGCTCCTCAGCATTTAAAGCCGAGCAGTGAACCGTGTGATAGCAGAGCTCCGAGGCGGCCGTCAGCAGTTGGGCTTCCTTCGAGAAGAGCTCATCGTCGCGTGTCTCCAGGCGTATGGTCTTGATCAGCTGTGGATAGCCGGCGTACTTGTACGGGCGCAGAACTGCAAGCAGACGCTCAGATCAGCTTAGCTAACGGTTAGAATATGGAGGAACTCACCGTCGGGATAGCGCTCGAAGAGAATGCTCTGGGTGCGCAGTATGAGCACTATGTTATTGGGATCGGGGCCACCCGAGCTCCAGACGGACCGCGAGCACAAGAACTCATAGGCCTGATTCACCTTCTCGAATATCTCGCGGCCATTGGGATTCTTGTCCGGATGATACATTTGCGCCAGCTTGTAGTAGCTCTTGCGTATGAGGGATTCGTCTGGCTTGGCCGTCTTGGTCAGATCAATGCCCAGATCCTGGTAGGCCTGCTGTATGGTCATCTGCGGCGGCTTCTTCTCCACCTCCTTGCGCCAGGCATCCAGCGTATGCTTGAGCAGCTGCACCGGGTCCGAGATGGGCCAATTGGGAAACTTTTGGGTGTCGCACAGGTGCCGCAGGTAGTAAATGTGGCAGAAGAGCTCGTTCTCCAGCTGCGGATAGCTGATCACCGGTATGGCCAGGTAGGGGTAACGCGCCATCGTGTGGCCGCGCAAGCGTGGCGTGAAGTCGGCAATGTGCGCGGCTATCTTCTCGATGAGCAGGCGGCGCATCTCGGAGCTCCAGATGACCTCGGGCGTATCGAATTCGCCGAGAAAGATTTCGGCGAACTTCTCGGCGCTGTAGTTCTCGAGGAAGCAGACCATTGCCTCCGGCAGCAGCTGGCCGAGTATGCTGCGATGCATAATGCCCGACTGCGAGGTCTGAAAAGAGAGTTTAGTTTAGTCAGCTGCCCGCTGCAGAGGCTGTGATCCGGCTCACCTCTTCGCTGCGAAAGCCCTGCTTCATGTGCGTCATCTTCAGGAATCGCGTGATGGGCAAAATATTGCTGCCCGTGTACATGAGCATAAAGTAGAAGACGCCGGTCATGTACACCTTGGGCATCTCCGGATTGTCCTCCATGATCTGGCAGAGCAGCGTGGCCACACGCTCCAGCAGGCCCGGATCGTGGGTCAGGCACACCTGCACCACGTGCGGCAGGCAAATGAACTCGGACAGCTTCCGTGACAATTTGGGTCCGGGTATCAGCACAGCGACGCCATTCTGTGTGCGGCTGGGAAAGAAGCTGGTGCACTTAATCAGAATGTCGAGTATTTTGGACGCGAGCTCCGTTTCGTCGTAGAGCGGCGTGCCCTTGGCGATGAGACACCACTTGAGCTGGGGTATTTGCTGCAGGGAACGCCAGCCGTCCATGCCGATGGCCCAGCAGCGAGTCCGTGGCGTTATCAGACCCTTCTGCCAGAGCTCCTTCAGCTCCGAGTAGGTGATCGGGCCCTGACGCTCCGCCTTCTGGCCATCCTTTTCGATGTTGTAGTACCAGTCCTTCTCCTCGTAGGCCGACATATTGGGGCCCGCTTCGATCACATTCGTCTTCGTATTCAGCTGTGCGCGTCCCTTGTGCAGGTGGGCCAAGGTGATCAGATCCACCAGGCACTGCACATGGTCGATCAGCGCACGGCAATTGGACTTTTCCAGCACCAGGCACGATATCAGATTGATCAGGGCATCGCGCATGGACGGAGAATGGCACTGCAAGAGGAGATCCGTTCAAGGTTTGCCCTCAAGACTCTCGTGGCCTTTGTGGTCTTACCCGATCGCTGAGCTGTAAGATATACGACATGTCGCTGAACCTGCCAATCTCCTTGTGATAGCGCCTGTAGACCTTGGCCAGGGCCTGCAGCGAGAAGACGGTCATCAGGTCATCATTGACGCGCTGCCGGCAGAGCACTCGTCGATACAGCGCATTGAACAGCTCGATGCTGGGGATCGAAAAAGCATAGCTTAGCCAGGAGGTTTATGTGTGGACAATGGTTTGACCTACGGATCCTTGACCAGGTTCTGCGGCCAGTCGTCCTTCTCCAGTATGAGTCTTATGTAGTAGTCGCCGATCTTGATTTCCTCGGCGAGGCACTGGTAGCCCACCTCGAACTCCTGATAGTTCCAGGCGACGATCATGTTGCCGGCCAAGTCGCGATCGTTGAGGAATTGCCGCAGCTCGTTCTCCAGACACATGCGCAGCTCCTCGCGAGTCTGTGCGTAGCCGAACCGAAATGAGTTAGCTGACAAGTGGGGCCTCTACGCCTCTCTTACCTTATGATTCCATATCAGGTTAGGCACACTGTGATCTTTGGCAAAATTGTAGAAGAAATAGGGCAAGTTGACGATGGCATCTGTCGTCTTCTTCTTCTGTCGGCGATTGCGCAGCACAACGGGACGATTTTTGAGTGCTTGGGCGGCGCCATCCTGCTGCTCGATGAGGTTCATGCCCCAGTGCTTGATGCCCTGCAAATGCTTCTCTATCACATTCTTGCGCGTCTTCTTGGAATGTTGAATTGCAAATTTGAGATTGTCGCGAAAGTTCAGTTTGTCCTCCTCCACATCCGTCTCCGGCACACTCTCCTCCGTCTCCAGAAAGGTCAGCAGGCCAGCGGGCTGCGATCGAGACGCGAGTTATAAGAGATTTTCTATTCAGTTTTCGTTCGACTCACAAAAATGCGCTTGAAGAGCTCCATTGCCTCGTCGCTGTCGGTGAGCCAGAGGCCAATCAGGTGCCTCGACAGCTGGCGATGCGTTATCAGTGTGGGATCATTCGAAGGCGTGTAGAGCGCGACCAGTAAATGACGGCACAGCGCCGCCTCGTCCAGGGCCAGCGCCTGCATTTGCTGCGCCACATGCAGCTCGCCCTCCTCGATAATGGCGCGCAGCACCAGGCCGGCGCCCTTGACAATGGCCAGCGATGGATGCTGAAAGAGCTTGTACAAGGATCTCCCCCGCTCGGCCACCAACTCGAGCAGCACATCAAACTGCTTCCCGTCCGTCGTCTCGCTGTAGGGCACACACAGCGCGAAGGTCATGAAGTCCAGCATCGCAGACAACACCAAGGCGCCGCTGCCATGGCTCTGCAATAGCAAAATGAATTGAGACTTGAGTCAATGAACTGAGCTACAATAGAAATCCATTGTTCTCTTTGTCTCCGTCTCCCTCTCCCCCTCTCCCCCCTCTCTCTCACTCTCTCTCTCCACGTCTTACCACATGCGTTGTCCACATATTCAGCAGCGTCTCGAGAAACGATTTCGATGACAAAATGGAGGATTTGTTCAGCTGCTCCTGCTTCAGGTCGTGGTCCGTGTGCACCGAGTGCATCAGCGAGTTAATCATGTCGATCGCCGAGTAGGTGACAGCCAGATCCTTGCGCCGCAGCGCAGCCACGATCTTGGTGCCGATAATCTCACGAAAGCTGCAAGATTATAGAGAAGCTGTAGCTGGGATTATCTACAATAAGATCATCTGTTTACCCTGGCAAATTGGTGAAGGCAGCGTAGCCCACTTTGCTGGCCAGCAGGCGCGTCAGCGCATGGAATATTGCCTCCAGCTCGGTGTTGCTCAGCTGCGCCGTTGGGCTGTCCAGCTCCTTCTGCGCCAAGGCCTGCAGCGCACTCATTATGAGCTTCTCCTTGTTCTCCGCAAACAAGCTCTGTCCGAAAGACAAAAATTAGGTAAATTTATCAAATGGTTCAGTTGGAGTCGAGCTCACGTCCTGGGTCACGCTGTAGTTGAGTCCGCTGTGCGGCACATTCGCATTGAAGCGCTCGAGTATCTCGTGGCGTTTGCTCGGATTCTGGAAATTGTGGATGACCAGACGCAGCAGATTCGCTTCGGTCTCCTCGTCCACGGAGCTGTTGAGCGGCACATAGCGCTTGCCACGCGGCGTGTTGCCAATGCGTATGTGCACATCCTGATTGCCGCTGGAGCGCACGGCGTCCAGGACGGTGGCCAGCAGCGAGTCGCGATCGTTGGTGCTGTAGCTGCGCACGACGCCATTTTTATATTCGATGCAAAATCGCTGCAGATTGTCCTTGTCGCGCACCAGGGCAAAGACGTCGGCGAGGGGTCGCAGCGTGCAGACGCTGTAGGTCTGCGGGTCGCGCTCCAGGAGCGTCACCTCCGTGAGGCAGAGGATGCGCTTGACCGGATCCGGATGCCTGGGCGTGATCTTCTGCACCGTGAACTCGGTCATCGAGGTCTGGAACTGATCACCGCTGAAAGAGGTGCAAAGTGTCATCGACTGGCCAATCTCTCTGAGAGTCTACGCCGGACTCACCTGTACTTGCCGAAGCGCTGCCGCTCGAACTGCTCGCGGGTGATTTGACTCTTGAGTATTTTGGTCTCGATGCCGAGAAACTGTGACGAGCGCTGGACGATGTTCTGCACGATCTCGTGGTGGTTGAGCGCCTTGAACATGTGCAGGCGGCTGAAGCCGCCGTAGGCCATCACGATGCCATTCTCATAGTCCGATATGCCTGCTTAAAACGTGCGCGAAAAACGAGAAACCATAAAGATGAGTGTACAAGAAAAGCAGAGGAAGAGAAACGAAAACAAACGAAGCGAACACGTATTAAAATGTGAAAACAATACGAAAAGCTGGACATGGAAGGAGCGAAGGAGCTAAGGAAAACCTAAGCAAAGTGAGCCAAAGGCGGAGGAGTAGCAGGAGAGGGAGGTGCATCTGGTCATGTTAATTTCAAGCCTTGCTATAGGTACCTATTATTCCCTCGATGTCTTTGTACATGTAGCTGGTGAGCACATCGTTCGTGGTGGGATCCAATTGGTCCAGGGAGCAGGGCGTCACCTCCAGCACAGTCGGCAAGCTGATGCCCGACCAGTGATATTTATAGGCATTGAAGCGCTGCAAGCGAAACACATCCTTAGGCAAATATTTACTTTAGATAAATAAAATTGAGAATTCTCTTACGAGAGCATTTTTGGGCTTATCAGCGAATTCCCTGTAATATTTCAATATGGAGCTGAGTATATCGTTGCGATACTCCGACGAAAATTTAATCGTGTCCAATTTCTTATCCTTCTTTATGGTCAGCACAAATTCATTGGGTATCTGCAATGCCAACGATTAATATATTATACATAGTCTGCTCTAAATATATACTCACATTTGTGGTCTTGGTGGGTGCGGCGGCTACGATATCCGAGTAGGACCAGCGATTGGTCAGATCGAATCGATCCGGATTGTATGTGGAAATGCCGCTGGTGCCAATGGATAATATTCGCTTGTATTTGCCCTTCCACGAATGCTTCGTCACAATGAAGCATTCGAGGTCCAAATGCTCGCGTGGCGGCAGCATCTTCCAAGCAGTCCAAGAACTTCAACAACTCCAAAACAATTTCCAACTATTTCAGATTATTTAACTCCAACTAGATAACAAAACTGAAAGATAGCGCGCGAGTGTGAGAGAGAGAGACAGAGAGAGAGAGGGAATAATAATTAGGGGGGAATAATGGTAGTTCCAATTGGCGGCACAGCTGATTCATAGCTAGAAACGTCGAAATCAACAAATCGACTGCTGATTAAGCAACGACCCATTGAGTTAATTTTTATCAACGACCACGGCCCACACAGACACAGAGAGCAACAAAGACTGAAAAGGGGAGTAAACGTGACGACAACGACGACGTCGACGGACGGCTGCGACTCCCAATCAGAAACAGCGGCGTTGCTAATTAGCTTAAGTGCTGCTGCTATTCATGCTGCGCTGCAGCATAGTGTAGCTCACCTTAAACATTTAATACATCGCAATTACTAGCACTTGAGTTTTACAAATTATTGTTTATTACTTCTATAAATATTGAACTTTTTAACTATTTGCAATTTTTGCATTTGCATTTTTTTTACAACAGCAGCGCATGCAATATGACCAACGCTGCATAACACTGTAAATACCACACAATATACCAGGGATACAGTAGTTACAAAATTATAAGTTAACGATGACTTAACATGTAGGGGCACAAATTTAATTAACTCTTGTATTCTATATCAAATTTTTTATCAATATTAATTAATATGAACTATCTGCCTTAGGAACATTGCTTATGTGTTTGTTCATCGCATAGCTTTTGCGCAGGGCTACCTAAGCAAATACATCGCAATGTACAATAATATCGATATCGATCTAAGCTATCGATAAGGGTGCGCGCTAGTTTTAAATGTATATCTATAGTTATGCGCACTAGCTGTATGGGTAGCTTCTATTATTATTAATTTGCATTTTCAAAACTTGTAAATTAATGCGTATTAAGGTCATCGGTATTAAGTTAATTTCTCCAGCAATAAAACTCATATATCATTTGGCTTAACTATCATTAAAAATGTTTATTTGATTGCGTGCAGATACAGATAAATAAATGTATATTTTCGTTTCTGCTGTAATCTGTGTTGAATAAAACGTACATTTATCTAAATGCAAATAAAGATGGCAGAGTTTATGTATGTTCATGTATATATATGCGTGTGTATGTGTACCTATTTACTATATAAATTCAAGATAAAAAACTCTCACATTAACAAAACAGAAGCGAATAAAACAAACAAAAGTAAAAAAACAATTGGACGACGATTCGTATTTTACACAGATGTAGAAATGATGCTGCATTATCTCAAAACTGAGCTCTAATTTATATATGTATATATGTGTTTAAGTGTGTGTGTGTGTGATATAGTCATATAGATATGGGACACGCACTGCTTCAGCTTAGATTTTATAACCAGTTGATGGATGAACATGATACGCAGCTAAGTCTTAGACACACTTTACAAAAGAACCTAAGCATAGTTAAATATATCATGTGGGTGTGTGTAAGTGTGGGTGTGTGTGGGTGTAGGTGTGTGTGAGTGTGTTTAAAGCCCAATTTGATTGCTGGAATGCATCTGGATGAACGCAGCAGGCAGTCAGCAGGAGCACTTGTTCTTGGTCTCTGCGCTCGCATCAGCTGCACTCAAATTGAATTTCTCCGCATCATTCGCATCGGCACTTATCAGTTTGTCATTGATGAGTATCTGCAGATGATTGAGAGCGTTTTGATTAATTGATTGACTCATTCATTGAGTGACTTACTTTGTTCACCAAGGCACGCGCTGCTTCGTCGATGTTGATATTCTCCTTGGCCGACGTCTCGAACCAGCCGGCGAAGCCATTTTCCTTCACATACTCATCCATGCGCTCCGGCTGCGTCACGATGCCCTGCTTCTCCTGATCGCACTGTGACAGAGATTCAGCATATTTTAATACATGTATCGACTATAGAAGTTCTTGACTCTCAGATGCATACCTTATTGGCGAGCAATATGCAGGGTATGGGACTGCCGTCGGGCAGCTGGACCTTCGAGTCGAGATCCTCCTTCCATTTGCTGACGCAGTCAAACGTTCCGCTGCGCGTCACATCGAAGACGATGAAGGCGCCCACCGCCTCCTTGTAGTAGACACGCGTCATATTGCCGAACCTCTCCTGCCCGGCGATATCCCAGAGCTGCAGGCGCACTATCGTGTTCGCATCCCAGTGCAGCACCTTCAGGGCAAAGTCCACGCCGATTGTCGCCCGATAGTTCTGGCTGAAGAACTGATGCACGTAGCGCTTGATGAACGACGTCTTGCCCGTGCCCAGCTCCCCGATCACTAAGATCTTGTAGAGATGCTCACGTTTCTCCCCACTGGGTGACATTATGGTCTGCAAATGAGCAGAGAGTAGGGAGAGAGAATGAGAGAGAGAGAGAGGTGAGAGGTGTTTAGAGAGACGGAAGAAATAGCATAAAATTATAGAAATATGATATTTGCCATAGGGCATACTCGACTGCACAATACTCGTTTATCGACTCGGGCATAAAATTATTATTAAGATTATTTAATGGAGATTTTGGTTAGGATTTGAGCCGGATTTCGATTCATTATTTATATATCACTTTCTTTCCGAAACTGAAGAGGCCCATAAAAGGACGACGATACGCTATGATTGAGCAGATAAAGACGGCATCCATAAATGAGCTTAACAAGGCAAAAAATAATAGTTTTTGGAAGTGTTTCAGAGATGGGAACAAAACCGTTGTCAAAAGTGTATAATATCTCATGGGGATTACTTTGTGGGCGACAAAATAGATATTGATGAATAATTTTGGAAATGAACACAAAATTCGCTATACTTTTTGAGCACACCTCGTATACTAGCTACACTTGTATAATATTATATAGTATAATAAACGAGTATTGCCATACAGAAATATCCTATATGAGACGTTTAGCGGAAGACGTTACACTTTTATGGCTCTAAGTGATCGCTGCTTCTTCTTCACACCGAAATTTCAAACAATTCCCGCAATATACCGAATAAACCCAATATACTCTCTATGCACTGTGTGGTCGAGTAGCAGCCTGAACGGACTCACACGTCATCTATGGCCATGCTCTAAGAAATCTCTTCACACATGCATCACAATAACCCAGAGACAAATATGCTCTCTTCTCACAATATGAACAAGTATTAACAGGGGGGGGCTGCGGTGGGTGGTGGGTGGTGGGTCGGGGGTAGTGTCGTCGGCTGTGCAGCTCTAGGGGTCGTCTGGCTATGGAGGGCAACACTTTTGTGGCTTCTTTTGCTTGATTTTTTTCACACTGCGGCTGCGGCTGCGGCTGCGGCTGCAATTGAGTCCAATGCAGCTTACCGGTTCCATTTCCTGGTCCATAGTCAAATTGCCAAAGGCCGGCATGGGCTTGGAGTCTCCGTCCAGCCGTAGCTTGCCGTCGTCGTCGTCGTCGTCGCCGTCCGCCTCCTCCTGCTCGTCGCCCGTGTCCTGCTGATCGTCGCCGTACTCGCTGGCCACCGACTGATAGCGCACAGTCTCGCGCCTGCCCTCGATGCTGTCGTGATCGGAGAGTGCCAACTGCTGCTTGAAGCTCAAGCGTCGCAGGCTGGAGTCGCTGGGCTCCTCGCTGGAGCTGGGCTGCTGATTGGCTGCGGCCGCTAAAGCTGCCTCATAGGCGTCCGGGCCGCGTACAGCGCTGCCAACGGCGAAGCGCACGGCAGGCGCTGCTGTTGCCTGTGCTGATTCCGCTAACGAGACGGCGTCCGACGACTCTGCCAGGCTGACCAGGACAAGGGTGGACGAGGTGGGCGCTGATGGTGATGGTGAAGGTGAAGGAGGCCTCAATGCAGGCTGAGAACTGGGAGCAGCCGGGTCCGCTGGCTGTAACTCCGTCACTAGCGCCTGTTTCTCCAGAGCTGCCGTATTGCTGCCTTTATTTATACGATGTCCACGCTGCTGCTGCTGCTGCTGCTTCTCACGGCTCAGGGCAGACTTGCTCACTGTGCTTGGCTTGTGCTGGTCACCAGAGCTGCTGGCTGACTGATTGCTCGCTGCGCGACTCGGCTTTGCCGGCGCTCGTTCGCGCGGCGGCGTGTCGCGTCTGCTCTCTGTGATAACGATTTTCTCCTCGGTCTGAGGCGTTGCTCTCTGCTGCTGCTGCTGTTGCTGCTGCTTCGGCTGCTGCCTCGGCTGCTTCGACTGTTTCTTCTGCTTTGGCTGCTCTTTGGACACCACCTTGGCCACAATTAGCTTAGTCGACGTTGGCTTTGCTGTTGCTTCCTCTACCGCTGGTGTCGGTATCGGTGTCGGTGTCGGTGTCGGTGTCAGGTAATCCGTTTCGCTTCTGCCTTTGCCGTCCAAAGTCTCAACTTTCTTGCCACTGATGGTAATCTTCAGCGTATTGCTGCTGCCCAGGCCCAGAGCCAGACCCGAATCTCTGTCTCTGCCGCCGCTCTTCAGGCTCAGCTCATCGCTCGTCGCCAGGCTGTGCGGTCGCTCTTTGCTCTTTGGCTTGAGGCTGCCCAGCAGCAGGCGGCGCGTCAGACTCTTCTTCTTCTGGCCAGCCTTCAGCTCGCTGTCTAGGCTTGTCGCGCCCAGGCTGGTGAGATCCTCGCCTTCGCCGCCGCTGCTTACAGCCGTTAGCTGCTCGGTGCTGCTGTGCTTCAATTTCTCCTTCTCCTGCTTCTTGGTCTTGAGGCTGCGAAAGGCGGCAGAGAAACGTGAACGCGCCTTGGCCTTTGGTGATTCTAGCTCCGGCTCCTGACCCAGTTGCTGCTCAGCTGTTGCTTCCTCTGCTGCTGCCTCCTCTGCTCTTCCTTCTTCTTTCGCTTGCACTTTCACTTTCGCTTTCGCTTTGCTCTTGCCTTGCTGCGCCTGCTCTGCTTTTGCTTGTTTGTCAGCCTTTTGCATATTACTTTAGCACTTTTGCTCTAGGGTGTCACATGGGGTAGCTCGATCCTGCACACACACACACACACATGCACACACACACGCACACACTTTTCGCCAGTCGCAGCGACCGCAACGAGCATTCGCAAATTGTGCACTGAAAATGGCAGCGCTGAAGTCGCAGTTTTTATAAATTTGCGCGAGATGCGAGAGGCTCCTCTGCGCCCGCTGCCGCCCCCCGGGTTGCTCCCCCCCCATTTGTTGTGGTTAGGTTTTGCATTACATTCACAGCCGTCAGACAGTTAACCAACACGCTTACCAACACTGCCCGGCCGAGCTGCGATCGCTGAATGTGACCGGCCAGCGCCGCGGCAGTCGCTTATCAAGCAGAAGTCTTTGTTCTAATGAATGAATCTCTCTCTGTCCGCTTTTGATATAGTTGACTTGGCGCTAGTGTGTCAGGGGCGGCGGCTGTGCATGCCAAATGGGGCGTGGCGAGGGCTAACAAGCGGGCTAACTGTCAGCTGGCCGTAACTAGTTTGGCTAGTTCTGCACGGCTTGACCCCAAGCACTTCGCTGGCTTCCTTTTCAAGCTGAGGATTTGCCCACCGAGAGACGTGGCTCACAAAGAATCTCGACTAGCGGGTGGCCCCCCTCACCCACACACACACACACACATATGTATATATGGGGATGGGGGCATATAGAATTACGTTTATTGCAAAACGTGGTAAGCCACAATAAAGACATATCGCACATCTACAATTACACAGAGTTGACTCCCCGCGCCTGTACCCGCCCGCCTCTCTCTCTCCCCCCTCAACTTGACGGGTCGAAGAGCATGCGGAAGTTAAAGCCGATGATTTGTGCGCTGTGATGTCACGCCAAATGCCACGTAACGATTCGCTCAATTTGAAATAGACCAAAGACTAGAGTCGACTGCGCACAATAACTATCCGGGGTATCATTGGCCTATCTGTGCACCTCCAACTGCACTTGTCAGATATACACTTTGCGGTTCTCCGACTAGAAACATTCTATATATTCCACATGCGGATGGATTGATGCCAGCAAAAACATTTCCATAATCAACTGTCTACGCATAGTTTAACTGAAGGATTTGAGAGTAGAGCGAAGCAATTGGAATAAATTTGACATGTGGGCGACACAGATAATGCAGAGAAATAACGAGAGAGGGATAGAATGAGAGAGAGGAAGAAGGAGAAACAAAGAAGAAAAGGATGAGCAAAGAGTAAAAGGGTTAAAACCGAAAGCCGCCAGACAGACAGTTAGAAAGAGGTGATACGGAAAATGGAGCGAAATGTGATGAATTAGGGATAAGAGAGAGAGATAGAAAAAGAGATCGATAGAGAGCTCTATCTCTATTTATTTTAAAGACAAAGATAGAAAAAGAACAGAGAGAACGAACAAAAGGGAAGAGAGAGAGAGGGCAAAAAATAGCGAGAAGATAGAACGAGAGGTGGAAGTACAAAGCGGAGTGAGAGAAAGATGTAGTAAAACAGAGACAAACAAGAAATAGAGAGATACAAAGAGAAAGAGATATAGAACAAGAGAGAATACCAGGCAGAATCAAGAGCTATCTCTAGAGTGAACAAAGTAACCAAAAGGAAGAAAAAGAGTCAGTAACGAGAGACACTGAAAGATGAAGAGAGAGAGAAAGCTAATGGAAGGCAATATGCAAAGGAATAGAGGTAGATAAAAACGCTTCTCTTTCTAGTCAATTTCTTTAAAGTATTTAAGGTTTGCATAGGCCTTTTGCAGTCTACCCCGGCCAACAAGTTCTGTCCGCTCTGCTTCTTGCTCACGTTCATTCCAGAGATTTTGCATTTTACCTTTCCACGACCGAAAGGCAGTTGAAGCCGTTCGCATTAGAAATTCACTTTCAGCTAAAGCGAGAAATTCTTTTGTGGCACACAAAAATGTCTGCACGCAATCGGCCAAAGGAATGGTAGGGGGCGTGGCGAGGGGAGTTTGAAGTGTTTAGCAAAAGCGGCAGGGATGTGCGAGCATTTGAAGCATTTCGCTCAAGCATTGCAATTACCAACGACCTCAATCTAAACAAAAAAAAAAAAACATTAAACTGGAGCTCAGCGCGTTGAAAGGGAGAGTGGGAGACAGAGAGTAAGACAGACAGAGTGTGTGAGAGAGAGAGAGAGGGAGAGTTACAGACTTATTGCCCGTTTAGTTAATTCAGGAAATAATAGAAACTTTTGGCCCAGAGCGCAACTAGTCTAAGCAACTCCATGAACGAACTACAGCAAAGCCTCGCTAAAGCGCACACAAGTCAACGAAATACAAATACTTCATTATATTGAGTATTTTATATAAGCTCTATAGGAATTTATGCTACATAAAAGATTTCTTAATTTACTTTAAGAATGAGAAATGTTTTTGAAAACTCTTGAAAATTATGTAAAATAAAACAAAAGTTTCAAGTATTATTTTAAGACTATTCAACAATTTCTAAGACTAAAATTTGTGTAATTTGCCCCACTGTACTTTAACATTCTGCACGGCATTAGCTGCCCTGTGGGCGTCATATTTAGATAGGCGTGGCTCAGACAGCGGCTACAACTGCAATTTTGGCAGCACGCCTGCCAATTTGGCTCCAACGGAAGTCGAATTGAAATTCTCATAAATGGGGTTTTTCTCTATGCCACGAAAGTATGCAACGCTTTGCCCGAAGGCGTCAAAAATATGCAATGCTTATGACAGACTCGAAGAGTTTTCGCTTGCGAAAATTCGCTTTTCATTGAACGAAATTTTAGTTAATTATTGCACTAATATGAATGAGCTTGAGCTTGAGATATTATAAATGAAATGAGTTCAAAAATTAAAATAGAAATTTTAAATGTGAGCAAATTTATGTATATATACATATATACCAAGATAAAGATCTTATAATATATATATGTGTATCTGTATTTATATCATTATACCTTCTCTTCATAGTCATCTCCATGCATATCTGTATCTGCTTCAATTTGCATCTATTCTCACAGTTCTCAGTATTTGAATTTGGATTTGTATTTCATTCTATCTGTCTTTCTCTCTCTCTCTCTGTGTATATATTTAATTATATTCACAGTTACATACATAGTTATATTTAAAGAAATGTGTATCTGGCTCTGTATATCTAGCTGTACTTAAACTTGTATATGTATCTTATCGCTTAGTATAGCTTTATCTTTATCTCTCGTCCTATCTGCATGTGTTGCCTTATCTTGGAGCATTTCTATATCAATATTTGTAGCTTTATTTGTCTCGAAACAAGTATCTAAAGAAGGCTTTCTCTTTGATATCTGTATAATACGTGTGGAGCTTAACATCTGTGTCCAATACAGGAGCTGTGCGTATGTGGGAGAGAGAAACAGAGAGAAAGAGGGAGAGATAGACAGATAAATACATCTGCAAATTCAAATATTGGAAGATATAATATCATATGAAAGGCTTTATCTGCACTTTTATATATATAATTTCTACTTTGTTTATGCTTCTTCATCTCTGTTCTACAAGTATATCTAATTAATATATAATATACATCTATATACTGCTATATATTCATATAGATTCATTCATAACTAGACACATCTGAATCTCTTGCATGCGAATCTAATCTAACTTAATCATTATAAATAGCATATATATTTTATTGTGCTTTTTGTTTAACTAAAACTTTAGCTGTATCTACAGCTGTGTTTATTTATAGAAATGCATCTTTATCTTAATGCTGTAGCGGCTCGCTGTATCTATAAGAAATGTCTTAGAAAATGCGGCCTTGCGCTGCCTTTATTTTATGCTCACATAATAGATAATAAATCAAACAGTTATAAATATATATATTAGCATTATTCATGTATATATTTCTGCAACTTGCGTGAGGCAGATTAAAATGTGAATTTTGCAATAGTTGCTCAGTTGCAACTAAAACAACAACAACGAGAGAGAGTCACAAAGTGCATTGGCTTCAGGCTTGCAGCTTGCAGCTTGCGGCGATGCGCAAAAGCTGATTATGCAAATATATAAATATATATCGAGAAATATATATACAGAGAGAGACAGAGAGAATTAGAGAGTTAGAGAGTGAGAGAGTTATTTTATTCCGAGCGAATACTCTATGAAGAGTTTTGTGCACGCGGCGCATACTTGATACTCTGTCACGCTGTCGGGCATCGATATTGATACTGATATTGATATCTTATCTCTGCCAATGTCGAGTCACACAAAAAAAGAAGTAAACGGTGAGCACTGATTAGATTGAGCAGCAAAGCCTAAATGCAGCCATGATTCACTGGCACAAAAATGCCAACAATTATAAATATGTGCCTTTAATTAAGACTGGGCTCATATTAGGGGTTCTCTTTAATGTAGTTCCCGTTCGCCCACCTCATTGACCTTAAGAACGTGACGTGAAACGCTGCGACATGTGCTCCAAGCGGATTCCAATAAGACAATGCATATATCTAACTAGCAATCATTTAAGTATCGCCCAGACACACCCACACACACACACGCGATTTGCTGGGCAGCCAACCTCGACCGGGTTGCCTATATGTATATATATATATATGCTTTATATATAGCATGTCGCATATTGAGAGTGAAATTCCATTGCCCATAACACGTGCCACGGCTCGAGCTGACAGCATTTGTGGCAGACAGCCCCGCCCATCGCCACTTTGCCTTTATCGTCGTGTTTATTTGGTCAACAATTTAGATTTCATTTCCTCTTAGCTATGTGGAAATTGCTGTGACATAAGATGCGAATATCTTTTTTTCACTTTGTGTTTATAGACTGAACAAAACTTAACATGATCTTGAAAATGAAAAACTAGAAGAAAACTAGAGTTATTTATAGTGATGACGACGAACCAATACCCTTGCAGACGAGCAAGAATTTTCTATATATAACCATTAAAATTCCAATTGGATTAAATGCATATCAAATAATTTAAATTTGCAAATTCATCATTATTGCACCGTTTGCAGCTCCAATTGGAATATCAACTGAATTCCATTATAAGTAGCTTATCGATATTCATAGCATCGGTTAAACATATTAACTCTGAAACACGCTAAACTAGAACTCTCTCTCTCTCTCACGCTATCTTTTCTCTCGCAAGACTCCAATTGGAAATTCAAGCACATTAAAATAATAAATAAACACTGCGAGCTCTCATTTTACACTGCATTCCTCATTATAACAGTTCGAATTCGAGTTCGAATTTGCATTTTGTGCTTTTTTTCGCCGAGCTCAACGTGATTATTGATTGTGTTATACACGCGAGCTGTGAATATATTAACAACAACTAATACGACTGTCACAACAATTGCTATTGTGTTGTGAGTGATTAGGAGGGGTCGGCAGGGGGAGTATTTGTATATGTAGCTGACAGAGAGCGACATGCCGATTATTGCAAAACTTGGACAATGCGCATGGTATTTATAAACTTTTTTTTTTGGGCTTTATGCAACATTAAAATATAACAAGGTCTGTTTGGTGAGTTTGTATGTGCATATGTTGCTTAGCTTTGGTGAATTTGTAGAATTTCCCTCGCACACCGAGACTTGATGCTGATGCTGATGCTGTACTCACCCCATTGTAGAGATAACCGTTATTCCGATTGATATCCATGTTGTTGATGCGTGCCGCCGGCATATCCGCTGTGCTAAGCGCCTCAACGGCGCTGAGATCGATCTGTGGTTTCGGCGACGCGTAAGCTGGCGTCGCGCTGCGCAGCGAATAGTGGGAGCTGCTCAGCTGCTGCTCCAACTGCAATTGGAATGCTGCCTGATGGCGTGACAAAATGGGCGACTCTTTTGCACTGAGTGTGCCCAAAGAGACGGCGCTTAGCGGCTGATGCTTATGCTCGACTGGCAATTGGTCCTTGCTATAGCTGCAGCAGGTGTAAGCGAGATGGCAACGTACGCACGCACAGCTGCTGTTGCTAGTGTTGTAGTTGCTGTTGTTGTTGCTATTGCTATTGCTATTGTTATTGCTGCTGCTCAGATAACTGAAGGACTTTGACTTTGAGTTCGAATCGACTGAGCTGAGCTCCGCCTGAGAGTCGCAGAGGTTGCGGCGTCCGGCTGAAGATGAGACAACGCTGCAGCGTATGACGCTAGTTGCCATGCAGTGGCAATGCGGTTTATATGGGGGAGCTTGTTGCTCTTTAGACTTTGACAAATTACTCTATTCGTTCGTTGTTCTTAAGTTTGTGATGTTTTATCACTCCACTTCTCTGCTTCGGCAGTCAAGGTCATTCGCACGCTCTTTATCTAGACACGCACGCACACACATACACACACACACACATGCGTGCTGGCTGTCAGTGTGTTTGCTCTGTTTTGTTTGTACCGTTTATTTCGCCTTGCCGACTCTAACGGCTCAGCAACATGTGGTTGTCGAAAAAAGTTCTACTTTTCCGCTCCACTCTCTCCCTCTCTGTCTGTTTCTCTGCTTCGCACTCTCGCTCTTTCGCTTTTGTTCGAGCGGTAATTAATGCGCTTGCACTTGAACTTTCGGCGCGCACTTATCACAATTACAATATATTTTTAACAATGCTTGGTTAGGTTATCTCTTTTGGTCACTTTATGGGGTTTATTGAACTCCGCTCGTTTCGGCTGCAATTGCTGCACTTTTTGACTACCGCCAAATGTCAAGTTAAGTAAACAAATTGCAAACTGGTTTTTCGGGCTAAGAAATGGAGCACTCAATTAAGCGTAAAAGCACTTCACATTCACATAGCCACTTGCATAAGAATTTATTTGTATAATTGTTTTAAAGTTGTTGTCGCTATGATTCCTCCTTGGCGTTAATTAAATATCACGAAAATTAAATTCACACACGTACGAAAAGAGAGACTCAAAAATGACGCTCGTTTTACTTTACTTTAGACAAGCACACAGAAACAAGCGCCGCTCGTCCGTACGCCACAACATTCAATTGTCAACTGAACGAAATGTGCCCAAGTGTGCAGAGAGCTTCAGATGAGCGAATCGGTTGGTTGAATGCCAATCACGAAACGGTTTTGCCATAGCGCGCCAATTCACAACATTTGAATTGAACGTTCACTTTCGTTAAGACAAGGGATGACGACTCTTGACTTTATTTCTTTACTATAGCTTTACCGTATATATAATATATATAATTGTAAAACAACGTTTATAATTCTGATATGATTTTTGTATATATATTTATTAAGCAACATTTAAAAAAATATTTATTACACTAAATGCTACACGAAATTGAACGAATGAAACTGCTGAAACGGTTATCGTTAAATTCGTTCAGCTACAACATTTAATTAAATATTTGGGCATTTTATTCACATTTTAAATAAATCAGGTATATATACAAACTTATAGAAATGTGATGTTATTACAAATTATATTTCTTTAAAAAAATATACAAATGGTTTTTCGTTAAAATCTATACACAGCTATATTTTAAAGCGAGGCTCTCACTGGCACTTTGACTTAGATTACATAAAGCTTCTTCGATTCCTTAGATATAATGCCTTTGCATAGGAATAACGTTTGCATGTAAGACGCTACTTACTTAGTCAGTAACAGTTAAGGTACTTCAATCTAAAAATGATATTAACAAATTAACAACTAATTGAAATGTGACCACTGATCAACATATCGTAAGCATTTGCAGTAATTAAACGGAGCTAGATAAATGGAGGCACAGCGAAGCTTAAGCGTTCTGTTTGTTATTGTTCTCATTGTCCTTGCGGTCTTTGCTCCTGGCCAGCATGAAATGCGAGACATTCTCGTAAACCAGGAACGTGATCATGCAGGCGGGCACAACCCTGATCAGATTCGCCTTCAAACCCTTGTAGAAGCCCGGCGCACCCTCGAACCTGCAACGAGAATCAAGCGATAATAATATAAGTAACTTGTCTGCACGCGTCTTAACTACTTACAATGCAACTCATTTCAGTTTAGCAAATAGATTCTGCACAATCAAAAGCAACTTTAGATATACACACAAATATATAGATATATATACTACTTACTTACTTAGGCAGAAGGCGAAATAAAAAAACGACTTGTGTTGACAACTTGTGGAAACATTTTTTTTTTTTTATAGTTTCTTGGCATTTTAATGTCTTAAGATATTTCCATTTTTATATATCTTTTGCTAGTATTCTTTTCATAAAAGTTTTCTTGTTTTTTTTTCTTTTGTTCTTGTTCGTTTCACATTTGAAATGTTAAGCTAAAGTTAAGTTTTTTTTGCGAAAGAAAATCGTTAAATTATGAAGAATCTTTTTGCCAAAATGAAAATTAATTATGCCTAACTAGAACAATTTGTGTAAATAAATAATTTAACTAAACTATAAACTAAATGTTTGTGCAAATTGTTTGAAATTACATTTCACATATTTTTCTTTATATTTAGCACAAGTTTCCTTATCAAAGTTTATAATATATGAAAATAACCATATAGTATAAATTCTAGCTATGGAATTAACTTAATCTCAATCATATAAATATATATATACATGGCTAACTATAATTAATTACAAATGTAAAACAAAATCATGAAACAATAATACAAATTAAATGATACGCTTTGTCATGCAGCTAAACTTCCGGATAGATTCGTGTATATATTCATATATATAAATAAATATATATATGTATATGTTTATGTTTATGCTTATGTATGGGTATATCTTATATCTAGTTGAACTAGTTTAATACTCTAATACGCCTAGCTGGTCAGCTTTTCCCATATGAGCATAACCATGCAAATGTTGGGCGTTACATGGACCAAGTACGGCACGAGTCCCTTATAGAAACCGCGCATGCGTTCGTACCTCCAAGTCTGTTTAATGCAGTCCCAGGTGCCGCTATAGCGATGATGGTGATCCTGCAGACGTGCCCGAACCACCTGATATGGATATGTGGCCGCCGCTGCAATTAGCTTCGACATCGCCGCAAATGCCAAATATTCACTCGTTGCCTAATAGAAAGAGACGCAAAATTAGAATCGAGTTGAAAATAAAATTCTATTGAACAGCTGCCAAATAGGCATAGCTATAGCTATAGCTATATATATATAGCTATACATTCAAATGGCAACAGCTGGATCATGTGATGCTACGTACCAATTTCGTGTCGATGGGCAGCTTGCGGTATTCGTTATATGCGTTCTTCATCTCCTCGTAGGTCATAAACTGTATGGCGCCGTGAGAGACGCCCAGCATACCGGGCACAAAGCCCCGATAGAGTCCGCGTATGCCCTCCGCCTTGTAGATCTCAGCGAGAGCGTGCACCATGCCGCGATACTCAGCGCTGCTCGCCGAATCACATTGCAGACAGAGACGCGTCTTCACCACCCAAATGGGATTCGTCAGCAGCAAAGTGAGTGCGCCGGACTCGGCGGCTGCCACCATGTGCATTGTGGGGCCTAGCGACATCGTCGTATTGCCACCCTGTATGAATGTCTTGATTGTGTTGTAGCTGCCGAATCAAAGTCAAATGTTAATCAAATGCCCAACTTCTCTATACAATTTCACGGTTACTTACAACATAAAGTAAAGACCCCACGAGGAGCCCGAGCCCCACACATTGGGTGTCACGCCCTTGTAGAGTCCACGGAAGCCCTCCTGGCGAAAGATGGTGGTAAATGCGCTGCCCAAACCACGATACTGGGGCACAGTCGCCGTGCGTCCATCGTTAACTGTAATTGGGAAAACAAACGATACTCGAATGATAAAATACACAATTCGATTATGAGCTGTTTACACAAATGTCTAGACATTCGAAATTTAATGAGCTAGACACGCGCCTTGTCTGACTAATAGAGCAATTAACTTATATTGTTATATATATATATATATATATACTATTATCAGGCGGCAAATGAGTTGCAATATTTCAATCACTATTCGCATACTTTGAAGTTAGATTAGCAAAAAGTAGAATTGCCTAGTTCTCAGTGCATAGGGTTATTATAGTTCTATTTCTAGTTATGCTCTAAAAAGTTAGTACTTTATAGTTTTTAGGTATGCAATAAATCACTCAACTAGAGTTTATGATTCATGCTCAATCAAAAAGGCAATAGGATCACAGCTGTTTTTTTTTTGGCAAAGCTTTTTAGCCAACTGTACTGTATTGGTTTTTTGGCTCTGCTTAATGGTCAGCCTGAACAACAATCGCAGTCAATAACAACCTCAACAACACTTGTTGTTTTCGCGGCAAGCAGAGATAGCGCTAATTGCTCGCAACGGATGTGATAACGAGTCCAATTGCAAAAATGGTGAATGTGGCCTGGCTGTTGCTATAGCTCTAGATCGTGCGGGCATTAGCATGATGCGTCTATAATTATTTAAATACATACATTTATATTTGCTTGTGTATATAGAACAGAAAATGAAAAAAACAAAAGTCTATAACAAGCTGCTAATAAGAAACGCTGACGCCTCGATCTGCCCTGACAACAGCGCTGTTTTTGGGGGCTCGTCTCTCGCCGACAGATGCTATTAATAGATGGCGCTGCTTTCGCTAGTTTGACTTGTGACTGACCTTGGCGAAGAGGCTAAAGAACGAATGGACACAGATAAACACACAAAAAATATCCTCTTTTCTACAGGAAAGGGAAATTAAAATTAAATATTGTACGGCATCTATTAAATTATCTTTCGACTGTTAATCATACATTGATAACACCTACACACCTATGTATATATAGAACAGCTGATATTTGAACTTAGGTCGGACGAATTTCGCCTGTTTTGCAGCGCCGAAAACTGCGCACTTGGTAACAAAAACTAAAGTTGAATTCACCAGTTGCTCGCGCCGATACATATATATTCGCAAATATTTGCACATACACTCATGCACTCTCATTTATGTATGTAGATATAAGCCGTTACCAAAACGTACAGTCAACATGTTGGTCACGTGATGGGGCTGAACGGCAGCGATAAACAAGCGAATTCGCAGAAATCAAGAGTACAAAGGGCGCCTATATGCTACCCTATAAACAGCAGCAAATGGTCTAGTCGGTTACTGCTAAACTTATATAGTATATAGATAAATAATAAGTTAATAAATTTGTATATATACACATATGATATCAAGGCCAGCCACACTTGCAATATATTTGCAGCACCATATATACCCATCATATATTGCTTAAATGAAGGGTATAATAAAGATAAACAAGTTTACGCCATTTGCTGACGTTTGGGTTCGTTTTTCCCCCGCTAGATGCGTCATACAGACGCATGTATACACGCACACATGCGTATGCCTATAAAGTTGTTGTGAAGCTACCGATGTGCGAGCGTGTGAGTTTGCCAATTCTGATCAATAGATGGCGTCAGCATATGCTTTTGCCTTTGGGGAGTCATACGATCCGTTTCTTCATAATTTACTTTACAGCTATTTATCTTCGCTTGAACATTTTTCGCATAAACAACTTAATTTGTTGCTATTGTTAACGTTGTTAATTTAAATAAGATTTCCAATGTATTTACCAATAACATTGTCAATTTTAAACAAGTTAATTGAAATATTTAGCGCCTGGCAAAACAAAAGGTAAACAAAAACAACAAAACCTGCTGCCGTTGTTATTGTTATTATTGTTAATATTAAAAAATCGAGTAAAATACGGAAATAATAAAGTAAACGCGCATTGAGTATAAACGAGGACAACTATTATGTGCATGTGTCTGTAGAAATACAATAGCTGAATGCTGAGTCATGGCAAAATAGTACAGTGAAAGCTCATCGAACGCAACTCCTTTAAATCGATGAGTCGTTTTCGGTCAAGGTAGCTTTCACTGTTCTATTATCGTGTTTGTAGCAGCTTAACGTAGCCCCGCCGATAAATGCCAAAAAATTCTGAAAGGGGGCGTGAGCTTCTAGCTGGTTCTCGTACGTGCGTAGATTGCACACTGTCAGCTGATAAGCCAGCCAGCCAAATGTAGCATAATCGGTCAGCAAAAATATTTTGAGGACTTTAATTTGTTTTCGCAAAACTCAACGTCAATAAATTCATGTCAAGTAGAAGCGCAATCAACAAGCAAATTTATTTATACATTTCTAAGTAATTTAAGCTCCACGTGTGGCTGCTTGTTTATTTTTTACTATTACAACATTTCCAGACTATTTGCCTGCTCATGGAAATTTTCAAATGCAATAACAAACACATGATAAGACGAATAAAGAGAGAAATAACAAACAATGCAATCACTGGCAGCGCTGCGGTAGTTACATATATAGAAAAAGCTAAATCGTGTGCGACTGAATAAAGGGGTCATTACAGCTGATAGCTAAGAGCAAACATAGTGGAATTTTTTATGTTCGAGTCTCCCTCTGCCGCCGCCCAGACAGTTTGAACGGCATGAATCAAACAAACTGCGCAACACTCAACACTCAACGCAACGAATGCAAGAGAGAGAGGAAGAGGAAGACGCAAATCTACAGTTACAGTTTACTGCCGACTGCGCCTTGTCGTTGTTGTGCTTCAGTCACGTGCCAGACGCTCATATCTCGCGCAGACAGGGTGATCAATCGATCGTTCGCTTATTCACAGGGTACTCACCAGCAAAGCGTATTTTAATAAGATCCAATGGGTGCAGGATTAGCGTGGATGCGACGCCGCCCGAGACGCCGGCAACCAGATGCTCGTATTTAAGATGGGCAAACACCTTGAATTTGCCAGGGCTGCTTGGCGCTGTATTTGCGTTCATTTTCGTTTGCGCGATTTGACTTTCTTGTGCTGTTATTATTGTTGTGTTAAGCAATTACCTTGCTCTTTTACTCTTTATATATTATATAGGTATATGTATATGTATATGTATATACGTATTTACAATCTTTGGCCTACAGCTGCGTCTTTGATATACGGCAAATCAGAGAAACTCGTTACACATGGCCGCAATTCGCAGTGAATTCGTCTTGTTGCTAGGCGCCGATATATTTTGTCTGCTGCTGCTGCTGCTGTTGCTGCTACCGTTGCTAATGTTGTTGTTGCTCTTGCTGCGTATACTTAAACATCTCTGCCTTTGTTTTGTTGCCGAGCACATATTTTCCCTCTCTCTTCGGCAAATTGACTGCTGGGTTGGTTCAGTTCAGTTCAAGTATTTTTGCTTCTCAATACAGTTACTCTGCAGCTCTCAGCTCATAAATCGTGTATGTATGGCTGATGAAATATTGAATCGAAAAAAGTGAACTCTGACGGACGCCTTTTCGTCTGCTTCGTTTTCATTTAATGCTCAATAAATAATTATTCGCAAATGCTGAACATTTGCTTATGTAATGCCGTTTGCATTTCTCTTGCTTGCCACAATTAGACTGCTTTGTATATTATTTCACTATTGCAAAATACACGTTTAGACGATTGAATAATGACAGACTATATTCTTTCCATCTACTATTTGAATGCGCGTGCACAATTATTGTTTTTTTTTTTTTTCGTGGCTTTGACTCTCACGACGCGCCTTTTACTGTGTGCTCACCCGAACGACGACGAAAACACGAATGAATCGCTCAGCAGCCGATGTTGGGCTTTTGTAGTGTCTAACGAAGTTTATCGATATATCCACAAATGAACTTTAGCAGTACAGTATATGTTGGCATTTAAGCTGAATGTCATTTAAGAGGGTAGTTCAAAGAATAATACGTAATACAGCTTAAGTGATAAGTAAGTGATACAAGCGAATAATTTTCGAGCGCTTTATAATTTGATTCGTTCGATCGTTGTTCATGCCTCATAGATGTTATTTATTTTGCAAATTATAGTTATTATTGAGCTTATATATCTGTTATACTCAGTTGCCTTAGCTCATGTATGCGTTTTGTGCGAATGTCGCCGAAGAGCTTTACTTGGCTCACTGCTATCGATAATTTAGTACATTTATCAGTCGTATCAGTAGACTCAACCAGTCTGGCCATATTACTGAGCCGCCATAAATTCAAAAAAGTCGCATCTTGGTTTATATTTATTTCGTATCAAACTTTTAATTATTTATACAGCAATTTGTTTATAGTCAGCACTTTAACATTATTATTTGTAGTTTTCTTTGATTGTTGCACAATCGTTAATATTTTGAAAATAGTTTCGTTGGTTTTCCTTCTTTTATTATTACAAAATACAACTTATTATTAGTTAGAACGAGAAAAGGTTTTTGCTTTTTTTTTTCGTTTAATGAAAGCGGCGGACAGATTTTTGCGAATACCTAATTGTTATAAAAGCTATTGTCATGGATACATATATATATATATATTGCCTCAATAAGGGTAATTAGTTATGTATATATATATAAGTATATATATATATATATATATATATATATATATATATATATATATATATATATATATATATATAATATATAGAAATATTTTGATGTATATATGCATAGAAAAGTTTTTAATTTGTGTGGGTGTAAATTGGTAGGAAATAGCATTACTCTTTAGATGATTGCAATTTAGTCTATACTTTGATTTGTTTTCTTTTCTGTTCTGTTCTTCTTTGTTTTGTTAAATTTACAACAATTTCACATACGAAAAACACAGCTCGACTTAATGCTTCGTTACGATCTCTTGCAGCTAGTTAGGTTAACAATATATTCTCTTTTTTTTTTTGTTGTTGATTTTTTGGCAGGATTTTCTGTGTGTATTCCTTGTTTCATTTAGCTCGTAAAAAGACCTAACATTAAAATTATATAAAATAAATAATTGAAATCATAATCATAGACGAAAGACAACTCTCGCGCCCCCTCTCTCTCTCTCTCTCTCTCTCTCTCTCACTCACTCTCCCTCACTCTTGAGCGTGTACAAAATATATAAACATCATTCGATTCCAACACGACTCTCTTTGCCTGCTCTGCTTTGCTTCACTCTCTTCATTTACTTTCGCTCTTTGTGCCAGCTGCTTTTGCTCTCTCCCGCTCTTCCTTTCTTTTCCTTAGTCCTCTTCATGCGCGTTATCCTTTGCTGCGCTGTGATCATTGGCACTTTCGCTGGCCGCCGGTTGGCTGCTGCTGCTGCTCTCCGCTGCCGCCGTTGCAGCCGCTGCTCCACTGCCATTTTTATTGCTATTCCGTGCATCCGTCTCATCGCCTCCAGCTGCATTCACCTTCGCCTCCAAGGCTCTAATGCGATTCTCTTGCTTCACAATAATTGCCTTCAGCTTGCGTATTTCATCCAGAATATTGCGATGATCCTTTTCCTATAGTAATAATTATTATTATTAATATCATTATTATCATATGTTAATTCAATACATACCGAGAATATCGCTGCAATCTGATTGGAATCGTTCGATTCATTGTTATTCGCAGATGAATGATTGCCGCCAGAGAGCGGGCCGCCGCCGCCGCCTCTCGATGCGGACGCCTTGTTCAATATGTTCGCCTTCTTGCTCACTGAGAGCGTCGTATTGCCGGAGGAGACGTAGCCACCCTGTACAATGGAGACGCGATCCTGATTAGGTTTATTAGGGTCGACTGTTCAATTTGATGGGCTTACAACAAAGAACAAATAACACAACAACAAGCGCCACGCAGCGTGCGTGTTAAGAGCGTAAGCGTGTTTCTGTGTGTGTGACCGGGTAAGTGTGTATGCGAGTGTGTGTGTGTTAAGTGAGCAGACAAGCGGCATTGACATTCATTACCGTTTAGCTCTCTTTGTTTGAATTTGAGTGTGTGTGTGTGTGTAAGCGAGCAGACAGGCTTCACAGCATTCATAACCGATTAACTGTCCTTGACTATGGGCTCTCTTTGTTTATGTGTGGCTGTGTGTGTTAGCAAGGCAGACAGGTCGCATTGTCATTCTTTACCGTTTAACTTGTAATGTTATATGCTCACTTTTACTATGTGCTCTCTTTGTTTGCACTTTATTACCGTTTAATTTGTAATATTTTGGGCTCTCTTTAGCTATGAGTGTTCTCTTTGTTTGAGTGTGCAAGTGTGTGTGTGCATTGGGCAGTGCTGCCGCAAAAGCAAAACAGATCGCAAAAAAAAGCGGTTAAAAACAGCCAAAGGGCGTTCAATAAAAAAAGGCTAGATCTGTTGAGGGAAATTAGCCAAATTGCCAGCACTGATGTTAGGGAACTGTAGTGTGGCGCCATCAGACGAGACAAAACGAGACGAGCAGCAAGCAAAGCACAAAGTGTTAGCCAAGGACACATAAAGCCAATTCGCATATATGTATATGGAGAAATTCTATAATTCTATGCTGTACAATGGTTCTCTGTACGCTCTCTCTTCTAATAACAGCAGCTGCCATGGCTGAAGAGGCAACTCTATTGTCCTGGTAAACGAGAGCGATCGACTGTGGAGTGGACGCCACTTACTTTTAGCGAGAAGGTCAACGGATCTGCATCCTTGCCCGCGATCCATTCCTCGGCCGTGATGGCCGCATCCTCCGCTAACGTGTCCGGATAGAGATCCTCCTGGAAGAGATCTGATTTACGTGGCACTGTCATCGATATCACCTGGCAGAGACCATTGTTGTTTAGCCTGTAGAACTTGGCTATTTCACAGGTGGTTACATCACAGCCACGCTTCGGCATCAGTCCAATGCCACGCTGCGGATCGGGCGTCTGAAATGTGTTTATGTAGTGCACAAACGGTGGCTCCGGCGTCACCTGAGGAAAGACCAAAAATGCCCGGATTAAGGAGCGCACCAGATGTGCCACTTCAAGCTCAATGACTTGCCTCGAAATAACGAATCACGGAGTCGCCCTTGCCGCACAGGTAAATCAAATTTGTGTCCGCGTCGTACAGGGGGAACATCACACCGTTCGATGTGTCCAGCTCGACCATGACAATCGGTTCGTTCAGTGCGTCCGGGGCACGCAGCGAGTATTGTCGCTCCGAGCTGCGATTGAAGCCGGTGGTGAAGATCAGGCCGTGGCGCAAGAAGATCGCCCGAGTCGCCTTGGAGCCCTCGTGGCACATCGCTTCGCTCTCCAGTTCGGCGCTGCGCGGATCATAGATGCGTATCTTTTTATCCTTGCAGGTGGTAACCAGCTTCGAGCCATCCCAGTTGAAGCAGGCGCTGTAGACGATGTCCGGATGCGAGTCGATGTGCACCAGAATCTCACCAGTGCCCACATTCCAGATGACGACCTAAGTGAGAAGAGATTGGATTTGTTAGTCTCCTTTAATTGGGCTTGGATAACTGCGACTCTACCTGATTGTCGGAGCCCGCCGTGAGCAGCACATTGAGCGCTGAGGGATGCCACAGGACTAGGCCAACGCGTCGCTGATGGAACACCAGATCCACGACGGGCTCGGTGAGCGTGCGCGACAGTCCTCCATCGGGTATCTGCCACACCTTCACCACGCAATCCTCCGACCCAGAGGCAATCACGTTATCGTTGTGCGGACACCAAGCGATGTCCAGCACTGGACCCTTGTGACCGCCCACCAACGGATGATCCGCTGCAATGCGCCCGACCTGAGATGATATAGAGAAGATGATATAATCTCTACCATATATGCATTTGCTAATTGATTCAGGATTCAGAAACAACTTTAGTTTTAAGCTGGAACTTATGTATTTATATAGATTTAGTGCTAAGCCATTGCAGCTATGCGGGCTGTTCTATGATTCATCGGAGCTATGAATCTTCATGGACTCCAACTTGACTAAGCAAACAGCCCAAAAAAATTTTCAGCCAAATAGTAAACCACAATTTTCGTGCTCTCTCTCGCTCTATAAATATAAGGCTCTCTCTCTCACTCGTTGCCTTAGTTCGCTCTAGATCTCCACTTTTCACTCATTCTCTAAGAGATCTTTCGTTTCGCTTGTTTCTAAGATTTTTGCCACCTTTATTTATCTTCCTCAAAAAAGATGTCTCTCTGTCTCTTTCGCTCTATATATACATATATAGACTCATATTTTCTCTCTTCCTCGATCTCTCTGCTCTAAATCTCGTTTCGTTTACTTCTAAAATCTTTGCTTTTTATTTCTTTCCCTTGAAAAACCACACATTGTTATTGAGTTCTCTCTCTTTCTTTAATAATCTTTTCTCACGCTCTCACTTTCACTCCCATTCTCTATTGGCAACTTTTAATCTACTCTCAGCTTTTAAATAAATCTTACCCACTTTTTTCAGGAATTCGCAAGATCTCAGCTCTTTACTCTGACCCTTCGTAATGCCTACCACTATTCCTCAATCTCTCTTTCCCTCTCTAATATTGAATTATTGGCTTCTCTCTCACTCTCTCGTAGTTTATTTTAAACTTCTTTCTTAAAAGAAATCAAATTATTCACTCTCTCTTTTAGTGTAATTCACAAGATCTTTGCCTCTCGTTCTGCCGCTCTCTGTTCTCGCTCTCAGGTTCTCCCGCTCTCTGTTACAAAATTTTGAGTTCTCTCACATTCTCACTCTCTGCTTTTACCTCTCCCTCCCTTTATTTCCCTCTTTCCCACATAAATTTCCCATATTGCTGTCCCATTGCTAGTTCTATCCATCCATCCATCCATGCGCCTAATCGTGTGTCCATTTAATGCACGCTCCAAAAATTGAATTTAAGGTCAGCTAAATCCATAAAATATTCAAATTTAGAGCGTGTGAAAGCGACGGCTACCGCAACTGCTTTCATACGGAACGCATTTTGCATACAAATTTGGGCCCAATTAGAATTGACCAGGCCAAAAAGCAAACGCCCACGCAAAAGGCGAAGGCGAAGGCGCAGTCGTAGGTAGTCGAAGACAGCTGAGCGGATGCTCGTTTGCCTCAGCAAATTAATAAATTTTTCAGCTTTGCAATTTTTCAATATTTTCACACTATATATATAATTATCTGTATATATATATATGGCTAAATAGGGGCTGTGGCTGCTATATATCCACTATATATATATATCTCTTTTGCAATTTTTAATTTATTTTTTTAAATTTAGACAATTTGATGTGTCATGTTGGCCCCAGGCCAACAACCGAAGAGTGCGCCACGTTCAGTGAGAAATTCAGAGAAAGAGAGAGAGGAAGACACAGAGAGCGAGAGCCAGAGAGAGCGGGTTGGGTTGAGAATTCATAATGCTAGGATCTGGCTTTATTTATAAAGCATGAGACATGACAAGTCAAAAACAGGCTGAAAAAAGTGTGAAGTCTAGCGAATGATCGACTAGAAGATATCCAAGATTTCCGCCTTGAGCATGACAGCAAGCAAAGTGTATTTAGCTCAAGAGCCAAAGCATCTGTAATCTAATCTAAGCACTCATAAGCCACGTTAGTAGTAATACTATTCTATATTTAGATATATATATTTAAAAGATTTAAACTAATGTTTGATTCTATATACCCCTTTTAGCTTTTATACAGGGTATATGTATATACAAAAATTAGCCTCTCATCGACGTCATTCCCTAGCATGGCAACAAGACCACAAATGGCAAACACAAATACCCTATAAATAGAGGTTCCATTGTGTCTACATAAATAGCTTTATAAATGGCACACTCTTGCTATATCTGCATACGGAATTAAAATATATGCGAGGGTGGTATGCAAAGTTGCATGCCAAAATAATGCACTTTTGGTAAACGACTAAGCAAAGTCTTAGCTTTAGCAGAGCTTGAGAATTGAATAGAAGAGCACTCGCTAAGGACTCTCAAATTTAGATTTAAAGCATAATTAATTAGCATTAATTACTGAGAGCATGATATAGTTTATCTCTAATGTATAAGCATACGCGAGGGTAGTATCAAAAGTTGTCTTTTTTTTTCTCTTGTCTAGCGCGTTTAGCTGAGCTGCTTCATACTCACTTTGTTGTGTGGCAATACGATGAAGGCGCCGCCACCTGCCGACTCCACAATGATGGCCAAGAACTTTGGATTCACCGCACAGAATGTGGAGTCCCAACTGGATTTGGATACGCGTATATTATCGTAGCATTGTTCCCGTTTTAATGACTGTCCATAGACGTGACGAAATTTTGAGCTGCGCACAACACGAAATGACATCTTCTGCTGCTTCTGCTTCTGCTTCTACTGCCTCTTACACTTCTTCTATTTTGTGTGTCCTCCTCTACTTCCCTTGGAGCTACCGTTACACTCGTAACTCTGCTTCGCTGTCTTCGCTTTGTTGTGTCTTTGGCCAGTTGACTTGAGACTTGAGTCGGATTTTCTTTCTTTTTTTTTTTTTTTTTTTTTTGGTATTTTATTTACCTGCAAAAAGAAGATGAAGAGATAATAATTGTTAGCTGTGTTTCTTGTTGTTTTCGCCTCGATGTTGCCAAGAGTTGTCTGTTGCGTCGTATATTTCAGGTGGGGTTACGTAGGCCGACAGCATTCGAATCGCTTTGACATTAGGCTCTAAGCAAAGAAGTTTTATATGAGTTTTTATATAACTAGGTTTATCTAGTATTCGTTTACCATTTTCAATTGATTCTGTACATAATCTATATAAGTAAAGCTCTAACGTATTGTTCTCATTGGTTCTTAAGTCTAACAGCTGCTAGTTAACAGCTGTTAGTTGTTATTCTTTTATTTTCTATTTCTATATACATAAGCATAACATGCTCTGTATATCATCAGCTGCTACAGCACTTTATAGATTCCAACTGAGTTATTTCGATCTATTGACTGAGAATATTATGTAGACTCTATAGCTAAGCTCTGTTGAAAGTTTAGGCAGAGTGCATATATCTGTCTGCTTTCATCCTACAGCTGAAGGCTCTCGCTCTCTCTATGCTGTTCTTAACATAAATATGTTATGATAAGCTCTGTTAAAGATCTAGCAGACAGCATATATTATATATCTATATATATAAATACAATGTTTAATAGTACTTCATTTAAACTCACTTTGAGCACTCTCAAAGTTTATTTTAACATCTGTAAGTCAGATAATATTGCATTGTTTGATCATCAATCAATGATATATAGATAAATCTCTAAAAATCGCAAGACTGCCCCAAACAGCGCCTCCGTAAGCGAGTCGTCGAGTCGTGTCACAACCTCGGATTCGTTCATTAAATTTGCATATTACGTGGAGCGAACGGCAATCAATAAGCAGCTCCGTTTAACTGTGACTTAACCCGACGAGAGAGCCAATAACAATTTGTGCTTTGTTTTGTTTGGCTTTGTTTTGTTTAGCAAATGTTGCATAAAGCGAAAGAGATAACGAAATATGATTAAAGCAAAGCAATAAAAACTCTTTTAGAACACTTTCCCCGCGTCACTTTCTACTCGCGCTGCCACGAAACAACGAAACGTGTTCAATTATCAAAAGTTAATTAGAAACTAAAGTGAATAAAACAAGTTAGTGTAAGTATGCTATGGTGGTGTATGGTCGACTATCAAATACCCTATGACATAAATATCAATCATATTAAGAGACCGCATCAAAATACTTCACTTTTGCACTCAAACGATATTTGATATCAATTTATAATCGATTTTATGGCAATAGTGAAGGAGTTATCGATTATTCGTGAGATATGTTATATATATTACAGAAAGAATCGATGGTTCTATATATATGCAAATAATTATCGTTTGCTTAAAAGTTATCGATTAATTATTGAGCCACAGATGCACCGCTGTTCATGCTGAGCAAGAACATAATATATATATAGAAGAGCAATTTCTTTTCTTTATACACACACTCACGCTCCTGCTACCCTGTTAATTCTCGCTTTCAATGGGTATTACAACAATCAGACTGTAGGCAGCTATGAGGCGCTGCTTTATTATATGACATCATAATGCTGAAATAACGAATCGACGGCCGACAACACGTGAATTATAGCCACATAAACAGAATACAGAAATGAAAAAATTGTACTCCTAACAACAAATTCGCAACTCTTTTGGGTTTTTAAGGTTGGGCCAGATATACCTATATATACCACCCCGATGCCCCCAAACTCTCTACACGCCCCGTCTCGCCTTAACACTCATAAATGTGACGAAGCTTTCGTTTTTAATCAGTGAAAAGCTCGAGACATGAGAAACTGAAAACAGAAAAGGGAAAAAAGTTAAAGAAAATGTCAAGTCGCTCGTTAAATTAATATGCGCTTGGTTCACACGAACAGAGGGTAGCTCAACTATCTCATGGCATATGCAGACAAAGATAGAGAAATAGAGAAAGATATGCTGCCCATACTTATAATTATTGATAGCCTCTATACAAACTATCAGCTCTTCAATCTTGACTCTTCATTGAGCACAAATAAATGAAGTTTATTTAATAGATTATCGTGTTTCTGTAGTATAAACATAAATGTACTAGAAATGATCGCAGTCCAATGGTAACTAAGCAATCTATATATGATAATGTATATATATCATATGCATGTATATCACATACATATACATCATGCTTTCCCCTACATATATCATCATCCATCATATATGTAAACTATTTGATACCATCATTAATTATGCTCGATCTATTATGTCATTTACTTTCATAAAGACATTCCTGATACCTTGAAGGCAATAGAATCTAAACATAAACAAATATAAAATATTTTATTAAATTATTTACCACGATAACAATCTTAGGGCAAATATCTTGGTTTATGTATAAATTGTATTTATATATCTATATTTTTAGGTCAGCTGCAGTACTTAGGCTAGGTTAGGCTAGGCTGTTCGAGTGGCCGCAAAAGCTCTCAAAATATTCTGGATTCTGCCTCCTACTATTTATATTAATTTTCTATATTCTGGTAAAAATACAAATAAAGTTTTTTAGCCCCTTAGCTCACAATTAGTATAACGGTATTATATAGTAATATATATTACATATTGCAAGTATCTAGTTTATAAATACAACAAAGTGTATTTAATATTCGTTTAAATCAATGTTAATTTTGTTAAAAACATTTTTCTCTTTTGGCCGAAAATATTATACATATATATGTCAGATTATGCATATATATATATATGTGTTCTTGTAAAGTGATGAATTTGTCATTGACCTGCTAAAAAATCATAAACATGCACAAATATATATGAAAGAATATACAAAAATATATTTATATAAATATTTCAAGTATATATTTTCTTTTGACAATGTTATGAAAAGGCTTGTGTGTGTAACTGGGTGTGTACACAGACACACACACACACATTTACACGTATTTATATATACTGATTTTAGTCACTATTATCGACGCGTTCTACTGATATACTTTATCAGCAAATAGAATTGCTTAAAACACACTCGAAAAATAAAAACGAGCTCTTGAAAAGGCCACAGATATAGATATATACTATGCTATATATATATATATATATATATAATCATACGTAGATCGATTTATATGTGTGTTATTTATGATGTTTATATATTTGCGCCTCAAGAACACCTTCTAGATAAATAGATAGATAAATTTTTGAATAAAATTTCACAGCTGCTGAAGGTCAGCAGAGAAAAAAACTTATTAATAGAAAATTCAATCATCTTGCTTAAAATTCAATTTTAATATAATTGAATGCAGGGGGAAAAGAGAGAGTAAACGCGCGCGGGAGCGAGCGAGCGATAGCTAGAGTGGGAGGGAAGCATTGTAATTTGCGTTCTTAATTCGTTTGCAACATTTTTGACAGCTTTTGCCATTGCATTCCTTTGACGATAAACATGAGCACATTTGTGTTTGTGTGTGTGTGTGCATATATAACGGAAGTTGATATTGAGTAGAAATACTTGTTATATCGTAATGCGGGCTGCGGGTGGAACTTAACAGAAGAGAGGATGTAGTTGAACAGAGACAGAGCGAGTGAGGCTTTAGCTGAACTGTCAAACAGTGGCCGCAAATTGTTTATGCGCAGCTAAGGCTCAGCGTGCAAGAAGTAACTAAGAGACTTCTCTATTACATCTATTGAAAAGTAGCTACAATTAGCTAATACACAAATTAAAAGAAAAGTATGAAGAGAGACAGAGGCTACTGTAAATGCAATATGTTAGCTAACGTCTAGCTGTGTTACACATAATTACTTGTCCTTCAGCCTATTTTTTTTTTCTAATTGTATATACATATATATCATAATAAATCCAATGCCTTGTAGTAAAAAAAACTCACTGATTAGATAAGCTGAGGGAAAAGCATATAAAAAAATATTTTGTAACCCCACATAACCAAAGTTTAAAGTTTGTTTGGAATTGTATTTCGCTAGCTAGGCATAGATAAATGCAACAATATGTTGTAAGTGACTAAGTAAGTAAAAAAGCTCAAAGATGAATTTAATTATAAAAAAAATCAATAATTCATTTTTTAAAGTTATTTTCAACTAACTGCTAGCACGCACTGTATATTGTCTACATTTACAGCAGCTTCCATAACCCATTTCTCATTACGATGCAGCGCGCTGATCGGTTCATCAGTTGATGATTGTAACGCGCTGCTGCTGGCGCTGCGACGTCGACTGCGACGTGGCCACAAATTGACTTAATGCTTGATTGCAAATCTTAACGCTTTGTCGAAACGTTCAGCGGCCAATTCTAATTGCTAACAACATTTGCTGGCTGCGACGGTTGGCGGCGTGACTAAAAAAGCAAAGCGCAGCCCCTTGAACAAAAAAAAAGGGAGAGCAGTAAGAGAGAGGGGATAAAGAGAAGGAGAGGCAGGGAGGTAGCGGTACAGTCGCAGTTGTCAATTAAGCGTTGTTGTAATTTTTCACTGTGCACTATGCAATCGAGTGTAAGAAATGAAATGACAAACGAACCGGTCAATGGATGAAGTGGCAAGTGACAAGTGGGGCCAGAGCGCAAAGGAGTGCCGCTCCAATTGACTGCTGCACAATGCTAATGCAGCGCCGTTATAGAGTCGAACATCTAATTAGATGACAACGGGCGGTGTGAATGTGTCATAAGCAGCACATAAATAACAATTGCAATAACAATAACAACGACACATATCATTTAAAAACATTTAACAATAGAAAAAGCTGGCTGGGTTCGAACTAGAATAAACTAATCCAAGAGGCGCGCGCTTTACCATTGCGTTACTCATCGTCTCTACAGAATTCCTGTGTGCGTATTACACACAGGCAAAACAAAGAATGAGAGAGAGAGAGAGAGAGAGAGAGGGGAGTGAATTCGCCTTTGTAAATGAATATCAATCATGAATTCGCTTGTTGACCACTCCTTTCTTTTTCATTGCCGAATACGACAGCTAGAGACGAAGAGAGAGCGAGGACTGTGAGAGCACACAAACAGTGAGTAAGTAAGCATTGTAAATGTGGCGAATTAAATTCAATCTCGGTTTTTATATGGCTACATTAACATTTGTTTACTATGTATAATTATTGTATTGCTTTATGTATTTGTGTAGGTGGCAAATGAATCATTAATGCCAGACGCGACGCGACGCGACCGCGACCGCTTGATAAGCATCTGCAGCTGCAAGTGCAGCGCTTATCAGTCATTGAGCATCGCATGGAAACTTTCGCTTGCATATTGTGAATGCAATTGCAGCTGTTCGTCGCAGCACTGCGCTGCATAGCTCTTGATGATGTCATTAAGCATTACTATAATTGCCAATGGCATGCAACAACAACGCGATTGAAGCGACTTGTTGTACTTAGGTTCATCAAACTGCTGTCGCTGATGGTCCTGGTGTTGCTGCTACTGTTGCTTTTGCTGTTGCCTGTGCGATTAACTTAAATCTTGACAAAAAGCGCGCAAGTGTCTGCCCTGACACAAGCGTTTGACGGCGCTAGAGATGTGCGCGTGTTGTGCGCTGTCAAGGCGAATACTCAAATTGGCACCAATTTGAATATCGTTAACTAACATCGTTTTGCTTGCCGTAGTTAACAAATTAACAATTTATCGCTTCAAGTTAATTATGCGTTTTAATACATACACGTATGTAAATATTCATTTCCATTCGTGCGTAATCGTGCCAACGCAAAAATCACGACACGCATTCAATACAAATAACACGCAACTGCAAACACGAGCGATTGAGCGCAAGAGCGGAGGGGTGGACACAGCGGTGGGTGTCGGTGTCGCCGCTGAGTGAAAGTGGAACTCGGCTGCTAAATTTAACTATGCATCGTTTGTTGTTGGTGTTGCTGTCTTAATTGCACGACGCTTCTCCGTTTCGCGTCTACTTGTTGCTATTTCTACCGCATTTACGCTTAGTCAGTCTGGCGGCATTTGTTGTTGCTGATGCCATTCGGACACTGCACTATGGACAACAAGATGTGTTCAAACGAAATAAAATAAATATTTTTCATACAACTGCTTTCAATAAAAATCTTTTGTTATACATATGCAATCTATTATGATATAACTTATATTTTATATTTAACAGATTTTTTTTATATTTAATAGATTAGCCAATTGTTTCCAAAACTGTCAATTCTCCCCATTGTGAGCTGCCTTTTAATTTGCATACATATTTTGCATATCCACACACACTCACACGTACACACGTACACACACTGCATGCGTTTCTCATTTATATTTTGTCACTAATTGGCGTTTGCTGCGTTTCTTGCTTTTTTCGCCGACGTTGCTTAACCCATTTTTGGACAACGCCTGACAGCAGCCACAACAACTACTATAGCGACAACAGCTATGCGTGGGGGCGTGCTCGCACGCGCTCTTACACTTTCTAAGAGAGCGCAACAGACGCAAACGCAGACGCAGACGTGCGCTGCTGGAGGTCGTTTGTTTTTCACACTTGTTTCACACTCACACAGTCATAAATACACGCACTCATACGGAGTGCGAAAGAGACTGGCAATGTCTCTGGTGGAAATGTGTAATTCTACGCTTTGGCCAACTTGAAGCCACGTTTCTGACCACAATATTTCAATTACGGCTTATCGCATGCGCCCACAGTTAAAAACAGTTAAAGTATTTTGAATATTTGGTGTCCACCTGACTAGTATATACCCTACAAACTCGATAGAATAAAATAAAATATGTACTTTTTACATTTATTGCTGCTATCCTACCGTATGTTACATATCTATTTTCGGAAAATGATTGATTCTTAAAAGTACAAGGTGTAAATGGTCCACCAAAAGAATGGCACGCATTGAAACATCCGCGCGTATATATGTATGTATGTATATAAGTAACTGTTTTTTCAATTTAACTTGTTGCTTCCAGAGCAACAATTGGGCGCGCTCTCTCACGCCGCTCTCTCAGCTATTGACCAGAACACTATAAACAAGCAAGCCGGAAAATGTGAGCGCAAAGAGCGGGCAACGGCAACAGCAGCAAAACACACACGAAAATTACGGCTAAAAGCGAAAGAATAAAAAACAATTAATTTAAATAAGCGTATTTGTGTGAGTCTGTGTATGTGTGTGTGTGTGAGGCGAGAAACGCAGAAATCTTTTGCTTGCTTGCTTGCTTTCGTTTTGTTTGCTTTTCTTTCATTTTGCAACATTTTTCGGCGTTCGGTCTTTTTGTTGTTGGCGCTGTCCAAGACGCTTCTCATTTTTATTCCCTTTTTTGGAGTGTTGCGACTCATATAACACTGTGTGGGAGCGGGAGCGCATGTGGCAACATTTTATAGCTGCACTCTTCACATGCATTGCGCTCACCACTCAGCACACGCACACATACACAAGCGCGCGGACAACACACAGCACTCACAATCATACACACTCACAGAAATACACATACTATCACAGTTGTCGCACTTATTTTATTTGCCGTGATTTTGAATGATTTTGTAATACGCGCGTTCATTTTTTAAATGTATGCTTATTAGTAAATTACTTGTATATGATTAATAAATTACATCAAATGGCTGCCACTTGATGCTTGCATATAAAAAGAGCCACAATGATTCGTTGACATTTATGTTTCAAATGCCAAAGTTGCCGCAGAATTGAAATTCCACCAAAATAAAATATACCCACATACACACTGAAACACTCACTTTATTCTAGCATTTATGTTGGGGCACTTGTGAACGTGTTGTATATTGAGTATAGGGAAATTCGAAATTTCGCACTTTTATTGTTGTGAACTGTTTCAAGAATTTGCGGTTACACCAAGCAGACGAAACGTAGCAAAACGCCGACGAGCGCGATGAGACGAGAGAAAACAAAACTGAATAACCACCTAGTGTGACCGCCGTTAGCAGAGTGAAATAATACAACAGTTGAGCAAGCCATAAAATGCCAAAAACAAAAATACTTAATTATAACAAAACCTCTGGTCACCTTAACTACTTAATACATTTTTTTATATGAAATTTTGTATAAATTGAAATTAGGGATTTCACTTAGTTTTATATATATTTTAAATAGTTGTAGCTTGTTTTTATGGTTTTTAGCACTGTTAGCTAAATTGAACAGAAAACACAAAAAAATACCAATATTGTGGGTAATATTTAGTATTTTTCCTATCCCAATGTATTTAACTTTAACGTGCATCATTCAAATTAAATTGAAATGCATTTAAGTTGTTTGTAGTTTGCTTTGATGTTTTGTGGTGCATCATAATCAGTTCCAACAGCTCTATGAGCGGATATTCAAATAGAAGTGCCATAACAAATGCAACAATCTGAGTAAGTACGAAAACCAGCACAACATATTGAAACTGAAAAGAAACGAAACTGTAATAATATTCCGTTAATTAGTAATAAGAACATACCAAATAGAAACTGTTGACATAAACAGGTTGCCGAAAAGAGCCAGCGACCAGTCGTAAAACAAAAACATGCCAAAGAAAGGCTTGAAACGAAATGCGTGCCAACGGACGAAACACAGAAAGAGAGCAGAATTCATACGCAATCCCTGTCGGAAAAGAGTATGTGTGTCAGAGAGGGAGAGAGAGTAGGTATTAAGAGAGTGTGAAGATTAGAAGAGAACAGTCCACTGCACTCACAGCCCACTTTGAAGCACATGCAGCACACAAAGCCCGCACAAGTTAGAATCCACAAATTCTTATAGACGCCCGCATAGAGAGCCAGCCAGATCGAAGGCTTCTCGAAATCGAATTTAATGAAAATATAGCCAGAGAACAGAATGAGGAGAATAGCCAAAACCAAGAGCCACAGGCTCAGCTCCAGTTGCCATTTGCCTTTAGAGCTCTTCGCCGCTGGCAAAGAGCGAACTTTCAGATAAAATTGAGCACACAGAAGGCCCACGAAATACCCGCCCAAATTTGTGTAGAAAGGCGGGTATATCTGGTAGAAGGTCGGCGAGTTGCGAAAATATAAATACCGATAGGTTCTATGATGATGATACGTAAATAAATTTGTACATATAAATTAAAATGATCATAAAAGAGAATTGCCATCGATGCAACTTACTCCGGCTTCATGTGGTAAACAGCGTCCAGGCTAAGGTAATATGTGAGCGAAGCGGGCACAGCGAATATGGCGATGATTAACAAGGCATAGATATATCTAGTTAGGGTGGGGTGCCTGCAGGAGTTTAGGTGCAAAAGTATGCTCCATGTGTAATATAAGTAAATAAGTCAATATACTTACTTCTTAGTTATTATAATTATGATTAGGAAAAGCTCAAAGAGTTGCATGTCGGCTGCCATGTACCAGGTCTGCTGGGCGCACTGTGAAAAGTTGCGAGAAAATACAATATGGAATGGGAAATGTTTGAGGTATTCTGAGGTGACGTACACTCTCCTGCAGCATATGGTTGTTGACAAAGAATATGTTCTTCCACCAGTTCTCACGGCAAAAGGTTCTCTCCGCCTCTGTTAAATGCCGCCAAAAGGGCCCATCGCCCAGGCGACTCAGAATGGACCCATTGAAGAGTATCAGCAGAGCCAACGAGGGCAAAAGTCTGAAATATCTTTTGAAAAACACACGAAAGTAGACGGCAATGCAGGTGAGCACACTCGAGGATCCATTGATCCAGCCTCGCTCCGTAAAGTTCACGTAGAGCAAGAATGCGCTCATCACGAAAAATATTTGGATAACGGCATTTCCATTCTGAAACAAGGAGGTCTCCACTCTGTATAGATAGAGCTCAAAGAATTCGGGATTCTGCAGCTGCAGCGTCATGAAGATCATCAAAGTGTGTCCCAGGATCCCCACAAAGACCCCAATCACACGGAACGCATCGAAGAAACGCAGATCCCGCGACAAATCACTGCTCGGGGGCAGAGTCAGGCGATAATAGTTGCGGCAGAGCGAGAAGCAGCACAAAAGTCGTTGAGCTGTTGGCGAGTGGAAAGAGTTCAATTGTCACTCCTCTCTCTCCCTCTCTCTCTCTCATTCTTTTGCTATAAATCTTACCCCTTGTCTTTAGTGTCTGCTGATAGTGGAGATTGCCGCGCGCAGCGCTGGTGCGCACTTGACTGCGCTTCAAGCCATAATCGTAGCTGGACGAGATTATGGTCAATAGCAGCAACAGCGCCAGCAGTCCATAGATAGAGTAGTCCAGAGTATCTAATGTAAATTATAATTGAATTCAATTTGCATAAAAATATTCGACGCCAAACGTATCTCAGTGGCGCTTTGGTAGTGTGTCTGACGAAGAGACTTGGGTGATCGAGCTCAAGCCAGTTACGGGTTGAACACCAACATTTTCTAATACTTATTAATATATTTCTTTTTAATTTTATTTTATATCAATTTTGTATTTATATTTAATGTAATGCATATTTACATATATATTTTTTGATTCCTTTTGCTTTTAATGCAATTTCGCATAAGAATCTATAAATAGACTCAGTAGGACAATGCGTTTTGTCAGTGTGAAGCCTGAGTCGCATTTCAGAGCCAGGTTCTAAGCCAGCTACAAATGTCTGATTTTTCCGATTTTTTTAATTTTTTTAAACTTTTTTTTTTATTTACATTATATTATAAATTTAATATTGCATATATATATATATTCAAAGTTAGCTTAAATTCGTGAATTATAATTTTATTTCTATCGAATTTAGCTTTATGCGTAGCGCAATGTCGCACAGAGCCAGGTTCGAACCCCATTAATATTATTATTTTATTATTATTTTTTTTATTTCTTAAATATATATTTTTAATTATTTGTTTAATAATTAAAATTAATAGATACTTTAGCCACTTTAAAAAATTTTCATTTTATCTCTCTTTCACTCTTAATAATTGGCTCATTTTTAATAGGACTTCTCTCTCTGTGGATATATTTTCGACTCTTACTTACCATGCTCCAATGGGTCATCCGCTCGCTCGCAGTACTCAATGCTGCTGCGCAGGCGCAGCCCGTGCTTTGCAGCGAACTCTCTATTCAGGCAGCTATTGATTAGATGATCGTAGTGCAGGCGCTCATCGGACGATCGCTTGTGCACCTTGGCATAGTGGCTGCTTAGCTGGCGGTGTACACAATTATTGAAAGAACTTCGCTAAGACCCACTTCCCACGCTCCACTTACTTCCGTGTCCTCGACCTTGCCCCCGTACAGCTGCTGTATCTGGAATCTGGCTAGAGTGCGAAGCGACCGCTTACAGCGCTCCAGGCACACGCCCACAAAGAGACGATCGTGTCTATAGTGATGTTTGCCATCCCTGGACACCTGCTCGATTTGCTGCCAGAGCTTAGAGCTCACATTGGGCTTCAGCTCGACATAGACCAAGCAATAGGTGCTGTGGGCCAGCAGCTGGCTCGGCTTCTGCTGCAGGCACAGATCGTAGTCGTCCAGCTGATGCAAAGCGGGCATTTGCCTATAGAGAGTTACTGAAAAGCCGCCAGGGTCAATTACAGGGTAACTGTCGCCTCAGCCCCTGCCCATCCTTGACGCAACTTACAATTGAATTGCGTATTCGACCCGTGGGCCCCGGCCCAACCCAAAATCCAGAGCGAAGCCGCCAAAATCAAGAAGTGCATCTCGATTTACGTTTAAAGATCTACTGAAATAATTTTCACGACTTTTGCACTTTATGAAAATGTGCGATTGCGTGCTCAAATGTAGCGCTTCAATGGGTTTTCCATAAAAAAAAAAAAAAATATATATATATATATATATATATATATCTAAAAACAAATCAATCAAAAATGTATTATCAAAGTCCAAAGTGGAAGAGAAGTTAAAACTAGTAGAAACTTACTACAGAAATTGCTTAGAATTTGTATATTTGTATTTACTTCAACTTTGTACTCATCAATCAATCAATCAATCAATCAATTAGCAAATCAATCACAGACATCTTTTGAAAAGAGAACTGAATTTTCACTGACATTTTAAATATTCTTTCTTTTGCTATTCAGCAGAGTCCTTCAGAGTCCATCAGTTGTTTCTTGTTCATCAATCATTGCGTACATCAAACCGTTTATATTTACTTACGATTACTCAAGAGTAACTCACTCAATCATTCAACATTGTCTACAAATCTGCTACAAATAAATTTGGCCTGCAAGATTAGAGCTAAGACTCTGACTTACTCAATCAATCAGTCAGCTAATCAATCAATCAAACTATTCATGCTCATATTTACTCAAAAATTACCCCTTCCCTTAAGACCCATAGACTCTTAACTTAACTCTTAAGTCAAAGTCAATCATAAACACATTCAGTACATCAATCAATCCATCAATCAGGCAGTTTCCATCTACACACTTATATTTTACATGCCACAGAGTATTCCGCAGGGCATACAACTGGCTCACCTGTTTGGCCCAGATTGTGCATCAATCATTACATCAATCAATCAATCAGCTTATATATATATGCTGACTTACCTATATAAATAAATACATGCATATAAACATATGTATATATCCACATCGATACATGCATCCACAGCCATTAGGCAGTCAGCTCCAACTAGCTCATCAATCAAACACTTTTATTTATAGCTTTCCATTTATTTGGCTTATAAAAATAGTTTTTTAAGTGATTTTTTTCTTGTTCTTATCTGACGCGCTTTTAGCCCAAGTGTCTGCCGGTAAAGAGCAGCAGATTGCGCTGCGACCTGATCAGATAGAGAAACGGATGCGTTGCAAAGAATCTCTTGCGTCGGATTGCCATTACGGGCATGATGCGAAACACTGTGAACAAGCCATAGGAATGCCCTTAATATTTATACAGTTATTTATTTATTTATTATAAAACATGCTTGGATTAGTATATAGAAATATTTGCGGTGCCACAAAGTGCAGTCTTAAATTCGAAATGTTTTTGTTTTTTGGCAGTTTGACGATGCTTTCAGGGTCTCGCGAGCTTCCCAGCAAACAGCATCGCGCCCTGCCTGTTGACAATGTAATAAATAAATGGATGATCGGCATGGAAACGGGGCGGTTCCGGCTGGAACATGGGCATCGAGGCGAAGCACATGACCATAGCTATAAGAAGTAGATATAATCGAAGACAAGAACAAAAAACACGCACGATTAGTCCAAAATGATATCACTTGATTGATGCTGATTGATGAAGAAGATCAGGTTAACTTATATAGAAACTATCTGAATTGTTGGGCAAGTTGATTGACGGTGACTGACGTTGATTGATGTTGATTGATGCAGTGTGAAATGACCAAGAGCTTAGAGTTGATAAAATTAATTTATATAGAAACTAAGTGAAATGATGTACGAGTTGATTGACGGTGATTGATGCTGATTAAGAGTGATTGATATAATTGATACCAATTGATGAAGTGGACAAGAAAATTGTAAGTAAAAAAACGTGTAAATAGAGGACGACAAGCTAATTTATATAGAAACTATCAGGGTGATTGATGCTTGATACTGATTGATAAAGAGTTGAAAGAAGTGTCAATATCGAAGCTATATTAAAATATATAGCAGCTCTTTGATTGATGCTGATTGACTCTGCCTGTTACATACATTTTCATAAAGCTAATATGCCCTGACATCCCAAATCATCATTTGTTTTAGAGATTTCAATAGAAAAGTCTCTAAAAGTTTTTCATAAATTTTGCTTTTATTTGAACAATTTTGAAAACAAAATATTGAATATAAATAGAAAAAACTCTTGAACAAACTGAGGCGAACTCTAAAATAGACCGACCAATAGAAATTATGAATGGAAATGGAAAATTTGTTAGGAAAATCCGGCTAAAATCGTTGAATTCCGCCTGAGAACAGCGGCGCAGCCTCCTTATTGATAACGTGAAAGAGGAATGGATGATCGACGTCGAAATAAATGGGATCCGGTTCGATGATCAACATTTCACACATGACAACTTGAGCTAAACGAACGGATGAGAAGACAAAACATAGATGGATGAAGTAGCTTCAAGAGGAATGTGCAGCTCACAGATGGAGGGAAATATTTGATGAATTTTGGACTGTTTATGGGGATTTTCATGTAAAGGTCAACGGGATTAATTGGATTGGATTAATAGTAATTTATTAAGGCATGCAATAATACAAATGTTGGTTAGCTCTTATATATAACAGTTTTTATATAACAGTTCATTAGAGTCTTTGCCCTTTGCCTGCAAAGAGCGCCACGCCCTTTCTGTTGCATATATAATAGATAAATGGTCGGTTCACATGGAACTCAATGGGCGGTGGCTCGAACACCAAAGCTGTCATACGACACATGATGAAAGCTGTTGAGAGTGAGAAGATTAAAGACAACGGAATGGGTAGCATTTGGAGAAAGGGGAATAGACATGGAAACGACGATATGAGAGAGGCAGCTGGAGAGGGAGATGGAAGAAGGCTAGAGGACGAAGACTAGAATAGAGTATTAGAGATGAGACTCTTTACTCTTTACTCTTTAGACTTAATGTAGTATTAGGGATGAGAGCAGTGGAGTATTACAGATGAGACAAACTTAAGTTAAGAGCATTTTTGAGCTGAACTAAGAGAGTTGAGCAAATAGATGCGAGCAGAGCGTAAGCAAATGCGAATAAAGAACAGAGAAAAGAAAATAAAATAAATACAGCAAGCTTCAATCTTATATACACTTGGGAGTATATGATTAGCTCAAAGAGTAGAAAAGAGTTTTAAGTGGAATACGAAAAGAATAGAAAGCCATTTTCTAGGCATTAATAGAAGCTATGTGAGTCAGGCTGAGGTATGTCTTTTACTGCAGATAAATGTAGAAGGTTAAAATAAATTACAATATAGACAGTGTCTGATAGTAACTAGAGTATTAAAGCTCTACATGAAAATAAGCTGTATATATACATATATATATAACAAGAGTGTCAGAGAGAGAGAGAGAGACATTTCGATTGTTTCACGGAAAACGCCCTTTATTAATTATGACAGAAAAAGTGCTCCTAAAGTGGTCTAGTTGTAGCCTTTGTTCGCTGACTTCTCTAACTGCTTGGCTAAAGCTCTTCGTGTTGCTCGGCTGCTGCTGCTGGGGCTGCGGCCTCGAGCCGAACGACGGCGCCCGTGAAGAGGGGCAGCTGCTGCCTGTGGCTCAACATAAAGATGAATGGATGATCGGCATGGAACTGGAGCGGCTCATCGAGCGAGATGACACTTCGCTTCAAGCGCACCACGGCGGCTGACAATGAGAACAGACAAAATGAGAGACAGGCAGAGAGACGGAGACGAGATGTGGCATGGGGTACAAAGGATGAGGATGCACTAGTGTCCCTAGGAAACGTGGTTCAACTTACCCGTCGCCGCAGCTGCTTCGGTGCCCAGCTCGTTGACATCGATGAAGGCTTTGTGTATGATGGCCGAGACCTTCAGCGACTCGGGGCTCTTCAGCATCTGGCCGAACTCGGCTTGGTCGGAGAACAGGCGCGTCATGCCCAGCTGCGAGCAGTTATTGGATACTTAATATAAATATTCTCTCATTTGTGATGAGACCACTTGCTCACCTGCTTGAAAACGGGCGTCAGCTCCACCTGGAACTCGGCTTTGAACTTGGGCAACTTGACAATCACTTGGCTGCTCTGCAGCTGCTCTGTGATCTTAGCCAGGGGCGTGCCACGCAGCTGCTGCTCCAGCTGCGTCAGGCCCGTTTTGTTGTTGGGCAGCAAGATCAGCATGGACAGGTCGGAGTCCTTGTAGGGCAGCTCCAGGGCGGCGGCATTCAGCTCAGGCAAGTTGGCATACCGGAAGCGCTCCTTGACATTCATCATGGGCACCTCCACGGCGTCGACGTCGTTCAAATGGAATCTCTCATTGCGCGTCGCGTGCTCTGGAAACTGGTGCACCCAGTTCCCCTTAAAGTGTATCGCATTGATCAGCACCAGGCGGGTCTGGGCATTCAGCAGGCTCGGCGCCACCAGGTCCTTGATCAGCTTGTTCGTTTGCTGCTCCACCCACGAGTTGATGGCGGCCGCCGCCTCCACATTTCGCGCGAACTCAATATTCTCAGCAGCCGAGAGAAACTGTTTCGAGAGCAACTGATTGAACTCATCCTTCAGCTCATAGCCCTGCTTCACATAGATCTTGTTGGCTATGCGCAGGATGGAGCTTTTCTCATATGCCGCGAGCACTTGATGAAAACTCTCGGCTATTTGCTGAACGTCGCTGGAGACCAGGCCAAGACCGCGGTCCAGCTGCGCCGCCGTTTCACCCTCAGCGCCCAGGCGAGCCATCGCGGCGCAGGTTTGTATCGAGAACGGCGAGAAGACCACATTTGTGTTGGGCTTCAGTGCGATTAGCTTGCCATACAAATTGTTCGAGAATTCGACGAGTCGTTGACCGAACTCCAATGAATGATTTCCCTCCGGATTGGCCATGGCTGGACTATGGAGCTGACCTAATGAAATGGGCAGCAACAACAGCAGCAGCAAAAGCGCGTAGTTCTCGCGGCCTGAAAGTATTGTGAATGATGTCACGAATTCAGTGCTGATTTCATAAATTTATATAATTCGCTCAGTCGATGAGTCACCTCGTCGTTTGTTGTCTAGTTTGTTTTGCTGGCGTTGCTTAGCCGTTTTGCTAGCTTTGTGTTTTGTATACAAAAATGATAAGGGCTTTCTCCAACTGCGTTTTATTTGTCCAATTATTTTCTTTTTCAGCAACGAGCAGCGACAATCTCTCTGTTCTGTTTGCACAAGCAGGCGTCTGAACACCAACTGAAGACAGCCGCATAGTGCTTTGGTCTTTATACATGTTTTCGTACGTTTTGGATACATTCTCATTCTCTTTGCTTTCGCTCTGTTATTGCTGTGTGGATACAACGCTTTTACACCCTATGATAGCTTCGCTCTCTTAATGCTGTTTGCTCTCTGCAATTTCTTTTTTGAACGTATTTCGTCTTATGTGCGCCGGCATAACTGTATTAGGTCTCTTTCTCCCACGCTACCGTTTTGAGCTTTAATGTTTGTCATCGATATTTCATTCGCAAACATCAGTTGTAATTTAACACTCTAACGCGGCGTGCAAATTCCGACTATTCCGATTTTACAAATAATAAAAACTCATTTTTAATCAGCCGTATTCTAACAATAAAATGCAATTACCATTTTTGAAGAAACAACATTCGCATTTAATACGAATAATAAACAGACGAGCGGGAGTTTGCCGTCCAAATGCTCATAAATATTATTAGGTAATAGAGTTCGATTTCGAATTACTAACCATAAAACACATTACAATCAATGCCAATTCTTTCTCCCTGTCTATCGTTGTGTTAATGCAAAGTATTCAACATTAATTTTATATATTTTAATGTCAACCGGTTTCTTGTGATTGTTATTAACCTTGCTTGCGGTCGGGTATTTTTCACACTATCACCGACTACATACAAAAGCTCTTACTTCTTGCTGCTCTTAAATGCGCCTTTTGCTAACTGCGTGCCAGACTTAGCACATTCACTCTGCTTGTATTTGCTCTTAGCTATGCTCCCTTATTGCTCTCTTGTGCTTTGCTCTTTTACTTGCCTCTCTTTTTTGTTCATTGATGAAAACTTTTGTTTATGCATTTAATTAGACTTACCGTGTAATTGCACAGCTCGTTGCATATTGATTGTGTTTGGGGTTATAGTTGGGGCTTATAATTTGTATAAGAATCAGACCGTCAAACTTGTTTTGCGCACTGACGCGACAAACGTGCGATTCAAACTGAAAGACAATGTGTTCAGAAATCTTATTTGACTGCTTATCAGCTGCTTCAAGTCAAAGTAAGACTTTGTTGTTTGCAATTTCATTAAATAATCTGTGTATGTGTATGCTGATAATCACAAGTATGTAAAAAAAAACCCCCAATTTCAAGCAATGTTTATAACTGAAATCTTTCAGCTGAATCACGCTCTCTTCAATTCAGACCACAGTGCACTGTGTGCCAGTATGAGCAATCCAGTCCATGGCGCTCGACAGACTTCAGATTGGCCAAAGAGGTAAACATGTATGTGTATGTGTAAGTGTGCACAAAGAGCTTCTCTCACCTCACTCTCTAGCTGAGTGTTGTGCCAGAGTTTCAGAGTCAAAATAGTCAAGCTAGATTGAAGAAAAAAATACAATAAGCTACAAATTAAAAAAAAAAGTATTAAAAATAAGCTAATTATTTATATATATATTTATATTTGTCAAATGTTTTAATTAAAGATTAAAGATTAAAATTAAGAAGTAACAAAACTCTAGTCGAGACTGCTCGACTAAGAGATACGGACGAGCGGACGGACGGACGGACAGGGCTAGTTCAACTCAGCTCATCGAGCTGATCAAGAATATATATACTTTATGGGGTGTGGCACGCCTCCTTCTGCCTGTTACATACATTCGCACAAACGCATTATACCCTGGAATTTCAATTTTCAATGAATTCAGGGTATAAAAAGAATATACTAAGTGTACACTAAAAAACTAATAATTTCAAAAACAGACCTTATACGTAATATTGCGTTCAAGCCCTTAACATTTAATTGATTTCGTTATTTAACTAGCACAGAACTGGCAAGTATTTTCCCCAGCGAAAAATACTATTTTAGCTTAAAATAAGCTAAAATGGCAGCACGAGAGTCCGCCTGTATGGAAAATATCAGTACGCCGTAACGTTATTGTCTCATTTAATTTCTGTTGACTCAGACATTGGGTGTTATCAGAGTACCGTATGTGGTTGCTATTGAAAATTGTTTCACTTTGCTTTGGGGATTGTTTATTCACTGAGTGAGTAAAGTTTATTGATTATTCAATTGAAAAGTCAATTCGCATCTTAATTATGTCAGCGTTTTCAATTGTTTCAGGTTGTTTGGAAGCTGCGGAAGATGAGAATGCGGCCAGATGCATACGGCGACTTTGCCCGGGAGCTCTACTCGGCGGCACTTGAACAGAGTGTCGTGGAGCCCGCGGAGTCCGTGGGACTGGGCTGCAATGCCGTCATCTCGCCCATCTCAGTGCAAACTTCACTCATGCTGGCCTTGTTGGGAGCGGCGGGCAGAACGGCCGAGCAGCTGCGCGGCAGCTTGCGGCTGGGAGCCAGCGATCTGCATAAGATCGGTAGATGCCATAAGGCCATGTGGACGCAGCTGTGCAGCGCTGCTGGCAAGCGGATGACATTGAAGTCGGTGCATCGTCTGTTTGTAAATGAGAGGCTCCGGGTCCATCGGAAGTTCAATCAAATGGCCGAGGAGTACTTCGACTATGAGCCGGTGGCATTGAATTTCGCCAATGCAGTCGGAGCCACGCAGCAGATCAACGAGCTGGTCGAGCTGGCAACGGAGCACAAGATACGAGATCTGCTCCAGCCGGAGGCCGTCAATGCCGAGACGAGCGCCGTGCTCGTGAGCGCCCTCTACTTCAAGGGCCAATTCAAGAAACCCTTCACCCCGGAGTCGACAATGCGCGGCGTCTTCCACATTGATCAGCATCAACGGGCCGAGGTGGACATGATGCATCAGGAGGATAAATTCAAGTACGTCGAACTGCCCGAGCTGAAATCGCGCGCCATTGAACTGCCCTTCGAGGACTCCGATATCAGGCTGCTCATAATACTGCCCAATAGCATCTGTGGGATAGTCGAGCTCGAGCAACAGCTCTACCAAGTGGACCTTGACGACCTCGAGCAGCGCATGCATTTGGTGGACGTGGAGCTAGCTTTGCCCAAATTTGGCATCGACTTCGACTTGGATCTAACACCTGCACTCAAACTGGTAGAACAGACCAAAATATATAAAATAATAAACATCTTGTACTCAATCCATCCATCTGCCTGTAGCTTGGCATTTGCGATATATTCGGCAACGCGGCGGATCTGACTCGCATTTTCCAGGATGCCACGGGTCAGAAAATCTCAGCTGCCAAACATCGTGGCTACATCGACGTGAACGAGGCGGGCTGCGAGGCAGCCGCAGTTACCTGTAAGCCATAGAGTTGCCCCCCTCTCTCTGTCGCTCTCGCACTTAACAGATTTGTTTTATTTTTATTTTTTCAGTTCTTAAAATCGTTCCCATGAGCCTGAACATGCACACGAAGATCTTTAAGGCGGATCATCCGTTTGTCTTTTTCATACGCAGTAAGAAAACAGTTTTATTTGCCGGTCGGTTGGTGGCGCCACACAGGCGCCCGACTTCCATTGACAGCGATAAATAGATAATAGAAAATAGTTGTGCCTCTAATCAATTAAATATGTGTACGGCTAGTTTTATTCAATGCGTATTGCTGACTGATAAATATATATCCAGAAGCGCTAACAACAAGCCGACAGCAAGCAGTGCAATACACAAAGCAGTTCACAACTAGTGATGGGACATGTGCTTATGCGAGCTTTAGCTTTGACTGTAAAGTGGCGCCATCTATTAGACAGTAGCAGTCAGCGATGACAGCTGAGAATGCTCAGGATAATATATTCCATTGTGCAAGTCGAAAACAGCATACTACTGCTCCTCTCCAGCACTCCTGCTAGTGGTGTGGGAAATGTAATCTGAGCAACAGGGTATCACGCAGTCGGTATTGCGCTGTCTCCATAAACGTCTCTGTGGGTTAACCATGTGGAGGCTAATATTATATATGCCAGACAGCGCTCAGTTTTTTCGTCAATGTCAAGAGCAGCTCGTAAATTGTGAGCGAACAACAGCCAGAATGGAAGAGGAAGAGGCAGAGGAAGAGTTGAAGCAGCTGCTGTGATTAGTTTTAGCTGCAGTTGCCGCCGCTGATCTCGAGCGGGGATTGCAGCTGAGTTAGTTTGGCAACGGCTCGGCCCATCATCCGTCTCAGTGGGCCGCGCGCTCATATATTGCTGCTGTGTGTGTCCTGATGCACGTGTCCTGCCAGCCAGGCAGCCAGCAGGCAATAAATCAAAGTAGCTGCAGCTATCAATTCACAGCAGATAGAGAGAGACAGAGAGAGAGACAGAGAGAGAGTGAAGGAGAGAGGGTGTGAGGTGGGCATATTGCCAAGAGAGCTGAGAGCTGATGGCGAAATTTGCATGCCAGTGTTAAGTGACCAATGCATAAAGCACACCAACACACATACACATATATATATACACATATATATATACACATAGACACACATACACATGCACATGCACTCGTACGTGAAAAACAACTTTGCAGCTAAAAATCCTCAAAACACGCGAAGCAAATTTGTTGCAATCAGCCCTTCTTAATGCCTTGCAATGCGGGTAGAGTGAACTAGGTAGAGCGTATGTAACACATATCGAAGACTTAGAATATATAAATAAATATATATATATATATATATATATATATATATATATATATATATATATATATATATATATATATATATATATATAAATATATTTATATATATACAAATAGAATTTAGAATATCTAGTGCATTGAGCTGTTGGATAGAGTTAGAGGGTATTTGATATTCGTTCCTTTTGTTGGCTTTTTATCTGCCTCTTCTTTGTTGCTTCTTCTCTGCGCTTTTTGCTGTTGCTTTGTTTTATGGCGCCTGTACAGGTTGACCTCGGCTCACAGACAAAGCCTTTGGCACTCGCTGCTCATATTTGGCTTGTAGCTCAAATTGGCAAGTTGCGAGGGTTGTTTTGATAGTCGTGAAGTCGTGGGGCAATGATGAAGTTTTTTTGGCCTTTTCTATTGTTCGGTGAACTCTTGTAGCTACCCTCGCATTCTAAGCCGCCCAGAGACTTTGACACTCGAGCATAATGAATACGAATCGCTGCGACAAACAGCTGCAGCAGCAACAATTGCAAGTAGCAACGGCAGCAATGCGTCGGCAGCAACAATTGCAGCCGCGTCAAATATAATTGCAGCGAGTTTCGTGCGCTGTCAAAGCCTTTTAATTAAATCCGCCGAATGCTGCTGGCGACTCGGCCTTAGCTTCGGCTCCGACTCCGGCTCCGGCTCCGGCTTCTTCTGCTGCTGCTGCTGCTGCGGTAAGCTAATTGGACCAAAAATCTTTGCTCGTGCGGCTGGCCCACAACAACCGAAAAACACAAATTGAAATTGAAATCGAAATCCGAATGGCGGCGGAGACCGCGGAGCGAGGCAACAGCGGCTGCCAGAGCAGCGACAGTAACAATAATAAGAGCAACAGCAGCAATTGCCCAAGTAGCAGCAGCAGCAGTAGTAGTAACAACAGCAATATTAGACGCAGCAGCAGCAGCAGCGTTAACAGTAGTAGGATTATCAACAGCAACATCTGCAAAGGCAACAGCAACGGCAGCAACAGCCGCAAGAGCGACAGCAACAACAGCAATAGTATCAGCAGCATGAGCAGCAGCAACACTAACAACAACAGCAATAAATTTGAGGCAAATTTCATTGCTCAAGGTGGCAATTTCCAATTGGAGCACCTCGACAAGGCTGAGCTGTGACGGCGACGGCTCTGGGAGTGGGCAGCGCATCGAAGAAGCATATTGATATGCCAGTCACTGCTGCTGCTGCTGCTGCTGCTGACAACTCCTTGGCAACGACAACAGTTGCGCTTAAATTGGCAAACGCTGGCAATTAGGCAGGTAAAAATCCAAAGCAAAGAGTGCTTGAAGCGGGAGTGTATGACTGGCAGATACCCTGCTACTCAAGCTTTATCATACCTGAAATGCATATGCCAATGCGTACAGGGTATAAAGAGATCAAGAGAAAGAAAAAGATAAATTCACATTCAATTTAACATGCATGAAGCAGGCATCGAGTATCGAGTATGAGAGTATTGAGTATAAGAGTATTGAGTATGAGAGTATTGAGTATGAGAGTATTGAGTATGAGAGTATTGAGTATGAGAGTATTGAGTATGAGAGTATTGAGTATGAGCGTATCGAGTGTCGACACTTTGACACATGCTGTCTTCTTCACTCAAACTGAATGATAGATATAGAGACAGAGATAGAAAAACGTCGAGCATTTCTACATTGGCCGTTCCACTTGTATGCTCGAAAAATGACTGAACTGCAGCTAGAGATTACACTGATCGAGTCTTAGGTATTTTATTTTTATGCACGATCTTATTTAAATACACCATATAAATAAATAATAAATTATAAATAAATAAGAAATTAAATACGCTTTATCACAGTTTCCGTCGAGCTAGAGCTTAATTCCTTTATGGATATCGGACTAATCGAATGGCTATATATATATATATATATATATATATATATATATATATATGTATATATATATATATATATATATATATATATATTATATATATATTAATATGGCGAGAGTTCATCTAATTCACTTTCCATTTGGATCATATTAATTCTTTAGCCTCGCTACGCAACGAGTACCCGCAGATGTGCTCTTCTCTTCTCTTCTCTTTTCTGTTTGTATTCTTCTTCTATCTGTTCACTCATAGTCCTATTTGAGTGGCTTTCGTGCAAGCTCGCTCTCACTCAGCAAACCTCGAGACTGCATTAAGTAGCAGTAGTTCAGCTGTCTCTGTCTAACTCGCGCGGAGTGTCAAGAGAGACTGGCAACTCTGCGATAACTCTATAGAAGCTCTCAACTTCTTACTAATACTACTGAAGCAATAAGACAAAAATTGTATGAAGTCATATATATATACATATATAATACACTTATATATAACTACGACAAACAAACTTCTTTACAGACTCAGAGCTGTTTCCTTGCAGAAGGTTAGTCAAGCTCTGACACAATTCTAAAGCTATAAACCTGCTACACCCAGACACTAGTTTACCATATTAAAAAAAAAAAAAAACTCAAGCTGTGAGTTGGATGTCTCCACTTCTCCCTCTCTTCCACCTCTCGCTCTCCTCGACTATTTATACTCTGGCTTTGCTCTCTAGGTGCAAGACATGGGCTGTGGGTATCTGCTAGTTGGGCACTCCCGATGCTACATAACTTGACAGTTAATATGTTAATATCTCTTGGCCTTGCTCAGCAGCCACCTGGAGCTAGGCGCAATTGTGCACACGTCAGTCGCATTCGTTACTTTTCTCAGAGCTCGGCCAGGTAACTACAGGTGTCTCGCTCGGGCGCAAGCAGGGAGTTCTGTTCGGCTGTTATTATTATGTATGTTTCTGCTCGGCTCTGCAGTTGCATGTGACAACTTTGGTAATTAAGGAATTATGTCAAGCGCACCAAAGTCTGCCAAACAGTTTAAACTATCTCTTTCACCCGCTCTCCCTCTCCCGCTCCCTCCCTCTCCCACACTCAGTTGCCATGGCTTTTGCTTTGTGCAGATTTTGCTTGCATATTGCAATTTGGAATTTGCAATTCGCAATTGGCATTTCCTTCTCACAAAGTTTCCCGCAAGCATTTCGCAATCGCATTTTGGCCACAGGTCGATGCGAACGAGTTGCCCGCTTAATGGATGAGCCGCACAGCCTCCACGGGCTAGCGGACTGAGCCCCGTGTCTCCTTCAGCCTCTATTCGGGTTAAATGTCAGGGCTCAGTTCAAAGGCAAAATGAAAACAAGAAATTTTCTGGAAACCAAATTGAAATTCGTATTAAGCAACCAAAACAAAAAAACAAGTTTATATGCATTTTCACCTGAAATACACGCACACAGAGGTACACATACACACACACACACACACACACACACACAAGGACACTCACACAGAGACAAATGTCGCTACCGCAAAAAGTGATAATAAAAATTGGGCTGCAGCTGGGTTGGAGCCCGCTGTCGTTGGGTCACTGTAAAGTACAGCGACTGTTCGACTAAGAAATACCCTATATGAAAATATATATATAAAACTAGCAGCGTAGGCCGTTAGACTAAAGTCAAGACTCCAATTAGGCTCAGTATGATAAAACGAAAACCATTTCAATGGCTTTAGTCGACTGTGAGATACCCTATAAGATACCCTAAATACACTATATAAGGCTAGCACTAGACTTAATCAAGTTTAGACTTCATCAAGTTTATAATTGGCTTAAAAAACGAAAAGTATTTTAATTACTTTGCCCAGTTAAGAGATACCCTATATTTTCTTATACAACATTACTGTTGATAATGCTTAGGTTCCACACCATTTGCATAATTGAATGTAAGCGTGATAGACTAAGCGATACCCTGTCCGATAAAGCTATTTTAGCTTCGTTTACTAAACTGTCAAGATTAAAGCAGTAATATGCTGTATATATTAACGTCTATGGCAAAGAAATACCCTGTATTTAAAATTCACAAAATATTATGGATTCTGCAACTGAGATAAATATGTACAGTGCTCTAGACGTATATCGATACCCTGTATTTTGATAAAACGACATAGATCTATCTGATCATATCTTAAAATTCACTCAGATCATAGGGCAGTTACATCTTATATAAGCAGGGTTGATTCTGAAATGCCCTGCACTCTAGTAAAAAAGTTGATGCTGAACATTCACTGAGAGTAAGATCTTTATATATTTATATCAAGTCCTGCGCGAGAGTGCAAATGCCATACATTTTGGGGCAAACTCTACAGGGTATTATGAGGGACAGCCCCACTATGTATGTGTGTCGTTGGAGGCGGAGATGTTAACGCTTCAGCATAGACAGCTGCCATCGTGCGTATCTGGCCGAGTCAGGTTAATGAAAAACTTCGACATGTTTGCCAAAGGTTGTTGCTATCAATGGAAATGGGCGTGGCAGAGGGGCAAGGGGGCGGTAGGCTTAACATATTCTCCCTTTTTTTTTGGGTTCTGTCGGCATCCAAAGTGCAGAGCGTTGTCAACACTTTTAAACAGAGGCACTCGCAGAGCAGCTAGACGCAGAGTCTTAACTAACTAAAAAATAAATTGTATTAAATCTAGTTTAAGGGAATCCCAATTTGTGGTTATTTGTCTTGCACTTATTTGATTAGCAGCGTCTCATTAACATTTGTGAGTAGCTCGAGTCCTGCGCCTGTGCGGGATGCGAGCCGGCGTGCTGACAGCCGTGGCCCCATTCGAGTGGCCATTTCGCAAGCTAATTGTAAGCCTATCATCAGTTGCTTTATATTGGCATTTGGCATTGCGGTTCGCTCGGTTGAATATGAGTCAGGGTCCCAGTCGTTGCCTGGGCTACGCATCTGGGATGAAGGACATCAAGGTAGCCGAAGGTAGCCATGTCCCCGGCTTGAGTTGTTTATTTTCTTTTTCTTGTTCTTTTTGCTCTTCTCTGTGTTGTTTGGGCTTGAGGTTAGTTCAATTTACTAACAGTTGTTTGACAGCTTTACACGTCGCTGGGCAGGTGCTTGGGGTCTCGGCTTGTGCCTAATAAAGAAACCTCTTTGTGGCATCTAGTTTAGATGCAAATACAACTCTGGCCAGCTGCGATTCAGGCCAAGCTGTGCAAACTAATTGGAAATGAAATTACCAATTTACCAATTACGAGTTTCCTCCAAACTAGAGGGAATCAATTTGAATACATTTTAATAATTCCGCCAGGGACAGAGGAAAATTCTATTTCTATTGTTGATTGATGAGGAAGAATCCTACTGTGATTGGGAAGAAAGATCGCTGAGTTTAATAGAAAACGGATGGTGAATGAGATTATGATATAAGAATTTACTTTATCTATTATAAGAATATTTGGAAATATATGTAGAAGAGACTCAAAGACAAACAGACGTGTTGAAACAAGTGTGGGATGAAGTGAAGAAGAGAGAGAAAATCTATGTGAAAATTGAGTGAAAAACCTACTGAAAAACGTATTGAAAAGCATAGTGAACAGAACATAGTAAACAAAGAACCGCCAAGTAAAATAAATGAAAAACCTCCATATAAAACTGCCAAAAACTAAGGGAAAATTCGTGAAAAAACAGTGGAAAAAGTGTGGAAAATCGAGTTAAAAACTAAATAAAAAGCAAGTGGTAAATCAATATAAAACCAATGGAAAAACCAAGTGAAAAACATATGCAAAGAGTAAAAATTCAAATGAAAAATAAATCAAAAATAACTAAAAAGTCAAGGAAAATCTAATTAAGAATATTTTTTTATTAGAAAACGAAATGGCTTAAGTTATGAATTGGTTCAATCAAACTGAGTGAAACTAATGAAATTAATAATTAATTAAATTATAAAAAAAACCACTTAAAATTTGGAAAAGTTGTTGAACTTCAGAGGCAACTCAATTATCAATTCAATAATTGGCGGAATTCCTGGATACCTGACCAAAATCTGTGCCTGATTCTTAAGAAATATTTGAAACAATTCATAAGGCGAACTAACTAACTAGTTTACAGTTAACTCCAGTGATTGTGCAGAGTTCATAGAAGAGTAGAACGCGTTTGGGGAGCCGTAAGAGCAGCTGCCTCAAGGGCTGCAAGTTCAGCGTAGCTGAAATTTAGTTGGCCAAGTTTGGACTTCAGTTCGCGCCAATTGGTAGCAGCTGCTGCGAACATGTCCTGAGCTCGCAGCATTTCCAGGCGAAGCTGCGGTGCGTGTCCTGGCTAAGTGCACAGGCAAAGGCAACGCGGCCCAAAGCTCGTGTCGCTTGCTGCCACTGCGCTGCGTCGGCGCCTTGAGCCGTTGGAAGTTTTGTTTTGGTTGCAAGTGGACGTGCAACATGTTGTGTTTTGAATGCTGTGCGGCAAACAGTTGGCGGCAGTTAATAAAAGCCAAGCGCCAGGCCGAGCAGAGACCAGTCGACAAATCGCATGCGACGCGCGCGTCTCGCAGCCCCCAGAGAGAAACTCGCAAAATTGACTCGAGCCTAAAAACTGTGACTTAAGTGAATAACTGTATATATATATATATAAATATATATGTATGTATATCTGTGTGTGTTTGTGTCTATAATAAATCAGGTGCTTAATCAATCTCGTCGTTGACCTTTCGTCCAGCCACAGTGTTTTTATAGCATTCGGCGATTAAGTATACGCCAGGTAAGGCCAACAACTAAGCCCCTGCCAGAGCCAGCGAGTGTGTGAGCTGCCGTCTTGCATTTTACGAGCGCATTAAGGCCCCAATCGTGCACGGCACGTCCCGCTGCCAGAGTGTCCAGGTGTAACGCTCTATAAAGCACACTTAATACACAAATTGTGTGTTGCGATTGCCATCGCCGTCGCCGTTGATCTCCTTACGATTGCCTAATGAAAATTTATTGTAAGCGCATTAAAATTCTCAAATGTTGAAGGATTCCCTTTGCATCCGACTAATCTGCCAGCTTCCTGTCAGCCTGGCTTTGTCGGCAAGGGGAGGATTGAGGGCGCCATCAATACCAGAAATTCTGTTCGAGGTAGTGTTATGCATTTTTATTGTGCTCGCATATGGTAGGTATTCCTGCTTAATACTCTCCTCCGCCCCCATTCCGCCAGCTCCATCTGTCTCCTGCTCCCCTGCCATTCTGCTCCTTCCCTCTTCAGCAAGTTCTACTTTGCCTATTTCCGTAAAGATCTCCCACTCCTGCTGCCTCCCGCTGCTGCTCCGCCTTCTTCGTCCTCCTCATTCAGAAAAAAAGGCTCTTCAACTTTTTTGGGTAACGCCTGCAGCTTGGCTCGCAGCAACTTGTTTTGCAACTCGGCAATAAATTCAAAAATTGTGAAATAAATATGAATAAAGAAAGGGAACAGAGCGAAGCAGAAGTAGAAGTAGAGCACACGAGTTGCTGTATTTATGTCCTTTTACATTTACATTGCCTTTTCTATAATCGGATTTGAGTCCCAAACCCAAAGCTGTCTCTCCTGCTGCTCTATCAAAGGAAGTGTGCGAAGGCCTGACTTAGGCTCAGCCAGCACCCAGCAGTGCGATGAATATGTGAAGTATCCAAAGTATATTGTTTAATTGAATTTAACTTAATATATTTATAAATTACAAAACATATATTAATACTAAAATATTTTTGTGCTCGTTCAGAATAAATTAATTATAATACAATATACATACATTATATTTAATTAAATATTTTTATTTAGTACTTTTTGTTAAGCGCATTTCTCTTCTCTCAATTTGATTTATGCTTTGGCTCAGCTCATAGACTTACACTTGTGAGGTTGAACTCAGTTGTTCCGTTCTTACTCTATTTTTCACACGTTTCTTTTTCTCTTGTACTGTTTGCTTGATCGTGCTCAACGCTCGGCCTTTTTGCAACAACAATCGCTTCATTAGTGCAGTCGTGCCTGTTATTCATTCTATTCCTCGCACGCTTTTTTCGCTCTCACAGTCCGTCGGCTTGATCAGCTTTTGGCGCTCGCCGTTTCTACACACGATTAACTCAAGAGAACAACAGGCTGACGAGCACATTGCAGTTGCTCGTGTCTCGACAGCCCTCAAATTGTTAAGCTCCGCGGCCAGCGCCGCATTAAGCATTTGCATTGGAGAGTGGCAGCTTCAATCAGTCACGACAGTTTTTCACTCTATCCTTCACACGCTTCATTCGCTCTCACGGCACGTCGGCTTGATCATGCTCGGCGCTCGTCGTTTATGCATATGAGAAGCCAACAAACGTTTGAATAGTGCAGTGAAGTCGCTCGTTCCGCGACAGCTTTGCAAACTGTGCAATATGCAAATTTGATTCCCTGCGCACGTCTTGCTTCAGTTTCAGCACGATGCGAAAGCAATATGAGCAAAAACATAGGGACATTACCGCTCTTACACCTTCAAAAATATGATCAACGGTAAGAGTGACTGCAACGCAGCTCTGCCAATGAGTAACGATACTATTTGACAACTGCTATATATAGAGCCCGCTTGAACTTTCTAGTTTAGTCTTTCGTTTCGATTGAGTGGAAGCGGATCAAGCTGTTTGCTGGCATGTATGAATTTAACTTCTATATTGTGCTTTTGGTATTTATATTAAATATATTATGTTAAGCTCATTTTATTTGATATTATTTAATGTGCCTATTTTACTTAATATATATTATAATTAATTTTATTTATTGTTATTTATAAATTATTATTTCTTTAACTTAATCTTGCCTTCAAAGCAAAAGATTCTCTATAACATGACTTATGTATATTTTGCCTACGTTGCTAGAAATTTTTAAAAGTTAATGAATTAGAAAATAAACAAAATTATTTTTGAATAATTATTAATTATTTTGCTAATTGCCTGTGCCTTTCAGACGTAATTTCCTAATTACATTTGCCTTTTTTTGATGAAAAGTCAGCATTTAGAATGTTTATTTTTTTTTTCGTTTTGCAGCATTTGCACTTTTTGCCTTGAATTACGAATGTTGAAGGTTAAAGTCAGCTTTAAATATTTACTGAAACGAATAAAAAACCAAAGCCTCCAGTAACTTCGCACAGTTTCGCTCAACTTATTGACTGAGCTTCCTGCACTCGAAGTGTGCCAGGAACAAAAAGAAGCAGCTAAGAAAAATCACAACGGCTTAGCTAAAATACTCACCTGCCGTGTCACACACACACACACACACACACACACGCACACATACTCACTCACACACTCTCTATATACACACACTCATAAATAAGCAGTCATGTGTTTATGGTAGATTAAACGTTCTGCTGAACCAGCTGCAAATGGGGAATAACAGGCACATTTACACACATCCATAAACACACACACACGCACACACAGATAGCCGTGGCATGCGCCTGCCTCTGGCTGATATTTTTACATTTTTTCCCTATATATACTCTGTTTACAATGCGCAAAAAGTTGATATTAGCTTTGATGCATAGCTCGAGCAGGCAAGCCAAGACATGCCCACTTGGGCGTATTGTTCATATATCCAAAACTTATAATTTGAGTACTTAAATGCAGCCACGCCCACTCATTAGACACAGTAATGCTATAGGGGAAGGCTTTGTTTTGAGTCAGGTTCATCTTAGCTCTGAGCTCAGCTCTCAGACTCGACTGAACTCAGTTTTCATGCCATGTTTAGTTGTTGTTTTGGCCATAATTAGTAATACATATACTTTTTATCTAGATAACTTTGGAAAGCAGCAGCAAAAATTTAGTTAAGCTTCAAAAGTTTCTAATGGCAATTAAAAGTTGTTGGAAATACAAGAAATTTGGATTTAATAAAACAGAAAATAATTTCTGGGTAGTTTAGTAATTTAGCTAGAAATTATTTAAAGTGCGGTATATGAGTTCATATCAGCAGAAATTGTTGCTTTATTTTTAGCCAAGTATTATGGTCTAGGCTGAGTTGCTCTAAGTGGCTAAATCTATGCAGCTGGACTTAGATTCAACAGAATTTGTCTAGCATTCACTTTGTGCTTACTGGAAAAACTTTATATATATATATATATAACTTTATATTATATATATATATATATATATATATATATATATATATATGTACATTATTATTATTTATATAATATATTATTAAAATTAAATAGGCAGACAGTTTATATAATTGTATCTCTCTCAGTTTTAGCTCATAAATTTCCTCCTAATTCAGTTCTTATTGGATTTGCCCTTAGTCTTATATGATTCCCTTGCTTCTTCAAATACTTATTATAATATGCTTAATAGAGCATTGCTTAGTGGATTAAACCCACATCATCACTCTCTGCATTCCATTTTGGCGTCGTCTCTTGTTTTTTGCCGGAAACAGCGCATGGCTCAGTCGGCTATGCCCGCTTGACGTCTTTTCTGCTGCTCATTCCTAACGTTTTTCTATCGCTAAGTAAGCATCTCATTTGGTTAGAACAGCTGCTGCTTTACATGGCGCCCAGCCAGCTGCACAGCGTGAGCAAAAGGAGAAGCTAGGGATAATCAAGTCTAGACCGGATGCTGAAAATGCGGCACTTAGTTAGCGTTATAGCCGCGCCGCACTAGCAGGTCTACTATATATGAATACATATACATATACATATACATATATGTATGTGTGAGAGTGCGAGTACATACAAATTCAATTTGAGCTTCCATTAAAGTTTGTCAAAGTTAAAGCCATGTCTCATTTGTCATAGGCAAAGCATAGCTTGCTCTGTCTGACTCTCTTCTTATCTCTCCCTCTCTCTCTCTGTCTCTCTCTCACTATTGTCATTAATTATATTTGCGGCATTTGGAGAGGCTCTGCATTTGATGCTGCTCATTTTATTACTGGTCAAAGCCTGGGGCTGAGGCCTTGTGGCGTCGCTTCTAATGCAGCTAATGAAGCAGCCCAAATGCCACGCCTCAAGTGACTTGAGCATCTCGAATGCTACGCTTTATTAATGAATCACGCCTGCTGAGTCACCGCACATACCCTTTGCTTAAGCCTCGCTCGCATTTGCATATTACGCACACGCCGCATGTGACACGGCCTCAGTTGCCAGCTCAAGATGAAGCAACTGAGCCTGGTGACTGCCCAATGCTCGCTTAGCTAATAGTAGAAACTTGAACTTACAGAGAAATCACAAAAATTATTTATGCTTTATATTATTGTTGTGCTCATCAGTGACAGCTGTCCTCATAGATTTACAGTTGTAATTTTGTACTCAGTTGTTCTGCCTTTTACTCTGCTTCTCTCAAGTTTTTTGCGCTCACGCTCTGTCACTTTGATCATGCTCAGCGCTCAACGTTTTTGCTATTTCGTTTGATTAGTGCATTCGTGCCTGCTATTCATTCTATCCCTCACAAACTCTCACAGCTCGTCGGCTTGTTCAGCCTCGGCTCTCGTCGTTTCTGCACACGAAAAACTAAAGAGAACAACGGGCTGATGAGCGCAGTGCAGTTGCTTGTGCCTCGATAGCCCTCAAAGTGTTAAGCTCAAGTGAAGTTAAGCGCTGCTTTAAGCATTTGCATTTGAGAGCGGTAAATGGCCTCATAGATTTACTGTTCTATGAGACGCAATATAAGAAGATTCCCTACAGTCGCGACAATTTTCACTCTATTCCTCACACATTTCTTTCGCTCTCACTGCACATCGGCTCTATCATGCTCGGCACTCGTCGTATGCAGTAGAATATGATCTGCTAGCAAACGTGTGATTAGTGCATTGAGCCACTCGTGCCACGACAGTTGTGTTTAAAATTCCTTGCGCACGTCTGGTTTCAGTTTTACCATGAACCGAAAACAATAAGAGCACAAGCATATTTGAGTTAAAAAATCATAGTGATACGTACAGGTGTAAACATAGAATCGAGAAGAGAACAAATCAAGCCAATTGCAGAACTTCTCATATTTTTTCTGCACACAAACTGTTCCCATCAAATATTAACTGACAACAATCAATATGCTCCCTTTACACCCAATGAGCGCGCAATAAAAGCCCGATTGCAATGCTTATGCAAAGTGCACAGTAAAGCCATAAAAACAGAGAAAAAATCATTTTTTGCTGTTCACATTTAATTTTTTTGTATATTTTTAATATGATTTCATTTTCGCATTTTGATAAAAAATAAAAAATTAAAAGCACATAAAAAGGTTCAACTAGGGCCGCCGTCTGTCCATGGCGAAGCGCTCAAGCGTTTAAATGGCAGACAGCTGCCCCCCCCCTCCACCCACTCTGCCATAAAAGGTCCACACCTACCGCCTACCCCTACACCCTTCCCTAGGGGCCTGTTATGTGTGTGTGTGCACGCCCTAATGCGCCCATTTCCACTTACTTTAATAGTTTTTGTTCTTTTTCGGGCATCAAGCACTTGGCCGCACTCTAGACCTTACAATGGGGCACTGTGAGCGGCTCTCAGGCTGTGAGTGCTGCAAGCTCTAGTTCAATTTTGAACAACTAGTTCAACAGACTTGAGAACTAAAGTCAAAAGTCAACTATATCAATGTTCATTAATCATTTAGTAGTTCCGTAAGTTCAGACATGATATGAATGATAAATGTATATTATTTTGTCAGCTCATGAGGAGTTTTGTAAATTCTAGTTCAATTTCTATGAACTAGTTAATTCGCGAACTAGTTCATTTATAATTTAATAGAGGCGAATGAATTGGTGAATTTAATTATAGTACTCGCTTAATTAAAAGAATATAATTATGAATCGTTAACTGGAACTGGTTCATAGCAAAATGGTTCAACCTCAATCGAAATCTCGTACACATCTAGATTTTTTCTTCAATTGGCAGAAATATAGTTAGATTGCTAAGGAAATGAACTAGTTCATATGAACCAATGCGCTCATATTAACTTATTTTGAAGTATATGATTCAGGGCTCGAAATGGCTTTAATTTGCTGATTCTTGTTGAATTGACTAACTAAGGCAGGGCTCTGATGAACGAATATTGAGCAAGTTCACTAGTTCAGTTCCATATAGCATTCAATATTACACAGCTCTAATAGAAATCTCGTCTATAGAACGCACACACACACACACCTTTACACACACACACAGAGAGGACTGCTTGAACTTTTTTGTGTGTCGCCTTTGCCCTAACCAGGCATTGATTAAAATGCCACAAACAACTGATTGCTTGAGTATCCCTTTTTAAGAGAGTAGATGTGTGTGTGAGTGTGAGTGTGTGATTGTGTCTCTGTGTGTGTGTGTGTGTGTATATATCTAATGGTCAGGCAAGCACTTTTTTGATTGTTTCTAAGCCAACAGTTTATTGAAATTTTCAACAACTTTTTGCAGCAGTTTAAGTGTGTGTGCGTGTGTGTGTGTGTGTGCGTGTGTGTGTGTGTATGTGTGAGCGCGCCTTTTGATGGCACTTAATGACTACATAATGTTCAGTTTGAGTATTCCTGGAATGTGGGCCAAAGCTTTTGGCAAACAGAAATTGTATTTTATTAAAAGCAATTTCAACTTGGCGACAAAATGCCCCAAGAGAACTAGAGACGGTGAGAGCGCGAGGAGGAGCAGGGTGAGAGATAGAGCGGGGGTAGTTGGAGCAAAACGTTTTCAAGCACGTCTCGCAACTTGATGTTTTCTAATGGCCGCAGTTGAGAATTATAAATTATTTATGCACAGCGAAAACGCTCGACGACAATTTGTATAATTGCGAGGGAAAACAGATTCGTGTCGAAATATATATATATATATATATATATATCTTACATGAATGGCTCGTAGATAGTGTAATGTGTGAGCGAAGCATAATAGACAACGTGCCTAAATGAACCACTGGGCTACTAATTAAGAGGTAAAAAGCTGTCGCTGCCACTGCATGTGCCGTGCTCATTAACAATGCATTTGCAACACACAAAATGTTCATAATTTGATAATACGCCCCGTTGCACAGGGCGATGCGATGCGATGCGATGCGAGGCGAAGCGAGGCGATGAGAGGCGAAGCGAGGCGATATCTAGCTGGCTATTTGCACTCCATCAAGTGGAAAATCAAAGCGCAAAAGGCCCGCAGACACTGACTACTGACTGTGACATACTCTGCTCAGCCAAAGCAGCTGCAAATTGACTTCATGACGATGCAAATTTCAAAGTGACTCTAAAACTGTGAGAGTGAGTGCGAGCGAAGCATAGTTCTGTCTCTTTCTTTCACTTATTAACATTGTTTTGCTCTTTTCTTTAAATCTTCTTATGTGTATCGTTCGGTTTCTCTCTCATTTTCTCTTTCTCTGTGTCTCTTTCTCTCTCTGTTGAGACCTGACTGTATATGTATTTCAGTTTGACTTTCCTCATCTCTGTGTCTTAGCTTCTCTATTTATCTCTCGCTCGCTTTATACATTTCTGTATCTCTATTTTCGTTTGCCTCTTCTTCTACCTGTAGCCCGCTTTGCCTTTCTTCTAGGGTCTCTCTCTTATCTATCTCACTCGTGGTCTCTCTCTTTTCTGGTCTGTTTGCTAGTTCTCTCTCTCTCCTTTTACATATATTTTTTGCAGCTTTTCTCAGTTTGGTCTCCTCTGTCTTTGTTTATCCTTTTACATGTATTCGCGTTTCTGCTTGGCTCTTCCACTGTATTTCCTTGTCTCCCCCTCTATATATCTATGTTTCTCTTGCTCTATATTACTCTGTCTTTTCTTTCCAAACTGCCTATGACATTATGCACATTTTCTGCTTCAGTCCATTTCTCTCTCTCTCTATCTCTATCTCTCTCTCTCTATCTCTATCTCTATCTCCTTATGTTTCTGTTCATTTCCTTCCTTGATTATGTCTCTCGATAAAATGTCACGAAACTTTGTAAATGGCATAGAGGACGCCTTCGTTGGCTCTCGCCTCTCTCTCCGCCTGTGTCTCTCTCTCTCTCTCTGTTTACTACTCAGTCTGCATCCATCCTCGGCTGCATCCGTGATTGACACTCAAGCTGCAACTTGAAAGCAGCTGCTCTGGCTCGATCAATCAATATGCATTTAGTGCCCATTGAAACAGTGTATGAGCGGGGGTAGCATCTGCAGCATCCACTGCAGGGAGCGCCTCTGGGGCCATCTCATGGCGGCTGCCTTTACAGGTGGCAGTTGCACAATGGGCGGCGGCAGGAGACAGTGTCAGTGGCAAAACTGTCGAACTGGCATCGGCATCGGCATCGGCATCTGGCAGCAGTCGAATGTCGCTTTCCATTGGCCATTTTTAATAAGGAAGCATTGGCCAACTGAACTGCCGGCTCATGCTTGGCTGCCCACAGTCGACAGTCGACAGCCGACAGGAGGAGCGGCAGCGGCAGTAAAGTAGCAACTGTGGCATTGACGATGACATGCCTTGGTGGCCAACTAACTGGCCGCAAACATAGTGCAAACTTTTGCGCTCTTCCGCTGTTTGTCAAATAAACAGTCGAAGCAAAACTTTCGCTTACTCGATTTTTATGCAACTCGCCCTTTGGCATGGCGTGGCATGGCCAACCCACAAAGGGGTAGATTAATGTGGATCAAAGGGAAACGGAAAACAGAAAACAACAGTTGCCTGCAGTCAACAACTTTTGTATTTAGTTCATTACTGAGCCGTGTACAGAGTAACTGCTAGTCGTACATGCCTGAGTTGCGAGTACGAAAAAAAAAAAACAATAGCAAATTTAAAGTGCGCCATATGCGATGCTAAGTCAGTCAGGCACATGAGCAGAGCAACGAAAAAAGAAGAACATAGATGCGATATACCCTGTAAATGGATAAATAGTGAGAGTCGGTGTGTTGGGAGAGTGAAAAGGGAGGGATAGAAATAGATGAGTGAGAGTTAGAGAAAGGGAGAGATAGAGATAGCGAGAGATATAGGGATAGATAGAGATGTAGATAGATTGACAGAGATGGGTAGACAGAGAGATAGGTGGAGAGGTAGTTAGAGAAGTAGATAGAGAGATAGAGGGAGATAGAGGGAGAAAGAGGGCTTCCCATGAGTAAACCCATGTTAAAACGTTCTTTTCTAAAATAGTGCCAACGGAAAACTGCAGCTCTGTTGACTACAGGGTATCTGCTAGTTGCGCAGCCCACACCTCAACAGTGTAAACTTGTTGCTGTTATTGCTTTTGTTGTTGTTTAGCTATTGGCAATCTCAGCTTAACTTCCTGCTGCCAAACACACACACACACATAGCTTCAACCGCCATGAGCTGTGAATTCCTCTGCGCTTTATTTCCACTTTTTTCGCATCTCAATTTTCATACACAAACATATATTAATATATATGTATATGTATATGTATATGTATTTCTCGTTTTATTGGAACTGACAGAGCAATCAATAAGTTCGCATATCCGCCATGCAAAGCGGTTCAATGCATAGCTAAAAGTTTTCTTTTTTACTTTTCTATTGGCGCCCGTGAGATACGAAATCGAAGCGCTCGAAAGTAGGCAACGAAATTTCGCAGCTGGGCGCAATTAAAGCTGGCGCATTAATGAAGGACACTTGAAAGGGTGCCGTTATGAGTGGTGCTTAAGTCGCGGCCTGGAGAAGTGAGGCAAATCGGATGTTGGGGCCATTTTTGGATTTATTTATGGGCCCCACATTGAAAAAGGCTCAAGAGCTAAGGGAATGGGCTAAAAAGGTAATCTCCTCCACACTGTCAAAGAGTTTGAAGTGAATGGCGCGCCTGATTGAGGATTTGAGGTGTACGAGATCGAGTCGAATGGTAAATACTCTAACAGAGTGAATACGAGGGTGGCATTAAAAGTTGACTAAAATATCTTGAAATTTGTATTTAAATTTAAAATGAAACCGAATGACCTTTGCCAACGTGGGTACTTGATTGACCCATTCGAATACCCTGCAATCTCAGTAATGTCTCAATTAAATGCTTAGGCATCCAGGCATCCATTGCCTGTTTGATATCAGACTTAAATCATGTTTCACTGCTTCAATATTTGCTTAAATCGCGATTTACATTCCCTTCGCATTCAGCTGCTGTTGACATGGCCAGCAAATTGGCTAACAGTTTCATCAAAGCAACTCATAGAAGGGGACTGAGCGAGACAGAGATGGTGAGAGTGCGAGAGTGAGAAATGGAATAGATAACAACAGAATGCTCATCGAAGCTAACGATTGCTACATTATATAATATTATCATAATCCTGATTGTGATGACACTCATCAGCGGCTCATCAAGGCGGAGCTGTGGCCGGTCGAAAAGGCCCGCAGCGCGAGCATCTTCTTCTGCTTCTGCTTCTGCTTCCTGCCCACTGCCAGCCAGACGCACAAATCTCTTTATAGTCGTCCGTTGTCTTGGCCGAGCCTCGCTGTGAAGCGCACAAAAAATTAACTCGGGTCAACAAGGGGCGGCTCTGGCATAGGCGTATTTATTGCACCGTCTCGGGCCGACAAGGAGGGCATATGCGTGGCCAGTACATACATGTGCTTAGCTACTTTGGGGGCGTGGCAGCGGCTTGACTAGAGAGAGTTAACCTAAGCCATATAGATTGACTTTTGATTTTTATGACTAGCTCTAGTCGGGAGTGACCAACTGGGAGATATTTTGCTACAATAGAAGTGAATGATCTCAGCTTATGCTCTGCCACGCCTTCCTCTGCCTGCCACAATAATTATCTCATAATATTTAATATTATTAAATTAATTTGTATTTAATTTCACATACATTTTCGCTGCCTGCGAGCAGGTTGCAGTCAGGCATGCCCGACTGCGGCCATCTCACTTGCTTCTTATATCCTTACTTAAACAATTTTTTATTTGTTGGCATTTCGCAATTTATTTTAAATTTCTTTAGCTGATGTGGGCACGTGGGGCTTTGCTTCTACTTTGTCCTTAGTTGATGTTCGTTCCAGTTGTTAAATGTTGTTGTTGTTGTTGTTGCTGTTGTTGTCGATGTTGTTGTTGTGGCGGATCTACGCCTCGGCCAACTGCTTGCCTCAGCTGCTGTTGTAGGACTCACTGACTCTCTGTCTGTCTCTCTCCCCCTCTCCCTCTCTCTCTCCCTCACTCTTTGTCTGTATCTCTATCCATCTGTCCATTTGTCTGTCTGTTTGTCAACGCCGACGGCTGTTTCGTGTTGCTCTTTTCCGGTTTGCACTTTGAGATATTTTCCACCAATGCTTTTCATTTTAATTCCCAACATAAGAGAATTTTACGTTAAACGAGGTTAGCTTCAGCAGTTGCTAAATGGAAGATATAAGTTTAAAATTTATTTAAATTTATGTGTTATACTGAAATTTAAATCTATTTATTAATCTCATTAGTCTATCAGCGAGTTAAGTCTAAGAAATCTACTACATAGAGTGCTAGAGTCATAGATGTTTGAGTCTACCCTGATCTATTTATATATCTTAAAACTCATTTAAAGTTATAAATTCTCAAGTTATTTCAATGAAAAACTTTTCTAGAACCAGAATCCCTAGAATCATGAAAATGCCACTCACAGAGTTATATTACCCGTAATTTACGTCAATAAAAATATGAACGTAATCTTCTAACTTTTAAAAAATTACATTTATGAGTTTTTTCCCTCTGAATGCACACTTATTACGCCGTATTCCAAGAATTTCAAGAATTTTAGAAGAAATGTTAGAGGTCATATAATTCATGGTAAATAAGTAGGAGATTTAAGTGTATTTTGAGCAATGTCTGCCAATATTCGCGATTAAATATCGTACTTTTTTTGTTAGATTTAAGTGTGCAATTCATTAGAATTTCGAATGAATTATTATTCATGTTGCCAGTTGGATTGCTCATTTGTTCCCATTCAAGGGCTCTCCGTTCTCATTGCTGTTCTCAGCTTTGTTTCAGTTTTTGATAATATCTTACGATTGGCTTTCGCTGACCCCTTTGCTGTTCTCATTACACAGTGCGAGTGTGCTGCCTCATGCGTACACTTTGTGCTGTTCTCACCACTAGTTCGGTCTCAGTTTCAATTTCTGTTTCCATTGCGGTCCTAATTTCTATTTTTAAGCTGTTCCCATCACCCTCAGCTGATTCAATTGCAGTGCTTATTCTATTTTTACCGCTGTTCCCATTTCTGTGCTCATCTTAGGTTTTATTTTCTCACACGGCTCATTTGTTAGTGTTTAAATGTATACACATGTTGTTGTAGTCGTTGTCGTTGTGCATGGCTATTGTAATGCTTGCTATGGTGTTCCCATTTCTGCTCACTGCTGTTCCCATGTACATTACTGTTTCTGTCTCTCGCCGCGTCTCAAGCGTCCGTTTTACAAGCTTCTTCTCTTGTTGTTTTTGTTGTGTGCGTAGCCTTTGTAATGCTTGGAATGTTGTTTGTGATTTTCTTGCAATTTTTTGCTTCCTGTATGGATGTATGGACGGGGGGAGTTGAGTTTTTTACTTGTTCCCTTTTGTTGGCTACGCAGCACCGTTAAATTCAGCCACGCGTAAAGCGCGCTTTATGAATTTCTGTGCGCTCTCTCTATTACTTCTAGTACTTCGTCTTGCAGCAGCATTTTTATATTTATTTGCAGACTTTTCTGCTTAATGGGACAGTGCTGAGCATCGAGCAGCGGGAATTGGGGTTTTGGGCTATTTTCTAACTACATGAGTATATATAATTATGAATTAAAAAACAATGTTGAATTGAAAAATGTTAATAATAATAAGAATAAGTAAAATACAAATAAGTAAAAAAAATATAATAGTATAATAAAAAATAATAAAATTAAATATATAAAAACACAGAAAAATATTTAATAATATTAATAAAAATAATATAATTATTATAAATTAAATAATAATATTACAAATTCAATTTGATTTATTATAAGTTTGAGCGAGCTACAGATTTTTTTGTCGAGTGGCAGCACTGTCAGCTCTAGTCAAGCAGCTCGGTGAGAGAGAAAGAGAGGAATAGATGGGAACAGAACAGTGGGAGGCAGAAGCAGCAGCAGCAGCAGCAAGCAATCGCATACTTGCAGCTGCCAGCAGCTGGCGCTTTGGGCATTCGTGTTTATTAAGTCTAATTCAATTTTGTGTGAATTTTATTTATTTTAATTTTTTTTCTGCTGCATACATTAAAGGGCGCAGCGAACTGTTTCCGTTTCCGTTTCCGTTGCTGCTGCTTCACAAAGAAATGTTGATGACGATGTTGCTCAAATAGGTTTCGTCTACAACAATTGTTGAACAGTTATTTTTTTTTGTTGCCTCGAGGTGTGCGGATTGCTTGTTGCTGTTGCTGTTGTAATTGTTGTACTTGTTGTAGCAGTTGTAATTACACACTTAGCAATTTAGAGACGACTCTCTGCGTGTGCTGCTGCGTCTGCTATGAAGTTTTTAATTAAAACTTTGATAAATAAGCTCAATTTATCTGTCAAAGCTGCTGCCACCTGCCCTCTCTCTCTCTCTCTCTCTCTTGGCCTTTGTCTAAAATACGTCCGGGGAAAATAGGTGCACCAATTCCAGTCACGTTACAATCTTTGAAGTAGCTAATGAATTTTCCGCTTAAAGCTCCTGTAAACAGAATTCATGAATACGAAAATTATGATGCATGCTAATTATGAATAAGCCAAAAAGAAACCAACGTTTATACATACACACACACACAAATACATATACATATACACATACATATATATCTGCATATTTTATTTATTTTCTAGGTAGCTATTTTCTAGCAAATGATTTATGTGCATGCCAAATGGCTCTGTGTGTGTGTGTGCGTGTGTGGCTTTTCCCATGAAGCATTTTCCACGCTCTGCTCATAGAAAAATAATTAAATTGCAATTAACTTTATTATAATTTATGTGTAGTGAGCAAGTAGCAGAATAAGCGAATATAAATATATATATAGACAAGCAATATGCTCACTCTTTACTTTGCTCTTTCTATCTATCTATCTCTCTCTCTCTTTCTAAGTTACTTGGCCTTTAATAGAGCTCTTTTAAATGACAATGTATGCTCACTTCTGCATGGTATATGCATACATTTTCATTTCTAAAATTCTCAACTGGTTATGGCTTGGCAAAGGTTTCAAGTAGAAGAAACTGATTATGCTTATTCTTATTCTTCTATATATGGGAGATTCTAGATATGCATAGAATATGATTACTTTTTAATAAGTTGATAAGTAATAATACAAAAGTTGAGCTGTATACCTATATATATATATATATAAAATATATTTTGCTTTATCTTTGCAAGATTTAAGACTGCCTCGACTCGTCTCTCACTTCAGCACTCACTTCATAGACACTTCATCACAACATATAATATTCAACTTAACACCAAGCTCACTCTAATATATAAATCATATATATATATATATATATATATATATATATATATATATATATATTCCTTATCTAAGCAAGTTTCATGTGAAGATTGCAAAAGTCATAAAAATAAATTTATATAAATTTATATTGCTCTTCTTTTAGACCAGACTCGCACATGTTACCCCCTCTCTCGCTCTCTCTTTCTCTCACCCAAGCTTTCATACCTTTAAGTGTATTTAATATTCTTCTATATACATATATATTCATATCCTTTTAACGCTTGACTGCGTCCTTTGATATGTTATAAAATGCAATTTTTATTTTAGACTCAGACACACGTATATACATATACAGATGCATAAATATAACTGTGTATTTATGTCATTTGCATATTTGATAAATGCTTGCAATATTTGTCTACGTGTGTGTGTGTGTGTGTGTGTGTTATGAAACAATTTGTCATGTTGCTTTGTTGTTTGAGTTCATGTATTCGACTATGATCAATTTTTATTGCACTTGTCATACTTGAGCAAACACAAATGAATTGCCCAAATTGCTAGAGACACACACACGCACACACACATACACACATACATACACACACTCAGCCTCACCCCTTTAAGTGGGTCAAAGTTGTGGCCAATGCAATCTTCGGCGTAAAAACTGCGCACACATCTGGCTTTGTGTATGCGATTAACCCACATGGCACACAGTCACACCCTCTCTCACACACACACACACACACACAGAGTCACACACATGTGAGTGAAGTTCATGTCGAGTTGTTTCTCGAGAGCTTTTCTCGCTGGCTTTTTGGACTGTGGTACGTGCGGCAGCATCAAAGCCCATCGCCATGTCTACGCCGATGCGGATGACAATGGCAATGACAATGATGATGATGATGATGATGATGATCATCATGGTGATAATGATGTTGCCGGCGCTCATATGCTTAAGGAGCACAAAGGAGCAGTCAACGTCCTCCCGCTCCCCCTCCGCCCGCTGCGCCGCTCAACTGGCCTCTGTTTGTGTTCAATTTGTGGTGCACACAGTGTGTGGCAGCTGCTCGCTGACAATCGGTGACGTCATTGACAACGTGACGTGACATGGCATGCAACATGGGCAACTAGTTGGACGAACTTAACTATTCCACTGGCTGACTAGCTGCTGGGCGCTTGCACCCAAGCGAAGCAGCTGCAAAATTTCATTTTGCGCCTGATTAACTTTTTGCATTCATTTTTATGCTAGCCCCAACCAGCCCCTTCTTCGATCCCCATCCATTCCCCACACATCCCACACAGTTTGCTGACCTTTTTTATTATTTTTCTTCCTCGTGCTTTTCACTTTGCCCGTTGGCTTTCACGCTTCGATTGCAATCAAATTTATTAGATCTTTCGAACCGCAAAACTCGACTGGCGAAAACTTCCAATGGTCAACCTTTTTATACCCTGAATCCATTGAAAATGGAAATTTCAGGGTATAATGTTTTTGTGCAAATGTATGTAACAGGCAGAAGGAGGCGTGCCACACCCCATAAAGTATATATATTCTTGATCAGCTCGACGAGCTGAGTTGAACTAGCCCTGTCCGTCTGTCCGTCCGTCCGTCCGTCCGTCCGTCCGTCCGTCCGTCCGTCCGTGTAAACACCTGGATTTCTGCAACCACAAAAGCTAGAGACTTCAAATAAAAAGCAAAATGCTCGATAATACCATACGCTGTACGAGTTTATTTTTTTTTTTCGATAACTCATCCCATTTCTTTTTTATCGATAACTATCGAAAATATCGCTTTGTTTTTGAGGTCTGGCGTGCACACCGTTAAAGATAGAATCGTGCACTAAGTTGTGGTTTATAGCTATATTGAATCCGCACATTTTGTCATTTTTGGATTTTTGATGCCACGCCCCTTTCGCCCACAATTCAACAAAATCGATAACTCACGTATATCAAATACTAGAGACTTGAAATTTGGCAAATAGGTACATTTAGATGTCATAATCATGCCCCGAAAATTTCATTAAGAACATAGGTCTAGAAAAAAAGTTATTAAACAATAAAGTTTCCATAGCACAGCCTCTGCTGCAGCCGAAAAACTGCGCAGTCAGCATATTACGTGCATGCATATGTTTGTGTGTGTGTGTGTGTGCATGTGTTGTTTACTATTAATGAATAAATGAAACTTTTTATGATTGGTATTACAGCTCAATGGATTCAGGGTATCTCTTAGTCGAGCAGTCTCGACTAGAGTTTAGTTACTTGTTTTTATTTATTTTGATGCTCTGCAACTGCCATTGTGGACCATTCGACCCGGACAAGACATAACAAAGTTGCTGTGAACTGTGCACTGCTGGGTATCTGTCAGTCCATCAGAATTTTCACTTGCTACTGTTAAAAATGTTTGCCTGATTACAAGAGAGAAATTCAAGTAGACACGATTTGAGGATTGAATTCGAGCACAGCGAATGCTGGGTATGTGCTAGTCTATCAATGTCAAGCACTGCACTCGGTCTTGTTCTGAAAGTTTCTGCTTGATTTAATAATTGAATAACTTGTAAACTGATTCTAGGCTAACTCTCTTAGAATATTACATATATAGGGTATCTGCTAGTCAATCAATATTATACAGCGCATTTCTATTTGCTCTTCTCGGAAGCTTCTCCCTGATTAGAATAGGAAAATGTAATGCGGCAAAATGAATAACCAATGCTGGGTATCTGGTAGTCAGTCATTGCAGGCAGAATACAGTTAAGCTTTCTTGGCCACAAAAGACAAATGCGATTACATGACTGCTGATTGCAGACTTAATCCGAGATTAAGCGTCGATATTGCCACTAATGAGTATCTACTAGTCTGTCAATAACAGCAGCTGAAGCGCTTTGCTTTGTCTTTTTGCCAGCTTCAGCTTGATTACAAGACACAAATGGCATTAGATGAGCCGAATGCTGATTGCTGATTGAAAGCCAGCTCATGATTAAGGAGTGTATCGAAATGTAGCGATTAATGGGTATCTGCTAGTCAAGCAAAAGTCACTAACAATTCTCTTTTGTAATTGTAGCTGGTTAAAAGTCGTAAAATGATAGAAATTCTGATCAACTGAAATGTATAACAATCAATGGGTAACTGCTCGTCCATCAGCTTCAGATAAAATACTTGTTTGACGAATTGAAGGACAAATGCCATTGATTTTGTTGCTGGCTGATTAATGAAACGTGCTTGGCCCTGATTAATGGGTATCTGCCGGCTCATCACACTCAGTGAGCGCGGCTGGACACTCACTCCCGAGCTGCTTCGGCTTTGATCTATGGCAACGATTTTAGTAAATTTAATTAAAGACAATTCAAATCCAATTAGCCGCCCGAGGCACAAATTGCAACGGCAATGCGAAGTGCTGCTCATTAAGTTGCCAAAACTAAAGCAGCTGCATAGGGCGAGGAAGAAGCGAATGATGAGGAAGAAGAAGGAGGAGCAAGATGAAGAAGAAGAGCTAGAAGTCGCTGAAACAGCCCTGGCACAACAAATTTTGCAGCGCAGCTCATTTGGCAGCTAAATTTAGGTAGCTCAACAAAAGTTTTTAATAACACTTAAGGCACGAGCGAGGGAGATAGACGCAGCTAGAGAGCGAGAGAGGGAGCGAGAGAGGGAGAGAGACGCTATCTACCCCTTTCTTCAGCCTAGCACACCACTTGATGCTCCCGGCGCTCGGCCCTCGTCGGCAATTTGCCGTGATTAGTATAAATAAGTAACAGTTAGTGACCCATTTTCCGCACACCATTGAACCAGAAATAAAAGGCTTCAAATGCTGCCAGGGTCCAGGCGGCTATACCTCTTGCCCCACTACGTGGGGCACGTCGTGTCTGGGAGTGTATGTATGTATGCGTGTGTGGATTTGTGTGTCTGTCATAAAGTGCCGTCATTAACTGGCCTAACGGCATGGCTGCTGGCTTCAGTTTTTAGTCAGCATCTGAACTACAATCAAGTTCAGCTGCAGCAACTACAGACACACACATACACACACATACACTCGCACACACACACACATACATGGCCGAGGCTCATAAAATAATTTGTTTATTGCTACTTGTGGTCCCTGACTCCATTAAGAGTTTAAATTAATTGCAATTAATTTGCTCACAGTTTTTAGTCACATGCTGTCTCTCTCTCGCACTCTCTTTCTTCCTCTCTCTCTCTCTCTCACTCTCTCAGACTCTTTCTCTCTCTTTGTACGCAATATAAAAGCGGATTTTATGATTTAAATACCACAAATGCCACATGGCATACACATAAGTGAAAATATACTTAAATGAAATACAATTTGCCTGAAACCATAAATCGAACTAATAATACCCTGTAGCTCATGTTGAGATGGTTTGACCGACTGAGAGAAAAGGCAAAGAAATGAATTGCAATTTCAAGTGATATTAAAGGAAATGATGAAAATGATAAATGTAATGATCATAATGCTAACATTAATGATGATGTTGATGAATAATGATGATGAATGCATGTTGATGGTATTAGACCAAATAATGAAAATTACCTAAATAATGATATTAATGCTATTGCCAATGATAATAATAGTAATAAGGATAGTGAAGAGAATGATGAAAATAATAATAATAATAATGAAGTTGACACAAAATAATAATCAATATGGGAATAATGATAAGAATAATAACAATACTAATTCTGATGACGAATGTGATATAATAATAATAATAATAATGAAGTTGACACAAAATAATAATCAATATGGGAATAATGATAAGAATAATAGCAATAAGATTAATAATAACAATACTAATTTTGATGACGATTGTGATATATTTTCAATGATCATAAGAGGATTTATTATGATAATTATAGTAATGCTGACAGTCATAAATATGATTAACATAATTCGCATCTAATCGATTTGTTATCGATAAATTCTAAGGCACGCATACAGACTGTCGAGACTGAGCTACCCTGCCTGGCTGCCAGCGCAGTGCTGCCTAATGCCTTAACCGCAAATCGTTTTAGCTTCTGCTGTGGCCTGAGCCCAAACAGCGGCCATAATTAATCGCTGCCCTAATAAGCTGGCCACAGAATTGGCCGAGAGCAGAGTAAACAAGTGCAGCAAGCCTGTGGGCCATAAAAAATGCGGCTGACGCTGCCAAAAGGCGAAACTTCACTCGCTGTCAACGCGCGCTGTGCGGGGCGTAACAGGCTGGCAAGGCGATCAGGCGGAAATATTAGTTCATATCTCAGCCTCACACGCATACGTATATATATATGTGTGTGTGTGTGTGTGTGTGTGTATATATACTCTGATATATATCTGGTTGGGTTACAACATGGCCAACTTCTGCGTGCTGCAGCCACGACTCTCATTTATCAGGCATTTTAATAAACTAGGCTAATGAATATTTATAAATTTCACATCTGTGTGTGGGTGTGGTTAAGTATGTGTGCGTGAGTGTGGTTAAGTGTGTGTAGCTGGGCATTTGCTTTCAGCTGTTGCCCGTCGCATAAGTCGTGGTCAGGCCCAGGCCGAGGCCGGGCGCATATTGTATATATGACAATGTCAGCTCTCTAATCCCACTGTGTGTGTGTGCGTGTGTGTACGCGTGTGTGTGTGTGTCAGAGTTGAGTTTTTAAGCCTTAGTGCTCGGTTGTCGGTTTTTATCGTCCTCTGCGCTGGGGCATTACGATTGTTGCTGCACACAAAGCAATCCTTGAGTGCAGCTCCATTATTGTGCCACTTCTTGGTAAACACACTCAATGCAATTGAAAGCGGGGTATATTGGCTTCTAGGGAAAGCTAAGGCGTGGTATTCATATGTGCGTGTAGAAAGAGGAAACTAGAGGCAGATATATAGAGATATGGCTAACTATCGATAGGCTGACATGAATGTCATCGATATCTAACGATCGTTCGATAATTAAGGCCATTAATAGAGAAGAGAAGAAGAAGAATAATAATGATAAGAGTATATAAAACTGAAGATTTAACCTTTCATAGAGGGTATATTGGCTTTTAGCGAAAGATAAAACTGAGGAGCAACTAAGGAGGTAGCTAGTCCTCCTAGGCAAAAAGTTTTATATATGTTAATGCTTTCATCAGAAATGTGTTATATATGGGCGGACGTGCCACGCCCACTTTGAGCTTTAGATCCACTGAGCAAACTGACTGTGTAATAATTCTAGGGCCTAGGGCCTTGCCTTGGTCTCCATTAACTCTTCTACCCATAATTCTTCTTCATTCAGCTCCGCTTTTGACAGCGCATCTGCCAGTCGGTCATAGCCGCTTGTTGCTGGCTGAGGCTGAGGTGACAAATGTGCTTTTGATGACATTTTGAATGGCATCGTGTTTGCCCAACCAATGTCGTCGGCATTGTAATCTTTAAGCAGCTCTCTCACTCGCATCAAGCATTACTGACTGAACAATACTCGCTTAGTTAGGCGTTGGCAGTCACAGAGCTGAGGGACAATAAATATGCTCGCATGAAGCGGCTTCGACTTTAAAGCCTGCTCAATTTAGCAAACATGTGGCCAAAAATATGGCCAAAAGGAAAATATACGAAAAGGGGGAAAAAACTCACACAAGAAAAAGCAAACAAAAAAAGTTTTCCTTTTTTTTTTCTCTTATAAAAATTTTGTGCCAGGCATGAAAACGTAAGAAAGAAATGTCAACAACAGCCATATTTTCTACCTCTGCTTCTTTTTATTTGTGGTAGTGGTGAGAGAGGGAGGGAGTGGGAGTGGGTGTGAGAGTGAGCGAGGGAGAGGGAGAAATTAATTCAAGTTGTGCAGTCTTTGAGTTGGTTTTAAAATGTAAAGCGAGGCAGGCGGCGGTGACAACACAATGCAAAGTTCACTTCAGCAATTCACAATTGTTGTTCCACTAGTTGTTGTTGTTGTTGTTGTTGTTGCACAGCTGGTGTCTTGTTCGCTATCTCTGTGTGTGTGCGTGTGCGTGTGTAGGCCTAGTAGATTTAATTAAAATTGTATATAGAAAAGAAAAACATGGCAAAGGTTGCGCTCAACTTTTAGCTCGCTGTGGGCCTTGCCCCCTGCCCTTTGCCACTTGCGCCTCGCCTCGCCCCTTGCCCCTTGCCCCTTGTCAACAGCGAATCGAATTAATTTCGCTTAAGAAATTTCCCTTTGAAGCCATTGCAAGCAAATAAGTAAATTGAAATTTTAGCTTCAATTTTAACTATTGTATATAAAGATTATAATTATTATAACTCTCTCTCTCTCTTTCTCTCTCTCTCTCTCTTTCTCTCTCACTTTCTTTCAGGGCTCTTCAGACGCTATTTGAAACAATTTCCAATAAATTGCGCTCATTAGCTGTTGCCAGTCAAGGTCACTTGCCTGTTGAACTGATGCAGCATATGACTAGATATGAATGTATTGAGTATACTCCAGAGGCCTTCATATACCATTCAGTTGGAGGGTTCTTCGTCGTTGCTCAGGCAACGGCCATCTGCTTGGGGTCTCTTTGTCGGCCAAGTTGACGCCTGCAGCTTCAAGTGAACTGCGGGCTCCGGCTCCAACCATAGCCAGAGCAGAGAAACACTTGTGCGCTCTGCTCCGGTTATACGTTGTGGCATAGAGCCTGGCAGTAGAGTTAAGTTATTTTTAGAGCAAATGTCTTGATTATTTATGAGTATCATTTTCCTAATTCATGCGAAATTTAAATAAAAGACGAGCTCAGCTAAATTCGTTGTACTCGAGTCTCACTCGAGCAGCGATGAGTACAGCGAAACGCGTTGGAGCTCGCACAGGTGGCTGATTTACCAGAGGAGGCGAGCTTTGACTCAAACGAAGTTCTCTGGAGTCTATTCTGTTGGAATCTCTCGTATTAATACTCTGAGAAAGTTAAGTCATTTTCTAGATTTCATAGTGAGTGATCTGCTGAGTCTAACTTGAGCATAACAATAAAGCCGCAAGTAATGCTCTTAAATATGCAACTCTCTTTTTTTCTTCTCTTGTTTTCTTCTCTTGTTTCTTGCTTCTGCTGCTCATAAGGCAGCGATGCTCGCTCGCAAAATGACCTTGAAATCGAGCAGCGTCTCAATATGAATGCACTCAATTGGTGGTCCGTGAGCAAATATTTGGTAAAAATTTCTACTCAAACTGCGACTTGCTGCTGCTTGCTGGTTGCTGCTCGCCTGGTATTTTTGGTGTTCTTTGGTTAAAAATTCAACCAAAAGGAAACTTTGCAAAATATTACTTATATATATTTACATATTATATATATATATATGTATGACTATATATATATATATATATATATATATATATATATATATATATATATTTGTATGTATATATATATAGTCATTGACAAATTTTGGTAATAAAACATAATGCTCTTGAAGATGCAATTCTCTTTTCTCCAGTCTAATCTCATTTACTCCCCATAAAACAACGTTGCTTTCGCGCCAAATGACCTTGAAATCGAGCAGCGTCTCAATAAAAATGCACTCAATGAGTTCACATTGAACAAATATTTTGCAAGAATTTCTACTCAAACTGCGACTTGCTGCTGATTGCTGCTCGCCTGGTATTTTTGATGTTCTTTGGTTCAAAATTCGACTAATCGGCAACTTCGCAAAATATTATTTATATATATATATGTGTTATAAAAAGTCATTGACAAAATTTTGCATGATTTTTGGTAACTCGCTCCGTGTTTCTCTTGGCATGATAATTGAGTGTAAATGTTGCTAAAACTGCAGTGATGCTGCTGCGTTAAATAAATGCGCTGCATAAAATTATGCAATAAAAAATTTGCGCTCACAGTGAAAATATTTTTTGGCAACTTTCTGCAAGGTTCTGTTCGCCTGGTATTTGAGTTGAAGTTGGCTAATGTTGAGAAAGATCTTCGAAGATATGTTGCCCCCGAAAGTATGCCGCACGAATTCATCTGCATGAATTAAATACAAAGCCTAAAAGTATGCAATCATTTTGCATAGAATAAAGAAAATACATAATAAAAACGCAATTTCTTTAGGTTTCGTTGGTTTTGTTTATTTGAAAAATTTGGATTTCGATTTAGACACAAATTATATTTAAGATCTAGTTTCGTATAGGTGTAAGGCCTACAAACTATTTAATAATATAAAACAATATGGAAATACATATAGATTATAGCTAAATATATATATATATAGGGATAAAATAGCAGGTAAATTGCCTTCGCTCCCAGCATTTGTAGCCAACACGTTGTTCTATGCTTTATGCACAGACAAAATTATTCAGAAATATCATCATTGCGCAGATCTGTCCTAGTATAGGAGAGATTTATTTATAAATGAGAAATTACAGCATTTTTTCATTAACTTGCCTACACATTTTCTCCATGACGTGCCCGTATCATCTTTGTTATTGTCTTGAATCAGTCAATTGGCTATTGTTCCCATTGCTCGTTACTTTATGCTTCGGCAGACAGAATTCTAAATAAATGAAAATTTATAAGCAATTTTATAATATGCATATATATATGTATGTATTGCTAATACTTACAATTGAACATCAAAGACTTCTGGAATATGTAGTTCGCTTCGCATGTACTTCTGCAAAATTCTTCTCTTTGCCCTTGAGCAGGCCGCAGTTAAAGTTCTGAAAGTAATTAAGAAAAATACATTAATATATATATATAAATAGAAACATAATATATTATGTAAATTAGTTGCAGTCAAGAGCATTTGTTAAGGGATTCATTCGATAAGGCCAAAAGCTTCGACAGATTCTCGATTCCTGCTGCATGCAGATTAAATATTAAGCAACTTAAGACTTTGCTAATTAAAGCACTTGACTTGCATGCTGCAGAGCATATTTTGCAGACAGAGAGAGGGAGAGAGAGGGAGAGAGAGAGAGAGGGAAAGGAAAAACCAAAAGTAAAACTAAAATAAATTAGCATGAGAGTGCTTGACTTTTAGTTACGCCTTATGTTGGGTCTGCTAGCCAGATATTTGCAAAGTTTCGACTAGGGATGAGCTGATGAGTGACTCTTCACTCACTGTGACTGTGACTCACTTGATAGACTTCAGTCACTGAGCTGCGCTGTCTCTCCCATAAAATATGATTAGTCGAGCATCTTCTGGCACTAGTAATCGTGAGTAGATCACAGTAATCAAGTCACAGTAGCTGTAACCCTAATTTGCATATCAGTGACTAGCTACAGCAGCTTAAACTTAATTTCAAGCACAAGATATTACCCTTGCTTAATTAAATGCACACATACACTCTCTCCCCTCTCCCTCTCTCTCTCTCTCTCCCACCCACCATCGCACGCTCTGCGCTATGTTTGCTCGAACATAAATGCCAGGCGAGCATCCAATTTGCATTTGCGCATTGTGAAACTCATGTAATTCACCAGGTAACTGCTGCTCAATTGCCATCCGAGGACAACTTCAACAAATTGGCAGGCAGGGAAACAAAGCCAGGCCAGCTACGCCAGCTAGTGCAGCTGCAGATAGATGGGCAAATGCATACATATGTGCTTACACGGATCTATGTGGATATGTATGTGTCTATTCTATTGCAGCTAAACTTGCTGTTGCAATTGTTCAACTATTTTCGATTTTACTCGCTCTTGGCCCAAGGCTTGACAACTTGTTTGCGGTGTTAGCCAAGTGGCGTTTGTGTCATTTTTTATGCTCGCTCGATAAGATGAAAATGGGGAGTATTGGGTTAAAAAATAGTTTTATAAGTTTGATTAGTAGGACAGAGTTGGAGGGCCTAAAGGCGAAGGTGTAAGAGAGAATATAGAGTAGAGTAGAGTAGAGAGTAGAGCATGTTAATATAGTTAGTATATTAAGTGAGTGCGACAGAGTGCAGAGTTTTAATATATTTAAGATAATAAGTGTCAAGGAGAAGGCTATATATAGGAGTCGGCAAAATATAGTTGATATTTCACAGAAGCTGGCCTTAGTTTAGTTCATATTAAATATCCCATGAAATATGGCCTTCTCCACTATATTCTGTCTCGCTTTCACTCACTATAGAAACTATATTAACTAGTAAAATCGGGCATATTAGCTTTCTACATATTGATTGTTAGCTAAGGCCTTGCAGAGTGTTCGATATATTCTCCGAGTCTCTTTCCATCTGTCGATCTATATATATTCACCTGATTACCTTTCGGCTAACAATTTGTCAATAATTGAGCAGTCGTGTATACCCGTTTGATTGCTTGCCTTGCCTTACATTATTATTGACTTGTCCAGTTGCTCGACACAATTTTATAATCTAACGAATTTGCATAACCTTTTGTTACGATCTACTCTCAAAAAGTAATTAACACTTCGCACATACCCTGGAATGGGCTCAGACGCTCAGCGTGCGCTGAATCCTGCTCCTGTTGCCGTTCCAGTTAGAGCTCCTGTTTCGTGTTCCCGTTCAGCTGATTGCAGCAAATTGCATTTGCCAGCTAACGTAATTAGATTACGCTGCAATTGCAATTAGACAGGCTGCAGCAGCTCCACCTTCGACGAGTTGGCTAAGAGCTCTGCACTCCGAGTCCACGTGCAGTTGCAGGGCTGACTTTAAGGCAGTTGCTTTAATGGCAAATTGAATTGGCTGCTGCACTTAGCATGTGAATTGCAATGGAATATGGTTAGACAGACGAATATATATCAAGAAGCAAAGTGAGAGAAGAGCGGGGAGTGCGAGGGAGAGGCACAGTTGCCAAGGGCTTCTTAGCTGCATTTGCTTGCGAAAGGTTTATTTGCTCAACATTTTTGCAAGTTTCATTGCTCGCAAATTCGTGCGCTCCAACGGTGCACATACACACACGCACACACCCACACACACATCCGCAGTCGTGTGTGAGCAGCTGTCTATGTGTGTGTGGATTATGATACCCAGTAATAGGCTGGCATTCATGTACAGACATGCTTCATTGCTGGCTGCACAAGAACTTTTAGTGATTCGCTTTGACGTTCGCTGTGCATAGCGACTAGCTAATACCCTGTAGAGGCACGATTGCAGTCAAGCTAATCAAATGCCTTCTACAGGGTATTCGCTGTGCAGACTCCGCCCAGCACTGCGAGTGCAGGTGCAAGCCATGGATGCGGCGCTCGTTTGTTTGCTAGCATATTCAAGCACAACACGTGCCCAGATTATGATTACAGTGATACACACACACACACACACATACAGAGAGTGAGAGAGAGAGAGAGAGAGCTATTTTGATTATGGACTGTTTGTAGGTTAAGGCAATTTGTATATCAAACACATGTATGTGTGCTTGCAGTTGCTACAGTTTATGCTCTCTGCTGTACTTGAATTGTTTTCATTGTTGTTTAATGCACAACAATTATCATAGCATAATAAACAAGCCCCCGCAAAACCAACAGCCGAACATAAACAGCGAAATTGATGAGATTTTTGATTTTAAAGTTTTTGCCTCTTTTGTTTTGTTTGCCTACTTGCAGAGGAAGCGGAAGTCGAGAAGTTCGGCCGGAAGTTGGCCACTCAACACTCGCTCAACACACGTTTGGCGCTGAGAATGCCGAAAATCAAGTTGAAGTTCGCGTAATGCAGTCGCCCGACTAAAAATCTCAACGGACACATCCAATTGGCAGGCAAACGCAGTTCTTGAAAATTCTGCTCAGCGACAATTTGTTTGGACAGCGCCACAGCCGGAAGTAGGAAGTGGGAAGTAGGAAATAGATACACTAAGAGCGACGACAAAATGGCGGATCTGGAGCGCATTAGACTCGTGCTGCTGGGCGGCGCGGGCGTGGGCAAGAGCTCCATTGTCAAGCGCTTCCTATTCAAGAGCTACACGGACAAATATCGCGCCACCGTCGAGGATCTCTACAATCGCGAATACGACCTCGGCGGCGTCACCCTAAAGGTGAGTGCAACGCGCACACCTTCCCTAAGTGCTGCTCGTGTGATAACAATTGAAGCCGCTTACCCGATACCCGCTACCCGTTACCCCTTACCCCTTACCCGCTACCCGCTAACTGTTACCTGTTAACAACAAGTCGACTTGTCCCCCAGGTGGCGACTGGCACAGCCAACAAGACGAGCACTCTGCAAGCAGTTGCCTCTTATGACCCCCCTCGAGGCACCCATTGCCGATGGGCTAATAGGGTATAATGGGCACTGTGCTATGGACATGCAACAAGTAAAGAAGCACAAGAGAAGAAGAGTGGCCAACTGTAAAAGGGCAGAAGATTTGTGGGCAATAATAAAATATAATTCGTATTAGAGTAGAAGAGTGTTAGAGAGTAGAAGAGATTTGTAGTAGAAGACTATATGATTATAAGAATTTATTCATTGGCGAACTTACTCTAGCCAGGGTATGCCACAGTCGATCATTGCCAAGCAGAGCACTCTTACTTGTTACACTTTTCATTTCGCCTTTTTATTTGTATCACAATTTGTATGGGTGTTTGGCTTAGGTGCGCCTGGCAGAGCATTTAAACTGCAATTTTATTGTGCGCCGAGCTGCGATTGTTGCGCTCTGAGTGCAGCAGCTGCAACAATCAGTGTATGTGTGTGTGTGTGTGTGTGTGTGTGGATGGCGGCAATTTGCGCTGAGCCACTAATTAAATCAAAATCATAATGGAAGCAACTGAGTAGCAAACGGCATTTGACTTGCAGCAGGCTTAATGGCCAATAAGTAGATAGTGGACCAAGTTATTAGTGTGGGAAGTGAGAAAAATGAGAAGAGTTAACTGAAAGTTGCAAGGATGTTTTAGCAGGCATTAACTTGAGCTATTTGCTGTATGTATTTAAGGCTAGGGCTTGGAAAGTTTTAAAATTGAGTGTGTGTCAAGGGAGACTTTAGTTCTAGAAGAGGTAATAATAATAGCGGAAAATATTCTGCATTCATGCATAATAAATAATATAATTATATTATAATAATAATTAAATAAAAATATTAAATTATTATTATATTATAAAAATATTAATCATTTACTTTAATAATAATTAATTATTATTTTATTAAATATTAAATTGCATGCTCAAAGAGAACTAATACAGCGCTGCTGAGCACTATTAACTAAAAAAAAGCAAGCTGTATAAGATATGAATTATGCCTAGTCAATATATACTAAATGAGAGCTTGGATGCCAATTTTGATAAGCTTAGCTTTTATAGTTCTCGAGTTACGCCTACAACTTGTGACCATGCAAGGCTCTCCTATATAAAACTGACTGGAAATAGGTGGGGGAATATGCTCTACAATTTCATCAACCTGTTACACATAGTCTAAGCCAAGTCAAACTCTTCCATTTCAGCTTCTTCACAGAGTCAATTATGAAAATTTATTTTTAAAATTGCTGCCAACATATTTACTTGGCATTACAGAACCCTTGTCCACATGAAATGGGATTAAGTTATTAGTTAGGGAGAGTAAGGGAGATATATATATATATATAGACGATCTCAAGTGGCATTGGCTGAGCTCGGCATTAAAATGCAAAATTTGATGTGTGATGCTCGCAGGCAAATTGAGCGCATTTAAAGTGAGTAAATGATGGGCAAATGGGTTAATCTATGAGTTTGTGTATAGTTTGCCCTGTAGCTAAGCACGCACGCACGCACATGCACACGCACACGCACACGCACACACTCGCACACGCACACATACTACATGTATCCTTCTGTATAACCCAGGCTTAGCTGCAAGGCTTAGACAAGCCGACAAGCTGTAGGGAAACTGTCTCGCATTAATCAAATTTACACGCCATGCCTCAAAAGCTGCAAAATTTCCGACGCACAGCATGTTGGATATTGTGTGTGTGTGTGTGTGTGTGTGTGCCACGCCCCCAGCCTCCCATTCGCCTCTCTTGCGCTGGCACATCATTCAGAGCTGATTATTTGCTGCTTCGAAAGTTGGCCTTAGCACACGACCAAGAGCTCGCCGCAAAAGTTGTAACAAAAAGTTGATTAATAGGTATGCTGCAGCCATCCCTCCCCCACCCCCACTCCCACTCCCACTCCCACTCTCTATCTGTTCTGTCTCCTTTTGCCCTCTTGTTGCCATGGCCGTGACGGTCGCCAAATTGATGTTGACTAAACTGCGTGGAGGTCGACATTGACACTCTTGGTGGTGGCGTCGTCTGCCATCATCCAGCATCGACAATGTCATCATCATCATCATCGGAATTTTTGGTTTTAATTAAATTCGTTTTAACGCTTCGTAACTGGACTAAAATGTCAGACGACTATGTGGGCTGTAAGCTGTGGGTAACATTGGCAGTGCCACTGGCTGAGGCTGAGGCTGAGGCTGAGACTGAGGCAGTGGGCGTGCCTCCGATTCTGACCCAAAAGGGCAACAAATCATTTTTCTCTTCGCCCCCGTCGAAGTTGAGCTTTAAGCAATCAGATCACATTTTAATGTACATAAATAATTGCTATAATTGAGCACGTTTGGCCAACAACTTATATGAAATATGATACAAAATCAATTGTTAGTAATCTATACATTTTTAGCAATAATAATTAGTCATAAAATGTGTTAGACTCAAGCTGTTACCTGCAACTCTTCATATGTCGCAAATATATTCCAACTCGATAGATGTGTAACGAAATGTGTTTGGTATTATCGATGGGCTTCAATGACTCACAGTCCAGCTGCAGCAGCTACTCAGCTCTGCCAAGCTGTGGAATATAATTTAGATTAATTTACATCAATTTTTATATCAATAAATAGTGTTTGCAGAACGCGAGCTTGCCTTGTAGTACTCGAAGTCCTTGCTCTCCTTCTCTCTTTTAAGCTCTTATATATATATGTTCGAGAAGTGCTCAAATATTTTGATGGACTTTTATAAGCGTATTAATAATTTCTGCAAAAAAATAACAAATCAATTAATAAGCTATACATTTTTTATATTTTTAATGTTATTTTTTATATATTTTAAAATAAATTTCTTATACTGAAAATTATGTTTCTTATTTTATTTTATATAATATATAATATTTTATTTTATATTTTGTTTATATTTTAAATTATATTTTTTTTTTACTTAATATAATGTTTTATATTTTATTTTATGTAATATATAATATTTTATTTTAAATTTTATTTTATATTATATTTTAAATTATATTTTATATTATATATTTTATTTTATATTGTATTTTTTATATTTCTGTTAAATTTACACATATTTTAAATTATATTTTTTTTACTTAATATTATGTTTTATATTTTATTTTATGTAATATATAAAATTTTATTTTAAATTTTATTTTATATTATATTTTAAATTATATTTTATATTATATTTTATATTGTATTTTTTATATTTCTGTTAAATTTACACATATTTTAAATTATATTTTTTTTACTTAATATTATGCTTTATATTTTATTTTATGTAATATATAAAATTTTATTTTAAATATTATTTTATATTTTATTTTATATTGTATTTTATATATTTCTTATATTTCTGTTAAATTTATATATATAATATATATCATCATCAATTGCCTCACATTTAAATATTTGCTTTAATCAATCCTCTACATACTGAAACAATTGCGCACTGTACATTTCACTCTCGCTCTCTTACTCACTCACTCTCTCCCTCCTTCTCTGCCTCCCTCCTCTCATTGTTTTTTCTCTAATATTTGAGCTGCATTCCACATTAAATTACGCATACGCCGCGTGCTCGGCGCTTATTTTCAATCTCAATGCAATCAACTTGGATTAGAATTCGCTGTGAAAAGTAGTTTGCGGCTGCTAAACATGAAACACACACACACATACACACACACACACACGTGCTCGCAGCCAGAACATTGGGGTCACGTTTAACAGATTGTTGTTGTGGCTGTTGTTGTTGTGGCTGTCGTTGTGGCTGTTGTTGTTGTTGCTGCTGAAACCCGCTGCGGCACATTACACGGCGCAACAACTTTGAGCGTTTAACATTTGTGGCCATAAAATAGCGCGGCCTTAATGGCAATTTGGTGCCAACACAGCTGGAATACAAACAATGCAGCAAAGCCTTGGCCAAAAATATATGTGCGAGGGCAGTCACTAAAGTTGGCAGTGTATCAATAGTTAGTGAAAATGGCAATGAAATTTGTCTTTAATTATTTCATTTCCTCAACTCTGGTGCCACCCTCGCTTATCTATGCAGAGCAGATTTCCCACTATTGTTGTCGCCTCGCGCATTTTTATAACAAAGTTGCCCTTCGACTCCAGCGATCGCTGCAACAATGCATTACAAATTGCCGAACAATGGCCGACATTGCAGACAATAGACCGGATTGGCGTCCGCCAACTTTCTTTCCCCTCTCTCTCTCTCTCTGTCACTCTCTATCTTTCCGCTTGTCTGTCCCTTTGTCTTGCCACAATACTCTGTGCTTAAATGCAGCTAACAGCTGGGATTAGTTGGCATCAGACGCGCATTGAACTGAACCTCGACCTCCACTCAGACTCTGCACACACTTTGCGCTTTTGACGAAACTCAAAAGTTGTAAATTCCATATTGAAAATACGAAATTAAATGACACTTGACAGATTTGCCAAACGAAGTTTAAGCCGTGCAAAAAGTAGACTTCAACTGCAGTTGCTTGTGCAGTAAATTTAATATTGAATATAAATATATCTTTGAGACAGGCTGAACACCAACAGATACTGCTTATCAAAGGTAATACACCGCTTGTCGCCAAGACTTAAACTCAGAACTGCTTAAGACACAACATAATAAACCTATGCTTTATATTTTATGTTGTGAGGCTTTAGAAGTTCTGCATCGGTGCCACTGCATGCTGATAATGCTTAAAAGCAAATAATTTTGATGATTGCGGAGGCTGCTTAGGCGTGCACTGGAGACTTCATTGAGAGAGAGAGAGATATATACAAGGCTTCATTGAGAGAGCGAAAGAGAGAGAGAGTGGTAAAGGGAGAGAGAGAGAGAGAGAAAGATACAAGACTGCCTTGAGAGAGGGAGAGAGAGCAGATTTTCTTGAGTGAAAGAGAGGGAGTGTGTTACACAGAGAGCAGACTGCATTGGCAGAGAGATAAAGGCAGAAAGAGGAAAAGAGAGAGAGAGAGAGAGAGAGAGCCTAGCCGTTTGTATATGTTCTTTGTCCCAACAGCTTCTACTCAAATCTAGATACCCATAGGTATATGCAGTAAAATCAAATTGATTCCACAATTGTTTTGTATAAAATCATCTTTTTTTTATAAAAATAATGAAGAAGCAGCAGCAGCTTAAAATAGCAAAAGAGACAAGATGAAGAATAGATATCGGGGCGAGGGCTGTCAATTGCTTGGCGCTTATGAATATATATTCATAGAAATAAATATACTTTTACACTTCTCACATTTCGTGACAAACATAAAAACGCACAACTTGCGGCGATTGTATGAGAAGGGGGCGAGGGGCGCAGAAATATATGAATTATTTGTAGACGCGTTTCACGTGCCTGCCATAAAATTTCAGTTAAAGCTGCTTCAGCTACAAAATAGGAAAACGAACAACAACAAAAAAAAAAAAAAAGACTTTAAAATATCAATGAAGTTCGCATAGTTGTCATAGATTGCAGCTATTGAAAATAGCAAAAGCGCAGATTCCGCAGAAATTGTGCGTAATAATGAGAGAATATTGTGCATGGAAGTGAAATGCGAAATGAAAATGCATTTTTCATTTGAAAGTGATTATTATTTAGCAATCAATGTCGCTGCACTGGGCTGCTGAGCTACTATCAGTTGCATTTTGTATACATTTAATTGCATAGCCTTCAATGGCAGCCATAATACTCATATTCGCATTCCAAATTGAAGATATTCGCAAATGAAATTGTGAAGTGTCTGAAATATGGTTTTTGGGGCAACTGTTGTGGCGTTTTAAAATGGGCTGGAAAATTGTTAATGGAAAATGGCAAGTGGCAGATGGAAATGGAAATGGAAATGCGTTGCTAACGAAATCATTTATAATAACCGCACAACGTGGCGTATGCGTAATATATCAAATAGCACGCATACGCCATGTAATACAATATAATGCAAAGTCTCAATTTCACAAATCTCAATGCGAGTGCAGCCAGAGCTTACTGTTTATATATTCAAGATATATATATATATATTTATGTATTTATATTTATATTTACACATATATATTTACATATATATATATATATATATATATTTATATATAACTTGAATCAATTTTTATTTGAATATATTTCTTGTAGTTGAGCATGAAATTGAGTGTGCGAGTGGCATGTGCTTAAAGTGAACTTGCTTTATGAAATAACGCAAATCATAATAACCTATGCAAAAAGGTAACCGCACAATGTGGCGTATGCGTGACGTGCTTTAAATATTACACATACGCCATGTAATACAATATGTTTTCTACTCTGACGCATTTAATTAAATTTTAGGCCGTTTGTTTATTATCGCTGCTATTGTTGTCGTTTGCAGGTGGACATTTTGGACACGTCCGGTGACATGCAATTCCCCGCCATGCGACGCCTCTCGATTGCCACGGCGCACGCCTTTATGCTGGTCTATGCGACAACCTCGGCGCCCAGCTTTCAGTGTGTGAAGCAGTGCTTCGAGGAGATCCGCGAGCAGCGCGCCGACTTTCAGGTGAGCGGAGCATGGAGCTCCCCCCAACCTTGCCTTCTGCATTTTGCATGCAATTAGCGCGGCCATAAAAAAAAAACAAAGCCAGCCACAGCCACAACAATCCCTCATGTTGCCCAATTTCAATGGCCCAAAGCAATTAAGACCACAAAAAAGAAAAAAAAAACAAGAAGACGACGACTGTGTATAGAGCTGGGCCCAGAGTCTTTGGGGGCTTCATGCCACAGAGCTCCCATTGTTGTTGTTGTTGTTGTGGCTTTGCCTTTTGTGCGTGCGTGTCAATTATAGCCGAGCCGGCTTTGTCTCCGCCCTGAGCAGGACTAACTTGTTATCTCTATTTACAGGATATACCCATTGTCATAGCCGGCAACAAAGCCGATTTGGCCACCAGCCATCGGGAGGTGCGCCAGGAGGAGGTAACGGATTGGGTCTTTTGCGAGCTGCCACGCCTCAGGTAGATATTCGCCCTTAATTATCCATTTAAAAATGTCTGCCTAAAAATGCAAATGTGCAGCAACAGCTGCTGCCGCTGCGGCAGTTGCAATTAGGCCAAACCAATGCAAGCCAAAGTTGTGCAATGAAAAACCAAAAGCGGAAAAAGCGAGCACAAAGACCGCAACACATTCATTTGCGATACCCTCGAAGCTCGAGCATAATGGCTGGTGCGATGCGTATGCTAGAGGTGGGAGCAGACTTACAGGGTATACTCTTTAGCTGCGCTCTGCGCTGTTAGTCTACAGCTAAGCAACTCTTGGGAATCGATATGTATATAAATAGGCATAGGCATAAATAATAAATAAATAAATAAGTTATTACCTCGTCGTTGAGATTCATAGAGCCTCAGACACAGTACAGCCTTGTCTTTAAGTCCGTTTTGCGTGGCATTTGAAAAGTATATCAATCAAATATGCATCAAATCGCAAATCGATGAATATTGATTATCTCTGAAAGTAAAAGAGGGCAGAGAGAGAAGTTGCATAGTAAGTGAGTGTAAAGAGAGCATTATTAATATAATATTATATTAATAATAATTAATATTATTAATATTAATATTAATATTAATATTAATATTAATATGAATAATAGAATGAATAGTCTTAATATTAATATTTTTATTTATACTAAGTTTATCCATTCTATTAATAATGCTTAATAATTATAATAATGAAACTGAAGTTATATCTAACAAAGGATAAACTGCCTGAATTTTGCTAAATATTTATATATTAAAAATAAAATATTTATATATATAAATAAAGTTATATATTGTAATATAGGGTATTTGCATAGCCTAATAAACAATTGCTGTCAGTATATTCAGCAATCTGAAATATTGATAAATATCATGCGTCAGAAAATCCGCCATTAAAATTACTTAGAGCGGAAGTAAGCTGTAAAATAGATAAAATTTATTTAGGGTATAAGTATAGGGTATAACAAACACTCCACAACATTACACATATCTATTTCTGTTATCAACAAATTTTGAGCATAAATGAAACTCCAATTGGGGCTTTCAATAAGAGCTTAGCTTAAGCTCAAACTAATTTTAATAGCTTTAATAGAGGGTATCTGATAGTCTGTTCTGCCGCCCGTGTAGCCGTAAGTAATGGCCAGCAAGAAGTGCAATAAAAATGTGCTATAAATTTGTAGCTGACCAAAATGAATGTGAGAACCTGCACGAAGAGCAGCTGTCGCAGTCGCTGTCGCTGTTGCCGTCGCAGTCGCCGTCGCCGTCGACGTTGCCGTTGCCATCGCTGCCGTTGCAGCCGACAAATGCAATTAAATGCAACAAAATGAAATTAAGCGACAAAAAGCGTGACTCGCTGCCATCTGTTAGTGGGCGGGCGAGAAGGAAAAATCAGTTGGCAGCTTGTTAACAGCGAGAATTGCAATTCACATTGGGCCAATTGGCCAGGATAGGCGAAAACCACTCTCGCTCAGACTGACCTACTGCTGCACAAGTACAGTAGACACACCCTAATTGCCACCTTGACCGACCATCGACTGTCGACTGCCTGACTGTCTAACGGGCTGTCTCCGTGACCAAAAAGTTTCGAATTGATATTCCCTAACGGCAAGGACGTTCAATGCACTCGACGCGCTTTGCATGCTAAGCAGCTAACGCGAAACTAAAAAAAAACTGAGAATGCCACGACGAGAAGTGGATCCTCTTAGCGCCAACAAGCGCCACCACGTTGCAGTGCTGCCTGACAACATGTAATAGCAGCAATTTAAAGCTATCTTCTGCATTTAATTGATGCTCGTATTCAGCTGAGTCTTTTTTTTTTTTTTTTTGACAGAGGCAGCTTAAAGCAGCTTTATTTGGTCGATGAGATTGGGTCTTAGGCTTATGGATAGCAACTACGAGATGGTAGATAAAAGATAGTAGATGGTAGCTTCATTAGTCAAATGAATATGGAAGCTACAAATGTCTCAAATAGGGTAAATCGAAGAACAGCGAAAACAGCAAAATTAAACAATGGAGAATGGAATCCAAAATAAATGATAAGATAACAAAATTCCATAAGGAGAAGAGAACAACGTGAGGCTAGTTATATAAAGACTGAACTGTTAGACTATCAAACTTGCCAAATACATTCTTTACTTATTACCTAACTTTTATAATTTGAAATAATAAAAGCAGGAAACCATTCCCATCCTAGGTTAAAGGCATCCATATAATAAATCTGGATGCTTTGTTAGCATGTCTTTAGCGAAAGCTTAAACATTTTCAGATATCAAAAAAAAAATATTTAGAGAACAGTAAAAAGAATTTTAAATAAAATAATTGTAAATATCAAAGTATGAGCTGGGTCTGAATTAGATTACAGGGTATTCAGATACCTTCTTGAACTAGGCTTATTATTATGAATATTGTTTACTCTAGCAGCTTTATGAATCGAAAAGAGCTCAATGATCGCAGCGCTCTCTCTCTCTCGTGCATGCTGCTTATATTAATATTATTCTTATTAATATATAAATATTAATAATTATATAATATAATTAATATTACAAGTGTATCAGCTTGACTTACTTGTCTAAAGAACTTAGGACTATTTTGACATTTTAAGAGGCTCAGCTCACTCAGCCGTAAATTAAAGCAAACTTATCAGAATCTCAATACAAATATTATCTTATTAAACTGGGCAAACAGGTATATGGGCTTCGTAGCTGCCTGCTCTTCCAGCTCTCCACTTTTTGATTAGCGTCATTTGCGTGAGGATTTCTTCTCTTTTGGCACTGCCCGCCGAACTTTGCTGTTTAAATAAGTTTGCCACTTTTACCTTTTTTTCACGCTCACACACACACACACACACACAGAGCTATAATTGTGTCCTTAACAAACTGCACGTCCATAAAAATCACTTACAGACGCTTTCAGCTACGGGGCAGCTGTGAAAGGTGAGGCGAGGCAGCTGAATTTGTTTCCTGCTTCTGGGCAATGTGTCGGCCGCACTTACCATAATTCGTGGCGTGGCGTGCCCTGGCTGCCGTGGCTTGGTATGGCAGGAGGTGGCTTAAGCAAGCGTGTGTAAACTTATTTAAAAAGTAATATAAATATATATATATATATATATATATATATTTATATGGAAACATACATGGAACACGCACGCAGGCACAGCGAAAGCATAAATAATACACTTTACGAAAACGAGTGAACGTAAATATTAAACACTTTGACATGAGGCATAAAGACTATACAAGGACAACTAAATTTAAACAGATATATTAGGACACATACAGCATACATATATATATATGTATTTATATAGCTTGCAAATTTAGTATTCATATCAAACAAGTTTTGGTTTTAAATTTATAAATATAATAAAAATAAAAAATATATATATTTATTTTAATAATCAATTTTTGTTTAATATTATTAATTAATTTTTTTATGCATATTTATTTAGTTATTATTTTATGCATATTTTTAATAAATTATTTTATTATTATTTATTTTGTAACTATTTTGAAATTGTTTATATATTTATTTATTTAAATTAAAATTTTTATTCATATTAATAATTTTTTTTTAATTTAATTTTATTTATTTATTATTTTATGCATATTTATTTATTTATTATTTTATTATTATTTATTTTTTAATTATTTAATAATTTTTTTGATTATTTTATTTTTAATTATTGAAATTGAATTTTTTTATTTTTAATAATTATATTTTGTTATTAATTAATAAAAAAATTTTTACTTGAAGCTTGAATTATTTTTGCAAATATGCTTTGTTTTGTTATTACATATATATTAAAATATTGAATAAAAATGTTAAAAATTACTCTGTTAATTTCTTTGTTCTTTGATTAGTATAAGTGGGAGCGGAAAGCAGGACATATTAACTTGACTAGAGTGAGATATCTACATGCTTTATATATTCATATACGGCATAAACCTTACCCTTAATTAAATTTGATTGCATTCAGTTTTAAGCAAACATTTTCGAGCAACTTCAGGCAGTTTGATGCCTCTGGAGTTGCGGTCGATAGTTGCACTTGACAACCAGATAGTACATGAGTAAATAGCACAGCCCATAAATGCTTACAAAGCTGGCGCCCAGAAAGAGGCCTATGGCGCCGCCTATTGACATGACCAGCTGATCGGAGCTGAAGATGACGCGGCGCTTGATGCCAATCTTGGGCAGGTGCTGCACAATGACATAGGTGCGATTGAAGCCAATGCTGCCGCCCTATGTGTAGATGGGATGAATATTAGGAATTGAATACTGGTGGATGGAGGGAAGCCTTACCCCATCATCCTTGGTGATCTCGGCAATACTAAAGCTGATCTCCTTGCAGAGAGGCATGCAGTCACAGGGCTTCTCTAGCCACTTCTTGCGGGCCAGGCAAACCATTTGCCTCACATTGCAAATGGAATGCCTTGGCCCCGCCACATAGAAGAAAGGCTTGCAGTTGCAGAGCTCCAGCGCCCGCTCGATGCGACACTCCATGCGGCACAGGCTGGGATAGTAGACCTGCAATCGGACAATCAACAACATTTGCTTGCAATGCTACTTGCTGCTCAGGACACCCACGTTATAGTACTTGAGGTCGTTCTCGTTGGTGTAGCGACAGCGGCGATAGGCGACCGGCACCTCGCGCACTCTCTTCTCGGCCGAATAGGAGTTGAGCAAGATATCCAAGCCAAGAATATTCTCCTTCGACAAGTTGATGCCCAGCGTGCGACGATCGTGAGGCATCAGGAACTCATTGACATCGTGAATGAACTGGCAATAGACAAAAGTGTACATATATATAGAGTATAGACAAAATGGGAGATGAGAGATCCATAATCGAGGCTATACCGACTCACCAGATTTATTCGTAGCCCAGGCGCAACGGCCTTGATGAAAACGTGGCACTCTTGAAAATAGCTGCACATGCGAATGGGTTCTGTGTAGTTTTGGCTATAGATAATAGATTATAGATAATAGATTACAGATAATAAATAATAGATTATAGATTATCATCTCTTTAACTTTATTAGGTCTTACTCACTTAAGTTGACGTTCGAAGGGATAGCCAAACCTGGCCAGCTGACTCGTTGTCTGGCAGAGTCCCATTTCAGTCAAGCTGTTCACTAGCTTGGGTCGTCGCCTCAGTCTCTTGGGCAACAGCTCGAAGAGCATCGCAGCCAAGGGCAGCTTCAGCATCGTTGTATCATTCTCGTAGGGCATCAGAGTCTCGAAGTTATCGTATTGCAGAGCATTCAAGACGTGCAAGAACTTGACGTAGTACTCCAACCTCTCGGAGCTCAGCTCAATATCGTTCGAGTCGGAGTCCTCGCTGCCCCAGGTGCTGTTAATGAGCCCTCGCCTCATTAGTTCAAAGACTGTCCTTGGCCAGCAGGCATACTCACTCGTCAATCAGCTTGCTTGTTAGGTCGGCTGGCAGATCTGCATACTGCGAGCAGAAAGTCGTGCCTGCGAGGGGAAAAGAGCGCAGCGCAAACAGATACTCGTACTCGTATATGAGCGGACTGTCCTTGTAGCGCTGCCACTGGGCGAGGCAGCTTTGGATCGCATAGAAGGCGGTGGCCAAGATCATGGCCACCCAGAAGAGCCGCTCGACAAAGTGCAGATCCTTGCGTGCCAGATACGGCATGCCGTGTATGGCCGACTCCTTGCACACCTCCAGCCACCAATCGATCGGCTCAGCCAGCTCCTCTTCTTTCTGGTCCAGATCTTCGTCCTCTACCTGCCGCTTCTCCTCTTCGCTGTGACTCGCCATGCTGCACTGTTTGCCCGCATGCCAGGACTGGCTCTTAAATGGCATTGCAGTCCAGTCGTGCCCCGTCCACAGTGATGAGCTCTGCCCATGACTAACAGCTCTGCTAATGGCCTGTTGTGCTGTTGCTAGCCTCGCGACATGCATTTTCAATTTAATTTAATTCAATTCAAATTTATTTGAAATATGTAATTAAAACAGGTCTGAACCCCGCAGTTGCTCATAGGCGACACGCCGTAGTACTCGCCAACAATTTTATGTCAATTCTTATCACTCACCAGAGGAGACCGCAAGAGATGCACAGAGATATATAGACATATTCCAAATATCATTCATATTATATCAGTTGGTCGCTTAGTAAACATTTTACAAACTGAATTTGTACATTTTACTAACTGTCGCTGCGTTACGCCTTTTTGGAGTCAGGGAGAAGAAGCTATAAATCCTCTAAAGAGCAAGAGCGTATCGGCATTATCGAAAGCTAATAAGCGCTCTCTACTTCTTGAACGAGTATAATAATTAAAATTTATAGCAAAACTGGCTCAAGTGGCTCAACTATTTGGCACTCACATATCAGAATAGAACATACCCTGTACAACATGCTGCGCCTTACAAAAGGTGAGCTTTCTGGTCTGTCTGCAAAGGAAAAGGTAATGTTTGGCGCTCGTCTCGTTTCTCGCAGTGTATTTTGATGCATGGCAATATATGCAAACGCACATACAAAGCTCTCAGGCTTAAGCATTTAAGCAGATTGATGAAGCAGCTGAAACGCACCTTGAACTTTTCGCCTTCGCTGCTGCTGCTGCTGCCGTTAATGCAGTTATTGCTGCTGCTGCTGCTGCTCTGCTCTGACTGTTGCTGTTGCTACCTTTGATACAGTTGCTATTGTTGCGTATGCTGATTGTGTTGCTGTTGCTACTGTCGCTGCTGTCACCATTGCTGAAATAAGCTGTTTATACAGTTGATCTGGCTGATCTTGCTGCTGTTGATAGGGTTGCTGGTGTGGCTAGTAAGCTGACTGTTGCTGCTGTTGCTATTACTACTAATGCCGATGTTGCTGCTGATTGTTCCCTTGTCGCTTGTCTTGGCTCTGGCTGCTGTTATAGATATTGCTGCTGTGGCAGAGCAGTTGTTGCTGTTATTGCTGCTGTCGCTACTCTCGCTGCTGTCACCATTGTTGCTCTTGTTGCTGCCTCTGTTGCTATGGCAGCTGCTGCGGCGTCCTCGCTGCCAGTGCGCATCGCGCATTTGCACGTCGAATGCGAACTTTTTTTCGGCTTCTTTTTTTTTTTTTTTTTCCCCAGTTAAAGTCTCTGCGGCTCTCCCTGTTCGTGGCCAGTGGCGGGCATGTTGCATGACTGCAGCAGCGTTGCAATTTGCTGCTGCGTGTCTGTCTGCGGTTAAGCGCACTCACCTGCCACACACACGTGCATTTGCCTCTCCGCTCGCAGCATTTGCAATTGCATAAGTAGATTATTTTCCCAAAAGAAACCCACAACAAGTAAAAGAAGAGGAAGAAAACGTTTTTCCACTTTGCCACATTTGCAACTTGAACAATTCATTAAAGTAAACACGCTTTGATTTATTGCTGCAGCATTCGGCGAGTGTAGTCCATGGAGTCCATGAAGTCTACGAATTGTATTTTTGCCTTAGCCCTGGATCATCTGGGCATAAGACAGCAGCCACTAGAAGTGTATGTCTTTTAGCTAAGATCTTGCGATTTATCTCATCTTTTTTAATTTTAACCATCTCTAATTAGTATTTAGGTCTGCTCAGTCAGTTAAGACCATGTTAAGATTCTGCTAAGACCATCGCAGCATATGCCAGACTCTGGCTCATAAGTCTCTCCCATATTAATTTTCTCATCTATCTAGCCTTAAGATTCTTCCATTCTACTACTGCTAAAAATAGTCGGGGATATTCTAGATATCCTCAATTCTACCCAGCGCATATGCCTTTTCAATGGCATTGCTTTAACTCACTAAAGACTCGCACAAGAAAGTCGCAACAGCCTCAGCTCCATCTATCTCTCCTCCACACTCTCTCTCACTCTCCATCTCTCTCTCTCTCTCACACTTCCTCCTCCTCAACTTTAGTTGCGGCTGCTGTTGACAGCTCTTTAGCTGCAATTGAGCAGCTCGGCTACCTCATGTCCGCCACGCTGACCAAATTCATGATACGACTAATTTAGCCATTTAAGCGCCGTTTGCCGTTTTCCGTTTGCCGTTGGCACTTTTTCTTTTGCCGCCGTCAAATTTCCCGCCATTGCCCATTTTTCAGCTGTCGTCCTCAAGCGCTGACTGTGTGTGTGTGTGTGTGTGTGTGTGTCTGTATGCCAGAGGCAGGCGATGAATTGAACATTATTGTTGCTCCGCTGTCAGCTGTGTATGCCCTGTAACTCGTGTTACATGGGGTATATACAGTCTAATGTTAGCCAGACTCGACAGTTGATATACATGAAAATCTATAGCAATACTAGGTAATACCCTGCAACTTTCAGTTGAGTATATGCCTTAGATGGGAGTAAGGTTGGGCTTAGAATTAAGCTCTCAACTTAATTCTGAGCTGTGGCTATGGGAACTGAATAATTATATTTTAACTTGTATGCACTTATCGATACCCTGCATATTTAATATGCATAACTCAGCTGAATCGTACAGCATATCCACTTATCATATGCCGTGGAGAATCACATATATTCTCAATATCTGTTCAAAATTTCATGCTGCAGCTCAGACTAGACTGATTATGAATACAATTATAGGGTATCTTTAATATGTATAATTTTAAGATACAGAGTATGTGCCTGGTGGTTATCTATATCCATCGGCCACTCTTAAATATTTCCAGACAGCAGAGTTCTAGAGTCATCTGCCATGAATGCTCTTCAATTCCAGGGTATCTAACCCTCGAACAAGTTTTAGCTTTTCAGCTTAAGCTAAGCGCTTAACGAATTTGGCCAACAGTGTAATACTTTTTAGCGCTGTCATGCAAATGCGGCTACTATTTTAGGCTCTGACACACATCGGGCAGTTGCACCCGCATTGCGTATACGTGGCGTATGCGTAATTTATGCAAAAGTCGCCCCGAAACTTTGGTCACAGTTAAAAAGTTCAGTTTTTGTCACATTTTTTTGTTTTTGCTTGCAGGGCCAAGGTGCTCGAGTGCTCGGCGAAGGAGGACACCAATGTGACGGAGCTGTTCAAGACGCTGCTCTCCCTGTCCCGCTTTCTGCCAGCGAGCAGCGGCAGCAGCGGCGGCCCGGGCGGCGGCTCCAGCGGCGAGGCAGCGCCCAGCGGCTTCAAGCGACGCTCCTCGGCCTACGTCAGCGCCTCGTCCAGTCGCAGTGAGTAGACCATAAGGCAGCCAAGGCCATTTCACAAAAACACAAAAAGATGAGAAACCAAAAAAGGAAAATTGTGGAAATTGTTTTGCTGCAGCCGAAACTGGGTGGGAAAACAAGTGGAAGCAGCTGCAGCTGCAGCTGCGGCTGCAACTGTTGCCAGCCGGTAACTGACAAACGGAAATAATTTCAGCTTGACAAAATGCTTTGCTCTTGTCAGCCAGCCAATATCAATTTGCCATTTCAATTGCCAACCAAGCGTGGCTCGGCCAAAACAGCTCTCAGCCTTTCGCTGCTCTCTCAATCGATTTCGAAACTTAATGCCGCTGGCAGCAGCGCGAAATTAAACCACGATCTGCCGCTTACCTGGCCCAATAATTGAAAATAATACGAGGCGACCAGAAAAACAAAAATGAGAATGGGCAAAAAGTAAACGACTGCATAATACTCGCTCAAAGGGAGAAAAAAAACAAGAGTTTTTGCAGTTTTGGCAGATGGAGAGAAAAATGAGTTGGCTGAAACTTTATTCGATATGCCACGCCCCCAATAGAGTTTTGCTGCAATAACAGCCAAATGCTTGTCAATCAAACTCTTTTTATGCCGCGTGAGCGAGCATGCAAATAAAGGGATTTAAGCCATAAGCTCATTAATAATAACAACCAAAATTAATACATATACATTTCCATATATATAACAAATATCCCTATATATAACAATATCCATATATATGAATGTGCTTTAATCTGTGTAATTAAAATTCAAGTGCTGAACTGCATTCTGTGTTTGCATAATCTTAAATCATGGAATTTTCATTTAATATTATTTTAATATGCATAATATCGCTTGGTACAACCCTTGGTACAAAGGCGCTTGCTTAGCCCAGATTAGCAATTGGCAATTTATACAATTTATATAACACTATAAACTTATATAAAGCTGATAGCTGCAATGCGTACAGCGTAGTTAGAGCATTAGAGATTATCCTACATTTGGGAATCGGAATAAATATATATACAGAGATAAAAGCTGAAATGCATAGATTGAGCAACTCAAAAGCAAGACATCCCAAATCTCTCATATAAATAGCCTGTAACTCAGCAGATGCATCGAGAATATATCGCACCATGATACTCTACATTTCAACTGTGCATAAGCCATATCTTTAGTCTGAGAAAAAAGACTTTTGTAAGGCTTAGAGTTAAGTAAATTGTTATAAGAATTTTAAATACAGATTTCAAATACTTTAACTACTTTCACATACAACAAAAAATCTTTAAGACTTTCTTTAGATTCTATCTCAGACAGATTTTAAATACTCTAACTACTTTCACATACAACATCTAAAATCTGTGAGACTTTCTAATAGATTCTATCTATATATTTACGAGGCCATGATTCCCTTGCATCCACTTCCACTCTCACTCTTGCCATTTCCAGACGTGCCTTTTGGTAACACGTCGTGCAGCACCTGCTGCACACCTGTGCTTGTGGCCGCCGATATCAGCTGCTAATTAGCCAAAATACGAACTTTTCTCGCAGTGTATGCGCAACAATGACAAATTGTCGACAATTTGGCTAATTGAGTGTAATTAACATTGCTTCGTTTGCGTCTGTATTTGACCCAAATTAATTGTTAAAATTTTGCCAAAGCACATAAAAAGAAGAAAGTGAAATATAACTGCGCAACGAATATGAACAAAGAGGAGGAGGATGAGGCAACGAGCCACAACAACGGGACAAACCCCTTTTTTTTTAATCAATTATTTATATGTATCGTGCGGACAGGCAATAGACTGTAGAAACTCAGGTCTATAGGAAAAACCAAGTCAGACTGGTGGAAGCGGGAGTGACCGACTAGAAGATGCCCTGAACTCAGCACAGAGCTAGTAAGGGAGCAGGCATAATGGAATGTGTAAGCAGATATAATTATCGATAGTTAAAAAAAGATATATTTGAAATATTAACCAACAAATTTAAATAAAACTCATTGAACAACTCTGATGATTAGACCAAGGCAGCTCAATTCAACTCAACTGCTTCAACTGTTTCACACAACCAATATGCCCTAAGTTCGCTATTCGACTCAGCTTAGCCGGCCATAATTCATAAAAAGTGAACAAATTTAGAAATTCTGTAAGCCTTTGCTGTAATTACAAAGGGATATATTTTATATATATATATATATATATCTGTCTTTAATGAATTCACTTGAAGAATACCCAACAAATATGGTTGTCTGAAACTTTTAGAGTCAATTGAGTAAAAAAAAGTAATAATGCAGCTCAAAAGTTGTGCCTCAGCTCGTATTAATTATGCAAATAGTCTGACCTGCTAATTAGACGTAAAGGTATTTAATTTCCATTGACCAGACACATTAGCTGGAGCAAAAAAAAAAAAAATGGTAGAAGAAACGGCCGGACTGCCTTTCTCTCCCTCTTTCCCTCTCTCTCCGCTACCTTCCGCTGCTCTCTTTCTGTCTGTTATTAAGAAGTTTTTCATAATTTCGGCTCTCGCTCTCATCTCCGCCCTGGTCTCTTTCCTCTCCGCTGCTTTTTGCCTGTTGCCAATATAAATAAACAGTTAATTAATGTTGGCCACGCGCTGCTGCTTGCTCTCGAAATAATGAATATAATTTCCGTGTTGCCCCAGCCACGCCCTTCATCAGCAACAACAACAGCAGCACAGCCCAGCCCCCTCTAGCCACTGTTTGACAATAATTTAATTGTCTGCTGGCGGCATTTGATAAAATTTTTAGTTATTTAGCCCCAACGACCCAGCGCAAAAGTCATTTAAATCAAGTGCAAAGTTGGCTCCCAGCCACAAACGAGCTCCCAACTTGAATGCAATTTAAAGCTTTAATGTGTCTACGAGTGTGCGTGTGTGTGTGTGTGTGCGTGTGTGTGTGATTGTTATACAAATTGTATTTGCTTGGCACACACATTCGCTCGCTCGCATATTAAATGTGAGCCACAAAATTTGTAAATTATTTTCTATTGTCCGAGCAGACAACGAAAACTGTCAATGACAGCACAACAAACAAGGTGTGTGTGTGTGTGTGTGTGTGTGTGTATGGGTGAGTGTGCGAGAGTGTGTGTGAATAGTGAAGGTTAAGTGTCAAATAGCTGCAAACACTAGCGACAGCTCAATTGACAAAAGAAACGTTTGCATCGATATGACACTAAACATCTTTTGCCTCGCTCGCACACTCCCACACTCTCACACCCACCCGCCCATCTCTCCCGCTCTCTTTCCACTCACCCTGCCCACGCGTAAAACCTTAAAAAAAAGAAAGGAAATCAAGTCCTAGTCTGAGCAGTTAATCACGCGAATTGAGGCCAAGACAGCAGCGCAACAGAAATTTAGAACAAGTCAAATGGATATACCAAAGACGGGTATACCCAACTGTGGCATACCCTGCAGCTAAATATGTTCTTTCTAGCTTATTCTTAGCATGAGCTACATTTATATTGTTACATATTAAATTTTATTTTAATAAAAATAACAAAAAGAGCCAATATACCCGTCTCACCCTGACTGATTGATAAGTAATTTCCTTAAAACACGTTAGCAGATGCTGACATAAGCAAAGTTAAGATCTCTATCAAAATGTTAGCTATAGTTAAGCACATGCGTAATAAAACCAATATACCCGTTTCACTTGCAGTTTGCAGAGCATAATATGTAATTGCCTTAAAAACCACACATACAATGTGGCATATGCAAAATAAAAATCAAAAACAAAAACAAATCGTTCGCATTTCGCTTGAAGGTGTGTGCTCAGCTCTGTGTGTGTGTTCTATATCCTAAGCATGTGCGTGACCGTGTGTGTGTGTGTGTGGGTGTGGGTGATGGCACATAAAAAATGGGCGAGCGCGCGTAGGCCGAGTGCCAGGCTGAGCTGCACCTGATTTGTCTAGCCCAAGAAAGAGGCGCAAACGCGTCTGGCACGCCCACCCACACACACACACACACACACACACACACTTAGACATGGGCGGCAAGTGTAATGTGGCTTGGCGGTTGCTGCGGTGCGGCGCAGCGGCGCAGCGAAGCGTACCGCAAGCAGTTTTATTTGCAAGCAGCCAACTGTAACCGTAACTCAATTGAAACTTTTGCAAACACGCCTTCAGTAGGCAGCATGCCGCATGCCGCATGCCACACGCCACATGCCACAGTTGCCAGTTGATGCTCGTAGTTGTAACTCGGCTAGGCCAAATGTGATTTAACAACAGCAAAAATCTTAACAGTCAACGCGATGCCATCACTAAGAGCTAGTCGCAGCCAGAATACCCTTTATGTGGCAGAGGGAGAGAGGAGGAGAGAGAGAAAGAGAGAGAGGAGTACTTACAGTAGTTGGCATTGACTTGATGCATTGTCGTCAATTTTCATAAGCTTGCAGCAATGCGAACGGAATTTTCAATCAATTTTCTAGCTCAGCTCAGCTCAGCTACAATATGGCAATTTCGTTTTCTAAGCAACTGCCTTGGGGAATATATATGTATATATATATATATATATATAGTGCTCACCAATACCAAAGAATTTTCCTAACTGAATTATGCTTTAAGCATGTTTTACTCTCAGCTTAGCCTTATAGCCATGCAACACACACTTGACAAACAAATCAAGCAACCCTCTCGCTCGGCTCTTTCGACGCACATACAAAAAATAAAGGTTATTTAAATTTCTGTTTGTCTCACGCCTAAAATACAGCCGCACAAGCAGAATGTTATAGACCAGGCGGATCGGAATTATATATGCATATATATGTTGGCAGCATGGGCCAGATATGTGGAACTTGACACTGCAGAGGCAGAGGCAGAGGCAGAGGCAGAGGCAGAGGCAGAGGCGAGCGCGGGCTCTCAGCGCTATGCCATGGCAAATTGTGCGAATGGGGCTTACAGATGTGCACTTGTGGCATGGCCACAGTGTAATAAGCCAAAAGGACAACAAACAGAGATACACACGCACACGCACACACACACACACACACGCACACCCTTTTATATGCACACACAGCATGCGGCGGTTCGATTTTCGCGCTTTTTTGTGTCGACGACAACAATGGCAACAGTCGCCATTTTGTTTGCAGTTGACACACACACTCACACACTCACACACTCACACACACACACACACACAGTTACACATGCATATTTTATTTTGAAGGATTCCCTTGAGCCCCAGCGCTTTAGCAGCCTTTGAGACGCATTAACTAAATTTAGTCGCTACGCAGACTTTCACTAGGGCAACGAAACGTCAGCGCCTTAAATTCCTCTCAATTTTAGCATTTAAGATTTCAATTTTGCAATTTTCTAGCATATAAATCATCATTAAGCTCGAGCATCGAGCGACGCTTTAAATCCATCAAATTCAGTTAATCAATATGCGCAGAGTCTAATCAAATCATTGAAGCGAGCTCTCTCCCAAGACTTCGCTCTTCGTTTTTTCCCAGAATTTTTTGCACGCGGCATACTTGAAAGGTTGCCCTTGACTGACTCGCTGTAATAAGGGGCATATGCGCACCAGAGATACACTGAGTTTTTTTCGTGTTGCAAGCGCTAATCTAGTTGGCAAAACAATTTTCAACTTTTCATCAATCTCGAAAAGTTTTCAAAAGTTATTTTCAACTACTTCGCGACAATTAGCCGAGCGAGTGCTGGCCTAAGGTCAGCTACGAGTGCTACATTCAGAAAATTAATTATACTTTTATATAGAAGAAGAAGAAAATTACAAAATAAATCTATGTTGGGAACAACTCGAGCTTAGGATTAGATATTTGATTAGAGAGAAGTTTTTATATTATTTTATATTTTATTCAATATATTCAAGTTATAGAATATGACCAGAGTAGGTCTATATCTCATCTTATCACCTTTTGAATGAATTATTGCCTTTTTGCTGCAATGTTGGCTTGAGGCTGAGAGCTTGAACAAAGTTGTCATGGAGCTTTACACGAGTTGGCAGCTCACTTGCTGGCTTAGACAAGCTTAGCGTAAGACAAAGATTGGCGAAGGTAGCCCAGAGTTTGTTGCTGAGTGAAAATGAGATGAAATTTGGATCATTCAAATAAGCTAGATACTTGAATATATAGAGGAGCGACTAGAAATTGTGATTCACGCAAAAAAGAATGAGCAAGAACTGCAGAAATACAGCTACTCACTGGGAACTAGTCGTGGGTACGAGATGCACGAATAAATTAATTATATACATAAAGCTGAAAAGTTCTCATTCTCAGGAAATTTCGACTTATAAATAAATAAATAAATAAATTTATGTACATATATATATATATATATATATATATATATAATATATATATAAATATATATATATATATATATATATATATACATATATATGTTTATTATAGGCAGCTCATACGCAAGAGTTCCTTGAATGGTTGCTCCATATCATACATGTGCCATAATCAATTTCTGGTAAAAATACTTAACAGAAATTTAGAAATACTTTATCTTAGTTTTATTATTTATAGAGCTACTGCACAATATTATGTAGTTAGCATATCTCGCATTAGCAAAATATACAAAATATATAATTATATAAATTTCAATCTATTAGCAGCGCACTCATTCATATCTTGACTGCAGTGGGCCACCTCCTATAGGTTATGCTACTCAAAGATACATTACGTACCTATTACCTAATCTCTTATGAAATGTGTAAGCCTGCAGCTGCATATATGCGAGGGTATTCTAAATCAAAATCTTTTCACATTTATGAACTTTGCTTCGCCCGTTTTCAGCTGTGATGCTTCGCTTTGAGGTTCTCGTTGCGTCAAGGCGCGCACATATCGAGCTTCAGTTGCAGGCAATTATCAATCTCAGTGATTTCTGCTGCGGCAGTGCTTTGCGGGCGTTGCTCATAAGTTAATTATGTTGCATGCAACAGAGCGGCACAAAGCGGTGGGAAGTGTGGGCGGGGCTGGGCGAAGTTGGCCATGCAAAAGGGGTCAATGCGAGGGAAGCTGCAATCGCTTTATGTTGGCATTGTTGCCGGTAACTGGCAACTGGTAACTGGAATTGCCACAGCAACTGGCAACTGGCAACTGGCAACTGGCAACTGCTGCTGCTGCTGCAGCCACAATTCGGCAGTGGGAAACAAAAGTTGAGAAGCGTCAGCTGAAAATTGGATTTTCAAATTTTTTGCATGCACGCGCGCTGGCAACGCATGCGAAAGTGTTGCTTGTTTATTATTGATACGCAGCATATCGATATGTATACATACACATATATATATATATATATACACATATATATATATATATATATATATATATATATATATATATACATATATATATATATATATATACACATATATATATATATATATTTACACACCTTTGTTTCGATTGCAGACAAAAACCGCATGAACAGCCCCTCGGTGGGCGGGGATAAGAAGTCGAGCCTTGTGGATGCCGTCGATGTGGCCAGCACCAGTGCGGAGGCCAAACTGAAGCCACGCTCCAGGTGCGTATAAACACTTGGCGAAAAGCTAGAGTCACTTTGGCATTTGCAACCGGAAATCTTGAAAGATGCACATGAACTGCGGCTAGAAGAACTCAAGCGGGTGCTTAGCATATTTTATGAGCCTCATTGAGATTGGAATTTGGCTTTTTTCCTCAGTGTATACCATAAGTGTGTTCAGAGAGCACTTATTCTCTTGAACTAAATTAATCTGCCATAATCTAATTTGCCCATGCAACATAACAACTGTTTTCTCTGAGTGTATGCGCACTTTTCTCGGCAACTACTAACAGCTGCAGCTAACTGAAGTATGCAAAACTTTTCTTAACTTTATTTTGAACATTTTCAGTCTAACATTTCGTATTACTTTTTTTTCTGAGTGTAATTGAGACTTGTGTATAAAAAGAACTTTCTGAAAATCTGTGTTATCTGCGAGTTTTTTTCGGTTAATCCTTCACATATTTTCGCAGAGTGTATATCATTTGCATTCAAATTTGAGATCGAGGTATATAATAATTATAATGAGATATATGTGTCATGATTTTTTCTCTCACTGTACATACCTTGGTCAACTTCATTAGTGAACTCTTCGTTAGATTTTTTTTATATACATGATGTTCGCCTTGATCAATTGATGATTTATTTAATGCAAGCACTAAGCAGCACTGCTCTTTCTCTCAGTGCATAATTAATAATTTTTTCACATATTTTTTTAGATCGCTCATTCGCCGTGCTTCACGCAAGACCAAACAGCAAATCAACAACGCATCCGACGACTGTAATTTGCAGTAAATGAATACAAAATAAATATAAATAAATATTAATAATAACAATAATAATTATGATAAATGTTAAATATGATTCTATGTGTTTGTTATCCAGTTCTTGATTAACTGAAAACACTTTAAAGAGAAAACCAAAAAGTTGCTCAATTGCAATTTAGTTCTAGCTGGTAAGAGTATCTCGTAGTCTATCAAGTTACTAACAAGTTGTATGAATTCCATTCGATATCTTATCAATAATTTACGCTCATTATTTAAAGGGGACCAGTTTTATTTACTAAACTTTTTATTGCATCCAAATCTTTGATAATGGGGCAGAGGACATACAAAATGATTCACAGTTCAAGTGTCCAAGAAAAGGGTATGCAAAAGTCTGTCAAAAAGGGGTATACCCTGCTGATCATTAAATTATGCTAAAGAAAAAGGGTGTGCAAGACTTTATTCATAAAACAGTGTATGCTGAGCTCAACAAGGAAAGGTATATAGCAGATCAGCAGATCGCATTATGCTCTAATATAAAAATATGCCATACTAAAGGGTAAAGGGTAAAGGTAGAATGACTTTGAAGCTGATGCTGGGCGAGAGGGTATACAAAGAGTCCATCACACAAAGGAGAGGTTATGCCTGCTATGGCATAGAGTACTATGGCATATGGAGTGAGTATAGAGAAAATAATGAAAGCGAAAAAGATATTTAAAGTCCATTTATGCATACCATATGAGCTGTGGCTCATAGCATTAACTCAGATGAAAGAGTAAACACGAAATCTTCAAGGCAAACGACAAACAAGACAAAGAATCTTCTCAAAATCTTCTCTCGTCAAAAGTATAGGGTACTTAGTAATTTCTAAACATCATTTGTCATACAGCTTAATTGGAGAGAGGGTATACAAAAGAGTATACGATTTTATTTTTCTGATTTATTAAAAATTTCACAAGGAATTTCTATAGCGAGGATATTTTTGGATGATTCAGCGGCAATTATATAGAGTTCCTTTGATATAGAAAATATATATATGAAGATTATATACATATATATATATATATATATATATATATATATATATTTGAATTCGGTCTAGTACTAAGTTAATTTAAGTAGGTGTTTAGTAACAATTCAAATACAATGTATTCAAATGTTTAAACTAATTGTTTTTAGCTACAAATCTGTGTAGTTTATGTATACATATTCATATATATGAATGTATTTATACATATTCGAAATCTCGTTGGATTTGCTTAGTGCTCAAACAGAAAAAATCTGACCTTGTTTTGAAAGTAAGCGGAAAACTATTTGCGCCATTTTCACAAGTATTTTTATTATACCCTGAATCCATTGAAAATGGAAATTTCAGGGTATAATGTTTTTGTGCAAATGTATGTAACAGGCTGAAGGAGGCGTGCCACACCCCATAAAGTATATATATTCTTGATCAGCTCGACGAGCTGAGTTGAACTAGCCCTGTCCGTCTGTCCGTCCGTCCGTCCGTCCGTCCGTCCGTCCGTCCGTCCGTCCGTCCGTCCGTCCGTGTAAACACCTGGATTTCTGCAACCACAAAAGCTAGAGACTTCAAATAAAAAGCAAAATGCTCGATAATACCATACGCTGTACGAGTTTATTTTTTTTTTTCGATAACTCGTCCCATTTCTTTTTTATCGATAACTATCGAAAATATCGCTTTGTTTTTTAGGTCTGGCGTGCACACCGTTGTAGATAGAATCGTGCACTAAAATGATTTTGATTGCTATATTGAATCCGCACATTTTGTCATTTTTGGATTTTTGATGCCACGCCCCTTTCGCCCACAATTCAACAAAAACGATAACTCACGCATATCAAATACTAGAGACTTGAAATTTGGCAAATAGGTACATTTGGATGTCATAATCATTCCCCGAAAATTTCATTAAGAACGTATGTCGAGAAAAAAAGTTATTAAACAATGAAGTTTGCATAGCACAGCCTCTTCTGCAGCCGCAAAACTGCGCAGTGAGCATATTACGTGCATGCATATGTTTGTGTGTGTGTGTGTGCATGTGTTGTTTACTATTAATGAATAAATGAAGCTCTTAATGATTGGTATTACAGCTCAATGGATTCAGGGTATCTCTTAGTCGAGCAGTCTCGACTAGAGTTTCGTTACTTGTTTTTCTTCTATTATGCAAATCCAGCGAGCTGCTAATTAATATTTTCGAGCTTTGTGTGTGTATGAAGCGTACATATAAATATGGCGCGCATAGTATAATGCAATTTAACTCAAGAGTTTTATGTTGAAGCAAAAAGAGAAACAAAAAACTAAATAAAATTCATCAAAATTAAGCAAATTGCTGTCGGCTGGCATCGACTGCGAAATACTCGTTCACAGTCAAGTAGGGAATAGGAATAAGTTTATGTATTTCGATATGACATGAGCATACGACTTTTAGGTCTGGTTCAAGTAAAACAGAGAATAATATGATTAAACCCAATTTGAACTTAAGCCATGCTACAGGGCGCAGCACTCTATAAGGGACTCTCCAGGAACTACAAGCTCACAGCTCCCTCAGGGCTTCTCTGTACAGCCCTGAGAACAGAGGCATGCATGAGCAGATGAACACTTGAACATATGGATAGTAGATCCTAAGCTGTGAACGAGCATGAAATATATAAAGAAATAAATCTATTCATGGATAATACAGGGTGCATGATAATTGCCAAAAAAAAAAATAAGTAATAATAATAAAAAAGAGCCAATCAAATGGATAAGAGAGTTTTGTAGGCATTAAATATTAAAGCTCTAGCTGTTAACTAAGTCAAATTTGAATTTAATAATGATTAAAATAATATATTATTTAATTTTAATTAATTCTAATAAATGTAATAAACATTTTCTTTGTTGAAAAGTTGCACCAGTGAAAGAAACAACAAAAGGCAGATGCAAAGTGAATTGTGATGATAAATAAAAACAAATACTATATATATATGTATATATGGATATATATATATGTATATATATGTATGAATTGGTTTGACGTCCAAGTTAAATTCTATTTTAGGCCTAAGACAAGTCTAGATCGTAAGCAAGTTGTTTATACAAATTGTTACTAAATGTATTTAAAAGTAGTTTAAAACTGAAGGAGCGATTAACTAACTAAGCTAAGCTGTATCAGATAAACGGGGAACACAATTAGAGGCGAGCCGCATTTGACAGTTATACTAATATTGGTAGATATATATATATGTATGTGTATCAATTTAGTAATTGTTTGTTTGTCGGTTGGTAAACTTATATATATAAATCTAGCTATAGATTTTGTTAAAAACCCAAAGTGAAATAGAGAAAAAATATATATATATGACATATAAATATATATATATATATATATATATTTGTGTACGTAATTCAAATTGTTCATAACGCAAAAAACCAAAAACAAAATCAAAAACTAGCAAAAGAAGAAAACTCAATGAAATCAAATGCGATTTATTCATAAATATCTTCTCTACATATGAAATGTAATTAATTTTTCAAATATCAACAGAAACCAAATAAAAGAACTTACTAAATGTGTCCATTTAACTACAGAATTGAAGTGTTTTAATTTTGAAATTAAAAATTTGATTTTTAAAGAAATATAAATATATTTTATAAGACTCTTTCACTTACTTTTGTCAATGGCTGAAAATATTTTAATGTAACTAACTTCAAGTCAAAGTGGACTCAGATATAGCCGAGTAAAGCGCATATATTGAAAAAATAAAGAGTTGAGCAACTGCCTCGCTCTTGGAGACATATCACTTGCAATTATGGCCAATTATCATTTACGCACTATAAAGTCGACTAATTATGTTTGAATTCCAATTAAATTTAGTGATGTGCATTAGCTGTCATTAGATAGAGAACGCCCACGGTACGAGTCGACCCATGTATGAATAACGTCCGGGCGGCTCACATTATAAATTACCTTTATATTATGTTTAGTTGGAAATTTGCCCTCGCATCAATTGCTGACTCTAAATCAATTAAATTAGTCTACGCACTGCCAACTGCCAACGCGTCGTCCCATTGCCGACCGCAATATCCATTAAAACAAACTAATGGAATTTTATTCAAATTATAAATTGCATTTACTGTTCAAACGAGAAACGCAATGTTAATGCAAATGTAAATTGTAAAATCTAAATGGTAAATTGTAAATGGTAGATGGTAAATGCCACTGCATTTAAATCAATTGAGCTTTGAATGCCAAAAATGAATGGGTCGCTAAGCGCGAGTGGCAAAAGCTGTGATTTATTTGACATATGCGAGTGCAGAGCACATGCCATGCGAAATTGGCAGCTGCGATGCCACGTACCTCCGTCCATAAACATATAATATAGACCTATTTGGTTCGTGGCATGTGCTGCCACACAATAAACAGCTTTGCCGGTGACCCAATTAGTTGAAATTATGCACAAATTCAAATACGATTTTCTCTTGCATTGATTTTGAAGCTTAGCGGATTTAATGGGCCAAATTGACAGCAGGTGACTGGTATGCCCTTATTGTGTGACAATTCATATAAGACACAGAAAACGATTCCTTGCTAGGTTTCATCAAATAGTTTAAAAATGTTTAGAAACATTTGAGCGGCGGTTTTAGGAACTAAAATTTAAATATTAACCGCCAGTGGCGACATCTCAACGCACTAATGAAGTTCAAATGCCAAATGTATTTCATTTTTTTAAAGTCCTGCCATCATCTGTCGTCAGTTTGCTGTACTACATGACTACTCATGAAAAATGCTTCGAGCAAAAAGTTGACTGTTATACAATCGTTATTTAAAGTTCGCCACCTAGCGGGCACTGGCAGCGCTACAGTGTTAAATATGTTAATTCCGCAGCGTCAGCAAATGCGCTCTCTATTGGCCAATTGTTGCAGCCCTCAAATATAAACAGCTGACTGTGCCGGCATTTGGCATTTATTAGCACATTTTAATGCGTATAAAACCTTGTTTGAGAATGGCTCTAAAATATATTGGTAAATAGAGATGAATATTAATTAATTCAACAAACTAATAACTTGTTTCTAGATATTGGTGCTAATCTCACAGATTCTATGTATCGTGGCTGCTATGGCAGCTCTACGAAACATCCAGCGGACTTGGATATTGTATTGGAGCGCGCGTGGCAGAATGGTCTACAAAAGATAATTATAACTTCTGGTTGTGTTAAAGACGTCGATGAATCACTGGAGTTGGCTGCAAGGGATGGTTGGTTAAATTTAAGAGAGAGCGGTAATAAAACTACATATTAACCCTATTTAATCTGCAGATCGGCTATATACAACTGTGGGTGCTCATCCCACGCGTTGCGGTGAATTTCTACTCGATCCGGCGAAATACTATAACGATTTGCGTTCCAGAATCAAGGCGAATTCAGAGAAGGTGATTGCAGTGGGCGAATGCGGCTTGGACTATGATCGATTGCATTTCTGTGAGAAGGAAACACAGCTGGAGTACTTTGAAAAACAGCTCAGTTTGGCTGAAGAGTTTCAATTGCCACTCTTCCTGCATATGAGAAACGCACACGACGATTTCATGAAGGTTCTCGAGCGCAATCGAAATAAGCTCGAAGCTTGTGGAGGCGGAGTTGTGCATAGTTTCACAGGCACATTGGCGGAGGCGCAGTCTCTATTAGAGTTTGGTGGCCTGTATATCGGACTGAACGGGTGTTCCTTGAAGACTAAAGAGAATCTGGAGGTGGTGCAGCAGCTGCCTAATGAGCGAATTATGCTGGAAACTGATTGCCCCTGGTGTGGCATACGACCCACCCATGCGGGGCATCAACATGTGACCACCAAATTTCCCACAGTCAAGAAGAAGGAGAAATGGACCAAAGACACACTAATTGACGGTCGCAGCGAACCATGCCAGATTAGGTGAGTGCACTTTGCACAACTGAAGCCATTTCATACTCAATCATTTTTCCAAATTTCAGTCAAGTTCTGGAGGTCATAGCGAGCATCAAGCAACAACCTAAGGAGCAGCTCGCTGAGATTTACTATCAAAATACATTAGATTTGTTTTTCAAAAGCTCCAAATAAAAGGTTTAGTAAAAATTATATCTCTGTAGTGAATGGGTGCTACAAGTCGTGTCAGTTCGATTGGGTAATACTTACTTAAGGATGTTCTAGTCATACCCATAGAGGGTAATCGTAATAAATGTGACAGGAGGAAGAAGTTTTTTTATAGTTTACATTTAATGCTTTTACATTTATTGTATTATATTATTGTTGCTCATGTCCTAAATGCAAATGAATTCAAAAATACGCATTACAGCTCGATCCGATTCAAGTTGTTTGTATATATTTATATATATATATATATGTATATATGTATGAACTTTCTGCAATCATTTTAGTTGACACAGAAAATCATTTAGATTCTTGTCTTCTTTTGTAAATAATTGTTTTTAATTAACTTCTTTTAAGTTTTCCATTGAGTAGAGATGTTCTGCCAAAAAATATATATGTTGCCCCAATTTTATAGACTAGTGAAGTTTCTGTAGCTTAGTTATTGCCCTCTCTTTTGGTTAAGATAGATTTAGTTGTCGATTACATTATGTGAAGCCTTAAAAAGCGTATATACAAAATATTTTGTAAATATTTTAAAAAAGTCTGTTAACTAGCCATAGAACATTTTCGAATATTAGATTATATATAGATTAGAGCCTTCCCAAAGTGTATATAGTAAATGCTATCAACAAGTTGCTTCCACTACTATAGTATATATGTCTCAAGCATTTAAAAACCCAAAGTATTAACTCTTTATAAAATGTGCTTTAAAAATTTGTTTACAGATCTATTTCATGTAACTGATATGAAGTGAAATGATATATAGCATATATATATATATATATATATATATATATATATATATATATATATTTATATATATATATATTATTTGATAGATTTGTAGTTTACTCAGTTGCATTTTAAATGACAATTCAAAATTCAGTCCAATAGAAATACATATAGCTTAATGCTCAATTGATATGAATATATCTAGCATAAAAGATTCCAAGTTAATGTTACTCCATTTGGGACTTTAAAAACTCCATATATATATTCTATATATGCTGTAGCTTACAATTATTTATATAGCTTCTATAGCTATATGTTCTATATAAGTTAAAAATATTTAGAATCTTAAAATTGACTTGAGTTAAAGAAAAACTATAAAAAATAAATTCAAAAAATTTGTTTATATATTTTTAAATATATATATATATATATATATAAAGATACGACAATTTCATTTATTGGGCGTCATATTTAAATAGTGTTAAATTATATAGAATATGTACACAAAACAAGGAATTAAATAATTATAAATAATAATAATATTAATTCAACTAACAATAAATTCGAGTTTAAATTAAAAAAAAATATTCCAAGAAAGTTTTTCATTTTACACTTCAAGTAATTTTGTTGTTTTTATACCCTGAATCCATTGAAAATGGAAATTTCAGGGTATAATGTTTTTGTGCAAATGTATGTAACAGGCAGAAGGAGGCGTGCCACACCCCATAAAGTATATATATTCTTGATCAGCTCGACGAGCTGAGTTGAACTAGCCCTGTCCGTCTGTCCGTCCGTCCGTCCGTCCGTCCGTCCGTCCGTCCGTCCGTCCGTCCGTCCGTCCGTCCGTCCGTCCGTCCGTCCGTGTAAACACCTGGATTTCTGCAACCACAAAAGCTAGAGACTTCAAATAAAAAGCAAAATGCTCGATAATACCATACGCTGTACGAGTTTATTTTTTTTTTTCGATAACTCGTCCCATTTCTTTTTTATCGATAACTATCGAAAATATCGCTTTGTTTTTGAGGTCTGGCGTGCACACCGTTAAAGATAGAATCGTGTACTAAGTTGTGTTTGATTGCTATATTGAATCCGCACATTTTGTCATTTTTGGATTTTTGATGCCACGCCCCTTTCGCCCACAATTCAACAAAATCGATAACTCACGTATATCAAATACTAGAGACTTGAAATTTGGCACATAGGTACATTTAGATGTCATAATCATTCCCCGAAAATTTCATTAAGAACATAGGTCGAGAAAAAAAGTTATTAAACAATAAAGTTTCCATAGCACAGCCTCTTCTGCAGCCGCAAAACTGTGCATTGAGCATATTACGTGCATGCATATGTTTGTGTGTGTGTGTGTGTGCATGTGTTGTTTACTATTAATGAATAAATGAAGCTCTTAATGATTGGTATTACAGCTCAATGGATTCAGGGTATCTCTTAGTCGAGCAGTCTCGACTAGAGTTAAGTTACTTGTTTTACTTAACAAAATTATACGATTTTTTTAGACATGAAATATATATATATATATATATATATATATATATATATATATAGGTTAGATATATATCTATGAATGGGTATAGGAAAGTAAGAAAAATTCCAATTAAATCCATTTTTGGGTACGAAAAACTCTTAGATTTCTTAAGGGTTTCAATTTTGATACATAGTATATATCATTTAAGTATATATATTATATATACGCATATTTATCAATTATCAGTTATATATATATATATTCATATATGTATGTGTGTGTGTGTGTGAGTGTGTTTTGTTATATATTTTATATTTAATGTGAGCTTTTCTTAGTTTCAAACTAAACTCGCCATAAAAATCTGCAATCCTGCAGGCCTCATTAGTTATTTTTGCATTCTATATAAATATATATATTTATATATAGATATATGTAAGTATTTTAATTAAATTAATGTATTTTGGGCGCACTTCGATCGTTGATCTTTTGATTGCGTTTCAAGGTCGCTCCACGCTTTATTTGATCCATCAGCGACTCATGACAAATGCGCGGATCGGGCTGAAATTTGTTAAAAGTAAATAATAATTAGCTCTATGTATATATACTTAATGTGTCAATATTTGCGAATCAATCAAAGCTGGTTTATATATATACATATAGCATACTATATGCAGTTAATGCGCATTTCAACTCGGGCTTTTAGTTAGGCACACAAAACACAACAGAACGAAAACAAAATGAATACCTTAACACTGCTCATCACAAGCGAAATTGGAGTTGGTATTGGTGATGGTGTTGGTGTTGGTGTTGGTGTTGGGATAGGTGGGTGGTCTACGATATTGGACACTGGGACGCGCCAAACCTTGCGGATTCTGATACATCTGAATATGGCGCACAACACAATCACAGCATATAGTATATAGTATATGATATAGTAGACAGTACAGTATGATAAAGAGTATAATATAGAATAGTATATGATAGAAAGAAGATAGATACATAAATTATAAGGATAGCTAGTCTAAGATAGGATAGTAGACCGTATGAATAGTACATAATAATATATTGAATGGTGTATAGTAGAGTATATAGTCTTGTAGGTATTATATAGATAGCTTTAGTCTATTATAATATACCCTGAAATATGATATGAAGAATCTAGGATAGCATCTGCTATATCGAGTAGCGTAGTGAGTATAGCATATAAAATCAGAGAATACTATTAGTATAATATCGTATATTATATATACTTATTGGTTAGTTATGGTCTTAGTTTATTATATAGAAAGTATATATTCAAGGTATTCTTAAGTACCATAGTAAATGGTATATGAGGAGCGGATGGTATAGAAATGTATAGTATAGCCAGAGTATACTATGGAGTCTATATACAGACTGATTTATATAGTGTGAAATGTGATTGATGCTCGACTTACCAGGGCCTTGCTATTGATTAGATTTCGCACTGCAAATGCACGTCCAGACATTCCCTGCTTGGCCAGCTTGGCATTGAGATTCTCAAGAAATTCAGCCTTGGTTTTGGCACGAATGCTGCCAGTCTTTTCGATATTGGTGCTAGTGGCATAGTCTAAGCAGCAAATGGTTGATTGATTGATTGATGTATGGATGCGTGGTGCACAAAGGGTGCGCACATAAAAAGAGAAGCAAAAATCGAATGAGTTGACACACGTTGAAGAAAGGCACAAAGTTTATGAGTCGAATGAGAGAGCTTAAGCAAAATGTTGAACATAAAATCGATAACAATGCAGATTAAGAAAAATATAATCGATAAAATATGGTGAAATGATAATTAGCTTCGGCTTGCCGAAGTATAGTAAGCTTGCAGTTAGAGATAGAGAGATCAAGAGTTAAGGTTAAGATAAGATAGAGTGCAATAGAGAAAGGTATTTAGAAACAGAAGAACTGCAAGCTTTTTAGATATAAAAATATTTCTTGATTGATATATATCGATTCCAATCAAAATCAGTTTGCAGTGAGTTGAGATGAAATTCAGATTAGATTTTTAGGCAATGAGATGAGGGACTGAGATGTATATAAATTGTCATTGTTCTCCTTGGGCTCGTCCAGGCTGCTTCTCTTGATATCTTTTAACACAACTCAACTCAAACTCAAACTGAAACTCAACAGAAACACAACGAAAGCAACATGCAATTTGGCGTCGCATTAGAGATGCAATTCAATGCAATTCAATGCAATTCAAGTTAGCAAAGAAATTAACGAAATTAAAAGAAAAAAAAATGGAACAAAAAATTAACAGCGTCGCAATCAAATCAAAGTCAAAAATCAAACGCGCAGCTCACTTGAATGGTGTGGCGCATGGGCGTGCGTGTGGGCGTGGCTATTGTTGTGAGCCGCATAGTACGCAGCGCCTCCGTTGCTGTTGCCGCCAGCAACGTCGCGATAATATTGCTGCTGCTGCAGCTGCTGCTGTGCACTTCCGCTGCTGCTGCCGCCGCCACGCGCTGTGGTGCCATAAATACTGGCGAGCGAAACAGGCGAGCCGCAGGTGGGCGAGGCGGCGGGCGGCGTCGAGTGCAGCTTGACAGCTGTGGTCTGTATGAATGGATTCGTTGACACAAATATCTTTTGCTGCACGCTGGAATGACGCGACGGCAAGGGCGGCTGCCGCTGTTGCTGCTGCTGCTGCAGTTGTTGCTGCTGGGGCAGCGGCATTGCTGCGCGCTGATTGGCATGGCCATTGCCCAGGCCCATGCCCGAAGGCTGTTGATATTGCTGCTGCTGCTGTTGCAACCGTTGCTGCTGCTGCTGCTGTAAGCGCTGCTGCTGCAATATGTTTTTGGGCAGCGTCGCGGTCATCATATGATTGGACATGTTGCTGCCGCTGTTGGTGTTGCTGCTGCTGTTGCCGTGCGCAGCATTGGCCCGCGACATTTTCTTGGGCATTGTCGCTGAGTAAATGGGCGGCGGTGGTGGATCCTCCAGCGGAGGCGGGCAAGTATAATGTTGTTGCTGCTGCTGCTGTTGTTGCTGCTGTTGGTGCTGCTGCAGCTGTTGCTGTTGTCGCATGTTTGCTGTTTGCGCAGCTGCTGTATTTTTGATAAACGAATTTGTATAATTGTTGCTTGCGGCAGGCGCTTGGGGCGGCTGATAGTGCGACATATTGTTGCTGGCAGTCATTGCTGCTGCGACGGCTGCCGCTGCTGCTGCTGTTGTTGTTGGCGATGATGTTGTTGATGAATTTGAAAATGAACTGACTTTAGAGAGCAACGATGAGGTGGATGAAGAGAGCGGAAAGTGTGGCAAAGCATTGAAAGAGTTGCTAGATGTGGATGCTGTTAGAGCAGTTGCTGCATTGCTGCTGACAGCAACACCAGCTGCTGTTGCTGCTGCAGCAACTGTCGGTGTTGTTGATGACGATGATGATGATGATGATGCTGCGTATATTCTATGTTGCTGCTGTGCTAGCTTATGTTCAAATTTACCGTCATATTGTTGCTGCTGCTGCTGCTGCTGCATGGACAAACCGCTGCGCATGTAGATGGACTCGCTGCCCATGGCATTGCCATAGATGCCCTCAGCAACATGTTGCTGTTGCTGTTGTTGCTGCTGCTGTTGCTGCTGCTGCTTGCTGTTGAGTCGTGCATTGAGCTGTGCAATCAGATTCGGATTGGCCTTCGGCTGTGTCGGTGGCAACGCGTGGGCGTGGGCGTGGCCATTGGGACTGGGGCTGCTGCTGCGAAAGCTGGACATGTTGCTCACAATTTTTGGCTGTGCATAGATGCTGCCGCCGGCGCCAGCAGCACACGGCGATGTGGTGCGATATGACTGCGTGTGTGCGAGAAGAAACGGAAATAAAGTAAACAATAAATTAATAATCAAGCCAAGATGACAGCAGAGGGCAGAGCTCTTAAGGCATGTCTAAATGAGAAGAAGAAGCTAAAGGTGAATCACTCCAAGCAGTTTTTACGCAAGGGCCAAATTTCGATGAGTTTCAAGCATTGGCAGGTCAAGCGAGTGCCCACTGTACATGTTATGCATGGACTTAATGCTATGTTATCTTGTCTATGTTATGCATGGTCTTTATGCTATGTTATCTATGTTATGTCTATGTTATGCATATGTTAAACTAAGCTAAGTTTTTAGTGATGCTTAAATGCTAGTGTAAACTTAGAGCAGCGTTCGTTGCCTCCTTTGTTTTAGTTGTTTAGTGGGCGTGGCCAACAATGTAGGACTTAGCACTTACGGCGTCTAGCTGAGGTGGCGCCTGGTAAGGAGGCGGCGTTGGTGGCAATTGCTGTTGATGATGTGGAGGAGCATGTGGCTGAAGATGTTGCTGCTGTTGCATGAAGCGCGGCTGCTGCTGCTGCTGCTGTTGCTGCTGCTGTGTGTAATTTGTTGTTGTTGCTTGAGCATAAGCATGCAGTTCCATATAGCTATTATAATAAGCCTCGTAATCGGCTTCTAGGCTAGGCAAGGGCTTGTGCATGGGCTATGGTGCATGAACAGGCAATAGATGGTTGTTGTTGTTGTTGTGGTGTTGGTGTTGGTGGTGTGTGAATTGAAAATTAAAATGAAATCAAAGTAAAAATAAATAAAAGTGCAGAAAGCAGAAAGTTAAAGCCGAGAATAGAAGCACACACCTGCTGTAGAGAATGTTGCTGCTGCTGCTGCTGCTGCTGTTGCTGCTGTTGCTGCTGCTGCTGCTGCTGCATGCGCCGCAGCGCAACGGGCGAGGCAGGCTGATGCCGCATAGCAGCCAAAGCACGCACCGTCTCCGACACTTTGAGCGCCGAGCTGGGCATCGCACTGGCAGCCTCTAGCATAAACGCTGGCGGCGGTGGCAAGTGCTCGCTGGAGCAGCTCATGTTGCTGTTGCTGTTGCTGTGCTGCAGCGGCAATTGCTGCTGCGGCTGCTGTTGCTGTTGCAACTTAAATCATAAGCAATAAATGAAAAATTAACTTAGGAATAGTAGAAAAATAGTGTGCTGATCGTAGACGACGCTCAACTTCAAGTAAATTATGTCTGAGTAGAAATATTGCTGTTGTTGGCTGTTGCTGCTGCTGTTGTTGTTGTTGCAGCTGTTGCTGCTGCCTCGAGTTAAACTGAACTTGGGGCAAAATTATATTGGATCTTAATTTACAATCAATAACTTGCTTGATTATTATTTATAATAAATTGAATCAATGCTGAGATAATTTCAGAATCTTCGCTCAACTTAGCCTAAACTTAAGTCCTAACTAAATTTAGTATAAACTAATTAGAATTAAATTAGAATCAATTATTAGCTGCTGCTAAGCTTACCCCATTATTGGCGCTGGGCGTCACTGAGGAGCTGCGTCGCACGGGCGGCGGTGGCTTTGCCTGATTAATGGAAGAGCGACGTGCGATGCGTGTAGAGCCAGCTCCCAAGCCTCCTCCTGCTCCTGCTGCTGCTGCTGCTCCAACTCCTCCTGCTCCTCCTCCTGTGAATGTTGGACATATTAGCAAAAATTTGCATACAAATTCAGTTCAAGTTTGGTTAAAGTTATATACACACAGTAGAACACAACACACACAAACTATATATGTATATATATATATGTATATATATATATATATATATATATATATATATAGAGCTGTACTTCAGTTCTAGTCACAACATCAAGTCGCATATTAGATACACTCTCCGACACCCAAATTTACACATTTCTAGACAATTTCCCCAACAATTTGTGAAGCCTAAGGAACAGAAGCACACGATTATTATACACAAGCCTCTGGCAATTTAATACGATATTTGTTGCGATAGTTACGATATATATTTGTATATATACGATCTTGTATATATATTTAGTTAAATTTTAGTATTAAGCTGTGTTGCAGTTAGTCGCAGTTAACGTGCAGATTTTTTTCTATTTGTGTAAATTAACTTTGGCTATAAACATCAAGGCCCAAAAATGATTCAGTTTTGTAATAATATATATATATTCAAGTAAATATATATATATATTAGTCTTAAATCAACAGATTTTATATTCTATATATAAGAATTATTACAAATTAAATCAATGGAAATATTTAAATTTAATTTTTATTTCCATTGAGCTCGAGCCGTGAATCAGCTTTTTAGCCTTGATTTATATAGTCTTAGCTGTGTTTATGTAAGTGGTGCTGTGTGAGTTGATGAAACTGGTTAAGAACATCCTCCAAAGCCAGGTTAGGACAAAAAACAGAAACACAAATTAGAATGGAACAAAGTTTGTTTGCGAACCAAAGCCAAAAGGAAAAAGGAACAAGATCAATGAATACAACCGAAAATAATCCAATAAAAAAGATAAGCGAGAGAGAGAGAGAGAGAAACGAAAGCAAAAAAAAAAAAAAAAGGATAAAAGAAACGAAACGAACCCGACAACGAAGCCGGCCTGGGCGTTATGCAGGGCTTTACTGTAGCTGGGATTGTGGCATGGGCATTGACAGTGGGGCAGACGAATGAATTGGCGGCGTTTGGCTTGGCAGGCACAGTGGGCAACAAGGCGGGCGCAGCTGATGTAGCTAATGATGTAGATGCGGATGATGATGATGATGTTGATGTGGATGTGGATGTATTTGATGTGGGCAATGACAACTTGATCGCACTTGTTGCTGTTGTGTATGACTGCATATGATTAGATGTTGCTGTTCGGCTGTGATTAATGTTGCTGCTGTTGACGAATGCGGATGCGGATGCGAATGCGGATGCAGTAGGGGCAGGCGGTTTAGTGATATTACAGTTTGCTGTTGCTGTTGTGCTGTTGGTTGTTGCTGATATTGTTGGTGAGTGTTGTTGTTGCTGTTGCTGTTGTTGTTGTTGTTCTTGTTGCTGCTGTTGCTGCTGCATTTGCTGCTGCACTTTAAGCTTCTGCTTGCGTATTTTGGCATCTAAATCAGCCTTAAAATCAAATTTTCTAGGTATCACTGGCTTGTTACTGCCACTGCCACTGCTGCTGCTGCTGCTGCTGTTGCCCGTTTCACTGAATATGCTCAGGCTAATTGGCTTGGGCGGCAAAGGACGTCGCACTGCAATGTTGCTGCTATCACCCGCTAACTGCTGCTGCTGCTGCTGCTGCTGTGTCTGCTGCTCTTGACTAAGGCTAAACTTTTCCGTACCTCTGTGCGGCGTGGCGCGTCCGAGCAGCTGCAGCTGCTGCTCGCTGGAGGCACGAAACGAGGAGAGCCGCTGCTTGGCGGGCGCAACAGTTGCCGTGGAGAGGTGGGCGCCAGCAATGCCATCGGGCGACTCTGGCGAACCGGCCAGATTGTCGGGCAGCTGCTGCAGCTCGCGCATCTCATGCAGCTGCAGCTGCTGCGGGTCTTTGGTGCGCAGCAGCACAATCTCCGAGTTCTGCTTGACGAACTCAATGTCCGGCGTGTTGGGTATCTGATGGTCGTAGATGACAACGACGGCGCTGCCGCTGTCGCTGCACGAGTCCACGTACGCATGCCTGGGCGCCGTATCCGCATCGCGATCCTCCCGATTGGCAAAGTGCGCGAAAGTAGGATTCTCATAGCCGCCGGCCAGGAGACCGCCGGTCAGCGAGCTCGTCTCGCTCACGTAGCAGCGGCTCAGCTCCGAGTCGCTGGCGCCCAATTGTCGCTGTCGCTGGGCATCGCCGTCGGCGTCGCCGTCGCCAGCGCCCAGCTCCTCGGAGGTGGTGTCCGAGATGTCGGTGCCGCAGCCGCTTGAGTTCGTTTGATTGCTGATGGCGCAGCAGTCGATGTTGTTGCCGGGCAGCAGCAGCAGCTCGTTGGTGTTGTTGTTCTCATTGCTGCTGCTGCTCGAGGCACCGCTGTTGTTGTTGTTGTTGTGGTTGTTGCTGCTGCTATTGTTGTTGTTGACGTTGCTGCTGTGCTGCTTGCCCTTGCCCTCATCGATCTCACGTTGGAAAGAGTCTAATTCGCCAATTAAATTATTTAATGCTTGTATTGAGTCTTCGAAAGATTTGTCTAATTATTTGTTGTTGTTGTTGTTGGTGGTGGAGTAGTTGTTGTTGTTGTTGTTGTTGTGTGGTGCAATATATTTGATTTTATATATATTTTAAATATATACGAAACGAGATGGTGCGTGGTGGGAGACAAAATCAAACGAGCGGAGGGAGGAATCGAAGAGAAGAGAAAAAAACCAAAAGAAAACGGAAGAAAGTAAAAGTTTTTATTATGATAAATCACGAAATGCTTAAGATCAGGACGGGGGCTGGTCAGGGGCGGGGCTCAAAAAATGGAGGGGGCAGGAGGGTTGGGAGATTGCAAACAATTAGGATGCAGACAGTGAGTGCAGCCCGTCGCAGGGCCTCGACACTTACCCATTTCCTGTTGCTCCACGGCGCGCAGCTCCTCCGAACGTCGTCCTGTTGTCGCCGGCAGAGCTGCTGCTGCGGCTGCGGCTGCGGCTGGTCCGGGAACTGGTGGGGCAGCAGCTGCTGCTGCTTGCTTCTCGAACATCGATGCCTTTTGCAGCACTGAGGCGCGCGAGCGCTCATCCGTGTCGGGCGTCGTCGACGAAGACGCTTCGGTTATCTTCAGCACCTCGGAGGCGGCGCTGGCGGGCGGAGTCGGTGAGCTGATCTGATAGACGAAGCCCAGGCCACTGGCAATGCTGCCGTTGCTGGGAGTACCTGCAGCAGTGGACGTGGGTGAGTTGGTTAACAATGGGGAATAGTGATTCTGCGGCGTCGAGCAGCCGCTCGATGGCGTCGTGTTGCTGGCAGCGGCAGCAGCAGCACCAACAACAGCCGAATCGATGGATGGATGCGAGTGCAGCGATGAGGCCGTATTCGAGGACACCGACGACGATATGGAATGGGAGCGTGTGCCGCGCTGCTGATGATGGTTCATTTGTGTTAGCTGCTGCTGCTGTTGCTGCTGATGCTGCAACAGTTGCTGCTGCAACGAGCTCGTCGACGAGTCATTCGAGTGCTGTGAACTAATGGAATCGATGCTGCTCTGTTGCTGCAGCAAAGGTGTTGCTGACTGCTGTTGCAGTTGCTGTTGTGATTGCTGCTGTTGCTGATTGGTTAGTTTCATAGCTGCCAGCTCTGACATGTTAACATAGGTGGGCGTGGTCTGCTGCTGTTGCTGTGGCTGCTGCTGCTGTGTTTGCTGCTGCTGCTGCTGCTGCTGCTGTGTTTGCTGCTGCTGCTGTTGCTGTTGCTGTTGTTGCTGCTGTGCATGATGTGCGGCGGACAGCTCTGCGCGTGCGTATGTGTGTGTGCGTGTGACATTTAAAAGCATGCGAATGGTGTTCGGGAGAGACAGAGAGAGAGAACAGCATGGCGACAAGCACAAGGATTTGATTAGTACAGACTCAATGGATTAGGCATTTGAGGCGTGCACACGAGGACACAAGATTATAGAGACAAAAACGGAAACAACACGTTTCACTTCGACAAGTGCCGAAGAGCAAATACCTCAGCAGACATAGACTAAAGATCTATACAAATATACATGTATATATATATATATATATATATATATATATATATAAATATAAATATATATATATATATATATATATATATATATATATATATATATATATATAAATTTATTTTTGTTTTTGTTTATTTAATTTCAGATTTTATTTTAATTTTATATTATTTATATTATTATTTACATTATTATTTTATATTAATATAGTTATTTTATTTTTTAATTTTATTTTTAGTCTATTTATATTTATTTTTTATTTTATTTTATTTAAATTAATATTTATTTTTATATTTTTATTTTTATTTATTTTTCATTTTCTTATACTATATTATTATTTATTTTTTAATTTATTTTCATATTATTCTTATTATATTTATATATATATATATTTTTTCTTTTAAGATAAGAAAAATATGCATATTGCTTAAGTACTTTATTTAATATATTTATATTTAAATTAAATATTTTTCACTTTAATAACTTGAAAGAACAAGACTTTTCCATCAATATATGAATTAAGGATCCAATGGAAAAGTTATGATTAAGGTAATCGGATCTTGTTTAAATTTCAGTATTTTACCAGACGTAATACTAGATAAGTTCAGCACATGGCTAGACTCATTGATAGATATAAATATAAACAGACAGACATATCAGAATTTCATATTTCTGCTTTAGGTATTCATATATACAATGTAATGCGTTAAGCTCACCTTTCGTGATATGAGCCGGTATCGGTGAGGGGCACTGGCGCTGCAACAAATTCTGTCCACTATTCTGTCGATGATTGCTCTGCGCAGACAGCGGACGTTCCAGCGAGGAGCAGCGCTGCAAGGGATCACAAATAGAGATTAGTAAGCGAGCCGATGCAGAGGATATATTTATCTATATAGAGCAGAGTTGACGTGGAAATGAGGCGAAGGCAACTGTTGCTGGTGAGCTGGGCAGGGATTAGCGCATGCAAATGAGAGCGCGCTGTAGGAATCTACTTTTTCTATCTCTCTCTCTCTCTCTCTCTCTGCCACTTACCACATGTGCCGGCTTCTATATTAATATACATATATATATATATATATATAGAGAACGTATCGAAACGGATCAGCAAACAGATAATAAGAAACAACTTAAGCGCTAGATGTATAGATAGATAGACACAAATCTGTGCGAGGCGTGTACGAATAGTAAGAGTGGGCTTAGGCAGCTTACTGTTGAAACACCCCTCGCACACATATATATATATACATTTGCAGTCTTAACTTACAACTGGCAACGGCGGACGACTCAGCGAAGCAGCTGGCGACTTCTGTGGCGCGGCCGTCGTCTGACCTCCCGCGTTGCTCTGATTAGCGCCGACAGCAGGAACTGCGCCAGCTCCAGCTGCAGCAGGTGGTGCGCCTGCTGTTATCAGACTGCCACTGCTGCTGGACTCGTGTATGGTCTCTGGATTTTGGAACGTGTAGACAGTCAGTGGCGGACGCTGATGTCCCTTCTCGTAAGTGGTGGAAATCGTGTGCGGACGATCAGCAGTCGGTGGCAGAGTGTCAACAACATCCTGGGAATGTGGCGGCCAAGTGGACACAGCGTGTGTCTGATTAGTTGCAGTGGAGGCCTGAACATAAACACACAGAAGATTATGATTAGTAAAGAGTTGGCACAGCCAGCGAGTGGGAAAACACAAATCAATAAATTAAAATGAGAACCTGTGTTGTTAGCGCGGGCGATGAGCAAAAGCCACTATCACTGGATTCACCAGGTTTCAAGCGAATTGCGGGCGTTACAAACTAAAAAAAAAAGTACAAATAAATAAACGTACAAATAAACAAACGTAAAAACACAAAAGACACACAAAATAAGTCACTCAATGGATGAAAAACCCAAAGTTAAATTAACAACACATTTTAGCAAGCGAATGCACACAGAGATGGCATTAACTATACAAAATAAGTCTAACACTTGAGCAATTGGTCAAATGATTTAAGAGTTTATAATCAATATAAGTAATATATATAATTATATAAATTTATCAGATTTGCCTCATATATGCGTATATAATAACAGCGTTTAATAAGCTTAGCTTTCGCATTTCAGCTGATAAGCTTTATATCAGTTGTAAACAATCAAAGCTCTAATCATTAATAATTCAGTTAGCGACATGCTCGCTAAACAAATGTATTAAATATCTAGACATTTCTATATTTAATTATGAACAATAATGCTGAAAGTATTCAGATTATGTAAACATTTATATTCGATATACTACATCGCATGCTAATATTAATAACAATTTAGTAAAAGTTATGCGCATATATGATAATGAAAGCCAATCTTAAGAACTGATAGTATCGGTTGATATATATATATATATATATATATATATATATATATATATATATATATAGATATTTATATATATACAAATATATGTATATAGATTAACATGTCTATATATGATATACAAAATCAATATTTAAAATCTATGACCAATTGCTTAAGTCTAACATTTTGCGGCACAATCACAATGAAAAGTGGCCTCGCACCTGCGACAGCGAACGCTGATAGTGATGATGGCCTGGCGAGTTGCTGGAGCCGCTGCTGTTCATGCTGCTAATGGAGCAAACGGAGCTCTTGCGCGAGCCCAGAGAATTGGAGCAGCCGCCGCCCTGAGAGCCTGAGCCACCGCCCGGCGATTCGGGATATAAATTAATGCTGGCCTTGGCATCGTGTATTAGCTCCTCCGAGGCTTGGGGCAGCACGCTGGGCTCCTTGGTGACCAAAGCAATGGACTCCATGGCCTCCTGCAAAGCAACGAATTTGTTAATTAGTAATTTGACAAAACTCTGCATTTATTTGTTACTCACCTGCAGATGTCCCAGCTCGGACATCACTTCACATTCCTCGTGCACGACCGGCTGCAGCATGTGCACAAAGCTACAAAAGCGCAGACGCTCCTCGACCATGGCCGCACGCAGTGACTTCTTTTCCACCTCCTCCAGCTCGGCGCGACGGAGCGTCACGTCCTGCATATGGGAATCCATCAAGGATTGCAAGCTATTATCTGTCTGTCCTTTGCGCGCCTTCTTCTGCAGACGCAGCGTGTCGCTGGAGCGTTTCTTCAGTTCGCTGCGACAGCGCTTATACTCTTTGGCATGATCCTTGTCGATGGTGGCCACGGTGCGTTTCCAATCCTCGATCTTATCCTGCAGCGGCTGCACAAGGCAGTCCATGATGGCGCTCGTGAAGGTCTTCAAGCGCGTCTCGACCGCCTTGTGGCGCAGGCAGACGCGCGTCAAGGCGGTGCCAATCTCCTTGGATGCACCTAGGGAGAGAGAGAGAGAGAGAGAAGAATTAAAGACTAAATTCAATCTGAAATTTTAGCTGTCGCATGCATGGCCAGGCACTGCATACCCGCTACCGACGTTGCATGCCACACGGCATTCGGATAAGCTCCGAAGTCGGTCAACAACCGGTCTCTCGCCTCTCGTGTGTGCCCATTATGCCAGCAACTGCCTATCTAAATAAGTGGCACGCTTCTCCCTCCAGCTCCAGCTCCATCTTCATCTCCATCTCCATGTCCATCTCCATCTCTATTCTAAATCTAATTATCGTTCGCAAAAGTTGTCTTTGCTGTTATTATCCTATTGATTTGTGCTCGCATTTCCATTAGATGAGACGAAAGAGAGCCCAGAGAAGTGCTTCCATTAAATATGATGCTGAAGGCAAATCCCGCATAAAGCACTTTATGAACGCCTTCAAATCCAACTTAATTGAATTGTGTCTTATCGCAGAGCATAACAGACTAATTGATACCCTGCAGTCACTCTGGCAGTGAGTGAGAGAGAGAGAGAAAACAGCTAATGCTAAGCCCACATTAAGTTTTAATGGACACCAACAAATCCAAGTTAATTGAATTCAGTGCAAGGCGTGGAGACTGATCGACTAGGCCATACGCTTGGCTTCAGTAAAAGGTCCATAAATATAATACACAAATCATAAAATTAACCAAATTCAAGTGAAGGAATGAAATTAATTAGTAAATAAAATGGAGCTTTACCAACTCTATCTCGCTTAAACTCTACTAGTCAAGCTTTGTCTACAGGGTATGTGGAATAGAAGCCGGCCGTTGGGCAATGCATGCAACCACCCTCGTAGCAAGCAAACACCATGTGCAAATTATTGAGTTTCACCCTCGTTGAGGACAATCGCAAAAGACAATTGACACTTGTCCTGTGCAGCAGGCTTGACCGAGCACAGGCCGAACCGCAATTGTAGCCTCTACTTTGGCCAACTAACCACTGAAACTAATGAAACCATTTAGTGAGTGCAAAGTATGGCGAGTGTTTGATGTGCCAGACAGACAACAGCATTAGGGTGGCCCCAAAACCTAGTCCTTTGCGTTCTTTTTATGGCTGACGGGCTGGCGGGCTGGCTGGCTGCTCGTAAACGGGGCGTATGAGTATTATCGTGCAAGGGAAATGCAAGCACAGACGTGACATGAAATCAATATATGCAAATGAGCCACAGCACACATGAAAGAGACACCCAGAGTGGGAGAGAGACAGCAAGAGCCAGAGAGACACATAAAAGTTAAATAATGAATCGCATTGGGAATTGAGAACGGATGCAAATTCATTTTTAATAAATTTATGAATGCATATTTTGTATATGACAAACAACAAAAACAGTTCAATCAAGAGCTTAAGTCAATTTATAAAATATTTATTAAAATATGAGCAAATGTTTTCATGTTGCAAAAGGGGAAAGCGAAAAAGTTCATTAATGCTGAGCTCTGTGCCTCCGAGGGAATTGTTCCTGATTGATGCGTATACGAACAGTGGGAGCTCGTTAAGCAAGTCTTTCAACTGGAATTTCGCATCATTAACTTTTGATTTGAGGCATAGGCAAATTGGAAAGTAGTGCAAGTAGAATTACTGACAGAAATAAGAGTTTTCTCTCTGTATAGCAAGCATTTGATGTACTTTAAGTGAACGTATGATAGAGGCATACAGTAAATAGTCAAAAAATATGCGCATATTTTATGGATAGAGCTGAGAACGCCTTATCAGGCCTTGACTGTACTGGAAAGATATTCGATGGATATTTTAGTATTAAGATCTATAACTCATCCAAAGCATATCTAACCTAACTCAAGTTCTCTATGGGATTTATAATTCTATAATTTCACCTAAGCTCAACCGCAGCTCTTGACACTTCTACTTCTACTCTATCATTTTAGTTCAAAGCCAGTAGAATTCTTGTCTCCTATCTGAATCGCATTCTAAAGCCTCCTCCGAAACTTGCAATTATCTAACTTGGCTAACTGTAACTAGCAAAATGTCAACTTTGAACAACTCGAAATACCATGGACATATATAAATACACGTTGTCTTCTTCTGCAGCTGCTCAAGTAGTTCTGCCCAACTCTAGTCTACTCCATTACTGCCCACCACAAAGACAGAGCAGCGCGTAAGAGCAGCAGTTGAAATAAAAGCAAATTCAATGGAGCTGACTGTCGCTTCCCGTTTTCAATTGCCGTTTCTGTTTCTCTTTCTGTGTCTGTTTCTGTTGCGGTTGCTGTTGTTGTGGCCGCCCAGGTGAGCAGCAATTGCATAATCAGAGCTGCGAGCGTGAAGAGGCAGGCAAATAAATAAATATAAATAGCTAAAATAGAAATGCGTGAGCAACAAAATCGGAACCCGAACACAGAACTCTGGCAGGCGTTGATTCAGATCGATGACCGGCGTCGACGACGTCGTCGTCGTCGTCGTCGTCGTCGTCGTCGTCGTCGTCGTCGTCGTCGTCCAACAGAATACGCATTAATCTTGGGTGAATGTACGCCAGTCTCAGACCCAGTCCCAGTGTAACCAATGTACCCAGCCGAATAGCCCAAAGGCATGAACTTTAGCTACATTTCGTCTGATTGCCTTAGGGTATGCATAAACGATTTGATAAGGTGTTATAGTTCTTAAGTTTAAATGTTGTTTATCTCTGTCAAAATCTAATAACCATTGTCTAAAACTTAACTCAAAACTCTACCTAATGCACATATTAAAAAAAAAACATTTTTAATGTACCAACTATACCGCATAAATATTCCAACAAAGGCAAACAAAAATATTTAACTTTATGTTTGTTTATTTTATTTTTTTTTTTTAAATTATATGTGCAGTTATAGCTTAATATATCTAATTACGTTATCTGCTTAGCACTTAGCCCAAAGGCTTGCACGGATAGTTGGCAAACAGAAATTTGTTTTTGCTATGATGTTTACGACTTTTGAACTTACCTCTGGAATTGGTTGCAGCATCGGCGATCTTTTGGAAGGCATCCAAATAGGCGGCAATTGCCTGAATAGCAGCGCTAAAAACATACAAAGTAAACAGAGATTATATAGATTGAGTTATTAAGATAGTTGATATAAGATACCCTGTAAATAACTATTGTACATTCCACTAAATTTCCAATCTAAAGGGTATTCATAAAGTGAAACAGGTCAAGTAAAAACCTTGTTGATTGTAATGAAGCATTAGTAGAAGTAGTTCAAAAAATATATATTCTTAGTTCCAATATACTGTTCTGGCACAGCATTAAATGTACAGGGTATACAAAGAGAAAAAGCAGCAATGTAAAGATGCCATTGATTATAGTGCGACGACTGCAAATCTAATAAACTTTGCAGCAAACTTTATTGGCCGTGGGCGACATTTCAATTGAAAATGGCAGAGCCAGACAGGCAGACAGGCAAACAGACCGAGACCGAGACAGAGAGAGAGAAAGAGAGAGAGAGAGAGACAGTCCAAAGAGCAACTGCACCCAAAGGCAGCTGATGAAGATGAAGATGCTGGGCTGCTGCTGCTGCTGTGATCTGATCTGGTTGGTCTGGTTGGGTCTGTCTCTTCCTCTCTCCTCTCTCTCCCTGTTCATCTTTCGAGTGACAACGGGCAACGGTGCGTATGTGTGTCAAGCGCATTGGGCAAACACTTTCTTCTAAAGACAACAGACAGCGCAGACTTTTTAGCATGATTTCATGATTAATGCAAGACGAATGCTATATACATAATCAGCAGATGTGTAAGAGTATACGTGTATACATATATTGCATATGCTTAGACAGCGCCGCTGGCGTCACAAATCGGGGCCAAGTCTGCGCGTTAAAAACAAAAACAGAATCAACTATAAACAACACGCGAAACCCAGGCAAATGGCCAAAAACGCAAAGGAGAAAAAGAAAACTGAAAAAATAAACATGAAAACAGTTCAGTGTACTTTCAAGTACAGTAAAGACTTGAAAGAGGAACTGAGAGTCTTAAGCTGTTTGCGAGGCTATACGGAAATTCAACTTGAGCTGCCCTAAGCGACATTAATACCACATGGGGGAGTATTTACTGTAATGCCAGTAAAGACCTCACTTTACTATAATACCATATTAAGCAGGCTTGACAGTAATGCCACAGTAAATAGTGCCACACTATAGAGTCTTCACTGTAATATAACATTTCGATTTCTAGTTTTCAATTGCATTTGAATGTTGATTCGAGTTCTCCTATTACAATTGATTCAAACAAGGAAATATCTTAGGTTTATCAAATTTAGACTTCTTTGATTTCGATTTCGACTTACCGCAGGCATGTATGCAGCTTGCTGGCCTTGGCCACGAAGTCCTCCCACAATGGAGATGTGTTCTGCAATAGAGAAAGGAAAGCAAAAATGGATTAGAAACATTTTTATTTCAAATTGATACGATAGTTATCAGATTCAATAGAAAAACATATCAAAAGCAGAAGTTTAACCCTTTTGACCCTCTCTCTACACATACACAAGCCTCAAGGCTTCTCTCTATTTATTCTTTTACTGACCCATCCTTTTTATAGATAGTTAAAATAAACGCCCAAATCCTGATAAATTGTGCGTACGTGTGGCCCAAACGTAAATAGAAAATTTTATGAAAAAGTTTGCAAAGTACCTCACGCACAGTTAATACCCTAGCAAAGATATAAGATACTTGGAGTAACTAAAAATTTATTTCTATATTAAATATGTATTTATTTATAGATATTTTTCTTCAAAATCGAAATATGAAAATATTAATATTTTTTTACATTTATATATTTATAAGTTAATATACATTTTTTATTGTTGTTAATATTTATTTTATATTTTATTTTAAATAAACTTAACATATATTTATAATAAATTTTAATCATTTTATATTATTTAAAATAAATATTATTTTATTTTTGCTTCTTTTTACATAAATTTATTATTTTTAATTTTTTTATTTTCGCATATACGTATTTTAGTTGCATTGGTTACAGGGTATTCAAGAGCTCATAGGCTTAGTTAACCCCAACAGATTGCTTCCCCCAAGTCAATATACACTTTATGCGCTTCATGTGGATGTGGTATAAACGGGTTTTAAAGCTGCTTGGATTGGCAATATCCTTTAAGACCCATAAATTTTTTGAATAGTGCAATATGTCAGCAATTTAAATTGATATCTTTATTATTTAGAAATTTTCGGTTTATTTCATCATAATAAGGAGTTCAAGGAATATGTCTTAGGTTGACTAACAAAAAGCTAGCTTGCATATATATTTTAACGCATCCTGCCGTTCCTAGCCAATTAGCGAAGCACGAGTTCTGGGCATGTCAAAACTTTTTGGCAAGCAAAAATGTGAAATATTTTATTTTTGAAATATTTTTATGAGGCAACGACTGAAAATTGTTGTGTTCAAAGCTCATTAAGGAAGCAACTTTTGTTGTCTGTACATTTCATTAAAACTAATAAAAACTTTTACTAATACATGTACACACACATAAGCATTTAACAGCAATTTGACTCAATGAGCAAGGCAGAAATCAACTCAATTGACTGCATTTTGCGCTTTTATGAACCAGCGCAAAATTTAATTTAATCGAAGTGGTAAGCAAATTGCTCAGAAATTGTACAGGGGATGCCTACAATACATCTAGAAAACGTTTCTAGATTCTTTGTATAAGGAATATAGGTATTTTATATTATTATATTATATTATATAAAGCAAAGAAGTTGTTCGCAAATTTATAAAAATATTCCATAGGAAATACCATTGATATATGCATAAAGGTATCCATAAAGGTTAAGTGAATATTATTTACATAATGCTCTGGAACATCTTGTAAAAATCTATATTTCTAGTTCTAAAAAAAAGAATATTTTGATACATTAGAGTAGTGTAGTATGACTAGGCTAAGAGTTCTATGAGCTCCACTAGTATTAAACTGCTCTTAAAATAACAAGAAGAGTCAGACTATATAAACATGATTGCTTTATAGTTTAGCATTTTGTCAAGGTTCTACTTAACGAGTGCATAAATGGAGTTATTGTTATAATTCTTATATATAAAATATCTCTAATTTTATGGTGTAACCATTTTGTCTGGGCTCTACTATAAACTCTGTTGTTAACTATATAGACAAAAGTGACGACACAGCTGACGGCAATTAGCACCTGTTTTGCCTGCCTCCCTTGCGCCATCAGCAGCCAACCTTGACTGTGAACTTAATTGATGTGCCTTAATCGAAGGGCTGCTGTGGCTGCCTGTGGTGAGTGCTTAATAAAGTTTACCTGCTCCACCTTTTTATGGCCAGCTGCAATCAACAAGCAAGCAGAACGAAAGTGTTTTCCAGCCGAAGCCAACGACCAGCAAATTGCAAAGCTAAGCAAACGCCGATTCACAATATGCCAGAGCAAATTGTTGTCTATGCGAAATATGGTCAAAAGCCACATGGATTTCAGTTCTCGCTGTGGTTGCTGCTCTCAGTTGCTCGCCCAGGCAGCGAATAAATGGGCATATGGTGGACAGCCTTTACTATGGAACTATATATTTCAAATTCACATTATGGGCACAGTCCTTTAATTTGAGTAAGAGCACCATCAAAATTTGATACTTAACGTACCACAGATTCTCTCTTGAGTTTTACCAAAAAATGAGATTCAAATGTGCCTAAACCGTGACAGAGTATTATGCAGTTGGATAGTAAAGCTCTACTGCAATATTCTCACTAGCTTTGCTTGATTTTTTCCCCTTCTTTTAGTGGTTTCATTGTCAGGCCATAAAAGACAAAACGTCTGCAAATTGTGCTCACACTCACACACAGAGAGACGACCATAAAAAGTAGTTAAGAGATTTTTCTTTTATATACACATAAAAAGTGAAAACTGGTTTCGGCCACGCAACTACAGTAAACACACACACAGACGAAACCACAGTCAACTTAAAAAGTCGTTACGCACATTTTTATTGCTCTCGTTTTGCTGTTGCTTTCGCACAGAGTTTCAATTACGGCTGCGCAAATTGACATTGAATTCGAGCCGCGAGGCTTGAAATTGATGATGAAAGCAATGCCTGGTCAATGGCTCAATTTAATGGCCAGTCAAGTGTTGCAGCAGCCAGAAGCATTCGGGATTCATTTCACTGCGTTCAACTACACAAATTCGCCAGACAAAAAAGGGTTAGCCAGGGAATAAGCAACGGGGAATTACCCTAACACATTTCTGGGCCCTTACCAAAGAAAGAATATTTTTATTTAGTTCATAACTAAACTAATATTATTATAGAGAAATTTTATATTGCTATCTTAGTTTTCGAGTTATGCTGAAAAACAATAAACACAAAAAAGATATATTTTGATAAATACAAATATATGTTTTGGCTTTAATATGCTCTACATAGAGTACCTTACTGGGTATGAAAAGCGTGGAAATGCAATTTGAAATTCGCTTTCGCATTTCACATTTCGATTTTTCCTGCAGTCGAGGCCCAAAAATAGGCACAATAAAAGGTTCGCGCAAATGCCAATCGACAAAATCCATTTACAATAAAAAGAAAAATTCAAAAAAAAAAGAGCAGCGAAGCCAAAATGCAAACAAAAAGCAGCCCCCGAGCCAATGGGGCAAATGGAGAGCCCCGACAGTGGGGCAGGCAGTGGAGCAGACGTTGCATAAAAAAAGGTGACGCAGTCGTCGAGTGCATTGAGCCGCATGAAAGAGGTGCAACGACAGAAATGAACGGAAATCGATTTCGGTTATTTCTGCACAAAGCGCATTTCGCTCGCACACTCCACATCTCCCCCTCTCTCTTTCACTCTCTCTGTCAACATTCGGTATAACATGTAATGCTGTATTAACAATTAGATACCTTATCTCACACTAAATTCCAACTAAATGTAAATATCAATAGTCAGCACAACACGTAGACCCTCTTTAGGCGCATAATTACAGGGTATACCCATTGTTTGCTGTGTCTTTTGGCTTTGCCGCTGCGTCTACTACGTAACATTCATAAAGACAGACGTCAAGACTTGTGACTGCAGAAGGTTTTATAATTCATAACACGACGACAACAATCAGAGTCGAAGAAGAGGAAGAAGAAGAAGCAGAAGAAGTTGGCGGTAGATCTTGACTGGAGACGTTGCAAAGGCAGCGCTGCATGTCACTCAATGGCCCACCAGCAGACAGACAGACACACCGACAGACAGACAGAGAGAGAGAGAGACAGAAAGAGCCAAACAAGACAGACTGTCTCTGATGCGCCATATTTGGCAGCGTTGCGATTATTTACTTGACCTACCACAATTGATTGCATGTTTAAGACAATTTCGATTGCAAAAGTTAGGGTATTAGATAATGATGCACAATTTATATGTTTAATACATAGATGTGAAATGAATTCAGTTTTAGGCAATAGCTCTCTGATTCGTGTAGCTCTTTGGCAACAAGTGCAACTGCATTTGGATAATTCATGTAATAATTCAACTATAAATAATTTCCTCATCAAACCTTTAAAATTACTCAAATTGAAATCAACAAGAAAGTTAACAGGGGAGTAAAAGCTAGCACTATAAATAGCCTAATTACGCTATTCTAGCTACTACTCATTCAACTTGAATTTAGGCGATTCCAACTAAATACTTCGCATACCTTGAATCTACCATGAATTTTTTTAAAATTTTTCAAATTCTTTTATTCAACTGCCCACAAACGTAGCAAATTCAGCTAAACTAGAACTTATAATACAAATTTATGAAATGCGAAACTTGAAACAGTTTAAAAGTCCAAAGCGAAATGCTGAATAACCCAAGAAGAAAAATTAAAAAAATTATTTTACATATTTATTATTATATATTTATTATTATATATTTATTATTATATATTTATTATTATATATTTATTATTATATATTTATTTTTATCAAACACCATTTCCGTGTGATTGACAAAGCGTGGCACAAATATAAGCCTACATAACACAAAATATTAAAAATAAAAAAAAACATAATCGATTAAATAAATAAATAAATAACGTTAAAAATGTTGTTATAGTGACAAACACAAGAGCAACATGCACTGACTGCCCAATGCTCGCGTCCATTTACACAAGTATGAACACCTCGTCGTCATGAACATGAATATGTAAGCTTTATGTAGTCAGCGATGGCCTCTGCGTGTTTTACATGCATTTCCAAAAACCAATATACTCTCTTTGATCACAACGAGCATTAAAAATCAACTCGACAACAACTTGATAAGCCAAAGTCTTTTGGCTCAATGCGTGGGCAACGTATCGTTAAAGTTGACGTGACTCGGACTTGTCGGCATTTTATGAATGAAAATTTTGTGTTCTGCGTGTGTGTGTGTGTGTGCTGACGCTGACCGAGCTAAGAGTCTGTGGCACACACGCAAGCCTGTCATTACGAGCATTATAGCCAAGTTTTGTTTTCGCGTTGGCGTTGAATTTTCAGATCTCGCACTACTCCTCAAGCCGCAATCTTCGCCCACTCGCCCCCTCCCTCTCGCACTCGTCTATCCATGTAGCGTAGCTCAAGGCATTTTGCTACGCGTTTCAGAGTTCATGAATGAGCCATTATTAGCAGGCAGGCAAATGCGTACTTAGAGGCACAATCTTTTAGGCTAAGCAGCGAGTGTGCAACAAATTGTGGCAAGGGTTTCGAATCGAAAGCGTGGCAGCAGCAGCAAACCTATTAAAAGACTTGAAAATCAGGCATGTGTGTGTGTTAAGTGTGTGTTTGTGTGTTTGTGTGTGTGTGTGTGTGTGTGTGCGGCGAGTGCAAAAGCCAACACTTTCCAGTTTGCCTGTAAGCTGTAGGCAGCAGCGGCAACAGCAGCTGCTGTGAAATGTGCAGCGTGTAATCTTATGAGCACTACACTGACAGAAAAAAATTACAAAAAAAATAGATAAGTTCAGTTGAAGCATTTACAATTAAATTAAATTAATAGCTCTCAGATAATATTCAATAAAATATTTCAAATAGATAGTGCAGCTCTTTGAATGTATTTATGTATACAGTGCATATTACAGTTAACGACTATTATTTAGTTAATTAATTTCTAGATGATTTAATATTTTTATAGAATTGTAGTGTATTAACATATATTTTTCCCTCAGTGCATCTATTTAACTGGCAAACTCTGTGCCCACAACAGCAGCCAGAGAGGCGTTGCAACAACAAGCAGCCAGTGAATGTGCCAAAGGCAGCGGCAAAACTGGAAAAGTTCTCACACACACACACACACCTATTTATATATATATAATGTATAAACTCTTGATCTTTCCAATAGCCTACAAAGCAGCGAAAAAAAACACATCCTACACGAGTTTAAAACGTTGCTCAGCTGCTTCTCACAGCCACCATTCATGCAACTAAAAATTTGTTGCTGTTGCTGTTGCAGTTGCAGTTGTTGTTTGATAATTTTTGTGCTTCCCGTTGAGAGCTTGTGAATCTTAAGGTGAGCTAGAGCAGCGAACAGCGAGCAGCGAGCAACGAGCAGGCAGCAGTCGGCTTAGCTGTTTGGCTAGCCAAACGAGTTCAGTTGTTTAGTTCGCTGCCACGTCCTACATAGCGAAATTGTTTTTTGGGTTAGCAACTTTTTTTTTCGCCTTTGTGGCACAATATGCAAAGCGAGTAGCAGGCAGCAAGCAGCAGGCAGCTGCCGCATTTTCTTATGACTAAAGGCCATCGTGGAGAATTCTATCAAAAAAATTGATTTTCTATATAGGCCGGCGGGGGCCCAAATAATTGAGTCAAGTCGTGCGCTAATAATTTGCACCTTTTGTTTTGGTTTCCGATTTAGAAAGTTGCCAAAGACCGATAAAGAGATGTAAGCGCAAGGTAGCAACGACTGTATGATACACGCTAACAGATACGAATATTATATAAATTAAATATAGTCTATGAAGATGATTTTTGACTCACTTAGCCTCTTGGCCCAAATATGTTCAAAACCAATATACTCACTCATAGCAAAATTGTGCAAGGCATTTCGAATGAAAGTGTATTGGGGTCTGGATGAGCGAAGGTCTTTATGTTGCCACTAAATAAAAACAATTTATATTTTGGCAAAGCTGAAAGTTTCGGTGCGCAATGCTTCGACACTTAAAATTGAATGCGCAACCAATTGAAAATCGTGCAGCATTTGGCATGTGGCATATGGTTAAGATTCTAGACAGATAGATGCCAAGATTTGTATTCATTCATCAAGTAATTTAATATCTTGACAACCGTGCAATTTGCATTTGGCGTTCACTTCAATTACAGAAAATGAAAAAAGCAAATAAACCAAACAGGCGATCACATTGCCACATGCCACATGCTCATGCCACATGCGGGCGGAATACAAGTAGCAGGCACTGTGCTAAGGCTTGAAACACAAAACTACAAAATGCAACTGCAACGGTGACGGCAACTGCGACTGCTACTTGCAACATAAGCGCAACGCTTGAAGAGCTCTTAAATCATACATACATAGCCATGCATACATGCACACATGCACACATGCACACAACAAAGGCCAATCTCGAATGACAGTTGAATGTCTGTTGACATCGGCGCGTGCCGCCGCAGCCACAGAAAAACAAATTCAAATGGGAGGGGGATTAAAACCAAAAACTATCATATAATACCCTGTTCTCTGACAATTGCTACAAAACAAAGCAAGAGCGATGAGCAGAGGGAGAAAGATAGGAATGGCGCAGAGACAAAGATAAGGAGAGTGAAGTGGCTCACCAAAGAGAGAGCGAGAGAAACTGCTCGAAGAGTAAAGCAGAGAGACAGAAAGTCTTCGAGATAAAGAACTATATGAAAAGAAGGACGAGTTGAGAATATATATATAATAGGATAAGAAAACGTAGAGCAAATGGAGGTAATAATGAGAAACAGTTGAGACGCAGGAGAATAGCATTAAATACGAAAGAGAGAAAAGCGAGTCTCACCTTTTAATACTCGGTCTTTTCTATTCTTATTTAATTTTATTCTTCCGCTAATTCTCGTTTCTGTTTCTCAGAGAGTAACAGAGCAGAGAGTAAGCAAAATATACTCACTTTAAGCTTCTTCCATAAGACATTTATTTGCACACACACAATCACACAAGTTTATACTGAACTAACTAGCAAGCAAAACTGCCCGACCTTACTTGAATTCTTGAGAATCGAGGAGGACGGCGCTAACAAAATTTCATTTGTGCGCAGACCCTAAATGAAATTTAACAAATTTTTATGTGAAACAGAAATGTATTTTTTGCCTGCAATCTGTTGATCATAAAAGCCAGAACTGTAAGCTGTAAGCTGTAAGCATAATTAGCCGATTTAGCCCAGGAATAGCTTTAAATGAATTAAAAAATGCTAATTTGGAATATAACTTAAAATTTAGCGCATATTTTGTTAATGAAAATAAATGAATGTCTTACAATATTTTCAAGGGAACAAATGCGCAGGATCAAGAATCGAATGCCAGCTGAACCAATCAAGTATGTCAATAATAATATATATAATTAAACATAAATTTTAGCAGGCAATATATCTATATATTTCTAAACTACAGCAATTGTTAATTATAAATCGTAAGTTTTCGATAATCCAGAAATGTTCACAGCCTCTCACAATCGCCTATAATCTCTATGCAAATGCTGTCGGGACGCCTAGCATTCTTCTCGTCGTCAAAGGCCTCCAGGGTGAGGACAAGCTTATAGCGGCCATGCAGAGTTGTGCCACGAACATTGGACAGAACTAAACTTACATCGAAAGGCGAATGAACTAGTTTCGTCTGCAAAAAGGAAGACAAAGGGAGACAGAGACAGAGAGAGGGAATGAATCAAGGGTTGATCCTATTATTAGATCGGATTCTAAAAATTCCCCACTTACGCCCTTATTATTGATGCATTTTTTTCTCATTGTGTCACCGTCCTCCACGTAGCGGGTCCAATACTTGAACCAATATTGATCCTTATCGTACATAATGCTGCAAAAGTCCTGCGTGGCAATGCTGAAGACGGTTGGTTGCCAAATGCCGCGATCGAATTGCATGAGGCGTGCTGATGCCTATGTTGAATGGATTGATTCGACTCAATTTTGATTGATTAACTCACTCGATGTATACCATTTACCGCTATGCGATCAGTGGGCTGTATATCCCAAACGGTTGTCACATTGCCGTCAACATGCACCTTGTCGCCATCCAATGATAGCTCTAATTCATCAAAATTGAATAGCCCACGAACACCTGTTGCACCTGGTGGGCTTTCCAAGCAATCGCTAAAAATGTCAGGATCATCAATAAGCATCTCGTAATCAACTGCCAGGACACGGCACAGCATTTGAAGGAGCCCCAACAACAGCAGCGGCAGCAACATTTTAGACAACTCTTGTAGCTCCGTGACAGATTTGCAGCCATATATATAGCTGGCTAATTAGCTTTGGCACATTGTAGATCTTGCCTAATCAATCATGTTTTTTACCCTTTACATTTCCCATTACAACTTGTTGTGAATTGCACATAATTAACGATACGATCGACGACGAGTCGCAAAACACGACAAACTAGTTATACTCTCGATATTTAGATGAGTTATTACAAAGGTTATTTACAATTGAACAACATATAATGGGAGACAGAGAGAGAAAATGAGAGAGAGAGTGATCCACAAGGCCGATATTTTAATATAGAATTTTCTTCGAACAGACCTAAGACTTCACAGAGCTCGCCAAGCAAATGTTGTCAATTAACCCTCGCTTATGGCCTTATATAAGTGCGTTATACATTTAGCTTGTTTATGACTGATATATCTCAACCTTTTGCCTGACATTGAATGCTGATTTGTATACATTTGGCAAATGCAGACAAACCCAGCAGACAGATTAAAATTTTATGCATATAATTGCCTTTTTAAACAACAAGAACAACAACAACATTGACAACAGCAACAGTCTTGTTGTTGCTTTTGCTGATGCCACACCCACACATAGCGCACACGTAATTGACACGAGTCTCGTCTCTCGACTTTATCTCGGATCTAATAGAACATTTTTATGTTACTCTCGCAATTTCATAAAAAAAAGAAAAAACCTTTTATTAATTGCAGCTTGTTTTTTATACCCTATAAATCCATTGATAATTTGCTAAAAGGGTATTTAAGTTAGTCAAAAAATCCGATACTTATAATTATTGGTATGTATATAATATAATATTAGTATTATATATATATATATATATATATTAGTATAATTATAATAGAAAATACTCCAGTTGTTGCATAGCTTCCTTGCCCAATTTGATTGCAGAATGAAGACATGAAACAAGAGAGTAACTACTCTTTTAGCAAACTTTTTCGCCTATGGAACAATGGGTATAAGTGTATGTGTATGTGTATAGATTTAGAGTGAATGTTATGCATGTGCGATTCAATCACGCAACAGCATTTCAATATGCACAACATGTCAAAGTGCCAAGCTAAGCGACAGACAGTCTCATCGAAGCAACAGCAACATGTACGTCAGCAACAGCAGCAGCAACAAGAGCAACAATTGCCCGCAGTTTGCTTTAAACAATAATGCAAAGTAATTAATATAACGACTTGTCTTCTTCAGCTTCATTGTTTTGCTGAAGCTGAAGAGGAAACACTTTTCGCATGCGTCCGATTACAATCTGCGGGGGATCATTGTCCACATCCGAGAATGAGACAGCGGTCGAAAGGCAGCCAGACAGAGAGAGAGAGAGAGAGAGGTTGATGTTTTCATAGTTTTCACATACTTTGTTTTAAAGTGTTAAACGACACAAAAGATCTTTCACTTTGGGCATAAGAGGTGGCATTTGTAATTGAAACTGTTTAAGGTTATCAAACTTAATTTTAAGCTTTTTTTTAACTTATGTTGAATTTCACTATAAATTCACAAAAACTATTATTAAAATGAATAGACTCTTTTGTAATGTGTGAACAGGCATTTACACCCATAATAAAGCAGTTTCAGCGCTATTTTCTAAGAACAACATTTTATATGATTCACTGAGCTTAGGTAAGTCATTTTTATTGAATTACAATTACAAATCAAGAATAAAACAAACAAAACACTGAAAAGCCTGCGATTCATTACCTACAGACTTTGTTAAAGTCATCGACTTACGTCTTTTATTTAATTCACTTAATTTATACATATAATATATATGGTAGTGCATCAATTGTATCGTTATCCTAGTCAATGCTGCCAGAGCTCTATTCATCATGACTTATATAGCCTTGTACTAGTTTTCTACTTTCTCAGTCGGCTTGGTTTTGCTGCACATCCTGTGCACTCTCTTTGAGTGCGGGCTAACAAAAGCCAAGCGACAAACGCCATTAAATAAAAAAAAAATAATATAAATGAAAAACCTCAATACAACTGCGAACTGCACCGAGCCATTTCCACAAGTTTAGCTGCTGTGGCCTTGAATGCGGCTTTTTAGACATTTTCAAGCAATCAGAGAGTAGAAATAAAAAAAGAAACTAAATGTTGTCATCTAGCATTGCGTCAGCGCTGTGATTATAAATGTTGCTGCTGCCACTGTTCAGGTTGAGCGCTATAAATACCAGCTTATTAGCCATAGTACAATTTAAATTAGCGTCTATTTCTAGACAACTCCCGCGCAGTAAAACATCACAATGTTCAATTTTAATACATAAAATTCACAAAACATTAAACTGTCGAATAAAAAAATCAAAAATGTAATTTCGCCCAACGTGGGGCTCGAACCCACGACCCTGAGATTAAGAGTCTCATGCTCTACCGACTGAGCTAGCCGGGCCATGGCGATATTCCGTGCCACAGGGCAAGAGGAACACACAAATTGTAAAAATAAAACAAATATGCGAGAGTTACTTAAGAAGTTGTCTAACAAACATTAACAGAAAAATATTAATTTTAATAAAAGAAAATAATAAATAAATTTAGAAAAGCATTTTTTAAAAAATAAATAATATAGGTATTTTTAGACTAATAAAGTTTATAAAACATTCAATAAGTTTGAAACTAATGAAAATATGAAACAAGTCAGCAAAATAAAAATTATTTTCATTAATTTTCAGACAGAGTAATTATTTATGATAGAAATTTTATTAATTTTTAAATATATTTTGATATATTTTATTTATGACTTACTCATAAATATAAGATATAAAATATACAAAAACACATATTTTTTTAAATATTCAAAGAAAATTTCCCTATTTGATTAGATATTTTGGCCAACATGTGACACGCACCGACGACCCTGAGAGATCAAAAGACTTACCAACTAAGTTGAAAATGCATAACTTAATAATTTATACAAAGAGCCGCAGACGTGAATGCAGCAAACAAATTTTGAATGTTTTCCAAATTAGTGCGATTAGTAAACAAATGAATTGAGCGTGAAACCAAATTTCGTCATTTGCATGAAAATTATATCAATGAATTCATATTATAAAAGAGTTAATAAAAGCTAACCTTCTAGCTTAAAACCAAATCAATGTTTAACACTAATAACTTTTACAATTCAAAATAGATATTTACTTAAATCGGCATTCGTACAAATTATTACATTTTAATTGAATATGCATGCATGCCAGCTATTCGAGGTACAAGCTAATACTATTATGAGACTAGTTACTATTCGTGGCAGGAGTCCTTAAAGGGAGAGCGCATCGTTACATCATCATTACAAAGTCATTTAAAAGCCAATGTGCCACATGCTGACCCATCAGTGCAATATGGCAAACCAGAGCAAAGACTCGAAGCACAAGGAAAGCCAGGACCCGAAACTGGATGAAGCGGAGCCGATCGATTGGTGGATGGAAGTGTGCAAGGAATCGGCCATACATGGAATGCCGTATCTGGCTCGCAAGGATCTGCATGTCCTCGAGCGCCTCTTCTGGCTAGCCATGATCATAGTGTCAGCCTACTACGCCATTAACAGCTGCATTTCCCAGTGGCAGCGATACAAGGACAGTCCCATCATCTACGAATACGAATATATGTTTGCCCTGCGCTCCTTTCCATACGCTGGCACGACTATCTGCACACACTACATTGAGCTGCCCTCCTACATAACGCAGCAGGTCATCAATGAGTGAGTATTCGGAGTCAGTTAAGAGTAAGGAGAACTAATGCATTAATTGGCAGAATCTGGGAGAGCGAGTCTACTGAAGTTACGATTGACAGCAAGAGGACGCAATATTATGTCACATTCTTACACGTGCTGCAACGTCTGCACTACAACAACTTGGAGACTTTGATACCATACGAAAATGACACAAAGATGCTGAATTTGCCCTACACTCGGATCTTGAGAAAATTGTTGAGAAACACTTTGCCGAAGCAGTCGGATGCTCCCGAATTCGTGACCAGCCTAACCGAAATGGGTCTCTGTCGCACAACGAGTCAGTTGGCAAGATTTGGCTACATCCTGGAGAAAGAAGTAGAGTGAGTGATTCGAGATCCTCTTAATTGCCTTTCAACTAAATTAGCCACTTATTAGGCTAAATATAACCGTGCCAATTCGCACGTGCACCTACTTTGATAATTGTCGCCGACAAATCAAGTCGACTGTGTCAGGGACTCTGTTAACTTTGGTAAGTAGACCTTTCATAGACCTTTCATATGTGTACTGTATTTATGTATTTCCTTAGTTCATTCACGATGTACATGAATTTTTAATGCCCTATGATCGTCGCACTGTTGCCATCGATATGGACACCATTAACTCGTACGAAATCACGATGATTCTCAACTCTTTTTCGGCCGAGAACGATGTGCGCAATGTGCCCATCGCCTATCGCAAGTGCCGATACATAGACGAGAACAATCTCAAGTACTATGAAGTAGGTGCACACATATAATGTTTTTCCTACAGGTACAATGAAATGCCAATTTCAGATTTATCATCCCAGCCTTTGTCGCATGGAGTGTCGCATCAATCGAGCCCTGGATCTGTGCAATTGCAAACCCTTCTTCTACGTGAAGGGACCCACGGATCGCATTTGCAATTTAAATCAAATGGTCTGCCTAGCTCGCAAGCAATGGCTAAAGAAACCCTGTGATTGCATGCCCCTCTGCAAGGAGATCAGCTTTACGGTCACTGAGAAAAAAGAAATAGTAAGTTTTCAGATTCTTATATAGTTCCTTCATCTCATCTCATCCTCCACAGAATCGTATTGGTGGCTTCGACGGCACTATTGTTATCACGCAGCAGCTCCCTAAGATGGGCATCAAGCGTCGCGTTGTATTCAGCATGGATCAGCTGCTCATGTCGATTGGAGGTGCCATCGGCCTCTTTCTGGGTGCCAGCTTTATGACCATTTATGGGTTGAGCTACCTGGCCATGTACTATTTGGTTGTCAAATGTCAATATCGACCAAAGCTCAAGCGAGATCAGAATCCCTCTGACAAAATGGCATAAATAATGAGTTTTTATATTCTAGAAAATCTACTAAAGAAAGCTTTCAGCCTGAAATTTGTTATTCGGCTCAGTTATATTACAGGGTATCATGATATGGGCTTGGGAATGAAAAAGAAAACCTGTTTCTATTGTTGATTGCAGAAAGAAATTGTTGGCTGCTTGATTATGCATTGACTAATTAATAAGTATTGGAATTAAGTGTGAAACATATTTGAATATTTGCATGGAAAACTATTTAATTAATGAAAAACATTTGTATGCAAGAGATGTTCATATGTAAATAAGTGTTAACTTGACCTTCAAGCTGAATGGAATTTTCTTTGAGCTTTAGATATAAGACTAAATCAACATTTGAAAATAAAATTGATTTAGATACAATACTTATATTTTTAAGTATGGGTATAATTTCTATAACATTGAATATGCATGCAGCAAAGCATTAAAGCTACAACGGAATCCCATTAGGGAATATGCAGTGGGCGGGACATTTGTTAGTAGAGCGCATCATTTCTGTAGCACTCATCGGCTGGGCTAGTTAAAATCAAGTGTGCCACATGCAAGGACATTCAGTGCGCCATGGCAGGTCAGACCGAAGACATGAACACTTCTAGGGACGAGAAGCTGAAGAAGGAAGACGATCAGAATCAGGCGCAAGCTGAGGCGAACGATTTTTGGATGGAAGTGTGCAAGGAATCAGCCATACATGGAATGCCGTATCTGGCACGCAAGGATCTGCATATCCTCGAACGCCTCTTCTGGCTGGCCATGATCATAGTGTCAACCTACTACGCCATTAACAGCTGCATCTCCCAGTGGCTGCGCTATAAGAATAACCCCATTATCTACGAATATGAATACCTCTTTGCTCTGCGCTCCTTTCCTTTTCTAGGCATCACTCTCTGCACTCAATATACCCAGTTGCCCTACGACATTACGGAAAAACTCATCAACGAGTGAGTATGCAGAGCCAGGGATAACTATGGGAACTAATAATAATCATAATCAACAGAATCTGGACGAGCGACAATGCTGAGCATACTGAAGTTACAATCACCAGCGAAAAGAGGAAATATTACACCGGATTTTTGCATGTCTTGAATCAATTGCAATACAACAACTTTGAGACATTGATACCCTATGAGAATGACACGACTATGCAGAACTTGTCATACTCTCAGATGTTGAGGAAATTGTTGGTACATACTCTACCAAAGCAGCCAGAGGTTCCTGAATTCGTGTCCAGCCTCACCGAAATGGGTCTCTGCCTGACAACAAGTCAACTGGCAAAATATGGATTTTCCCTTGAGAACAATCAGTAACTATGAATGCCATTTTCTCATTTGTCATTCAACTGAATTATCAACTGATTAGGAAAAATCTGACTGTGCCCATGCGAATGTGCACCTATTTTGACAGTTGCCGCACGCTTATCGAGGCACCTATGCCTGGTACTATGGTAACTCTGGTAAGTGGATTTCCTAGTTTATTTACATCATATATATTTTTCTATTCACTTAGTTTATTCACGATGTGAATGAGTTTTTAATGGCACACGATCGTCGCACTGTATCCCTAGATATGGGTAATAAGGGCACGTACCACATACAGTTGATTCTCAACTCTTTTTCGGCCGAGAACGACGTGCGCAATGTGCCCATCCGCTATCGCAAGTGCCGATATATCGACGAGAATAATCTCAAGTACTATGAAGTAGGCACCATTCATATGTTTTTCCACAGAATCACTTTCTCATTACAAATTGTAGCCATATCATCCCAGCCTTTGTCGCATGGAGTGTCGCATCAATCGAGCCCTGGATCTGTGCAATTGCAAACCCTTTTTCTATGTGAAGGGGCCCACGGATCGCATTTGCAATTTGAAACAAATGGTCTGCCTAGCCCGCAAGAAATGGCTGGATAAACCATGTGATTGCATGCCCCTCTGCAAGGAGATCAGCTTTACTGTCACCGAGAAAGTTGATTCAGTAAGTCTCTATCCATAAACTTCCCTCATCTTCATACGATCTTCTATTTATCAGAATGGCGGCGGGGCAGATAATTCGCAGACCTTTGACCGCAAGTTTATCCTAAATCAAGAGCTGCCCAAAATGGGCATCAAGCGTCGCGTTGTCTTTAGCATGGATCAGTTGATCATGTCGCTTGGAGGTGCCATCGGCCTCTTTCTGGGTGCCAGCTTTATGACCATTTATGGGTTGAGCTATCTAGTCATGTACTATCTGGTTGTCAAATGCCAATATCGACCAAAGCTCAAGCGGGATCGGTCTGCGTCTATCAAAATTGCCTAGACGACAAGCATTAATTTTTTTGTAATTTTCACAATTTTGCTATATTAAAGTAAAAGCACAATTTTCTCGTTTTTCCGTTTGTTGTGCACACATTAATGTGCCTAATGCGCATATGTGAGTTAAAAGACAATAAAATACCTCAAGACGCACTCGACGGCAATTGCTTTGCCCAAACGGCCTGAGTGGGGCAGCAAGAAAGGGAAGTCAGAAAAGTGCCAACGGGGCACAGAAAGCGAATTTCACTTTTGTGACAATGACAAGACAAATATACAAATGATGGACTAGCAGATACGCATTAAAAGTCTGAAAGTAACGTGTAATCAGTTCAGGCAAAAAAGGGACTTGGAAGATGCTTGAAGACGAGTTTATTTCTATGCCGAAAAGAGAAGAGTGCAGGTGATAAAAGAAGAAAAGGTTCAGATTGAAGCGGAAGACAGCTTATCATGCACATTGTTTGGCAACAGGGTATAATTATTATCGCCACCAAGTGCCTGACAATGCACATTTAGCGCATCTTTTCTGTAACACATTTCAGCGACTGTCACAATTTGCCAAACTGAATGCCGGCATGACGGACCGACTAGCTGACTGACTGAATGACGAACTCACGAATTTGCACTTAGCACAAGTCGCTTGGCAGTCAGCCGTGCGAGACGAGTGAGAAAGTTGAATAACCTCTAAAAAAGCGCCAATTGCTTAAAATATATTTAAAAAGAAATAACAAAACAAAACAGATTAAGCAAGAATCATAAAGTAGCAGAAGCTCAGACAACTTTGGACTGCAGTCCAATCGAAATTAGCCGCATTTAATTGCAACTAGTTGCAAATGCCGTTAGCACAACTTTAATATATATATATATATTTATTCGTATTAATTCAGTATTCGCATTTCCATCCACCTTGGCCCGCATCTTGGGTGCAGGGGCATAAAATTTGTTTCGGTCTGCTGGCATTTAAGATCTAAACTAAATATACATCTATATATCTGGATAGAGATAGACATAAAGAAAAGAAGGAGGGAGAGGGAGCGAGAAGGCGAGACTTAACTATGGCAAACGCAGCCAAGCAATTAAGACACACAGAAAAAAAAAAAAAACAAATTTTAGTTGAACGGAAATTGGAATTGAAGTTAAGTTTGTTCAAGCACCAACAGCTGACATTTGCATTTTGGTCAGGTCGAAAGACTAGACACACAATAAAAAGTAAAGGCCAAGATCATAAGTTGCTCGACTAGCCAAATACTATGGAAAATATGACAGCAGATTCCCATAAGAATAGCAATATAAATGAACATATCATCAAATACCGCACAGTTGCTTACAGCACAACCTCAATATGCCCTTTAGCACTTATGCGTACTGGGTATATTTCTAGAAAATTACTAATTAGCTAGCTGCAGCAGTTCAGAATACAACACATAAGAATAGGGTATATTGTCAGCTTTATATGCTGCAGCAGTTCAGACTTTACCTTATCAGTATAGGGTATATTGACAGCCATCTCTACTCATTATTATACCACAATATTTTTGATATTAACTAATGAAGTAAGCAATTATTATGTTGCCTATAAATTTTTACATGATTTATTGCTACTGTAATATATGCTTTAACTCATTTATACATTTCCTCAAACATTACTCCTGTCCACTTGGCCAATATACCCCATGTCTAATAATTAAGATAGAGTATTTCGCCCGCCAGACGATATAGCCGTGCGCCGCAGCTGTGGCAGCAACTAAATGATGATGCTGCTGCACATGCTTCAAGGCATGTTTCTGCTCTAATTCGCACACAGGCCAAAGCAACAACAACAACAACAACGGCAGCGGCTACAGCTGGAAAACAAGCTAACAGCTACAGCTGGAAAAGAGCTAACAGCTAAAGCTACGGGGTACAACGAACTGCTGCACAATTGCGTGGCCACCAAAAAATAAATACGAGAGAAAAAATAAATAAATTTCATAAATACAGAATGCAGTCGCCCGCATCCACCATTCCTGACAGCTGTCTGCACTCCCGTTTTGTATCTTTGTATCTATCCGTCTGCATTTGTATCTGTATCTTTACCTGTAAAAATAGCTAAAAGCAGGCGCGGCACACTTTTATCTTTTTGGTAGCAGCGCAAGCGTCGAAATGCACAACACCTGTCGACAGCCCAGTCGGAAGTGGCCTCAAACATTTCTCGAAAAGAAGACCGCATTTCCATAGCCAAAAATAGTCAACTATAAATACCCTGGAACCAATAAACTATGTTACGTGATCTCCATGTTGGTCGAGTCAAAGGAGCTTAAACTTGGACTACAACTTTTGATTGCCCAATATAGTATACATATACCCTACACACATACGCTCTATTTTTAATTGAGCGTCATTAGGTTCAGTTAATATAAAAAACATTTATGTACAGAGCAAATGGCGTCATGATTGTTATAAATTATTGATACACTGCAATTAAATAGATAAATGTAATGTGTTTTGTGGGGCAATAGATTAGGCAACGCACAATAGGCGCACGAGAGACGGTTTAAACGAGTCGTAAACACCCTGTAATAGGCAATTACCTATAAAAGTAAAGTAAGTACCCTGTAAAATGTATGTAGATAACAATAAAAAACTTATTAATACCCAAAATATCTGCTTTTGCTCGACAAATATTTATCATGCTAAAAATTCCTCTTAGCTTAGATTTATAAAATACTCAATAAACCCTCTATGAAATATCAATGGGTTTAAAACTCTACAGTAGGCATACCCTAAAATAATTCTAACTCTATCTGCATCAATTCTAGCTAAACGCGTCAACTTCCTCCTTCCATTATCAATGTAGTCCTTGCCACAGCGATTTACAGGGCATCAAACAGTAATTAATAATGGAAGCAAAAATATCTATATTTTTTATTGAATTCGCGTAGATTAATTGAATCACTTATTTTTCGCATTTCAGCCAATAGAAAGAGAGAGAAAAATCAATTAAACGATTTTGTTTTTGTTCTCTGACATATTTATGCAGAACGAAGCCTTGGGAATTGGCGAGCAACGTACTCGTGTATCTTTTATCGCAAGCGAATTGTTTATCTGAAAGTTTTGTTTATTTCGCACACAGTTCACATTGCTTTGACCTTGGCTTTAATTATTTCTGCTGGGCTTTGGTTAACTATTCTACTTTTATTTTGTATACCCTGGAAAAATGTTCTTGACACACACTCCCGACCTTTAGAGTTTATGATTTATTTACTCCACATGCGCTTTGTTATTCAATAAGAGTCGAGCGAAAATAAACAACTGTAACAACAATTGGCTTAGCACGTCTCTAGTTCCATTTGCAAGCGTTTCATTTCACTGGAACTGGAAACTGGAACTGGCATTCTCACTGGCAGCGGCAAACGGTTCGTGAGGAAACACAACTGACATTTCCTCCAACTTGTATATGTGCTAACATATTTCCTACTAATTTACAAACTTCCGCAAATAGTGAGCTCTCTGCTTACTTTTTAGCAACACAATTATCGATAAATGTATCGATCACTTACCTTCATGTCGTTGATGATCTGTTGAAACAAGCTGCCCAGCGCCGAGCTATCGCGTTCGAGACTCAGATCCATTTTCGTTTTGGATTTCTTCTTCTAACTAAATATATATATATATATATGGGCAAATGCAAATCGATCGTATATTCGTTTTCGTTAGCTTCGGCTTGACTTTTCACTTTGTTTTCGTTTGGATTCTCTAAATTGCTTAGCCTCGTCACTGTTCAAAGTAAATTAGCTTCAGATTTTTACGTTTAATCGACATTTTATTCGGTTGAGTTTCAGCCAGAGTGTTGACAGCACCTGCAAGAATAGTGTTGAAAATTGAATTAGTAAGGAAATGAAAGTCAAGTATATATAACATATAGAATATGCCCGTATATATTCAGGATAAATAAATATTAATATTAATATTAATATTAATAGCACTATAAATATTTTATTAAATTTCAAATTCTTTTATACAAAGTTATATTACTTTTTATTATTATTTTAAGTTCTCCTAAAACTATTTCAAAGTATTTTTCAACTACTTTAAACATTTTTATATATTTTTTCACTCAGAAAGCTAGTTCATAAATCATAATTTGTGTAGATACAAATTGATTCGTTTACACAAAAAAACATGTTTCTGGAATTTTTATTTTATTATTTCCCAAAATCATACAAAATTCCAGCCTCCATCAGCAACGCGTGAATGAATCATTCACATTTAGGGGCAGTCTCCACACTTCCGAAATATGTATAAATATATACAGACAGCTATAGATGTTGCATATGTATTGCCATATGTGGCATAAATTCATGTGGCACATGCAACAACTTCCCTTTCCCCTGCCCCAGTCGCCCAACAGAAACATAAATTTACGAAATTTGTCTTGAAGCGTTGTAATAATGCGCTCGTAAATAATGTGTAAGCAAAACTAGCGCATATTTCAAAATTAAATTATTATTATTATTATTATCATGTTTAATTATGCTTATTAAAAAGCTTTTGCTTGCGCCTTATAGAGCGAGGCACAAGGGAGTGAGAGAGAATTGGAGACGGAGAGTGAATGTACGAGGAGAGTGAGATATTATGTAGTCAAATTAGTGATGACTGGTAAATACCCTAGAGACTGAGACTCACCGAGAGTAAGACTAAGACTGACAGTAAGACTCAGAATGAGACTAAGACTCAGAATGAGACTAAGACTGAGTCTGCGACTAAGACTGAGTCTGCGACTAAGACTAAGAATGAGACCGAGACTGCCGCTAAGACCAAAATTAAGACTGAGAATTAGACTAAGATTGAGACTAAGAATGAGGCTGAGGAATGAGCCTAAAACACAGAGCATATTCCCTCACTTAATCAAAAATAAACCAATATGCCCTCTATAACAATCAAATGCAGAGTATAAAAAATCTGGTACTTATTTTTGAATCGATGTATGTATTGGAGAAAAGGGGCGATCGGAAAATGAAAGCCATGAACAATGTGACCCAAAAATGGAAAACTGATATCGGAGAGCATTTGATTTATATGTTATGTGCGTGCACGACGAATGCTATGAAAAGCTTTAATCAATTTGCAAGCTAATTGCGCTAATGCAATGCCTAATTGTTAATTGATATGTCAATGAGTGGGCCAACAACATGGCTGTGTGTGTGTGTGTGTGTGTGGGGCAATGCCAAAGCCAGTGGACAGGAAGCGATTGTCTTGCTGTTGCAGTTTATGAGTAACGAGTTGGGAAGTTACGAGCGGCGAACCACGAGGCACAAGACACATATAAATAAAGCCATTAGCAACTCGTTGCCTAGTGCAACACGAGCTGTGACCCATTTAAATGTTTCTTCAATTTTTCCCATTTTTCATACGAGCTTTACGTGCTCACACAGTTCTCGCCGTCTTTACTGCTTTCTTGTCATCACTCTTTAGCTCCGTCTACTCATATTTATGTGGTTAGCCAAGTAACCCCAAAGCCAAGACTTGAATATATCAGCTGCACTGTCATGGCACCTTTTCTTTAAAGTAAAGCTGGCTGACAGTATCAAGAGTATCTATAAGTCGAATAACTAGCAAATATTTTGTTATTTCATTAGATTCTTATCTTATTAAAGACATATCATATTTGTATCAAAACAGCACAGTTCTTGCACTTATTACACATATAATAAGTTTAATCTTTTGATAAGAAGCCATTCAGCCGTTCATTGCTTATGTTGAATCATCCAAAAAAAAATACATTTAAAACCTATTCAGTCTTTCTACTTAATACTATCTGCAATTTTTACGACTCTTGATGAATATAATTTTTTGTATTCTACCTGGAGCTTTCAAATATACAAAAATATTGATTTTAGTACACATTCAACAGCGTTTGAGACCATAAATGAGTATTATGATCTCCATCATTCCCGATTGCAATATTCTAACCGTGTTGAACTTATGAATTGTTAAAGTTCATTGCATATCTAATCTATCTCTGGCTAATGATTCAACATTTATGCAGCGCGGCAGCTAGAACAAAAACTGATTTCCGTGCTGTGCGGAAATTGCAATTCGACGAACAACAACTGGAACTAAGACAACAACAGCAACAACTCGAGCAGCAGCAACAACCACAACTTTATCTTGAGAGGTCATTTACACTGCCCAGCTGCTGCTGCAGCAACGACTTTGCTGGCTGCGCTGCGTTTTCTTCAACTTGTTCTCTCAATGCTTTTCACTGCGCTTTTCCAAATGCGCACGCACACACACTCAGCTTCAGGAACAAACACACACAGGCAAGCACTCAAGTTCTTTAGGCAATCAGCCTTTGTTGTTGGCACTCTTTTCTTTTGATACTCTGGAAATCCATTGAATCTGCTCTGAGGTTTAAGTTTATATAACAGCTAAAAGAAGGCGTGGCCAAGCTTGATTATCTTAGAGCAGTCTCTCTGCCTATGGACAGATATTCGTTCATTCTACCTTTCATACTGCCGACCATTAATATTTAAAAACTTAGAAGTCAAAACGCAAGATCTGAGACTCAAATTGTATATGAAAATATTCTAAACATCTAAATTAAATGGTTTTGCCACAAATTTGTATCTATACAGCCGAGGTGCCACAGAGTTTTTATATTAGTCTGTCTAATATCAGCTTCAGTTAGAGTAGAGGGCAACTGCTAGTTGTTCAGCCTTTGCTACAAAACTTTTACAAGTTTTTCTTTCTCTGCTTCTTTTTTCTTTTTGTCGCGCTTTTGTTTGTTTGCATTTCTCATTCGTGCTTTGTGCATTGTGGCCCTTGTGCAGCTTTTGTAAGTGCATATCTATGGCTGTATCTGTGCTGCTATATGTCACTATGTATCTTTGTATCTTGTATCTCGTATCTATGTATCTCGTTTGTAATTGCCGCGCTGACAGTTGCTGTCAGTGTCATAATCAGCCAGCGACACTTGAACCAAGTCTCAAGCCCTCAAGAGTGGCCGACTTGGCCTTCACTGATTCGATTTAAATCGTATCTTATATATATGGCAGATAATGCTATATGCTTTATACTTGTAAGGCACAACAATTATCTGTGATAAAATATAATTCTACTAGACTTCCATTTCCTTTACGGAAACCACTTTCAAGACAAGTTATATATATATACATAAACATACAGATGTATACAAATAAACATGAGCGCAGTTGAGTAATGGCTTAAAAGTGCTTAGGCTTAAAGGCCAACTGCCAAAGGGCCGAGCTAAAGGTAATCAAAGATGCGCACCTCAAAGAGAGAGACAGGGGAAGAAACTGTGACAGAGAGAGAGAGAGATAGAGAGAGAGAGAGTGAGAGATAGTGAGCCTGGGAAGCATGAGCTGATCTACTCTTCTCTACAATCCACTCAAACCAAATTCTTGGTCAGTAGCCAGGCAAATTAAGAAATCGTGCATAAAACTCCAAAAACAGGAAAGCAACAATTTTTGTTAAGAAGCGGAAAAACGTTTAAGCCAAAAGCCATCAGCCGACAAATACTATGAAAAAAGGGTTTAAGGAAGAAGAAAAGATCAAGAGGGCAAAGTAGGGCACAAAAAAGGGGAGCACAAGAAAAAAAAACCCGCATCACTGCAACAGATGTCAAATTGTTATTGAGACACGTCCTAAAAGAAAGGGTATGTGGCGTTTAAGCAGCAGGGTGTAACATGTCAAAATTAGGACAACATTGAATAAATATGAATTAGAATTAGAATCCTTAAAGGGTATCAGTTACAAGATATAAGCCATGATTAATTGATGTTTCACTCAACTGATGCTCACAGCTTTTTAACAGAGTATCCTTAAGTCGTTGACGTTTCGATTGTAGCTATATACGCATAATTTTCCGCCCTATTTATGTTTTGATCTGCGGCTGTTGCTCAGATGTCTGGGCTGCGCTGCGCTGCTCTGCCCTGAGAAGTCGTCGTCCCAATGCGGTTTTCATTGGCGCCTCGAGATTTGCATCTGTTAAAGCGGAAGCTGTTGCTGATGTTGTTTCTCTTGTTGCCTTTGTTGTTGCTACTGCAGTTGTGGTCCAAGGGCTGATACGTTAAATGGATTTGTGTACACGTTTTCAGTTGCATGCTGCACGTTCGTCGTTTCAGTTTTGGTTTCTATTACAGGAAGTGACTTGACAGAGTTCGTCTGCCCAGATATTCTCTCCATCAAAGGGAGAGCGAGCGCGACAGAGAGGGAGAGAGTTAGTGCTTCTAATTGCGACCCCAAAGATGTGCGCACACGCACAGCTTAAGTGCACGAGTGTGTGTGTGTAATTATGCGTGAATGCGAAGCAAGTTGAAATGTTATCGACATCGTGCCAGAGCAACACTTACACAGACTTAGATAAATAGAGGGAGAGACAAAAGGGGAGCGAGTCGAGTGTGAGTCAAGAATAAATTCGAGTTAAAGATAATATAGCCAAGCTCAAGTATTTATGCTTAGAATTTACTATGGGTAAACTGTGTACATATATCGACAATATATAGATAATATAATATGTGAATCTAATATCTAATATATTAGAATCCTCATTCTTTCAATAAATCTACTAATTTATTATGTTTATCGCTCCATTATCGAGACTTCTCCATGAAATGTGTAAGCTTAAGTTTCACTTATTTATAATTACCTGCCAGCTGTTTCTCTGTGTCACTCTTCACTAGTAGAATTTATTTATTTATAAACATGGAATATAAACTGCTAAAGGTTTACTTGTTGGAAAGCTTTTTTTTATCTGTCAATTGTTTCTTTATCACTTTATTTTTTTCCTCTCTGACAATTCAATATTCACCGATAGCTTATCGATAACTTAATTTAATGCCTAGCATTTAAAGTTCATTTGCTTCTTTATGTATTCTAAACCCATTTTTTAACTTAAAACTTCCATGAATTAAACAATTATGTTAATTTTGTATACATTTTATTGGCTTTCGAGTAAGAATTTATTTTGGTTCAACATTTTGTAGTTCCCAAAGTTTTCTCAATCAAAGTCTATAAATAAGCTGTATCTCTTCACTATGCACACACACACACAAAAGATTTTCCCACTCTCTTTTTTTGGCCATGTTTTCAATGTGTAATCATATAATTTTATGCCCGATTAAACAGTTGAACGCTAATGTGCCTACAGTTTATTTCCAGCGAGACAGGCCAAGAGAAGGAGCACATGTTCACAAACAACACACACACACACACACACTCATGTTGTTTACATGGCTATTGCAAAATCTTCTGTGTGTTTTGTGCTCTCGTTTTGTATTTGTGTTCTTCGTTATGCTCGCTTTTCGTCAGATAGCTGCGCTCGATCAATAATCGATTCGTGCCGAATATCGAATTGCGTGTTGACACTCGACTTCCGATTAGATAAGAAAATAGTTACATACCAAGCTTATCAAACATACGAGGCTTAGAATACAGAAAAAGAAAAAACTTTTTGTTTACCTTTTAATTAGCGTTAAATAGTTTTTTGCTTCGCTTTGCTTTTTTAATGAGCTGCGAAAAATTTGAAATTTCCTCACATAAAGCAAACACAAACAATAATTTCTGTGTGTGTACGCATGTGTGGGTGTGCGTGCATGAGTGTGTTTGTGTGTGTGTGTGTGCCATTTCGTTTTATCCAATTGCTAAATGTTATTTATAGAAATTTGGGTTAATGACGTCGAAGGCAAACACAGATGCCGAAACACACACTCAAAGAAGTGCAGCGCATAGATGCATAGACACATAAAGAGAGTGCGAGCGAGAGAGAGAGAGTGAGAAGCACAGTGAGAGTGAGCGCTTGATATCTTATAAAAAAAAGTCTTTAGATTATCATCAACAACAGCATCATCAATGATGAGTTCTTTTCGCTTTTCAAATGCATTTTCTAAAATAATAAAAACACTCACGCACACACACACACACACACACACACACACTCGCGATGTCAGCTTTCCTCGGCTACAACAACAAATGTTGACAACCTACGCGAGGGCGAGAGGTAGGGCTACAGTGAACTGTCTTGTTGTTGACCACAAATGTTGTTTACGGTGAAAGTGTAAAGTCATGATTCGAGCTGTTCAATTTGCCACACATATATCGTTTACCTTGTGGCTTAATAACTATATCCGATGTATCAATGTATATCCCTTGCCCCTCCTGCTCCAACACCACTGCAGCTTGTCGCCCTCTTCTAACATAAATCAGCGCCGAGTCGTAATGTCGCAATGGCCTGTAAACATGTTTGTTTAAGCGAATGCCTCAGAACTGGGAGAGTCTTTAATGCTCTGCCTTAAGCACACATCAGAATATTTCTCAAAGAATATATTTTTGAATAGATATTTTTGGTACGTCCAGCCTAAATGAGCATGGCACAATACTAGATTAGCGTGTTAAATTGCTGCTGTTCTGATCAGTTCTGATAATATTAATGTTAACGTAAAAGGCAGAAAGGCAGAGGAAGGCGTGGAATGATACATTTTGAGCAATTTAGCAATTGTCATTTAAGTATTAAAGAGCTTCAGCTAGTCAGACTCAATTGTACTTTTTAATACTAAATAATACATAAATTATAACAAACTTTTAACTGAAAATATTTCTGCCTACGCAATATTTACAGTCTATACAAATAAATAATTATTATTGCTAAATTTGTTTATACCATTGCGAATATAAACAATCTAAGGATTTTATGTATATTTATTTAAAGTATTTCTGCATTTTCCTCACTCCCTGTCAGTTTTCTATGTGGGTCAGTATACATTATGGGCAATGTGTGGTCTCGCCCAACTGCTTCGCCACCTCGATAAATATGTTAAACAAAAAATATAATGAACATTCATTAGAATATCCGCCTGCTGGCATGTAAACGCTAATTGAAAACAGTCAAGAACTGCACACGTCTTCTGTGGCTGAAGTCTTGCTGTTTTTTTGCACTGCCCTTTATCACAGGACGGCAGAGTCAGACAACACTCGTTAATGATAAACAAGAGTACCGTTAGCCGTGAGCGCACATGTTGTTTATTTCGTATTTTTTCTTTCTTTCTTTCTTTACATATGTATATATACATATATATTTCGTTATGGTTTTTGTTTTCGTTGTTGCTTGAGTGTTTCAAGTTTGTTTGCCGGTTCGCTCTGGCGCTTTTCTAAGCCACAAAGATTTCTTTTCTTTATATACATGGATACCATGTATGTACTCATCTAAGTGTATGTATGTGTATGTATATGTATATATACATTGCTGTCAACACTTGTCAATTTTCACTGTTCTGTTTGCTTTTGTCTACGCTCGTTAGCTGAAAAATCTCTGTGGACGAAGGAGAAGCAGAGGCAGGGCCAGGCCAGACCAACCAATTTGTCGGATATATGAACATTTAATTGATAGAGGTTTTTTCGGATTAATTACTTTTCTACTGCGAAGTTTAAATCCATGGAAGATACATAAAGAGACAATTCAAATATCTATCTTGATGAGCCTGGCTCTAGAGTAGAGCAGAATAAGTCGCCCTCTTTCTTTCTATCTCTCTCACACTTTTAATGTTTTTCTCTGTCTTTCTGCGTCTCTCTCTCTCTCTCTATATATATATATATATCTTCAATGTCATTGCACCGTATAAGAACGAGCTCTAAATCCATTAGATTCGCATTCAACTTTTGACATTTCTCCACGCAACAAAATAGAAACTTTATTTTAATGTGATTAGCTGCTGATTAGCTTCCCGAAAAGTTGAAAGAGGCGATTAACAGAGCTAACAAAGCGGACTTACGACAAGGCGTGGGCAGGCAAAGGCCCTCCACATATATAAGCTTCTATATAGGAGTGTATTTTTTGATATATGGCTTATGCTCCATAAGTTAACGCCTCTCCTTTAATTTGTATATATGTATATATAAATATATTCATTTCTATATTCGTGGCAGCCCAAAATGAAATCGAAATCGAAAATGTTTCTCGAGTGGGTGTCAGACAAACAACAAAAACAACAACCGCAACCGCCAGATGCAAAACAAATGCATTCATTCATGAATTTACTTATTTTTTCGGCTCAAAGCATTGCGTTTTTAACTTTCAAGAGTTGCTTGGCTCTTGGCAACGTTCCCGGTTGCCCCACAGCTGTTTGCCAACAACAACAACAACACCAACAATAAAGATGCGTTGGCGTATGCAAACACCAAAGAGCGTAAACAGGCTCGACTGACTGCAAGCAAGCCTAGCGACTATTAAAACTCGTATATAGATTTTATATACCCTGCACATGAAAGGCATTTTAATTTAGCTGAAGCAATATGTAATTCACATAGAGGAAGAAAAGCAACAACTCTTTACGCTTGAAATAGAATATAAAATGCATAACAGATCAGCATTTATACTGGAGAGAATAAAACCTACGCGTGGCCACGTCTTGGCGCTCTGGCTTAATGAAACAAGTTTTTCACTTGACACAGATGCATTTGTCATATATGAGCGTATTTAAACCGAAATGTCTTTATCGTCTATTTCTCTAGTCCGCTTAGCATATGCCTGCAAAATCTTTGCTATAGTATTTAAGGTTCGTGCGAGCTCAGACAACTTATAGTCAGGTAGAGATGGGTAGTTAGGTATACAAATGTTGTCTTCCAATTGCCCAAAAGCATAATTAAAAATAAAACTTACATCGCTCAAGGCAAACCTAACTGAATAAATAACAAAAAAGTTGTCGTTGTTTTTGCTGCTGCTGCAATAGCTTAAGCTGCCCATGCAGAGCACAAAGCGAAATAAATAGAAATTCCTTTTCTTTATTTATTTAGAATTATATATAGATTTAATTTCATTTAAATATATATTTTTAAATACATATTTTATCGTATTGATTCAGCCGTAGGCGCATGACATAAAAAAACAGTTAAACAGCTGCAAAGCCAACCAAAGAGCCAAATAAAACAAGCCTAGAAGAAAGCCAAAAAGAAGACAAAGAAAAGACCCGTCAAAATGCAAGCAAAACATTTGCAGCCTTTCCTCTTCAGCCGTTACAATCGCTTGTATCCAACTGCATAACACTAGTGCAAGAGACAAACCGAAATATAAGAGCCAATATACTCACTTTTCAGCTAATGACAGAGCATAAAAAGACAAAAAGTTAGCCAAAAGGAACCGAAACCAAGTTAATTCGTTGCCGACAGCTGTTGGCATTTCAATTGCCCCGCCCTCTTTCTTTCCCTCCCTCTCTCTTTCACTCTTAAGCAGTTGCACAGGTGCAGCAGCAGTTGAATGTTTTTTTTTTGGGATTGGGTTGCACGTTTGCTAGTTGCAAAGCAGAGGCATCAGATAAGCGGACAAAGCAAAATGTGCCAAGTGCAGATACAAACACACGCGCAGATACACATGTATTTGTATACATATGTAAGCTAATAGCCTAGGCAAAAATATCTTTCAAAAAAAATTCCAAACATATCAGATGATATATATATATATATATATATATACTATACTAACGGAACTTGAAACTTGCCTTTTGACGCTCTGGGAGAGTTATGGATAGAAACCTAGGCAATGATCTAGAATTTCCTGAATAAACAATAAACCCAGCTGTTTGCCTCATCATTTCGAGCTTTAACAAAAGAAGAAATTGCCCTGAATTACTGTTCGTCAAATGGTGTTTCCACTGTATGTGCGAGTTCGCTTATCAGCTGCAGCCCCGCATCAAAGTCGTTTCAAAGGTATGCAAAGGCAAATGCACATGCGAACAGACACATTTCAAATAAATTTGAGATAAGACAACAGCAACAACAACAACAAGAACAGTAAAACAGAAATTCTAATTAAACAACATTTACAGTTAGACATTTACACGCACAGCACCGTTTGCTGCTCTGATTACGAAATGGAGACACGGCTTGAAACATAAAGAAACGGCAGAAGAGGAAGAACTTACAACTAGCAGCAAACCAACCCCATTTCATATGTTATTTCCCTATAGAATATGTTAACCCCCAAAAAAGGTAAAAAATAAGGAATATTTTGATACGAATTTAATGGCCTAAACAAAGTCAATGAACCCCTTCAGCCTCTGCCGGATGCTGTTGAAATACGCCAACGCTTTATCATTATGCCCCCCACAATAAAGAGAGAACATAGAAAAACAAGAACAACAGTTAATAAGTAGCCCACGCTTAATGCATAATGTTTGTGCTAAAAATGTGCACAGCAAAATACACACACACACACACATTGACAACACAGCAAACGACTAGAGGCGAGAGAGTAATAGCGAGATAAAGCAACATTAGAGATGAGCTGGCGTCGAATCGCAAATTGCAACAACAACATTAGAAATGCGCACAGTTCAAATAGTGCAACTTAGCAACAAATGCTTTAATTTGTTATGTAATTGGTTTTCTTAATTTTTTATATAATATTAAATAAATTTATATATGCATATATGCACATGCATTTTACTTGCATGCACGATTAATTCGTGTCACGACACGTGCGCACTTCTAATGACGAGTGCCTGCACTTGCGCAAATAGCGCGACAAACTTCAAAAAGGGAGCACAAAATTGCTGTTGTTCTTGTTTTTGTTGTTGTTGTCACTGTTAAAGTGAGTCTGGTTCCTGTTGTTTTTGTAGTTGTTGCTGTTGCTGCTGCTTCTGCTGCTGGCTGGCAATGAAAGGAGTTTTCATGGCTTACGCTTGGACTGGAATTGTTACTGGAAGGCCTTGGAAAGTAAAGTGTGTGTGCTGTGTGAAGCTGGAAGCTGTATTTGTCTGTCTGTCTGCCTGTCAGCTTTTGGGTAATTAGCACACTCGAGTGCTCGGTTAGAGAGGGAACGAGAGAGCAAGACAAAGGCAAGAATAAGAAGCAGCAAATTTCAAGGATACTCACGGTTCTTGAATTTATTTAGTCAGCTTCCAGCTGCAGTTGCAGCGGCGCTTCTAAAGAATCCTGCAAACAATTAAACAGCGTTTCCTCCCCTTTCAGCCGGCACCCGGTTTTAGAGTGTGTATGTTGTGTGTCTGTGTTAGTTATTGTTGTTGCTGCAGTTGTTTTGTTTGGTTGGGCTGCAGCGCATTCCAGGCGGCAAAAGCGCACAAAAGAGTATAGAACAGAGGAGAGCACGCGTCTCGCTCTCTCCACCCGTCTTCTGCACACGACTTTGGGCTTTGTTCAAACAAACTACCCTGACGGCGATCCTTGCACAGTTGTTGTTGTTGCTGTTATAATTCTTGTTGTACACACACGCACACAAACACAATCACAGACAGGCACTCACTCACACGCGTATAAAATTATTCACTTTTATAAATTTAAATATGTACACACTTTTCGGCGCTAATTTTTTGTATCTTTCCTTCTATTTCTATTTTCGCACTGTTTTCAAAGCAAGCAACAGTAAAGTACCGTTGCCGCCGCCGCCGCCGTCGTTTAACAGTTAATTTTCTTTTTGCCTGCTGCCGCCGTCTCAATTTCAAAGCTGCTCCTGTCAATTAAGATTTGCATTTTCGTTATTTAATTCCAGACATAATAAAAAAACATAACCGCCGAAATGCAGGGAATCTGTTTAAAACCAATACCAATAGGCTTTATATGAACGCACACTGTTTTATTTACACACGCGCTGAATTTTGTGCATTATTATGTTATCAAATAGCATTTAATTATTTAACAAATTTAACACTTTAAATCGCGCGCACCGTCCGTTTCACGTCTAACTCGCTCGCCGTTGTTTTTGCTTCTGACTGTTCGATAGCATTTATGTAGTGTTGAAGAGCATCAAAGGCGATGAATTATTAAAACGATAGATCGATATACAGCTGCTCACATTTGCGCCGATGACAAATGCCTACACGAAATCAGCATGAAGCCTTAACGGAAATTTAAATTGTTTTAAGTTTATACAAATAGATTAAGTAATAAATAAAATATATATAATACAAACACTAATAATAAATAAATATACCTACAATACTATTTAATAACATTCAAGGCATTTATTTGTTCATCATTTGTTTCATTTGTCAGTTTAGAATCTACATTTTTAAGGTAATACGTCAGCATTATCACTATCACACAAGCCTAGCTTAAAATAAAAATAGATTAGAGAATAGCATATAAAAAACATACAACATATAAAAACAATACCAAAAGTAACAAAAATTTACTAAAAATAAAAAGAAAGAATTTCTCCTTCCCTCAGTTAGGCCTGCAGCCTTTGCACACTTAATTTGATATCTTCTTTGGGCGTCAGCAAAAGCTTGCCAGGATCATAGAGCATGGGAATTTGTGTCTCTGCGCAGGGCTCATATTTGTGATGCTCCAACAGGGAAACCAGGCCAATTAAGAGCTGCTGCTCTGCCAGTTGCTTGGCTATGCAGCCACGTAGACCCTCGCCGAAGGGCAGAAACGACATCACAGACCGTTTGAGCGCTGCCTCGGGCCTGAAGCGTTCCGGATCGAAGCGTTCGGGCTCTGCATAAATGGCCGGATCACGATGTATGGCTGCCACAGGTATGACCACATTGTTGCCACGTGCAATGACAAATATCGATTTGGGCAGCTCGAATTCACGCGTGGCGCGGCGCACCAGAAAAGGATAAGGTGTGTGCAGACGAAGCGTTTCTGTAAGTACATGATGAGATAAGTAATTCAAGATTATAGCTATAATCTACTAACCATTTAACACCTGCTTCGTATAGACAAGTTGCTTGAGTCCTTCTGCTGTCACCTGTCCATCGTTTGCCCTCAACACTTCCTTGATCTCCGCTCTCACGCGCTCTTGAATTTCCGGCTGCAGCGCGAGCTCATAGAGACTGAAGGCAAGGGTCGCATTCAGTGGCTGCAGACCGGCCAAAATAAAACCAAATGCCTGAGCAATGATCTGAGCATCCGTCAAGGTTCCATCAGCGCCAGCGAAAAGCTGCAGAAAGTTTTGCACAGGCTCCCGATCTCTGTTGCGATGTTGCAGCAGTTGCTCCTCGGCTAGTTTGTAGAAGTAATCCGTGGCTAGCTGAGAATAGCTCTTGTACTTCACCAGACGTGCGAGCCGAGGCAGCTCCAATGCCAAATAGGCGCGCCACAAGCTCCAGTTGCTCCAGTAGCAGCGGGTCATAAGAGAAAACTCTGATAGATCCCCGGACGACACACCATAAGCCAGCGTCGCTATAGACTCCACATTGAAACTGTCCAATAGTTGGCTCACATTTAAATCCTGCTTTTCCACTCCCAATCTCAACTGCAACGACCTCGCCGGCTTCAACAATTGTGGCAGCAGCTGGAGTACATTGCTGGCTGAAAAAGCTCTCGCGCATTGGGCATGCAGCTGTCTCCAGCTGTGCCCATCCAACTGGAAAAGATTGCCGGACAGCGGCTCCAATTTCACATTGTTGTAGAGTCCACGGCTGGTGAAGCAGCCCGCATCACTGTCCAATATATTCCTAACCAGCTCCAGGTCCAAGATCAACACGAACGGTTTCAAGAGTACATAGCAGCCGATGAAGGGTGCGCGTCCCTTGTAGCTCTGGTAGAGGAAGAGCAGTAGCTGCTGGACATGCTTCTTGCCGCGCAGCACCTCCGAAATGTTGCCCCATAGAAATTTGGGCTTGACATGGAGTATGCCACGTCTCTTCCAATAGCCTAAGCTGAATTTCACCAGTGCCCAGACGAGAACCAGCGCTCCTAGAGAGCTCCAGAGAGTGTGCTGCAATATATCCATGTAAGACTCTCCTCCTTTAAGTTTCGTATGTGTAGAGGTAGGCTAGATCGAGATGGTAGGTAACTCCTTCCTTCAAAGTGGAGTTGGGTCGAGGCTAAGCTACTGCTCTCAGCTGAGCCTAGGAGTATAGCCTGCTGCTACCCTCCAGTTCTGTGTCTAGGCTAAGCAGCTGCTTTCTTCCACTTGCAGTGTTTGCTATATTTTGGTTGCCTCGATTCGTTTGTTCACTCTTTGCGTTTTCAGAGTCGCGGGCTTATCAGAGCCATCGTCATGGTAGCACTGTAAAAATATTTATTAGCTTATCAAATGACTCGATTTCTAGCCATAATGAGCGCTAAAAAAGATAGCATAAAAGGGAGAGAGAGAAAGAGAAAGAGGGAGAGAGAGACAAAATGAGCAACACTCAATAACAAATAAATTCGAGTTTTGGATTAGTTCAATTACAAACATATGTCGTAGATAATATATATATAGAAAGTAGGCAAGATAATTGCGAACATAGTCAAAGAAGAATAAACGTAAAAACTACTCTAATTTAAAGTATTATTCATATTACATATTAATTAAAATTATAGTTAGCTATAGACCTATTAGATATCGTTATCGAACGTTAAAAGTTAAAGCTCAAAAAGTGTTGTACATTTTCGTAATATATATTTATATCATATGCTGTAACACTGTTTCCATTGGCTACTGGCATTAAGATAATATTGCGTCGACTCCTCTCTAGCTGCAGCTTGTTCATATATAACGGGCTCTTTAGCTACAGTTGAAGCTCTCATTGCATTGTTTTCGCAATTTTTTATTTAGTCAACTCTCGTTATCTCCCACTTCTTACTTTTCCAATATGAAACACAGATTGTAGGCGCTGCCATCCAGCTCGCTACTGTGCATCCACCGCACGTAACCGCGTTCAATCAGCTGTTGCTTGGAGCTAGGCACGCCTACAAAATGCGGATCCTAAGAAGTAAATCGAAATTAGCTTAGATCGAGTTCAAGTCTAGGGTCACTTACCAGAATGAGCAGCGACCAGCCTGCCGTTGGGCTCAGGTGAATGCCCGCAATGGCCTTTGAAGCGGTGTCGCTTAACCCGCCCATAACAATTAAACCGCAATAATTCACAAAATATTCACGTATTTGCTTTAGCACCTGCTCGTTGTTCAGCTGTTGCACGTGCGCAAATTTACATGGTATATCGAATAGGAAATCTATCACAAAAAACTCTTCCATTGTGCCAATCCAATCGCGTGAGCCAACAAATCGTGCCGGCTTATCGCCAATCCTCACTAGCAAACGCTGAATCTCCTCAATGGATGGAACATCCAAAATGGCTGTCCTTCCATTGCGCCTGCTTATAATCCAAGATATGGCCGTTTGGAGCGTTCGATAGCCGCAGCCCCAGCCCGCGTCCGAGTGGCCATCGCAGCCGTAATGAAAGTACTCGAATCTTCCGTGTGTGTATAAGCTCTCACCTGCACTTCCAGCTGGTGGTTCCAGAGCCAGGTGCACATCCTCTAATAACTTGTATTTATATGTTTTCTTTACAATATCCACTTTCGCCTCTGATTCACAGGTTGTTGATGTTTGCATGGTTGTTTACACGCGCGACTTATAGTATATGTATATGGGCCCTATATATAACTATATTTATTTATAGCTGCGATATTTACCTTTCGCTACGTTGCAACAATTAATTTTAGAAATTTAGAAATCATATGTTTACTGTCCCGATAACGATATATACGATGTTGCAAAACCCACAAATACAATTAATTTATCAAATTATCGATAACTATTTGGCAGAACTAGTAGTTTTTATTGTCATTAGATTTGGCGGATACATCGAAAAAAAAAATAATGGCGCCAAATTTTAAATTTCATAAAAACATCGTAGCTTATACATTTTCAAAAACCTTAATCGCTACGCATTTATTTAGATTTACAAATATATTTCTAACTATATAGATGTCAAAAATCGTGCGCCATTCCACATATATAATAATATAAGACGAATGGCCTCGTTGTTTTAACGCTTAGCGCTTCAATTTAAAAGAAATCCATTTCGCCACAGTTTGCATCGAGGATATCATCATCATAGCTGATCAATTGCTTAAGGCTTGCTGCTGCTGTGGCAGCTTTTGAAGTCGATGGCAGATCGGTACTATCTACCAAATTTATATTTATTTCGTGAGTTTTATATTCCGGACTGCTTTGCTCCTGACCCACCGGCGAGGGCGGGGGATTCGATACTGCAAAGACATTAACATTAATGGATGGTACATAATATATATAACATAGTTTTTACAATTGCCTGGCTGTATCTGTGCCAATTCCTTGCGACTATTTAATGAAGGCATTTCGGTGCTCTTTTCGCTCAAACATTTCTTCAGCTCCTCCACTTTACGGTCACGCATCAAAGACGCCAATTGCTTGCGCGATTTGTTGTCGTTTTGACGATCTTCACTGAAAATCGATTTCTGTTGCGCTGGCGTTATGAGATTATGATGCTTGAGCAGAAACAGAAAAACGCCACCAGGTGTACGACGACGTCTGCCATCCTGCAAAGATAAAGTGAACATCAATTCAGAGCTTCATAAATTTAGTGTTAGTTTTTACAGACGTTGATCATCATGCCGCCATCTGCTTCGATGCGTTGCGTTTCTTTGTACAGCTCCAGCGACAAATCCAAGCCAAGAATTTGAACGACACGAACTGCAACAGAAATGTAAATTGGAAATCAAACATAATTTTGAAGCTCTTCATAACTCACCCAAAAGTTCGTCCTTCTTCTCGTACAGTTTGCTGGCCATTTCGTTTGCCACATCTTTGGGTTCGCGTCCCGCCACATCCTGCAAGTCGAGTATGTGTCGAGGATCACTTGAATTGTCCGAAGAGCCACTTGTTGAAGAATTTCCACGTCGACCTCTCGATCTGGATCCAAGCCGATTTTTTATTGGATTTCGCTTACCCCTGGGCTGGGTATCCAAACAGGCAGAGCGACCGCGCTTAAACGCTGGCTGCGAGCTGCTACCCTCATCTGAAGAGTTGGACAGACGCCGCTTGAGGGCATGCTCTCCATTCAGACGATATCTCAAAGAGAAATCATAATTTTCCACATTTCGATCGGTGCTGCTTTTATGGTTCACATCGCATCCTCGCATATTTTCACTTAACGCCTCCTCCTGCAGCGCAGCTGTCCATATGTTATACTTTTTGAAGCGCGCACGATTCGGTTCCCCAGTCGAAGGGGCCGCGACAGAGGAGCAGGCTTGAGGTGGGGCAGCTGGCACGCGTATCATAACGGTTCGTTTGATGCGCTTCTTACGCTTTTTGCCAGATGCTAGATTTTCAGTGCGCAACTTTTTGATGCATCCCTCTTCGGAGGACTCACCGCTCGTGCTTTGTTCACTATTCGTTTGGGATTCATCGTCCAGCTGATGGCAGGTCGCAAGCGGGTTTGTTGCATTGCCTTCGGCAACTCCGGCAGCTGTTGCAACGTTTGATGCCGGCGCCGGTCTCTGCAACGGCGTATAGATCTCCTCCTCGTCGCTTGCTGACAACTGACATAGCATTAAGCAGACATGAATATATATTTTTAATATATTTTATGTACTTCTTTACCTCGCCATCCTCTAAATCGACGTCTTCGTTTGACTGCAGCTCCATCATCTTGCAGAAAAAAAATTAGTTCCCTCACGGAATTGCAAGTGTTGAAAAACGATTACACAAACAAACAATGAACTATTACCACGATTGTTTCGATTAAAGAGTGTGTTATCGTTTTCAAATGATTCCAGAATTGTATATTCTGACCTCAATATTACCTCGAATTGAATGCAATTCTGTATGCCAAGTCGAAATATCTAAAGGAAATCATTTTTAAATTAATTTTATACTAGATCATATCAATAAATATATAAATTGTAAGTATATCGTAATGTCATTAACCAGATATTTAAACAGCTGACTTCTCGAGTGGAAACGGCTCAAAATTGAAAACTTACAACTGTGGCAACGCTGTGTGTCGTGCAGCAAGAAGAAGAAGACACGTGCATTCTTTTACTATATTTTGAACGTGCTTGTTAGACGTAAAAGTATAAATTTACGTCTTATTATGGTGCGTCCAAGCAATCAACTGCCGGATAATCTTCCGCAGTTGCAGAACCTGATCAAACGCGATCCGGAGTCCTACAGCGATGAGTTCCACACGCAATATGAACATTTTTTGAGCTTACTCGAAATCTTCGCATTGAATCCGGGCGAGGAAAACAAATCGTTGGATGAAATTGTGATGTTCATTGCTCAGGTGGCACACTGCTATCCACAGGTGTGCCACCAATTCCCAAAACACCTGACGGATCTGTTAAGGAGCAGCGCCACTGCTCTAGATCCTGCGATGAGGAACTCTTTTGTCAAAGCTTTGATTCTGCTGCGCAATAAGAATTTGGTTCCAGCCTTGGACATATTGGAATTATTTTTCCAACTGTTGCGCTGCCAGGATAAGAATTTGCGCACCTTCCTGCAAACTCACATTGTTACGGACATTAAGAACATGAATGCCAAGCATAAGGATATGAAACTGAATTCGGTAAAATCATGCATTTGCGTCTGATCTTAGATTATTTTTAACAGTTTTGCATTTGTATTTTAGAGCTTGCAAAACTTTATGTATGGCATGTTAAAGGACGCCAATCCGAAGGCAGCTAAGATGTCTGTAGATATTATGATTGACCTCTACAAGAAGAACATATGGAATGATGCCAAGACAGTGAACGTGATTGCCAGCGTGGGCTGCTTTTCAAAAATTACTAAGGTATGCAATGCATCTGAGTAGAACAGATACAGAACTGAGCTAAACGGTCATGACTCTCAGATCGATCGAGCGAGAGCTCTCTCACAGTATATACTTTTCTGCCTGCTCTTGTTGTCTGTCTGTCTTTATAATAACTAGAACTCTTTGCCTTGCAGGTGCTTGTCACATCCCTGAAGTTCTTCCTTGGGCACGATGATGAGGATGAAGCTGGCAGCGACTCTGACAGCGAGCAGGAGGTGGATCTTAAGGGCGCGCTAATGGCAAATCGTGTGAATAAAAAGACAAAGAAGCGTCAAAAGCAACTGCAGCAGATCAAAAAGCAGGCGATCAAGGTGCAAAAGAAGAAGAAAAACGCGCCTGCCTTCAACTTCTCTGGCATTCATCTAATACACAATCCCCAAGGCATGGCCGAGGGTCTGTTCAAGCAGCTGCAGTCGGGCAACGAGCGCTTTGAAGTCAAACTTATGCATCTGGACGTCATCTCTAGACTGATTGGCATTCACGATCTATTCCTTTTTGGCTTTTATCCATATATCACACGGTTTCTGCAGCCGCATCAGCGGCAGGTAACGCGCGTCCTTCAGTTCGCAGCGCAGGCCTCACACGAATTGATTCCGGGCGACATAATTGAGCCCATATTGAAGACCATTGCAAATAATTTCATCACCGAGCGTAATTCGAGCGATGTGATGGCCATTGGCTTGAATGCCACACGAGAGATTTGCATGCGCTGTCCTTTGGCCATGGGCGAGGACCTGCTGCAGGATCTGGCCATGTACAAGACATATAAGGAGAAGTCTGTGATGATGGCCGCGCGCTCCCTTATCTCACTCTATCGCGAGCAGCTGCCCGCTCTGCTGCACAAGAAGGATAGAGGCAGGCAAACGGAGGCGCAGGCGGAGCGCAAGGTGAGGGCCTATGGTGAAAAAGATGTCAAGGATACTGTGGTGGGTGCGGAGGCGTTGCTCAAGGATTCGAAGACAATTGACATCGGCAGTGATGACGATGATACGGACTCCAACGACGGCGAGTGGGTGACAGTGACTCACAGCGATAATGAGGATCGATGTGATGAGGATGCAATCGACAGCGATGAGGAGGGCGGTGACGAGGAGGATGAAGACGAGGCAGATGACGATGACGATGAAAATGATGATGATGAGGAAAAAGAGGAAGAGGCAGAAGAGTCCGATGAAGGCGTTGCTAGTGACTGCGAGGATTCAACGTCCAAAGCGAAAAAGGAAAAGGCAAAGTCGTCAAAGGCAGATATGAAAATTCTCGATCAAAAAGAAGCTGCGCAGGAGTTGGCATTGACGCGCATCTTCACAGACGAGGACTTCAAGCGCATCAATGCAGCCAACCTCAAGAAAACCGTGACGAGTGCGCGCAAACGGCCCCTAGAGCAGGATCGTGCTGAGTTCGTCAAGCTGAACAGCATTGAGATGATTTATAAGAAACGTAAACATGATAAGGAATCCCGCTTGGAGACTGTGCAGGCGGGACGACAGGATCGCGAACATTTCGGCTGGAAGGATGGACGCGTTAATGAGAATTGCTCGAAGACGAATCGAGAGAAACGCAAAACGAAAAACTTTGGCATGTTGCGACAGAAGGCGCGCTCCAAGGTGAAGAAGAGCTTCAGGGATAAACAGATGGCCATGCGGAAGCATCTACTGCACCAGAAAAAGATGAAGTAACTGACGGCACACTGAACAGCAGCTGCTGAAGAGGAACTACACAACTTTCCGCGGCTCCTTTTGTATTGACACTGCAATAAAGTTTATTTCAATTTGTATTTTAAATTATGAGTTATGTTTATGTTTCCGTAGGATCTCTATCTGCGTCGCTTTTCTGATTTCTTAACACGCTTGGGTCCCTTGACGAAGCACCAATCCACTTGAATCGTTTGTCCCATTATATCAGCGCCATGGAGCGCCTCCTTGGCTGCCAGCGCTTGCTTGTGTGTCTCATACTCGACCAAGGCGTAGCCCTTTGAGAATCCAGTTCGCCGATCCAGGTTTAAGTGTATGTTTTTGATCTCTCCATAATCGCAGAATTTCTCCTGGATTTCGTCCTCCTGCGCCTCCTCATGAATGGAGGTCACAAACAGTATCCAGCCCTCGACAGAACGCTGCGGCCCTGGTTCCAGCTCATCGTCGTCCTCATTGCGCACCCTCTCATAACTGTGGATGGCTTCGCGTGTGTTGCTGTCGCTGCCAAAGCCGCGTCCCTTGCGATGCTTCGCTTTCTCCTTCAAGCGCACAATGCCCTCTATATGTGTGTGATTGCGAGTATAGTGGGTGAAACATGAAGAATAGGCGGCTTGATGTGTTGAAAAAAGCGGGCTATTGACATTCGCTACTTACGGTCGCCATCCTCGTCCACTTCAAACTCTTCGGCATTGTCAATATCCAGCACATCAGCCATCTTACTTTTATTTAATGTATATAACTTAATTATATTTATTTAATTTAACTTTTTTCAGTTTTCTCCGCGTGTTGTAGTTGTGTTTTTTCAGCGTTCTATGGCTAAACTTTAATGGACTAAATAATACCACACATGAGCTGAACTAGATATTTGGATTTAATTGGTATTTAAGCAATATGGTATTAAATGCACATATGATTAATAATGTTTAGTATTTTTTAATTTAGTGAAAGTTTAAAATATTGTAATATATTAATTAACATCAACTTCTTTGTTTCTTCATCATAATTATTATATATAAATTTGCATCAATGCCAGTATTTGGCTCAGATGATTTCTTGCATTTTAAGTATTTTTTGCCGCATCGCGACTGGTCACTTTCTGCTAAACCGTGCATTAGTGCGAATTATGTTTTTCTCATTAATAAGTTGAAGGCGAACGCACAAGGGGGTCTTCGTTTGAAATCAACTACCGGGTGAGTGAAGAGATAAGAGATAATTAATAAATGTATATTGCGTATGCAGTGAAGGGTGTGTGACATCAACAGCTGTAATCGCTGCCAATTAGTGCTAACATAGTCAAATAATTGTATTCGTTATAGATCTTACGATATTTGTTGCCAACTGAAAACATGAATAAAGAATTAAATGTATCTAACAATGAAGGCCGCTCAGGCGACAAGGAATTGGATAAATTAATCGACGATTGGCTTGCATGGGACTTCAACCCGAAAACTAACGAAGAAATAAATGCATTAGTAAGCAATAGAGACTGGAAAACGTAAGTAAAATATAAGATAAGATAAATGTATGTAAATATTTTTATTCTATTTTTCTACTTAACAGCCTCAAATTGCGGCTGGGTAAACGTATTACTTTTGGCACTGCCGGCTTGCGGGCTGAAATGCGAGCGGGCTTCGATTCGATGAACGATTTGGTTGTCATTCAGTAAGTTTCCACTGTTCGGAATCCGAATTCGTATTGGAATCATATTTCGTATCCCATTACAGAACCGCCCAAGGTCTTTGCGAATATTTGAAGCAGTTGTATCCCAATAAGGAACTCTGGTCCGAACGCGGCATTGTTTTTGGCTACGATGCCAGGCACAATAGCAAGCGTTTTGCGGAACTTTCAGCCTTGGTGTTTATTGAGAACGAATTTCTTGTTTATCTTTACAATTGTTACGTGGCCACACCGATTGTGTCATTTAGTATAAAGCATCTGAAATGTCTGGCGGGCGTTCAGGTGACAGCCTCTCACAATCGTAAGGAAGACAATGGCTATAAGGTACATGAAAAGATGACAAACTGAGAAGAGAGTGCAGAGTAGAAAAGGCTCAGCCATGCTCAGCACTCACACACACACACACTCACACACACAACAATTACATGTATATGAATATTTTCAGGTCTATTGGGACAATGGAGCACAAATAATTTCACCTCATGATTCGGAGATTCAAAGGTCGATCGAAAGGAATTTGAAGCCTAAGAAAAACTATTGGTCAATGGTTGATATAAAGTCCAAAGATCCCTATGCTCAAGTTGTGCCTGCCTACTTTGAAGCATTGAAGAGCCAAGTACCCGAATCACTCATCCTGGCCAATGATGAGTGTCCTCTGAATATTGCCTACACAGCCATGCATGGCGTTGGCTATCCCTATATTGAGGAGGCAATCAGGCAAGTGAATATGAAGGCCCTGATACCTGTGGAAAAACAAGTCATTCCCGATCCAGAGTTTCCAACAACACCTCTGCCCAATCCAGAGGAGGGCAAAAATTCTCTTGATCTAGCCATTACCACGGCAAAGGAAAATAAATGCCAAATCATTTTGGCCAATGATCCGGATGCAGATCGCCTGGCAGTTGCTGAAATTGACGAGAACAACGAGTACAAGCTGTTCAGTGGCAATGAGATGGGCGCTCTGCTGGGCTGGTGGGTGTTGTTCATTCATAGGCTACGCGAACCCAATGCAAACGTAGAGAATTGTGTGATGATTGCCAGCACCGTGAGCTCAAAGATTCTAAAATCGATGGCGGCCATTGAGGGCTTCACATTCCATGAGACGTTGACGGGCTTCAAGTGGATGGCCAACAAGGCCATCAGCGAGGAAGCGGTTGGCAAGGAAGTTCTGTTCGCCTTCGAAGAGGCCATTGGGTTTATGATCTCCACTGTGGTGCCGGACAAGGATGGTGTCAGTGCCGCCGCCCACGTGGCAACGATGGCACGCTATCTGCGCTGCGAGAAGAGCCTGACACTGCAGGAGAAATTGAAGGAAATCTATGATACATATGGCTATCATACAAGCATCTCCTCCTACATCACCTGCGCCGACCAGGAGCTCATCAGACAGATCTTTAATCGTTTGCGCACCTTCGACAACGGCCAGGCGCAAACCTATCCAAAGAGCATTCTCAATGGCGAGTTTGAGATCGAGTATGTGAGAGACCTGACCACGGGCTACGACAACAGCAAAGCCGACCTGAAGGCCACTCTGCCCGTTAGCTCCAGCTCCCAGATGATAACCTTTACCTTCAAGAACGGTGTTGTCGTCACCCTACGCACCAGCGGCACGGAGCCCAAGATGAAATACTACGCCGAGATGTGTGGCAAGCCAGAAGATAAGAACTGGGCGCAACTCTCAGAGACACTCGAGCGCATGGTCGAGGCGATTGTCAATGAGTTCTACGAACCCAAAAGGCATAACCTGTAGCGAACGACTCGACATAGAATATAACGAATTTATGTCGCACAATGAACCATTCATTATTATTGCTCAGTGGAGCTCGAAATTAACCAAATACGCACCCCTATCTATGTTATAACATATTTATACTATCTATCTATATATGTGTATGCATGTATGTATGTATATGTGTCTATGCTTACACTGCATAAGCAGGTTTATTCTATTTAGCGGCACTTATTTATACAATTAACTGTTTATATATATTAAATAAACAATTCCAAGTATCCGACTTTTGATATTCAAGCTAAATGTAATCAGGATATCAACATCTTGTCATCTAATATGCCAGACATGAGGCGAGCAATGCTTATCAATGTAATGGGAGCTGCCTTGGCTCACGTTTTATTATCGCTTTGCCCTCGCTACATAATAATTTTCTCTATTCTCTTCAGCAAGTGTTTTTCTATTTCGTAGAGCCAGAGATTTGTTGAGGCTTATCGCCAAAGCTCATGAAACGTAAGTGGGAATCATTAAAATCTTGAGTTGCTCTGCCTCAAAATCAAGTTCACAGGCGCAGTTTTAGTGTATGTAATATAAATCTATATAAATTTATGTATATATAGAATATAATGGACATATATGTATAGGTATAATCAGCTTGTAGATTTGCATCAGTCGATAACAAATGCAGAGATAAACAATTCTAGCTCATTCGCAAGTTCATTTTCGCAATTTATTTATACAGCATTGTATTGTTTATAAAAGATCTATAAATATTATATGTCATATAAACATATATATATTTATTCATATAAATTCCGTTTAAAATCAAGTTAAAAAGCATTTAGCTAGAAATTGAAATGAAAAGTGGAGGCAAAAACAAGGCAAAGTATGCTAGCTTATATAAAATGGGCATATATGTTTGTAATATATAAATATATATATATGTGTGGATTCGTAAAACTTATCATTCTACATAGAGCATATGTATATATATATATAATGTTATCAGTTTTTATTATTAGCTCTTACATTTAAAGATTGTGCTTTTAGTAAGTTGCTTTGCACAGCTTAAGTGAAAAGTACAGAGAGCTATATATATATATATATATATATATATATATAAATTGGCAATATCGTTATATAAAATGCTTGTCAGCAGTCTCTTGCTTAAGATTATGTATTTGTCACGAGTTACATTCGAGTTAAAGTGCAGCTATAAATGCTATATCCACTATAGATATGTTTGAGTTGTAGTTGATTTTTCTTACTATATATATAGAGAGATATACAGCTTATCTCAGCTGAATCACGCCTAGGGTATTGCTGAGACATACTCCAGGCGCAAGTCCTATATAATTTTTAGACCCACAACCAATATATAGCTTTTTAGTACTCTGTTTAATATATATATATATATATATATATATATATATATATATATATATATATATATATATATATATATATATATATATATATTTTATGTTTAGCTGCATAGATATAGCGTTTGCCATATTTAGAATACTTATGCTTAATACTTTGGGAACTTGTTGAAGTCATTTCAATGGGACGTTCGATATGTGTGCGTTGAGCTTAGGATATTTTCACTGGGCTATCAAAAGTTTCGGATCTAATTGTAGTTTGATTAAAATTAGCATAAAATAATATTACAAATTAATTAAATTATAAACACAAATATAAAAAAAAAAAAATCGAATTTAAATTGAAAAACTGAAAGAGAAAAAATCCGAAGAATATATAAACATAAGGCCTTAGCAGCAGCAGTCGAAGTGTCATTGATTAAGAGTGGAAAGGTCCCGCGGACAGGTTCTTTCATGAGTTCAGGTCACGGAGAGTGGGTCGGAAAAGCGCATAGTGAGAGGGCAAGATAAATTGGAATACGATCAAATTGATTCAAGTCTTAAATTCAATTACATTGAGTCGGCAGTCGAGTTCGTCGGAGAGATTGATAAGAGAATTGTTACAACTAAAAGTTAAGAATGTTAAAAACAGCTGCCTAAATGTTATATAAAAATAATACATATAAAAAATCGTAGATGGGAAACCATTTGAGCGCAGCTTCTACACGTAGGAAAGTTTGAGCATTAAACTAGATATAAAATCTTAAAACTTTCCTTATAATTAATATAATAATTCGAAATTTTAGCAGCAGCAGCTGTCTAAATGCTAAAATTATATAAAATCTTAATCAATATTAAATGGTTTTGCTACTATAGATATCCGATTATGGATATAGAGTATCAGACAAACACATGCAAATACGATGATTGCGTTTGATTGCTGTGAGTGGGTGTAATCAATGGAGGAGTCCTCTGCTGCTGTTGATGATGATTATTGTGATTATGATGATGATGATGATGATGATGCTGCTGGTGTCATACAGATGTCTCCGAATTGAGTTTCAAGACAAACTTATTGCTCTTGGGATCGACGACTTCCTCGGCCAAATTGAAGTGGGGCAGCTTGTGCACGGTGACCATCAGGGAGACATCGTTCTGTATCAACTGGAATGTGCACTCGTTGCTAATGGGCCGCGAGACGATGTCATCGCAAATCAATGACCAGGATTGCACCCAGCGACGCTCCTTTTCGCTCTGCATGACGGGCGACTCAGTTAGATAGGGCTCCAGAAAGGCGCGCGGCGACAAGTCATGCTTGAGGCAATGCGCCAGATGCTTGAGTATGCTCTCGAAGGTGTGCCTTGGCTGCTGTCGCGTGACACGCAGATATTTTTGCAAGGCGCGAGCCATCGAGGGAAACACCGCCTGCGCGGCCTCTTGGGGATCGAGTGGCAGAGCGGGAGCTGGTTCGTTGTGTATGCGCTTGATGTGCGTGAAGGCCTCCTCGGCGGCTGTAATGAGTCGTGCACGGCGCTTCTTAACCCTCCGCTCATACTCGTGCTCCTCGTAGAAGCGTTCATTGTGCGAGGAGTCGCGACGTCTGGCATTTGCCGCCAGCACAGCTCGACTTTGGCTCTGCTGCTGAGAGTTGCTAACGCCATCGACTTCGTAGTACTTGAAGCTATTCGAGATTTTGTTCCGCTGTGACTTTGATATTGATATGGGTATGCGTTCCAGATACGGATTGAAGATGGGGAAGTCCACATAGTAGTGCTGCAGCACCCAGACAGCAGCACGCTGAATGCTCAGCTGACCGAGCATATACGAGCGCGAGACACCGTCCGGAGAGCGTATAATCTTAACGTAATAGCAGGGCTGCTGATGACGCAGCTCCAGCAGCACAACAGCCACATAGTGTATGAAGAGCAGCGTGTCCACAAAGTTGGTGGCGTAGCCAACGAGCGATTTGTAGTCCACAGCATCTCCGCCAGTCTCCACCACAATCTTTGCGCCATTTGTGACCTGCACAATGTAAAAGAGCCAATAGGCGAAAGTGCAAATGGTGACCAGGAGAAGCACGATTGCACGGTACAGGAAGATCCGTGGCATACTGGCCGTGGTGCGTCGCATGAATAAGGCCCACAGGCCAATTGCCAGCAACAGCAGTCGCGCAGCTAGCGAGACGAGCTGGCCCTTGCACTGCTCACTGCACGCCAGCAGCTGTGTGCGCACAGTTTGCGTTATTTCCGGGTGATCGAAGGCCGACGGAAAGAAGCCAATGTATGGCATTACGACCATGGCGACGGGCGAGAAGAACGAAACACAGCCGAGTAGGAAATAGAATGTCGATTCCACATAGCGACGGCAAGCGAAGCCGAAGCCCTTGTCATTCTCTCTATGCCACATGTTGTTAATGTCCTCCATGGAAATGCTTTGCTCCGATGTGTTGCCCGTGACAGCCGTTGTATTCTCACCCCAGTTCTCATCCTGTGGCAAAATCTGCACCTCAATCACCTCCTGGCCGTCGCGTGAATCGTCACCTGCCAAAGTGGTTACAATTGAGTATCACTTTGTATATGTAGATATCTAACTCCACTCACCTGTCATATTAACACTGGTTTGATAGGGCGCCATATCGTTGCGCCCTTTGCCCGATTTCGATGAATGGTTGCTTCGATGCGAGTGCCTTGAACGATCCCTGTGATAACCGTTGTTAACGGCACCTCCGCCACCACCACCTCCTCCTCCCCCTCCTCCTCCTCCACCACCACCACTATTGTTATTATGATTGCGAGAGCGTCGCGAGCGTCCACTGTGTTCCGATTTCACGGATTCGTTTTCCATTGCAAACAAACACAAAAATTGCAATTGTTGGCGTCCGTGCGTGGGCGTCAACACCTGAAACTCGCTTTTAGCCTAATTAACTGACCGCGCTGGCTATTTCACTGTCTAACTGTAATTACAGCAGGTTTTTCCCATATGCATATACATGTATGTGTTTTTCTTTGTATGTGTGTGTGTGTGCAGCACATTCATAGGTATTTGTTGCAAGCGGTGCTCTGGGTGGAGTCGACGCCGTTTCCACAATTGCGCATAGCTTTGCATTCAATTTTCTAACTAACTAGGCACCACACGAACACTTTTTAACGTTTGCATATTGCTTTCATTGATATTTTTCACTATTTAACACACATTTTCACAGCTTTTTAATCGACCAAGGCTTTGCGTTCAACCCCGACCAGCAAGAATGGCAGTCAGTGTCACCACACCAGCTAAAAAAAATTAAAACTATGCACCCATACACACGCTGCACTATTTTGGAATTTTACAACACTGCTCATTTGAAAGTCGTCTGCTTTTGTTGGCGCTTATCGTACGTAATTGGAACTTGCGCACCTCCAATAGCTCAGTAAAGTAATGGAATGTAGTGAAAGAATCAACTGATCGCTGGTTCGTCTCCGTCTCGAAATATTTACTTTTTTTTTAATATCTGCTTTTTTATAAATTAAAAATATTTAGAGGCTAACACGCAGTTATACTGCTCAGCAGCTGCCTTGCCTCTTGATTGATTGGATTCATGCGTATGGCGCTCTGAATAAGTTTCAGGGATAGATCCTTGTCCACGCGCTCCAGAGCTCGACTGGCATAAAGGGTTGCCTCTGATTGATCACTGGCCTTGTTGCTAAAGTAAAATATACATGAAATATAAAAGGAAATTCAAGAATATATAGAGCTTGGCATACCAATCCGCCAAGTAGCTGGATTTCAATTTGAGTGCAGCTAAAGCCAAATTAGCTAAGGCTTTCTCATAGGTCGCATCGTTGGGGAAATAGTCCAACAGAAACTTGACCAGGATCTTGCGCACCGCAGGATTATGAGGAAACATGCGCACGCGTTGTTGAAGATATATAAGAGCTTGACGTGGGCCCTCCTGAAGAAGAGAGACTTAAGAGATAAGAGCGATAGCTAAATAGTATCATTGCTTACATTGAGTAAATAATAATGGGCTGATAGGTAGGACACATCAGCCGAAAACTTCTCATTGAAATTGTAACTCTGTAGCTCTGGCATAATAATCTTGATGAGCTCCTCATCCCGATGCAGCAGACCCAAAGCGAACGCCGAGAATAAGCCTTCGATAGGCACGTCTTTGAGGAGTATGCTAATTGAGTATATAGAAATATATTAGGTCTGGCGGGAATACGAACTTGAGATCAATTACCATTGATATAACAACGTTTTGGTATCTGTTTCGCCTTGAGAGGCATATACCATGGAAGCCATGGCAACCAAAACAGTGGCCTCCTTTTCAACCTCTTGAGCCACTCCGCTGACCAACAGATTGGAATATGTAGCATACGATTCGTGCGATTGTCCACAGCGATAATAGGCCAAGGCCAAGCCACTGATGGCCTTGAAGGTGGCGTGGGCGACATTGTCAAAGGCGCTGACTGCCTGCTCGGGCTGGTCGAGCTTTAAGTATAGAAATCCCAGATTCGTATAAAGATTATCTCGATCCTTGCCAGGTTCCGCTTGCTGACAGGCGCGTGTGAACGATGCAGCAGCCTTCTTGTACAGCTTTTGGCGGGCATAGAGAAAACCTTGGAATGTGAGTGCTGCGACGCTCGCCTCGGACTCCTCGTTTTGCACATACCTAAAATTGAGAAATCGCAATCAATATATGAACAGCAAGTGGAACCAGAAATAGCCAACCAATTGATGGCATCCAAGGCATATATGTCCGCACACATGTTCTCTATGGCATATTTGTTGTGGGGCTTGTCACGCAGCGCCGGATCGGAGAGAACGAGGCACACCCAATGAGCGTATCCAATGGCTGCCTCTGGATGATACTCGAACTGCTGGCAATGCCGGAACAAATCGAAGGCCTCCTCCTGCTCGTCAATTATTTCGGCTACCAAAGCCTGCCCGATCCAAGCATTTGGATAAATCGGTTTCGATTGCTGGGCGCGCTTGAAGGCCTCGTTGGCCAATCGTATGTCGCCCAGCTTAATATAGAGCACGCCCAGATTTGTCCAGGCCGTATACGATTTCCGTTCGAGCTTAACGGATTGGATTAAGCAATGCTGGGCCACAGGCAAATTCTCATTGGCTTCGTGCATATGGATCACGCCCAGCAGATTCCAATTGTGCCACCGACTGCTTTGCGCCTTGATGGCCATTTTGCATACCTTGGCAGCCATCTCCAGGTGACTCCTTGCTTCCTCCGGCAAATAGACGGCGCTATAGTAGCTGCACAAGGCCAGTTCGTACCACAGAAACGTGCTTTGCTTCAGCTTGAGGGCGCACAAGTAAAATCTTTGCGCCAGTTGCAGCATATCCTTGCGTGATAGGTAGACAATTTCGTCCTCTCGCTTGGCCAGACTGCCCGCGACAAACAAATTAGCCAGGGACTTGGGCAGTTGCGCTGTCTGCAGCAAAACACTCGCCGTCAGTCGCCACAGCCAGACCATGTGCTGAGACTGGCTCTGCTGGAATGCTCTAAGAAAGAGAGAAGCTATGATCCCAAATCTATATGTCATATTTATGCGCTGTGTAACCTCTGTAGATGCTCCAAAGCCAGCTGGAAGTTGTCCTTGGCACGTCCATACAGATTCTGAGCCTTTTGATTGTGAGCAAGTCCTATGTGTGCCTCGGCAGCGCCTTTCAAGGCAGGCAAATAAGCTGGCTGCTGTTTGAGCAGCTCATCAAAGTCAACAATCGCCTCGGGGTACATGCGAATGGTCTGTAGGACATAATCATATCAGTTCAAGTATAATTATACTGGCTAAAGTTAGTTTAGTCACCGTTTTAATCAGAGCTATTTGCAGTTGAGCGTAGCAGTTGCTGGGCGACAATTCGAGTATTTTCTGAAAGACGCGAATTGCAGAATTGTAAGAGCCACGGGCTGCATAGGCATCGCCCAGAGATTCCCAGTAAACCATGCACTTGAAGTCGTGCTTTATAGCAATGCGAAAGTATTGAATGGCCTAGAAAAAAGAGTATTTTATGAATGTATTCAGAACATCATTCGGCATAAGCTTACGCTATCCAATTGATTCACTCTCAGAAAGTGTAATCCAAGTTTATACTGCAGGCGAATGGCATCCTCGGTGCTCAAGTAATGCAGGGTATTCAGCAGCAGTGCTTCATTCAGATCCTCCTCGCCCAGCTGCTGATAGATCGAGCTCAAGGCGTCCACTGCCTCCTTGTCCAAGGCATTCAGACTAACGCACTTCTCAAAGCATTTGCGTGCTCGCGAGACATCGTTTCTGACTTGATACAAGCGCCCCAAGTACTCAAAGCATTCGGCAATGTGAGGCTGCAAGCGCGTGGCCTTCAACATGCAGTTCAGAGCCTCGCCGAAATTTTCTAATTTCATATTCAACTTGCCACGCAGCAGCAGCGCTTCGAATGAATCATTGTTGGCGATAGCTTGAAGAGCTTCTGCTGCTGGTCTAGAAATGGATAAATGTTAATAATTTCATTTATATATAACTAACTAGGCTTACAGTAGAAATTCAGCATGTGTAACCACATCCAATGTCAAGGACTTCAGCTGCTCAACTTCACCCAGCTTGTAATAGCAGCTAACGAGGCAGATTTATTACAGAATTTATATATATTCGATAAAGACATTCTACAAACCGCGCCAAAGCCTTTAAGTTGAGTTCATCATTTGCTGAAACATCCTTAAGTAGACCAACTGCCTGCTCCAATTGGCTGGCGTCATTTTGATGGGACAAGCATTGGGCATACTCCTCATGCTGTTCGCCCAGCTCCTGCCACAGCAGCAGCCCCAATTTATAAGCGCCAAATTTCATGTGAATCCTAGCCAACAGCTGTCGTGCCATTCTGTAACCAGGCTGATATTCCAGAGCTTGCAGAGCCAATTGACGCGCAGCAATAAATTGATCTTTCGAATACAAATCTAGAGCCTGCACAAGCAGCGCCAAATTTGAGTTGGGATTTAGGCGCAACAGCTGCTCAGCATATTCCTGGATAGAGCAGTGCAGTTCCTTTAGCCAGGCTTCGCTCTGTGCCATCTTGTGATTCTCGCAGTACGTTTTACATATCCACTCGTAGCCGTAGACATCTCGTGGATGTGATTCGGTCATGTTGCAAGCCTTACGTATGCAGCCAACAAAGTCCTGCTGCTTGTAGAGGAACTTCAGATAGCGCTTGTAGACTACGCCCTTCAGATTCGCATCGCCCACTGTCAAAAGGATCTCCATGCTCATTTTGTACTATTCAGGAAAAAAAGAGGATTAATTAATCAATTATGCTGGCATAATGCAGCGTAGAACCTACCAGCTCCGAGTCTGTGTCTGACACCTCGAATTCGCTGGAAATCCATATTCTGCCGAGATATTCCAGAATCTTATTGATACGGCTATCGTTCAGACTTTGCGCCTTTTTCTTGAACACCTCAAAGCATGGCTTGGTCAAGGCGGCGTCCACTGCCAGAGCATAGAGCTTTTCATAGTATTCCAAAGACTTCTCCCTACAGTTACAAAGTTTGTTGGAATTTTTGGCTAATCCTTAGCTCGGTCACACTTACGGCAATAGGTCCACAAGTTCTTCGTAAATTTGGGGCAGCTCCTCTGCGGGCGCACAATTTGCCAGCCCTTGCAGTGCGACTGTAGCAGGTCCATCGGTATATTCAATTGACTTTCGCAAAAATTTGGCTGCCTCTGCTTTGTCAACGTTCTGGTATGCGGCGCCGAGCAACAGGTAGCCCATATAATTCTTGGGATCTCCCTTCAGTAAACGCTGCAATGAATGTCAAAGTCAGCAAAAATAACAGAAAATTCGCTAGTTCCACTTGTCGTAACTTGGCATTTGTGTATGGCGTCTCCATATTTGGCCAGCTTAATTGTGTCCCGTATGTCCTTGATGAGGGCTTTCGAGTCCTTCGCACTCATTGTTGTAATCAAACTGATTAAGTTTATTATCTGAACTGAATTCGATAGAAGTTGTCAACATTAGTGTGACCCTACAAAAATAATATGCTTCAATAAGTCGAAACACATTCTGCTCTACCGAATTGCAAATACGCTGAAAGCACGTCACTTACTTTTTTTAAATAATAATACAATTTATTGTAGTTTAATTCATTTCTACTATATGCATAGCGTCGTTCAATTGCATACATGTTTTTTATTCGTGTCATTTTGAAAGTTTAATCTTAATCTTATAGTGCATTTCCTGCTAGGGAGACACTGATTCACCCGGCATAAATCCGTGTTGAAAAGAAAGTAATCTTTTATTTGATCAGAGCAATAGCTCTCATTTGAATATCAAATAGTATATCCATTGATGTCATGCTGAAAAGTGCATTAAAAATTTGTGACTTAATACAAATATAAATAAAAGTTCTATTAAGTACTATAAATATCGGCAGAACTTGTTGCGGTCTGTGTTGCAGCCCAATTTTATTGCAATAGAGCAACACTGAAAGTTGTTTGTCATAAAAGGCTATAAAAATGCGAAAGTATCAACAATTGGCGCTATTGCTAATATCCTGCTTTAGTGTGGGCATCCTAATGATGTACAAGAGCGAAAACAATCGCTTAAAATATGTGTTAAAGTATGTCAACTTCTTCGGCCGCAATGATGCAGCCGTGCTGCGTCGCATACAGAACAGCACAAATGCCGAGGATGAGGAGCATCAATCCAAATGGGCGTTCACAAAGCCGCTGCCCGTTTGGCAGCTGATTGGCGATTCGTTTTATGCCTACTCGGCATACTGGTATTACTATACTATATTTGTGCTATTCGCCGTGGTTATTTATTGTGGTCTTATAGGAAACAAAAGGAGCTGGTCGTTGGTGGCGAGGCGCACGTCATTGTTGTTGGCAAAAAGGGTGCCGTCGTGGACTTTCGCTGCAGCTTCGATGTGGGTGGCCGCAGTGTTCAGGGCAAATTTCGCTTTCAGCGTGATGCTGCGGAGGGCGTGGTCGATGACAAGGCCAGCACGTTTACCAACTACAATTTCTTTTGTCAAGTCAGTCGCAATTTCGGACAGCCCAATTATGTTTCCTTCAGCGATATGACGTCGCCTTTCAAGCGGCAGGTGAAGTTGCATCTGCGGCACGTGAAGCCAAAAAAGACCGCTGCCAAGGCAACAACAACAGCAACAGCAGCAGAAGCAAAGCTTAATGAAGCACACACTCGATTGCCCGCAACAATTTGTGTAGATTTGGTCAGCTTTGATGTGGGCTCGAGATTCGGACGCAATGTGGATGCCATGCTGCAATTCTTTCTCTTCCATCAGGCGCTGGGTGTCGAGCACTTTCTAGTCTACAACTACGATGAGCTGCCGGAGCAGGTGCAACGCCTCTTGGAGCGCACCAAAATGCATCTCTATGGCTTGCCCTTTAACTTCCCATTTCTACAAACAAATGGGACAGCTTCACGCATTCGTCAGCTGCTGCAAACGGACTGCTTGCTGCGCAATGTGAACCATGCAAGCTTCACACTGCTGCTCACTCCCAATGAGCTGGTGTATCCAAACGCACGCTTCGCTGGCAACTTGGCCAAGAACTCGCTGCAGCAGCAACTGCGCGCTTACGACAGCGAGACAGTTCGCTTTGAGCTGTCCACCTTTGCCGTCTGCTTTGACGAGCGCAAGAAACTGCTCATAGACAATGTGCAATACGATCCAGAATTGAAGTCCAATGTGCTGCTGTATCGTTTGGAGCTGCCGGCAGCGCAGCTATTATTGCCCACAGCGAAGAGCCTGGAGCTGCCACTATCCAGCGGCCTTGCGCATCGCTACGTGGAGTGCCAACAGGTGGGCGCAGACGGCCTGCACGATTGGCGGACTGGCGTGCGAGAGGAGCTAATGGCCCACATCAATCAGCTGCGCGACGAAATCGACTTACTCATTTAGATATTAAGTCTAGCACTAGTTAGCTAAGCTAGTAAAATTAAGCTACAAATATTGACTCATAATTCGACTGCCATTATGTCAAAAGCGTTCGCCAAGACAATTCTGCACTCAAATTTACATTTTTTATGATAATAATTTCTATATAGCCAAATGGTCAGACAGTTGTGAAATATATCCAAATCAAAGGCCACAAAGGAAGAGCTTCTAAAAGTATTTGATTAATTTGATAGAATTAATTCGGAGTCTTTAAGAAAACCCGCAATGATCTGTATTACTCTTTAAGCTTGAGCTATGACAAAGCTTCCTTCAATTTTATATTAGATTATACAAAATTGTGGATTTGATAAATCTAAAATGAGCGATTAGAAATGTCAATCGTCAAACATATCCAGATGGTTTCACTGGTGAAACGTTACATTGGAGAACTAGTTAAAATTTCACTTGAGCAATTTTAATTGCAATTAAAGCTTTGATATATTATACAACTGCACTAGACACGTTTCAATTTTATATATTATATATATGTATATAATAGACACAAATTGTAAAACATCGATTCGGCAATACAATATTATTTTAGTTTGATTTCTTTTGTTTTTCTGTGAATGTTTGCAGTTGTTTTTGGGGACTGTATTGCAATTTTTAATGCGCCATATCCACTTATGCTTATTAATTATTATAAATTTTCAGTTTGTTTCACGTTCATTTGAGGCGTTGCATGAGCGCAGCATTCCTGAGGCCAGCCTTCTCGATGGTAGAGCTATCGTCGCTAAGCTCGCGTGTAGGAAACGAAGAGACCAAAATAAAGTTACTATTCGAGTACTGCGGCCGAGCGCTGAAATAATGAACAGAGAAATAATTAGCAATTAAGGCCTAGAAACAGAATACGAATCTCTGAATTACTTTTGTATGAAGCGACGTATGTCGGAGACGGTGTGCGTCAAATTGAACTGAGCTGCCAGTCTGGAACCGTCTGCCAAGCGTATTTGGAGCGTTGTCAAAGGAGCCTCCGCATTCAAATTGAGTGCATCTCGTGCAGTTGCCTCATGATTTGCCACATCAGCAGGTGCGGCTGGCTCAGCAACGGCAGCAGCTGTAGCAGCAACTGGTGTTCGATTGGTCACAATGTTCGCTACCGGACTGCCGAGTTTTTGGCCTGATCCCTTAAAGGTTTGTGGAGCTGACTGACGCTTAAAGTCCTCCTGTCGATGATCCTCCACATCGACATTGACCATGCGACCCATTTCCAGCAGCTCTTGAGGGATTTCGCTGCAAGAGAATTACTCGTGATATAAATAAAATATATTTTATAGTATCAAATCTGATGGCTTACCCTCTCATCACCGTCTCCAGGAACTCCTTGTTCTGCGGATCATCATAGTGTCGCAGTTCGCCACCATCAATAGAGAAACCTTGACTCCATAGCTTAAGCACTACGACTGGCTTGTTTTCCGTTGACTGTGCTGCTCGATTGGTGCCCACTGCTGTGTGATCGGTGTCTGTCATGCCCAGGCGCATACCCTGACCCCAAACGCTGCCGCCCACATTTGCCGAGGCGCTGGTCGACGGTCCAACGCCCACTTCGGCTATATTTTGCTCCTGCGCGGAACGCATCATATCGGTCAGCTGCTCGCGGAAGTTCTTACGTTTGGCCGGTCCCAAGACTTGCTGCCCCGAGCGATCAGAGCCGCCGGCATAAAAGGCCTGATGCTCATCATCGCTAGATGGCTGCTTCGACATGTCGCTGAGCGTAGCAAATCTAAAATAAATATATTAATAATATTTGCTTTAATTAAAGCCTTAGCTCTATTTACTTACTTTGGTTTGGTAGCTGCAGTCTTTGGCGGAGCTGTCGCAGTAGCAACTGATGGAGCAGCGGTGCTTTTTGCTGCTGGAGCTGCCGCAGCTGCAGCGACGCTAGCGCCGACGCTGGCAGATGTTGTAGTTGTTGCCGGCGCCGCTGTTGGATTATTCGATTGACCCACTACAGTTGGGGTGGCTGGTAAATCGGTCTGTGTGCTCCAGTAGTTGCCCAGCGCTTGCTGTACCAATGCGTATAACAACAATATGTGTTTTGACCTTTCTTTGTTAAATAGTTGCACTGCAAAGACTTACCTCGATGTCCCAATCGCAGCTGGATAGGTAGAAACGGGCGACATTTTCATCGGTGCCAGTAATTTCAATGAATTGTGCAGTTAAATCGCCGCGAGCGGCCATTTTTTACAATGTTTTTATTTATTTTTTTGTCTTAAATAAAATAAATTAAAAACTGTCTAGTGAACGATAATGATAGACAAAAATTCAGTGTGACTCTAAAGTTTATTATTGGAAGCAGTGTGACCATTTCGGTTTATAATGAATATCTCTCAAAATACCAAAACAGGGCTGCTTCATATCGATATTTTCAATCTACTATCGATAGTAAAAATTATTGCGACGCAGTTTGGCGGGAATTTTAAATAAATAGATCACAATCTAGAGTTTTTCGTTTTAACATATACATTTTATTAAATAGCAACTAAATAACAATATAACTAATCTAAAGCGAAGTATCCATATAGCATAACATCACCCACCGTTTTTTGCGTATTAAAAGTACAAAGAGTACATGCATTTATTTAGTTCGTTTCTGACTCCTGAAAATATAAATTGATGCGCATAAATAAAAACAAACATGTAAAAACAACAGAATTTACAGAATTGATCGGTATTAAGACTGTTTTGTGAATATATTCATACATATATTTAGAGGTACTTAATTATCTAGTTAATTAGTAGAGATAGCAAGCCCAACAAGTTAAAAGTTTTTACTACTCCAAATGTGTCTCCAAAAATATATTTAATAATTCTATTAAATATATTTCAATAATATTTAATATGTATATACATATTAATATATGTCCACTGGCTGATGAAGGTGCAACACAATTTTTAAGTCCGCCGTTTTATGGATGTATAAAAGCTCTAACGCAACAGCTTGCCCTAGAATATTTCGGATATGATTTATGAATTGGCATTGGAAATATGATGGGAATATTTTGGGGTTGTTGTTGTTGTTGTTGTTGCAGTGCATTATATTGGATGTGCATGATGTACATGTAAAATGAGAGACATTAATAGGTGTACAAGCAAATGAGATTGATCCTATTAACATGTACCTTTCTTACCTGCATATAGTAGTTGGTCAAAAAGGCGAGACCAATGCCCAGGCCGAGCGCCAAGACATGCGTCAAATAGAAATTGGGCAGCGGTCGGCGCTTGCGCAACAGGAACGAAAGCAGCGAGGCCTTGCGATCCGAATAGGGCGGATAGCGAGCGCTACAAAAGCAGATCAAGAAGTTACGAATTGGTTAAAGATATATCTATAAATTGTTATACTAACGATGCCATCTTTTCGCCCAGCAGGGCCAGATTCTTGCCCAGGCAGGATTTCTTGTGTGTGAACGCATCGAAGCCGTATTTACCATGATAGCTGCCCATGCCGCTCATGCCGACGCCGCCAAAAGGCAGGGTATCAACTGTCAATAAAAATGTAGTGCATAAGTTTCAAGTAATGCAATGGGTTTTAGCGGGTTACGAGGGTGGTTTGAAAAATTTATAAAGGAAATCAAATGCAGCTCAGAGAGAAGAGAAGAGAAGAGAAGAGAGGGAGAAAGCGGGAGAGGGATAGAAAAGCTTAAATATATTTCTACATCGAGAAAAGAAGAAGATAGGAAAATGAAAAATAATTATTTTAAATGATTATAAATTTGTTGTTAGCTTTGCAAGTTACTTAATCCAACCTCGTGTTTAAATTAGTGTTAGCTCAGATATATATTAATTATACACATATGGATATACTATATCTAGTTTTATTTGCACACCAAACACCAGTTGTTAATTATATATTCGCGCTTTGCCAATAAATTATATAACAAATATAAAAAAAAACCAATTCCGAATTGCAAAATTTGTTAAAAAACAAAATAGAGTAAACATTTTGTGCTGTACTTAGGTGTTGTGTGTGTGTGTGGCAGGGTATTTGTGTTTCGGTTTGATGTGAGCCAAACAAATTCTTACAAAAAAAAATTATTCAGCTGCAAAATTTTGGGAATTTCAAAATAAATTTCCACATTTAAAGTGCATAAATAAATTTTAAAAAAATAAATGAAACAAATACAATATTTGGCTGTATCTACTATATATATACACATATGTACCTCCGCAATGCATTATAGTTTCGTTGCTGCAGAATCCGCCGCTTGTTGTATTCTTCCTGAACTCTTGGATTAACTTTTCTGAGTTTGAGAAAACGTAGAGCACCAAAGGTTTCTCTCTATTCCAAAAAGTTCAAAAACAATTAAACATAAATAGTGCCGAAGATATTTGGAATGTTTGGACAAATTACTAACGAAATTGATCGAACAAATTTACGAAAAAGTATTTGAAATTATGAACTTGATGAAGTACAACATTTGAATGACTAAAATGTGTTTGGAGACTTAAAATTATACATTAATAAAGATAATAATATTTATAATATTACGGAACAATTTAAATAAATACAAAAATATTTTTCGATTTTTTATGTTGATTTGAAACTTGCCTGAAACTAATTGAAAAAATATGGTAAATAAATAAGTAAGAAAAACTATTTAGCTGTGCTCAATTTAAAAGTCATCTTTGATCAGTTTCAAAATTGGTTCAACTGATCGATGCTCAGCCAACAAGTGTTTAGAATCGAACTGGTTCACCTATGCGTTCATTTGAGAGGGCGAAGAGTAAACTCACATCGAGTATCGAGTACATTATTTGTACAGGGCTGTCAGATTATAAGATTGCCTTGCTAAATTCAAACTGTGATCAAAAATTCAGTTAACTCTAATTTTTGCATTTTAATCAACAAAATCTCTAAAATTTTATGCATTTGATTTTTAGTTAACGTAAAGGGAGGTAAGATCTAGTTTTGCCTATACAACTTTTTTATACTTAAAAAAAAAAAAAATAAATAAATAAAAAAATAAAAAAAAATAAGAACTGAATAAATAAAATATATATGAATAAATAATATATAAGAACTGAATAAATAAAATAAATATATAATAAGATAAAATAATACGATTATATATTATAATAATTATACTATAATAAAATAATAAAGTATAATAAAATATGGAATACTATAAAAAAATAACAGCAATAAAATGAATAAGAAAAGTATTGAAAATATAAATATAAAAAACAATCAATTTTATAAAAAATAAAAATACAAAAAATTAATTTAATTAAAAAAAAAAAAAATAAATAATAATACAAATATTCAAAGTATTAAAAATATAAATATATTAATTCAAAATAATTCAAAAATAAAAATCAAATAATATTACTTAAATAAAACAAATAAAAGTATCAACAAGTTGTTTTTACTTCAGTTTAGTTAAATAAGTGATATATACAATTTATATACTGTAAAGGGGCAATATGGGAAACACACAACGCTAAGAAAATAAAAATTTATTGATTCTAAAAACAACAAAAAAAAAAAAACCGTCACCAGATATTTTTTTTAGCTATTTACAATACTTAAAAAAAAGAACAGATCAGGCATTGAGGAAACGACAGAGTTGAAGGGCGAGGGGCAACCGTAACCTTAATAGACAATTGTTGATAGCAGAGGCAGCGGAGCTAGCGCTTAGTTGGAAGTAGAGTTAAGCTAGGCCTCTTAGCATCATATTCTTATATACATACATATGTACATATATGAGTAACCGCAGCCAAAAGATTTAATTTCGCAATTGCATCCATATTTGGAGCTGGGATCATGGATCTTACCGGCATAATGCATGATCGTATCGTTAACGCACATTCCGCCCGATTGTGTGCCGTTGACAAACAGATCGAGCACCTCATTTTCCGATGTGAATATGTACATGACGAGCGGATTTTCTCTAATATTTTTTTTTTTTTTTTTGTTTCGTTTTCAATTGATTCAACAGATATAGAAATAATATTATATAGAAAATCGAGACCAATCAAAATTCGTGTGTGACAAATGAAAAGAACAAATGATGAAATGAAATTCACACTTAAGCACGTTCAACTTGACGCACAGACAGTCTTACCTGGCATTGATGAACTTGATGGCATCATAGGCATTCTCTACAGTAAAAATGGGCAAGATTGGGCCAAAGATTTCCTCCTCCATAACGGGATCGGTGGCCTTGACATCCACTAGAATTGTGGGCTCTATAAAGCGCTCGCTGGCATCGTATTTGCCGCCGACTGCAACGCGTCCGGACTTCATCAGCCCCAACAGACGTCTGCAAAAGAAGGTAGTGTTAGTCTAGGGTATTCTCCATGCAGAGTGGGTGTGTTTCAAGTTACTGGAAATTATTTTGATTGATGACGCGACTTAGATCGGGACTGCTCTGTATATTGTCGCCGTACCACTCCTTGAGCACATCCTTGGCCTCCACAATGAATTTCTGTTCCATCTCCTTGGAGCAGAGTATGTAATCGGGTGCGATGCACGTTTGTCCAAAATTGATCAGTTTGCCCCATAAAATGCGCTTCACAGCCGTGCGCAGCTCCACCGATTTGTCAATATAGCAGGGACTGTCAAGCGAGAGATGCGATTTGTTATTTGTTAATTAATTAAATATTTATTCAACTGACCTCTTGCCACCCAGCTCCAAAGTTGTTGGCGTCAAATGCTTATTGGCGGCTGCATGCACGATTTTGCCGACGCGCGTGCTGCCCGTGTAGAAAATGTAATCGAAACGTTGATTCAAAAGCTCGGCTGTCTCACTCGGTCCACCGCAGACGACGGGATAGCAATCCTGCAAGAAGAGTTCAAAATATTAGTAATATGATTTAAGTATTGAATATCCTAGAAACTATAAGTCTCCCTCTCACGCACATTATCCAGATATTTGGGTAGAGTCTGTGCTATGAACTTAGCACAATTGCCCGCAATTTCACTTGGCTTCAGGATCACACAGTTGCCAGCCGCAATGGCAGCTGCGACGGGCACCAGCAGCAGCTGAAGCGGATAGTTCCAGGCGCCAATCACCAGCACAACTCCAAAGGGATCATTGAAGATCTGCACATCATCCAGCAAGTTGACAAACGATTTGCTTGGCTATAAATAGAGAAATAGTTTAAAAAAAGTTTTTATAAATTTTTTATTTTTAAATTTATAAGCATACATTTTTTTAAAGTAATAATTTTGTATAATTTTTTATTAAATAGTAAAAAATTTCAATAATTTTTGGATTAAAAAAAAATAACATTTTTATTTATTTTTTTTTAATCATTTTTTTTTTCTTTTAATTTTAAAAAATGTTTTCTTTGCAAATACGCACCTTCTCTGGCTTAACCCAATCATCCAGATGATAGAGTATGTGCTTAATATCGTTCTTCATGAACTCCGTTTCGACGATCAAACTCTCCTGTTTGGGTCGTCGCAGATCCGCCTCCAGGGCGCTGATAATCTCGTTCTCATGCTCCTCATAGCAGCGCAGCAAGTTTTCCAATTGTTTGCGTCTATTTGGCGGGAGATTCATTGATAAGAGTGGCATTATATGAGTGACAGTTTTGGAATTGGGTATGCACGACACCAGTCGATACCCTGTTCGATTCAAAAGTTAACAGCTCTAATCGGAATTCATTTTTAATTGTTGTCTGAATATGCTCGGCTAATAGTCAATTAAAGCCATATTAACATATATACTGGATTCGCGCACTTATATATTGATTATATTAAAAGCATTTCGTTGTTAGAGGGTATTCCCTTAGGTGATGCCAAGTTCCAAGCTATTTGACTCAAGTCAAGCTTATTTAAACGCCTAATCTAACTTTTTATTGGCCCTTTTTTATGGCTACATAGTTACAGGGTATCAAGATTGTTATTTACAGACAGAACTCGTTTGCTCGAAGCTCAAACTAATTATACGGAATTAGCAAAACTAATAACAACTCGAGCGCTCTTTGATCTATAATATCGTAAAAGCTATGATCAATTAAACTCGCATGCGATGATTATACAGCAAAAACGAGGCAAAAAAAAAAAAAAAATAAAAAAGACAAAAGCATTTATAGCAATAGCTACGACAATACAATGGCCATATCGAGTACTGCCAATCCCGCTGAGCGTGCTCAAGGTCAGTGCTAAAACTCAATCATCTTCATATTTTACTCATCAATTTATGCAAAGTGTTTTCCTCTTTTTTTTCGCGTTAACAAAATGATTCGGCAACTTTTTTATGACGCAACTGAAAACACTCTCAGCTACCAGCTGACCAATATATGAATTTGTATTTAACTCTACCCAAATATCTAGTTAGAACTGTTAAACTGGTTGGCCTGCGCGGCTGCATTAGTTGTTGATCTAAACTGAATTTAGAGGCTAGCCAGATATTTCCTCATCAAGTTCTGGCGTGTAAACGAGGTTGGTCTAAGCAGTTGCTAATAATTGCTCTACGTCAGTCACGCTACATAAGCGAAATTGATTGACAATTTCACAGTTGCTCAGCACGAGCCACGCCTCCCACGCCCTACTTTATTGCGCAGCGGCCAACAGTCGCCTTGTAAACTTTGGCATGCATAAATTTTGTATGTATTATTCTGAGCTGAATAAATGAGAGAAGTAAACCTTTCAAAGTCTAAAAGGTAACAAACTCAAGTTGCCCTCGCCTTCAGTGGGCTCAGCTTAACTATGGGAAACCCCAGCCACACGTGAGAAGACTGAGACCTAGAAACACCAAGAATTATCAAAGAAATCATTAGCAACTGAAGGCGGACAAATTAGTTGACTGTGCAACTATCAGACAGCAATAAAGAGTTGAATCTGTATACTATATATATTTCTCAGAGCCTCCCAATAGGACTCTATACCATTTATGATCTCAGAGTACAAAGACTGTACTCTTTATTGTTCTCTAATAGGAAAGATGCCTTTATGACTAATTAATATTAAATTTTTCATAAATAAAATTTATACTTTTGATAATTAGAATAGGTCTTGACATTGGCAAGCATTTAACAGATATTCACTAATATAACATAATAGACTAGACTAGCAATTTTTAGCACATATTGATAATTCCTTCTATAAATATATATCAAAGAATCAATAAGATTAGTGTCGAGAACTTTTCATATTTAATAACTGCAGATAAATATAGAAATGTAAATAGCTTTCCGAAGTCCCCAGCCTTAATGATCTTTTAATTTATTGCAAAATAAGCCATAATTCAAACAGTATATATATATATATTTATGTATATAAATATATTTATTCTTCTATATGCAAATTTGTATTATATATATAAGATTAACTGAATGTTAAATCAGGGTCAAGTTCAGTTTCAATTGTATCTGCACTTTTATAACAGGTTCCGAAGTTCCATTTTAGCAAATAATGATAATTATATCGATATATATAATATATAACAATAAATATATGTATATACTTGATTACTGTGCATATGAATGAAGCAATTATAGCGCCATGATGTGGCTCTAACTGTGATTTGGCCAGTGGCTTAAAGCAAATCTATATATATATATATAAATGTGTATTTAAGCTTAGATATTTCTATGCAGAAGTAGAAGAGGCAGACGGCAAAAAAAAACAAAGCCAAACGCAGAATTCTCGCACACGTTTCCTCAGCGTTTGTTTGAACAAGAAAAAGATCATGAAATTAAATGGCTATCGACCTTGACGAGGGGGGCCACAGACGTCCACACTTCCGTTTCACACTTTGAGCTTAAAAAAGAGTCTATACACACACATATACTATATATATATAAATATATATGTATACTATATTTGGACACATCATTTTTTGTGTATTAACATATTAAAAATTCAGCTATACATATATGTATATAAGCTAGGCCAGCTATACGAGCTGTGCTAAAATTTAGCTCCAATGCATGCCAAGTGCTCACATAAAAAGCCTACATATAAGACTGGATCAAAGATCGGCAACTGTTTAACATTGCGCTGTACTTTTATGTAAATAAAGCTACACGGCCTTACCACTTGCACTCAAAATACGAAAAAAAAAAAAAAAATGACAAAGATCAGAATGTGGATAATGTGTTTGGGAGAAGCATACTGAAATAATAATTACACTGCAAATTTGACTCGACCAGCTAATTGTTGATGTACTAAAAGTGTCGTATACACATTGAAATGTGCTAAATATATATATGTACCCAAATGAAACTTTAGTAAACATAAAATACAAATTATACATTTCTCGAAATTGATTGTTAAAAGTCGTAATACCCTATAAATATGGGAATAAAACCTATTACAATTGTTGAACAAGTTGCAACAGTCCTAAACCTTGCCCCTTGCTTAACATCCATAAGCAGTTATATTTCAACAGCAACGTTATTTTAGCACGTCTCCATTTTTGGCAAATTGTCGCAATATCAATAATTCACACAACTTGCTCAATATACAATAAATAATCATATTTGTTTAGCACATCTCAATTTAGGTAAATTGCTAAAGACAAAAAATTTATATAAAACTCTATTGGCGAAATGCTAAAGGGTATTGACTAATCGAACCCTTCTGGCTTCTCTTTATAGTTGTGCTATATAAATAGTTATCTACATTTCTTATCAGAGCAAAACGCTTCAGACATCAAACAAACACAAAGTTCAAGTGAACGAGTTCAAAAGCTCATTTCTTTGTACTGTGATCCCGCAATGAACAATGAAGATACAGTCCATAGCAACCCATCTACATCTATGTTTATGCGTGTGTGCGTGTGCGTGTTCACTTGTTAATCTCAACTGCACACATACATATATTGACATACATACATAAAGTTATGTAGTAATCATTATTTCTCTTTTTTAAAGACGCCGCCAATAACAGCTGAAACAGCTATTGTTGTTGTGGTACTTTACATTACATCGCAGACATAACGCAAAAGCTGATGACCTGTTTAACTACATGTACTAACTAAAAGCCGTTGCTTGTTTTTTGGGCTTTGATTACAGTTACTTACCGAAAGCTTACGTTCCTTGTCTTGCCACTTGCGAACGCGAGGCGAGCGCGCTGCAATATCTGCTCGTTGTTCATCGCAATTGTTGTAGTGGTAGTGGTATTGGTGGTGGTGGTTTTTCACATTCGCAATGATCAGGTTGTGCAGCAGACACACACACACGCACACAAGCACAATTATGCACGTATATAGGAAGATATCGAAAAACGAAGTTGAAATAAAAAAATAAATGAAAAAATCAAATAAAATCAAACGAAAAAAGGCTTAATGTATGTTACGTGCGCAAATGTACGTTAATAATTGTTATTGTTGTTGTTGTTATATTGTTATTATTATTGCTCTCCTTGTTGTGATTGTGATTACTTTTGTTGTTGTTGTTGTTTGAGTGCTCGCATTAAATTGCATGCGGCATATACTACATTAAGTAACTTTTGTTTATTTGCAACTCGGCAACACTCACATCATCGAAATTTGCCATTATATCAGCCTGTACAGGAACGTTAGAGGGAGGGATAGCGGGCGCGGCGTTGTTTTCGCTTTCTGTTGTTTCTGCTTCTGCGGAATAAAAGAAGAAACCCACACACACATACACACAGTCAAGAATTAGAAAAAGCTTTGTTTACACTGCGCGTCCACTGGAGCTGACTTGCACATTCACTTATAAATATTAATATTACTTTTTACTGTGTTGCTGAAAGGAGGCAGAAACGCAGCAACTGTGGCAATGGGGCGTTAAAACAGGCAATTAATTGACAAAAAAAAACTCTATATACATATGTATGTTACACACACACACACACATACACAGATAACGCACACACCGGAAAAAAGCACAACCGACGACGTTCGCGACGACGAGAAGATTGAATTGAAATGGCGAGCAGTTGGCTAAGCGACAGCCGCTGTTCAAGCTGAGAGCTGCGGGCTGCTTTTAATTGTATTCAGTTCTTAAACCCGTTTCGAATATCAGACACCGCATGCCAAACTAGCTTAACAAAACACGAATCGTGCACTGCTGAGTGAACGCAAAACAGCTGTTCGAAATGAACGCACTCCAGCGATGGTATCGAATACGATTATTTCCTACCAAAATACGATAAGTACCTTGGGCTTGCTATCGATAATGCAAAAACTTATCAAAATTTAAATTTCAGCTATTCAAAATACGTTACTTTTTTGCATTTACGAAATTTTTAAAAGTATATAAAATTTACCTCAGCTGAACAAGTGCTACACTTGAATGCCGTTTACTACTGAAACCAATATACGATCACAAGTTGTTGTTTAGTTAGCCTTATCAACTTTCTATATAATATATATGTAATGTATATTTGCTGGACGGTAAGATAAGACGATCAGCCAGCGCCTAATCTATTTTAATCAGTTGAAACCCTATATGTTAGAACAAATGTTTTAAAGTGATTAACCGCAGGCCTATTATAACAGACCTCCATCCATGTCGTACAGCTGCACTAGCCAACTATGCCTACTAATCATGATATGGGATTCGTTTTCAAACCCAGCAGTCAGCATGATGCGACAATTCCAGCTAAATTAACATTGATCTTTACTTACCAATATTAATGATCGTGGTGCCATCTTCTGCATCCTCTGTTAACATAAAAGAAAGAAATATCATTAGAAACTTATTATATTATTTTTTTATTTCACATACATTTTGGAATTTTTCTAGATTTTTCTAAAGACTTACCAATTATTGAGTTATTCACATAAATTGGTCGTTTATTTAGTTTGGAGTCCATTTTTAAATATATTGATATTTCTATATATTTACTCTAAATAATTTTTTGTTTAAATATTATTGATCTATCAAAAGAAGGTTTTTTTAATATTGTTAAAATTTTGTTTCAGAATTTTTATGTTTTCATCCAAGTGAAACTGAGTGAAAACTGAAAGTTTTCGCACCTGGCCAAAGTCTTTAATGGAACTTTAGCAGATGTTTTTTAATTGGCTCTGCAATATTAATGGCATAATTGTGATATTTATTTTTTTTCTGCGCTAAGAGCAATTAGCACTTTTAATTAATTTGAGCTTATTGCAGTTCGATTCGCAGCCAAAGACTTGGCCAAATGCACTTGACCTTATAAGGGTTAAGCTAACACCCTAGCGCCAACGGTTTCATGGTCACAGCCCATATTAACGCATACCCATATTGCATCAGACCCAGGTGTGCATGCCGCTACATGTGCGAGGGTGGCTCGAAAAGTGTTAGCACCCATACACTTTATAGTTTTTTATTTTTTGAATATCATATTTTTTTTTTTTGAATATTTAATATCCAGATTAAATTTAAGTGCATTATTATAATTTTTTACAACTTTACTCTGCATAAAGAGGCATACACCTGCGAGGGTAGTTTGTAAACTATTGTTAATTTAAATGAATAAAATTTGTTCCAATGGGACATAAGTTGTCATACGAGGGCTTTTTAGAAAGTTACCCAAAAGCTTAATATATTTATTTAGTTATTTTTGCCTCTCTCATTTCTATGCTTGAAGCCCCTTCTAGCAACCCTCGCCTACACATTACGTATGCCTAGATATGCATTATACGTCGCTTTGCCACTCACTCCCAGTGCGACATTGTGGGTCGTCGACACTGGATCACGTCTACATCGACGCGATGCGATTCAATTCGATTCGATTCGATCCGAGTCAAAACTGAATTTCCAGTTTGCAGCTCAGACAAATGTTGTTTTCGCTTTCATCTGAGCTGCTTACAGCAATTAAGAGTTGGGTAATACATGTAATTATACATATGCAGCCAGTTAGCATTCAGTTTTAATTGAAATGCATAATTAAGATGAATTTGACTTTGTTATTAGCTAGAACGAGTGTGGCTCGCTGGCAGCTAGACTTGGCTCGCAGGCGAGAGATCGACGGTGGCGGGATCAAGGCCAGTTCCAGCAGACATTAAAATAAATTATTATCTTTTTATATGCATACCATTTTGTCATATAATTTTTTTAATTTAAATAAAATTGCTTCTGTTCGTATATAAGATTATTATGATAAAGAACTTTAGTAGTAGTAGAGGACTCTGAGCTTAAAATCGTATAAGAGTCTATACATAGAAGACTAGAGAGTGCAGCTGTATGCGATTGAAGCATGAGATAAGGAGAGTGTAGAAGTAAATAATAAAAGAGTATGGCCTAAAAAAGTGTGAGTGCTGAAGAATACAACAGTATAAGAATTTAGAGCAAAAAATAGTACAAGAATAGTATAAGAACTTAGAGCAAAAAAATAAAAATGTATGCGCTTAAGCGAGCAGAAGAGTTCAATAATATGCGTATAAGAGTATTTGTGTTATATTTAAAAGTGAAAAATATTAAGAATAATGGGAGCTCAGGAATATTAGAGTGGGCGTATAAATATAATAGAGCATAAATATAAGATTAGAAGAAAATTATAAGTATATTTATAATAGAGCATAAATATAAGATTCACAAGAAAAGTATAAGTATATTTATAATAGAGCATAAATATAAGATTCACAAGAAAAGTATAAGTATATTTATAATAGAGCATAAATATAAGATTCACAAGAAAAGTATAAGTATATTTATAATAGAGCATAAATATAAGATTCACAAGAAAATTATAAGTATATTTATAATAGAGCATAAATATAAGATTCACAAGAAAACTATAAGTATATTTATAATAGAGCATAAATATAAGATTCACAAGAAAATTATAAGTATATTTATAATAGAGCATAAATATAAGATTCACAAGAAAAGTATAAGTATATTTATAATAGAGCATAAATATAAGATTCACAAGAAAAGTATAAGTATATTTATAATAGAGCATAAATATAAGATTCACAAGAAAAGTATAAGTATATTTATAATAGAGCATAAATATAAGATTCACAAGAAAAGTATAAGTATATTTATAATAGAGCATAAATATAAGATTCTCAACAAAAAGAACTGAGCAATAAAATCCTCTAGAGTATGCAAGAATAAAAGTATGAATAAAAGATTACGAGTATAAGATTGTCAATATTATTATGAATAAGATAATAAATTATGAGACTCTAATATTATTTGTATGCCTTTATAAATACCGGCAAACAACATAATAATGTTGCGACTTGACTAAATAATAATCAGTTTATCAGCATAAAAATCAATGTGTTTATATATTCATATGTCATATATTCATATATCGACTAAAATTGATATGACACTTCAGTTATTTAAAAATATCTCTCACATTAACAAATATATTCTAGAAATATAGCGTATCTAGAGTTCACACACTTTTAATGCTTTCTCAGTTTTAATTGAATTATACAATTTTGTATTTTAATATTTATACAAAAATTTAAAAATTTTTGGTTTTGTTTTATGGCTATAAAACTTGATTATCTTTTGCTAAAATTTGTTGCAAACATTTTTGGCAAACATCAAGAGCAGCAGCAATCGCTTACTGTAATCTAGGCACTCGAGCTAATTTATGTGCTTCTATATGCGTGTTTATTTGATTTATTTGGAACCTTTCGTGAAACACTTATCGCGTCGCGTCGCGTCGCACCGGCTAATGTAGCCAATCGCCAATTGTGCACTGAGTGAGCTCCCAGCTCCGAGCTGCGAGCTGCGAGCTGCGATCGTCAAGCGCGTGGCCGCCGTTCAGTATTTAGCTCTGTCCATTGGATTACGAGTTTTGTTTTAATTACACAAAAAAAAAGCGAAAGAAACGGCGGCTCCACTTCTTCGATTTCGTATGCACAACCTGTCGTCCAGCTCTGATGAAATTTCAAATTTCGAATCTTTGGCCAATTCAAAATGAAATTGAAAACCGAAACTCAAAACTGTAGAGCAAAATGTACTTAGGCGTTAAACGATATACGATATACCAGCTATAAACGCACATATATACATATATAGCTATATATCGAGCTCGCTCGTTCAATCTTCGCAACGTTCAAAACTCGTCTCAATATAGCCACAGCTGGAACTTTCAATAAGGCTTGGCTCTTGGTCACTTTTCTATCACTCTTTTTGTACAGAGTGAAAATGGGTAGTTTGGGTATGTCTGTATATGTCTATATACAGCCTTTAATTGATTCTGCTCATTAGTATTCATCCTTCTACCTATCTATCTACACGCACATTTAACAACCTGTCTGTCCTATCTGTCCCTTCATCTGCGTGACTTTTCCTCTTGCTGTTTCGCTTTTCGGCTTTTATTCGTCTATCAAATTGTATGTCAATATGTATGTCCTTTCCTCTGTTCCATACACTTTCGACTATTTTCCGCATATCTCGAGAACTACAAAAGTTAGAGGCATTGAATTCTATATGGAACTTCATAAGGGGAATACTTCAATTAGACATAATTCTATTTTTGGATAAATCAAGTCAAATCCAAGGGATTGGCTAACTCACATTTAGTATATTTTACACACTATAACTAAATAAGTATCGATATAAATTAAATTTCTTTTATATATTCCACGGTATCTCTTAGTCAGTCTCATTGCAATAATTCACTTTTACTTGTTTACTTATTCGCGCACTCGATTGATCAAACAACATTGTTTCGCATCGTTATATCAGTTCCATTTGCTTCAATTGCCAAAGCAGCTGATTTGGAAACCAGAAACTTGATTTTAATGGAAATATTTCATAAACTATTTGCTTATAACCAGATATATCTATTTATATTATATATCTATAAATAATATACTCTTCAAAAAAAATGTATTCCAACGAGCTTGATTGATGACCAGCTCCAGCGCTTGTTGCGTTTTAACAAGCTTTGTGCATTATTTAATTCATAAAAAAAAGTTGGAATATTCATGGATGAAGTTGGCTGTAACGAAGCTCAAATACCCTAGAATACAACAGAGAGAGAGGCAATACAAATTCATGTTAGATTAATGTACTTTGAAAATAGTTCTGAAGGGACCTAAAACAGATTTTTAAAGAATTGATTTATTTTCATATTTTTTTAAAGCTTTAGATCAAAGCTAAATACCCTATAATTATGTGTTTTGTTCTTTAATTTCTCCAGTTTAAACGCATTCTAAATTAAAAAATGTAATCCAAAAAAAAATTTCTAGATCCAATCCAAATTTAAGATGGGAAAATAAATGCCTAAAAACTTGCAACACTTGCAGCTGCATTTTCATATAGAATCTCCATTTACAGGGTATCTATCTATATAGTATACACCCGCCCATTGGCAAAGTCTTCTGCTAATTGAGCTCTGCTCCTCCTCCTCCAGCAAAAAGCGACTCAAAGATCGAATTTTGTTTACCTTTGGGCCACAGCTGAGCTCAGCTCGCAGCAGTGGAAAACTGGTTATTGAAAATCATTTAAGTTTATTTACTTATATTTTTACTTTTGTTAGTTTTATCGCACCTGAAGCAGCAGCAGCAGCAGCAGCAACCCTGACCATGAAAATCTCGAAGATCAACTGCGAGACATTTGAAGTCGTTTGTCCACATCAAATTGTTCCATAATCATTTTATCATATCTGTCAATTGCTGGCTGGACTTTGTTTATGACTACACACATACGTATGCATATGTATATACATTTATGTATATATACACATATAAATTTACTCACTTCACATAAGCTAATTTGGCCTAAAAGTCACGCGATGCCAATTGCTTCTATGTGAGAGAGAGAAAAAAACACCTAAATAAAACTCACCAAATGGAGGCAACGAAATGCACCAACAAATTGAATAATTACGAATCTATATATACTCTTTCTCTCTCTCTATGCGTCTCTCTCTTTTTCTACATACATAATAAGAAGAACAGTATAAGTACAAGGAGCATAAGAAGGTGAGAGAATGAGAGTTAGGAGAGCATAAAATTATAAGAGTCTTGGTGCTTAGGAGTAAGATCTGTATAAGACTTTGAGGTGCAAGTTTTTTGATTTCAATAGTAAAAGATTATGGGAGTATAAGAGCTTTGGAGTATAAGAATATTATATGATATAATGATAAGAATTATTAGTTTTAGCAGTGCTTAGCAGTATAAGAACATTATTTGATGAGAGTATAAGAATATTAGAGTATTTAATTTATGCAATAAAATACATGATTTGAGGAGTCTAAGAGTTAAGGAGTAGTAGGATAGAGTATAAGAGTTGTGTGTTGAGCAGTTAAGTTGAGCTGACGATCAGAAGAGTTTTGGAACTTAGGAGCATAAGGGTTTTTATATAATATATAAATATGAGAAATTGGGGTTTATTATTATTATTAGCTTACCTTAAATAAATTAAAAAAATAAACCAAGAAATCAACTAACTATATTATGCTTCAGTTATTTGCACGAGTTTGAATAGCTAGAGCTGGGGCGAGGATATTAGTATAAAATATTAAAAAACATAAACTAAGTATATATTATATGTCATATTTTCCATCTCTCGAACTTCATCTACATTTACATATTATATTTTATATTTTTTTCAATTACAAATTCCGTACTGAAAAGAAGAGAAATTTTTTGTAGCATACGCTCAGGCGTAACACATTTATCTGCCATGAGCCTGTCTCTATTGTATATATTAAATATTCTAATATGTGAATATAAAAAAATTGGAATATTAAATAATAAAGATATTGAGAACACACACGTTTTTTTTATTATTTTTATTAGTGTATAATTTATTATTTAAATATGTTATAAAATTTGTTTATCGTATAAAATATACTCTTATTCTTGTTCCACATCTATACATATATATATATATATACATATATATAATATATATATACACATATATATATACATATGTATATATAGAAAAATTACAATTGTAGTATTTTTTTTTTGTTTTTTTGTTTTTTGTTGCTTTTCACACATTATTACACAATTACAATTTTTTAACTGCAACTCGTTATTTTTGTTTGTTTCTTTCTTTCTTTCTTTTTTAATAATTTGATGTACTTATGTATGTATGTATGTATGTAATATGTATATGTTATGTAATACTCTTCTTTTGTGTATCTAATACATCATGCTGCTATGTAAAACTGATGAATATATATGTATGTTTATATATAGAATGTGTTTATGTGTGTGTAGCAGGAAATCATATCGAGAGAGGAGAATTTTGGTTTTTCCATTTGGTAAATTTCATTCATTTCATGTATATGTATACATATGTACATATATATACACATAAAGTATTCGTAATTCGTTATGTATATAGTTCATAGTTTATATATATATATATGTATATATATATATAATGTTCATATGTTGTATGTAAGTGATGTAGCAAGCATATGCAGACAGTTCGACTATTTATACTATGTATATATACACATAATATATATATATATATATATATATATATATATATATATATATATATATATATATGTATATATACATATATATATATGTAGCTAGTTGTAACTCTATATGTAGCATTCTTTATAACTACTTTTCTGTTTTTTTTTTTTTTTTATGCGAAACCAGTAGCTGGCTTTTATGTATATATACGTATATATATACTTCATTTTTTTTTTTTAATTTTTTTATATATTTTTTTTTTTAAGTTTTTCCTTAATTTTGTGTTTTTTTTTTTCAAATCATGCTTAAAAATTAAATTTGTACTCGTTTTGTACTCAATTGCTCCATAATTATTACAATATGTATAAATGTAAAGATGTACGTAGATGTATGCATGTTATGTATAAATGCATCAATGTGTAGTGGATGAATGCGTATGTGTGTATGTAATGATGCAAGCATTCATGAATTGATGTATACATTATGTACAAATATGTTGATGTTAAGAGGCTGTACACATGAGTTGATGCATAGCAGATGTACGTGTGTAGTGTGTCGATGATGTATGAACTTAATGAATGATGTATGAACTATGTTTTTGATGAAAGGATGAGGTAATGTATCTTTGACGGATTTATAAATGGTGTTTATGCATAGATGTCTGGATGAATGTATGTATGTATATATACATATGTACGTTTAGATGTATGAACAAACCAAAAATTTAAGGGAAATTTGATCTTTATTCATTGTTGTTGTTTTTTTTCTAAGTTCGAATTCATCTGCATATATGTATACAATACACATACATATGTATATAAAAAATTTATTCAAAATTGTATTTTGATATAAGAATTCCAAATTGATGTTTTTCTATATATATATATATTTATAAATAGGTTAGATCTGCACATTGAGAGCTATTTGATCTGGCCTTAAGTTCAGTTTAGTTTCGCGCTTACAACTAAATACTTATATACTGATGTATGCATGTGTGTATGTGTATGTATATATATATAGTATATATTATATATATATTGTATGTATGACAAAAAATCTGTGAATACCTGATTTAAGTTTTTGGATTCGTTCTTTCTTTACTTTTTAGTTCGTTATATGAGCATATGGGAGTTATCGGTTCTATATAATATATATCTATATATGTAATGAAAATATTATTTGTTTTTGTTTTGTTTTTGGTATGTAAATGTGGTTAAATTAACTATTTTTAGATGGTTGCTTGATGCTACGTTGATTTTCACTTAGATAAGTTCTTTGCTTTTGTTTTTTGATTCTTAAGCCTTTGGCAAATTGTTCAGTATTCAGTTTTACTTTATTTGTTTTAATCATATTAGTTATAAATGTGTTTAAATGCTTTTTATTTTTAATTATGGCATTCGGTAGTACGTACGAAACTTCTTCGAAAGCTTCTCTTTGTTTGCTTCTTGCTTTTTTACACAATTTCAAAACTGTGGCTTTTAGAAAACGTCGCTCATTTGAAATGATTTTAGTATTTGCTTATTTTGTTTTTTTTTTTTTATATTTTTTTTTTTAGGTAAATCTCACACAATGTAGAAATTTTTTCTCTTTGTTAGTAAAATATGGCATTTCTCATATGTCTTATATATGATATATATAAATATGTGAGTTTATCTTTGAGAACCAGTAAAAAAAATCACAATTAAAAATTATAAATGAACGGCGCTTTAAGGTAGTGTGCGTGAGTTTGTGTGTGTGTAAATGATTTTTGTAAAATAAATGTTTTATGGCAGTTTTAAAAGAAAATCTTGAATTTTTTACAAACAAATTTTTGTTCTTCTTTTTTTTTTTAAGACTAAGTACATCAACTTTTTCTAAGCGATACATATATATTGTATATATATATTTTATATTTTATTTTTAGTTTTTATTTATATATTTTAATGGTTACTTGTTTTTTTTTTTCGTCAGTTTTGCGCATTTTATGCGAGTTGCTTTAAATGTGGAAGGAGTTTTTTTTTGTTTTTCATATTTAAGCACAAAAAACTCGTTTAAAAAATTAAGAATAAAAATATAAAAAAAAAAACACACAGTAATACAAATAATGTGGCGAAAATTAGTGAAATTATTAAGAATAAGTATATATAGACATATCTATATATGTATCTAAGAAAGCATAGTCTAATGCAATGGCAATCAGTTTAATACTCTTTCCATAATTCGGCTACTATATATGTAATATGTATCTGTATTTGTAATTGTATTTGTTTTTGTAGTATAGTGTAATTTCATAATTAATTAATTAATTATTTTTTGTATTTTTTTCTCATATTTTCTTCCGTATATATTTCTTGCGAGGAACATGTCACCTAAAATATGTATTCAATACGCGCATATTGCTCTGTTTCAAACTCTTCGTACTACCCTCTTTTCTTCTTCTTCTTTTAACTATGTCCTGGCTAGAATTTGTTAGATATTTTCGTTTTTTTTTTTTTTGTTTTCTTTAGATATTTAGTTTTAAGTTTCTGCTACTAAATGCTAATGAACACATTCAAGTCAAAAATTATACTAATAATAATAATAATAATAATGACAATAAGAATAATAATGACAATGATAATTATAATGAGCATAATTACAATTAAAACATATATTTAGTGATTCGTATGTAGCTGTGTATGTGTGTGTCAGTTAAACTCGGTTTAAGCTAAGCCCATGTTTTATTATGCATTTTATATGAAATTGTTTTATGAATTTTTGTGTCAATGGATTTGATGATTTTTAAAAGAATTTGTTTTAAACTAGCTTTTTGACAATTTAAACAATATTTATAATCAATTATTTTGGAATTTTTAAAATTGTTTAGGAATTTTTTTTAAATCTTTAAATTTGAAGAATTATTTCTGACTGAATTTTCTTGAATTTATATAATATATAAATATTTTATTATTTTTCCATTTTTATGTCAAATATTTTTAAAGAATTTTTCAATGCATTCTTGAATATTTGAGTCAACTTTTGTATGCATTAAAATTATTTTTGTTTATGAATGATTTAATAAATCATTAATGAATGTTCTTAAAGTAAATTTTAGAAATTATGAATTTTTTGAAAAAAGTTAAAGAATTTTAAATGAATCATTTTATGAATTTGATGAATCATATATAAAATGTTTTTTTTTATGGATTTTTGATGTATGACTGTATTTTTTTGTTGCTGAGTTTCTCTCTCTATATATATATACATATATATATATATATATCTCGTATATCGTATATATATATATATATATATATAATCAGTATATATCGTATTTAAACTATGTTTTAAGTTACGTTACGTTTATCAAATGTCATTGCAATCATATTTGTTTGTTGTTTTGTTATAGTTTTAGTTTTAGTTTTTGTTTGTTTTTTGGCCTCACCTTAAAAGGTGTTTCAATTGGCTTTACAATTGCCGTTTTTTGTTTTAATCAGTCTTCGTTAAGAGTTCAACCAAAAAAAGTCAGCGGGTTTACAATTATATCTTCTATATATATATTTATATATATATATATACTTACATATACATATATATCGCTATCGTTATCGATTTTTTTATACCTTTTACAAAAGTTTCTTTTTTGTTCATACTCTTTCTCACTTTTACTCAGTCTCAATTATAAGAAAATTATTTGTAATATAAACAAATATCTGTAAACACACAGAATACATATATGATATATATTCCGGGACACAATTAAAATCAAGTCAAATAGAACTAAACAAAAAGTTGGTTTAAAAATAAAAACAACTAATTATTGAGTAACTCGTCAGGGAAACAAAAAAAAATATGTATATATTTAGAGAGAAATTAAGAATCTATCTCTCTCTGTTTCTCGCGTGCGCGCGCTCTCCCTCTCTTTCTTTCTTTTAACTTAGTTAGCTAACCGTTCCATTTAGTCAGCCCAACTACTACGACCCATTCTGTTCTTGACTTGTGTATAGAGAGCTAATTGCCTTCTCTCCTCTCTCTTACTTCTCTTTGTATTCTCATTCTCATATGCCTTGCATGTCTCGTCCTTATATTCTTCGTCGCTCTTTCTTCTTACTCCTCTCTCTCCCTCTCGCCCTGCTTCTCTTGTTGCTTTTTCTCGCTCTTCTTCTCTTTACTATCTGTCTGTCACCCTCTCACTTGTATATTCTTCCTCTTCTGTCTTTGATCTAGTTTCTCTCTAGCCTAAAAAAATTCTACTTTATGCGTTTTCTCTTCTGCTAATTTCATTTGTTGGTATTTTGCTTTAGTTAATTTTGTTTTTTTGTTTATCTGGTATATTCGCTAAATATATATGTATTTTATTTATATATTGTAAATTACCAAATCTTTTTTGTTTTCTTTTTTTTTTATAACTCTTAAGCTTTATCGAGGTAATCGTTGTAGCACTTAAGCTAAAAAAATTTTTACTAATTTTAATGCCGTTTCTTTTGAATGTTTTCATATTTTTTGTTTTTGTTCTTTTCTTGGATTTGTAAATGGTCTAAAAAACAAAAAAAAAAAAGAACTAACATCGTCTGTGTCGTTAAAGTCAAGTTTTTTGTTAGTAATTTTTATAGTTTATCGTTTCAATAGTTTTGTGTTTGATAAACCGAGTTTTAGAATACGTGCACAAACCGCTTGTAAGGGTTAGACCCTTCCTTAGAGTCTGGCGATAGCTCGATGAGAAAGACGATGCGTCCGTCTGGCATTAAAGCCACATCGCAGGTGCGATCCTTTTCATCCAATGTTGGTGGCATTAGGGGATTTATGGAAGGACGCACTTCAATCTGAAAGAGAATGAGAGATCAATATGAGTTTTGTATTTATAGAGAGAGAGAGAGAGAGAGAGAGAGTAGAGAGATATGGAGTGCATATTATTCGCTTGACTTACATCCCACATAAAGTCCAGATTCTGATTGAAGACGAGTATGCGTTGATTCTTGGAATCGGCAACTATAATGCGACCCTCGTCGTCGCAACAAAGACCCGAAGGCCGATTAAATTCATGAAAGCCAGAGCCCTCGTGCCCCTTCACAGACAAGATCTAAAGGGAGAGAGAGAAACATTTATATATATATAGTTTAAGTTCGGGATAAATGAGTATAGTTCTTACATCATTTATATCCGGATCGATTAGGTACAAGCAATGATTATCGAAGTCGGATACGATTATGTTGCCCGTGGGCGTATAGCAAACGCCGCGGGGCGATGCAATGCCCTTCGTCTGGCCGTGATTATCGAAGACGATTTGCCGTATGAAGCGTCCCTCCGAATCGAATTGCTGTATGCGATGATTCCTGGAATCGGTGACAACAATCTGACGTCTCGAGTTCACAGCCACATCCCATGGGTACTGGAATTGTCCATACTCTTTGCCATAGCTGCCGAACTTGAGTAAAAACACGCCGCTGGCTGTGAAGATTTGCACCCGATGATTATCCTTATCGACGACTATGATGCGGTTGTCCACGTCGACGCAGATGCCGGCAGGCAAATCGAATTCCCCGTTGCCAACACCTTTGCGACCGAATTTGAACTTGAGCGAGCCATCGGGATTGAAGACCTGAACACGATTATTGCGTCTATCCGAGACGAGGACGTGGCCCATTTTATCCACACACAAGCCCCACGGACGACTCACTTGGCCGTCCTCGTGGCCCTCGGTGGCAAAGGACAGCGACAGAGAATTCGAGTTGCGCACTTTGACCAGATCCATGCAGCCCGGTATGGCTTGAGTGGTGCGCGGTGCACTGAAGTGTAGACCCGGCGAGCTGCGCAGCCCGTTCAATTCCCAGTCCAAGGCCGCGCTGGACATGCCACAGGAGCTGCCCACTCGAGCTGGTTGCATTATCGGCGAGGGTATGCGAAAACTATTGTCCCGCAGCAACGGACGTCGCACAGTAGTGGAGGCCACGTTCAAGGCCCCGCTGCTGGCCAGGCTAGTCAGGCCGAACGCCATGTCAATATTGGCTGCAGTTGGGGCCGCAGTCGGCGCTGCATTCGCTACGATGCCATTGCTACTCGAGACAATGGGCATATTCTTATCGTCCACCAAGATGACTCCGCCCTGTGTGCGGATGTCCTGCAGCAGGCTATAGTCGGGCGGCGCAAAGGCGAACACCTCCTGCTTGGGCTGCAGGTCCTTGTAGATGCCGGCAAACTGTTCCATCTGTCGTTGGCCATTTGTGAGCTTCATGGCCAGCTCAATTTGATCCATGCCACAGGCATTGTCCGCCACCTTGCTGAGCATATCCGATGTCTCCGAGAGACCAGCCAGCGCTGACTTCAGTCCCGCCATTTGGTCGTGCAATATGGCCAGACGACGCTGGCGCAGCTTCTCCACGAAATCCAACAAGAATCGTTCACGATCTTCGATGGCAATGATAAATTGTCGAAATGCTTTGCGGATGTTGTCGCTCAGTTCGCTGCAGTTGCGCTCGATGAGACGTATGAAGGCGAGCGCCTTGTCGATGCTGCTCTTGATGCAGCGCGTGCCCACCTGGCTGCTCTCGATGGCCACGTCCAGCTTCTCCTTGGACCCGATCATGAAGTTCTGTATCGACGCATAGCTGTGCTCCTTGTGCTCGTGCAGCGTGCAAAATTGACAAACCAACTTGCGACAATAGTCGCACACGTAGCGCAACATCTCATTGTGTATATCACATATGTAGTTGCTGCTCGATGGCGTTTGGACATTCGTCGAGCTGCCGCCGGTGGGCGAGGCGCCGATGGGCGTTGGCAGCGAGACGATCGAATGGTTCGAGGATAATGGACTATTGCGATGCTCGCGCAGGCAATCGTTGCACATGAATTCGTTGCATTCCAAGCAACGGATTGAGGCGCTCACCTCGCACCAGCCGCAGCTGATGCTCGAGTTGTTTGACGACTCCGGGGACATTTTCGAATGACGCGAGGCGCCGCTCCCGATCGGTCCCATTCCGAAATGATCGCCATGCGTTTCCAGGCCGCCCAAGAAATTATTGATAAAGAAATCTGTGCGAGGCGGCGAGCTAAACCGAAGAAGATTGAGAGAGAGAAAGTTTCGATTAGTCAAAGCTTCCAATTTAAATTTCAACTCCAGTTCCAGTACTCAAAACTCGATAACTAATATTGATTATCAAAATGCAATCGATTATGTTAATCAAATGAGCATTCGGTTCAAAGTTCATTCAAATGAACTAATAAACTAGGATTCTTCAAATTAGCGCTAAATGCAAGTTCGATTAACTTACCATTCAAAAAAAAAAAAAAAGTGTTCAATTATATTTGTTGAACTAATTGAACTAGTAAAGGACTGCAGAGAATTCGATCTAATTGAATTCTTTAGTGAATTCAAAATGTAGTTTATCTAATCTGGAACTGGTTCGATTCGGTAGGTTTAACTTACCCATTGTTGGTGCCCACATTGGGCAGGAGCCCCACATTGAGATCCCAGGCGGGAAATGACTCCAGTATGCCGGCGAGCAGTCGTTCCGATGAGTTGCTGGCATTGCTGCTGATGCTGCCGCTGCCGCTACCGCTGCCGCCGTTAACGCTGACGCCGACATTGGAAGCGCCAGCGCCACTGCCGCCTCCGACGGCGGAGACCGCGCTTGGCGCATTGCTGTTGGCCATTTGTTGTGGAACCGTATTGTTTGACAAGAGTTCCATCATAAGATTTTGTTCTGTATTGAGATCACGTTACGATAAGTGGCAACGGCGTTGTAGGCGTGGCCCTTGGCAGTCAACGAGACACTCTCAAGCTAAATGGGTGCAGATTGTAGAATAGAACAGTTGAGTATAACACTTGTGTAGAACAGTTGTGTGGAACAGTTGCATATAAAAGTTATAATTATGATTTATTGATATTATTTTAATGTTCGCTTGTTTTGCGTTTGGAACGCGCCAAAAATAATGTAATTATAACGCGAGCCGAAGGCGAAGTTCACAGACGCCGTGTAGGCAGCTAACTAACTTGAGCAAACGCACTGCACTGCCATTAAGTAGTCCAAGCGAGCAGGAGTTGGCTCTACCTCTCCCTCTCTCACATTCGACGTGTGCGCGAGTGCAGCTGCTTGCATGTGTGCGTGCGTCTGTCTTAGGTAGCGGAAAAACGTCTCGGCTTGGGCTATTGTTGCTTGATCCCTTAGGAAAATGCAATCGACCCGCTCGAGCAGCTGCACAACAAGGCTCTAGGCTCAAGACAAGACTTAAGGCAGCAGGTCAAAAAAAAAATAGAAGAAAAAAATGGTTTTCTATTTTAGAGCCTTGGCGGCATCCTGGAATTTGGCACGCATTTTTCCCAATTTATGACACTGATTCCGTTTAAGTATACAAAATGGCTAAACTAAGCCAGAGCCAGATCACTGACTCGAAAACATGTAATTAGACAATAGATATTTCATTTTTGTAAATTTATAATTGCCGAGTTTTTATATAAATAATATTTACATTTAATTGATTTTAAGTCCTCAAACGCCCAAAATTACTAAAAAATTTTGAACTCAAATTCGAGTTTGCTAAAATCAATAATTTTGCTGCAGATTAAAGAAGACATTTTGAAAATCATTAAATTTTCCCAATGTATTCAAATTTTCATTTCTTTTGTGAGTTAGTGTAAATGCAACACCCTTAGATTTTGGCTGTACTTGCAGAAGGGTTCTGTGACCCACAAACAATTTCCAAAACAAAACAAATGAAAAGCCAAAAACTACGCACCGAAAATATTTTCCATTTATAGGACTTTCTAGATAAACGTTAAAACCACCCCCAAAGGCCCCCACACCCTTAAGTCTCGATTGCTACCCGATTTCCCTGTTAACTTCGAATGGCGAATAAAAAAAAAAAACAAACTGGTTGTTGTTCTCGTTGCCATCTTCAAGATGGAGCGGCAAAACGCCCAAAAAATGGACGGACGGACGCACGGACAGTCGAGCGACCGACTTTCATCCCCTCTTACAACAACAAATGAAAATACAAAAAGCAAAGAAACAAGAAAACGCAGCGACAGATGGAGATTACACTGAAAGAAATGTCAGAACATGTTTGGCAGTTAACTTTTGTCTTTGAAGCTAATTAAATTAAGAAGTTGCTACAGTAAATACTGGCTAAAAGTAACTGCTTTAAATTAGAACTCAAAAGAACTTTTGAACTAGCGATTAGTAATGCTTCAACTAGTTCTAATGATGTTGCCTTATATGAACTACCAATTAAAAGCCAAGAAACTAAACAGAACTAGTTCACTTTGACACTGAACTTAGTCAATATTATCAATATTACATAATTTGTGCTCAAAATAAATTTCTTATTCATTTGCTTCGTTTTCAGGAGTTCTCACTGTACCTTTTAAGAATCATAGAATAATCTGGAATCAAAACAAAAAAAATCTTTTGCGCCGAAACAGCTCCAATTATCTCACCCTCCCTCGCCCGTTCTCTCTTGCTTTACTGTCTCTCTCCGTCACTCCTTCACTCTTTCGTACGCTGCCGCAGCAGTGAAAACTTGAATGTGTGCGTATATGTGTGTGTATGTATGCAAGGCCTTACAAAATAATGCACTTCTAGATTTTTGGGCCGTGTAGACAAAATACACTGTGCAGAAACTACCCTTGTCACCCTTGGAACATTTCCATTGAAACAGTCGCTGTGTCTCAAAATCGTTGTTGAAAAAGCGAAAACAACAACAGCAACATGAACCAAGAAGTTAAAGTCCTTCTGCATTTGTATACACACACACACACACACACACACCACAAATACGCTGTAAATGCGAATGTGTGTATGTGAAGTACGTGCAAGACGCAAAAACGGCAAGGGATGAGGGTTGTATTTATACAAGTTTCTAGGTGGGTAGATATACATGTACATGTATGTGTGTGTGTTTGAGCTATACATACAAACGGCAAAAAGAAGAAAATCTCAAAATATGTATTATTGCAAAACTCTTAAAAAATCTAATGATACTAATGATAGCGGAAAGTTTATTAGATTGCAAAAAAAAAAAAACAGATTTGTTTTTGTTTTCTTCTTCGCTTTCGGAGTATATTTCATGGTTCCTTTGCAATTTCTAACCCCATCTTTGTTTTTGTTTTTCCGTTAATATTTTTTATTTTTGCTACACACCTTTTTTAGCTGCTTCATGCAAGCCGCTGAAAATATCGTCGTTGTTGTTTTTGCTGTTGATATTAAACTTTACCGTTTAGTTTTATATGTTTCTTATTCTTATTCTTTTCACATCCACACACACACACACAAACTCACATATAAATATATGATATACGGTGCATATATTTTTGCACATAGAATTTATCGATTTACGTTATGGAGTTTTTTTGCCTTCTTTTGTTTTTAAATATTTTCTTCATGTGAGATTTTTTGATGGCTATGCAAGACCATGAGATCTCATGCGTAATACGATTCGACTCCCGACATTCGTGTATTCCTTTGCCCGACTAAAAGATACATTCGACTAAAAACACAACATAATAATCATGCCTGCCCTTCTACATATACACATGCATATATATAACTGTATGCGTTTGTGCTTGTGTGTGCGTGAGTGTTGCTTCTTCTCTGATATATTGTTGTTGTTGTTTGTTGTTGCTGCGCTTGCTCATCTATGTAGCTAAACAAAAAATAACATAAACCCAAATGTATCTCAGTCAATTTTTTTTTTATTTTGTTTGCGTGCGCGCGCTCCAAAAATTTCACTCTTTGGATTTTCGCCGTGAGCCGTTGCTCCTCACTGGCGCTCACTTACGCTCTCACTTGCTCTCTTTCTCTGTCTCTCTCTCTGTCTGTCTGCCTATCGCATGGGGTATACTTATGCGTTTGCATGTATGTATTATTTCACATGCACGCGCACATTTTACAATTATGTGCGCGTGAGTGTGTGGCCGCTTGCGTTTTATCTTCTATTTATTTTATGCGGCGCGCAAAGAAATGCAATGCGCCCTGCCCTGGCTAACCAAACTTAAAACATGCACTTCTGTTGTTTTACTTAATTTTTACATTATAAACATACTTTTTTATTTCAACAGCGTTCCGCGTATTTTAAATATGGATGAGCGGATTGTGCGTGTTTTATATGCGGCTGCAAAGATTTTAATTCATGTTGCTACGCTTGTTGTTTTTGTTTAGTATTTTTCCGTATAATTTTGACCCACTTCTCGGGGATTTTGCTACGCTGGGGGACCAGGGCTCCTTTTTGTATTTTGCACTCTCGATATATTCAACCTTCACGCACGCATTTAAACATGAAACTGGATGCACGACATCGGTTCTGCTGCCCCTTTGGCTTGTTATTTTTTGTTATTGCACACTACATTGAGCGAGAGCATATGACACGAGCGCGTGTGCTTTGTGAGCGCAGCTGTTAACTAACAGACGACTATATGTTATGCATTATATTAAGATTAATCTACGGCCTATGTTAAATTTTCAGTACATAGTTTAACAGCAATCGATTATTTTATGGAGCAAATTCCTATGGCTTATGGCATACATATTTATAGCGCATTGAAACGTCGTATTGGATTTTAGTTGTACCGACACACAAAGAGAGTCAATGTTAAAGAACGTGAGAGAGCGAGCACGCTAACGGCGCATGTGGCGGTGGCGCGAAAATATGGCCGGTGGTGGCGAGCATTTCTCGTTGTTGTTGTTATTGTCGTTAGCGCTTCGTTTGTTATTGTTGTTGTTGTCTCGCCGATAGAAACAACACCCTTAAGGAACTTGTTTTCATCTCTCGCATTGCCTTTTGCACTGACAAAAATTTCGTGCTCACTGGCCAATGAAATGCTGCCCCAACGCCGGCTTCATGGAATTTGATGAGACAGTCGGACAGACATGCTCAGGTAGACGAGCGCAGGTGCGCAGCCCACCCGACGCAGGTAAGCAATCCAGGCGTCCTTTACAACACTAATTACACGATGCGTGTTGAACCGAGCCACAATGTAATTATGTACAGTGAAGGCCCTCTAGAGATTTTTATTGGAGTGTTTACTGTAGTCGTTTATTCGATTCGTCTTCTACTTTACATTCTATGTAATGGGGTGTTTCAGTCGCATATTTTAATACTGTAAGCTAAGCTTAAAATGTACTATACAGTATAACTGTATTTATAGGCGAGGGTAGCTTGAGCATTTTCTTATATACATATATTTAAATAACATAATTTAAATACAATTAAAGTGCTCAAACTACCCTCGTATAGCTAGCGGGATCAGCCAAATTCTAGCTCCTCAATTAAAACATTTTGCAATTTCTGGCGCACTCGCAGCTTTCGTCGCTCATCCAATCTCTGCAGGAAGGGCATCAGACTGAGCAGAAACATGCGATCCGCATCGTCTTGGACATCCTGTCCATTGGGCTCCGTATTGGTGGCAGCATCCATGCTGATGTACTTGAAAGGCAAATTGTGTAGAACTGTTGGCTTCGCTTGCTCCACCTCCTCGGTCTTTATACACGTCGTCTTCGCCTTGGACTGAGGCAGTTCCTCATCCTCATCATCGAGCACTTCTATGGTGAAGACACTTGGATCCGGTCGCTGTTCCTCCTCGTTTTCCGATGCAGCGTCCTCATCAAAATCATCATCGTTGAGCTCCTCACCCCTGCTGCTCTGCACATCTTCCAGCTTGACACGCTTACAATCCTGGAGCTGCTGCTGTTGTTGCTGCTGCTCCTCCTCGAAGAAGGAGCTGATGTCCGAGAAACTTGGCTGATGCAACTCTGAGTCGTAGCTGTCGCTGAGCTCACAGATCGGCTCTGTGGCCACAATGGGCTCATCATATTTAATTCTATTACAGACGTCCAAGATGTGATTGTTGTTCTCGGTCCAGTGTGTGGGCGGATGCTTCTTGAAATTGGAACTGGAGCCGGAGCCTCGCGTTCGCGCCTGCCTCATTATATTCTCATGCACCGCATGCTCCATGAAGCGCATGTCGTTGTAGAAGCGCCACGACGAGGGCGACTCATTCGATAGATTGTTGCGTATGTACACCTTACGGAAATTATCGCGCAGGTGTCCCCACTTCACGCGGCATACGTCAGCTGCAGGTGGGAGACAAAAGCAGTTTCAGAAGATGAATGAAAAGGATGTGGAAACGACCTCGCCCAGATGTCTGATTGACAACTAAGCCGCAGGGCAATATGACGTACAGTGAGCACTCGCTAAGGCTGGCAACTGATCTTTAAGGTCGTATACACAGTGTATACACGCTAAGGTGAACACAAGTGTGAATTCTATAATGTGAAAATACAGCTAGCAGAGAAAAGTGTAAGAAACCACAATACAGTGTGCACTCGCTAAGAAAAAAGAAAAGTTTTTAGCTACAGTGATTACTTACGTAAGCTCAAGTTTCATTCAAGATTAAACTAACGATAAAAACCAAATGTGTTCTTTCTATTGAATCCACACTGTACGTATGCAATTATTAAGCAAGCATTCCGACTCGCCATACTGAATGCGCACTGTACAAATACTCACGCACGCACACACACAGGTCTACGTACGTATTCAAGCGCACGGAAACCACAAGCCATGCACACACAGTCACACACACACACACACACACATATGTATATGCATGAGTTGAGCAATCAGAAAGCCAGCTTTGTTACCTGGCCAAATATGAAGAAAAACGTGGGCCGTTCGACTCACCTGGCAAATTTACATCCTTTCCGACTTCGAACCAAATGGGCGTAATATCGCTGCGCTTTTGGCCATTCACATTGGTGCGCAGCCAGAGGATGGGACGACGCGAGACTGCGGCGATGAGACGCTTCACCGTCTCGATGGGCAGCTTGGCGGTGTTGGTCAAGGCGAAGGCGCCGCTGGAGGGCGGCGAGGTGGATGAGGCCGATGACGCATTGCTGTAAGCCATCTCCATGGGGTCTGGTTGTGTGTGTGTGTGTGTGTGCTTGATCCGATCCGTGTGGTGAAGGTCCGATTCGCGCGGCTCAAGCGCTACACCAAGACTAAAAGAGCGCAGCCAAACAGACAAAACAGACAGCAAAAAGAAATATAAAGAAAAGAAAAACTACGGGCACGCCACACCGACCACGACAAACGGCGTACGGGCAACGGCGAAGACGCCGACGACGCAACCAGTTTACGTGCCTTTTGGCTGCGGCGAAGGCGCAATGCAAAGCGAATGATCGACAGATATGTATGTACAAATAGGCTAGAGCGAGAGAGAGAGACAATGCGAGAGTCAGACGTCAGTGAGAGCGAAAGAGCGTAAGCCAGCCGCGTAGGCAGGGCTCAGGCAGACAGGCTTTGCTCTAAAACACACACAAGAAGAAGAAGAACTCACCGGCCGACGCGTCGACGATAACGTCTACTATCCGGATGTTAAGCTTCCGCTGCCCGCTTGACGGCTGTGTTTACTGTCTCCTCTTTACGCTTTACGGTTATTAACTTTGCTTCGGCCGTTGCGAATTGCAAATGCGCTGTTATTGTACACAAAGAAGCCAACTGCAGAGGCTTAACCACGTAACCAGCAACTAGTTGTAGTTATTCATATTTTATAATATAAACCTCTCTTATCCTAGATAAACGCTCAACTTATACTCTCACCAATACACGAATATGCTGCACGCTGAGGATTGTAGCGTGCGCAGTTGTTGCGCTTTGTTTATTTTTAAACAAAACTGGATTTCGTTCGCTCGCTTACTACGGTCGGTTGGCTGGCTGGCTGGCTAAGCTGGAGCTGTGTGGCATGGAGCGAACCTGAACGTAAAATGTTCACGCTACGCCAGTGAAGCTAACGTAAAAACGAACGAACAGAGGAGCTGATGCACACGTAAATGTGCACGCCTCTCCATATATGTACACATACATACATATATATCTGTGTGTGTTTGCATATGTATATGTATAAGCTAGATATTTACTGTGTGTGTGTGTAAGTAGCATCGATACCCAACTAAAAACTTCGTTTTGCACGATCGTCGCTCGTCTGGGCCTGGCCCTGTTTTTTAATGCTATCTCCCATTTGGTTCTCTATGCTCGTGTGTACGTGCCGTCGCTTGTGTGTAAGTGTATTTGTGCGAAATTGCAAGCAAAGGCGAATTTGAGAACTTTCTGCGTATTTATTTTATCTGCCACAGTGCTTGACATTTGATCCTTTCAGCAGTTGAAGGAGTTCAAACAGCTGTTGAATCTTGTTTTAACTCAAAATTTATGAATAATTCAGAATGTATACTTATTACGCCATTCACATTAGCGACGAAAAATGCGAGTCTCTTACGTTATTTGCAAATCACGTACGCCGTATGACGTATAGAGTATGTACATATGTTATGTATTTGGTATGTCAGCAAATTCGTTTTTCAGCATCGCCACTCAAACAAAATATGGTTCAATGTTAAAAAAGAAGAGTAATATTTTGTGAGAGGTAGTTTTTGTTATTTCTTCGACATGTATATATATTTTTCTCTTTATACACATATATACATACATACATATATATATAGATAATATAATTTTATTATGAATGTTTGATTCTCTTAGCATTAATGCCACGCCCTATTTGCAGCAGCAGCCATCGTTGAGTCGCAAGCGCCTGCGCATTTGGCTCCAATGCTCTGCTCCCCATTTTCCCCGAAACCCCCCATGGGTTTCACTTTAGCTTAAGCTCTCCAACCCATTCTCTTGCTCCACATTGTCCTCCTCGAGAGTGAAGGAAATTTCTCGCTTGCGACTGGCTACAGTTGCTGTAGTGCCGCCCGTCATAATGGAATAGTTTTTCGTTGTGGATTTTCTGTTGACGCTCGCTGCTGGCGTCGCAGTCACCAATGCTGCCGCAGCCGACGCTGCTACTGCAGCATCCTTTTCCTGTGCATTTTCCAGGGCTACATTGCCATTGCTGTGACCATTGCTGCTGCTGCTGCCGCTGCTCGCTAGAGATGAGCAACTGCCATTTCCATTACCATTGCCGTTGCCATTCCCATTTCCGTTTCCATTGCCCTCTTCATTTATGAACACATCCATGTGATCAATGGTATCATTGAGCGCAAAGCTTTGATCCCGTCGCTCACTCTTCTTCCACAGGTAATAAAAGTGAACCAGTTCTCGCATGGTACGCGTGCGTACCTAAAAGAATACACATAGGATTCATCATTCGTGAAGCGCAAAATTGAACTGAATAATTTCCTATCAATAATCATTTTCTCTGTTATCGATATTAATTTTAACAATGTTATCACTCTTTACTTTTCGTCTTATAAAGCATTTATTACATTTACTAATTATGCTTAATTTGCAACTGATTTATGATATGAGCGGAAGCCTTAAAAATATATTATCGCTATGGATAACCTGTGATAAGACATGAGCCGGCAAGGCATAAGTCTTCGGAATAGCTAATTATTTTCATCCCAAGTTAAATGAGAAGGTATTTGGAGAACTCATAAATACACAACAAAACCTTTTCTATATAGTCCAATCTACACATCTCTTAGAGCACCCTATAACTGTTCGTATCCCTATGCTTTTGCCCTATTAGTTGCTTTGTCTCCTCGACCTTTACCTGGTTTTGCCTTATCTGATAGAAGTCCTTGCCAAACTTTTGTATGCCCTCCTCGAACTTTTGGCATTCCTCCTCCGACCAGCTGCTCATCGTATCGCTGAGGGGCAAGACATTCAAACGCTTCCGACGCAGTGCTTCCTTGAAATCGTAGCCACATTGCACGAGCAGATGCAGAGCTTGTTCGTTGTCCTTGACCACGGACTCCACATCGGAAATGGGCAGTGGCACATGAGCTGTAGCAGGAATAGGATCAGCAGCTGCAGCCGCAACAGGATTAGGAATGGCAGTTGGCGGAGCCTTCTCTTCCAGTTCATTTCGCTCAATTCCTTCGACGGTCACGCCCTCTTCAGCTGCACGCGTCTCCTGTATCTTGGCTAGATAATCCTCGACAGCTCGCTCGCTCACCTGGCTGGGCGCCCAAATCAATTGATCCTCGTTCTCATAGGGCAATATATCGGCCACATATAGCGCTAGTCCTTCAGGTATTTCTGCTTGATAGTCGGGACCAACCATGATGATCTTTTTATTATCATCCGAATCCGTTTCGCTATCCTCCTCCTGGTCCTCATCTTCGGCTTGTTCGAGCAGCATTTCCAGCGGAGTAACTGAAAGAAATGTGGAGTGTTGGAACAGATGTTATATAAGCTATGCCTAATCTCTGGTTCTCTTAACCTACAGCTTTTCAGTTCCTCCAGGGCCTGCTCCTCTGGGTATAGATCGAGTAAATGCGAACGATGTGATCTCTTCGGTAGCTCTGGTGGCAGCTCCTCCAGCTCCGATACAGATTCATGGAATTGCATGGGACTCACCGGCTCAGCCTGGCTAGTCTGTGCCTGTTGCTCCTGCTCAGTTTCCTCCAGCGATTTTTTAGGCGCACGTCGTCGCCTCTTGGTCGACATTGAGCCACTGCCTCCGCCACTACTGCTGCTGCTGCACGGACGCATAGTTGAAGCTCCCTCCATGCTGCCATATTTGGCCAGTAGTAGCTCAATGGGCATTTCACTCTCTGCACGCAACGTCGCTATCTCATCCTCAACATTGTGCGCCTCCAAATCTGCGAGCGCTTCCTCCTCGTTTAGGGTGGCCTCATCGTCGAAATCATTTACCATCATATCTACTGTTGGCTCGAATGTTGTGTCTGCCACGGAGGATGTTGGTGACATTGGAGGCGGAGGTTGTTGTGAGGTGCTACTGCTGCTGCTACAACTGGCCACGGCTGGGGATTTGCGTCGCTCACGCTTCGTTGGCGTTATTGTTAATTCGCGTCCCGCCATTGGAGAAAAAAATTTGTTTGCTCCTCTCCTGAGGTTCTTGCTCGAATGTCAGTTGTGGGCACCTTAAAAAGAAATTAACATTTTTCATTAATGTTATTTTACAGTTTCGTGTACGATATTTATAAGGTTGTGTAATTGCATGTCCAATTAGCAGCAGTCATATCGAAACTTAAACGATAGTCAACTGATAGTCAAAGAACTCATTTGGGGCTGTGGACTACTATGTAAATATACTAAGAGCAATTATTACATATTTTTAAATGTTACTTAAAATTTCTGTAGAATTTAGTACCAAATTAAATTTAACTTTAATTTAATTTAAGTAATTTTGAGCTAATATTTGAATTACGTTTCTATTGATTAACGATTTACGGATATTTTGAATTCATTACACATCTCTAAGTGATTTAGGTGCTGTGTTCGTTTTGCCAATGGTAACAGTAAATTTGTTGATTAAAGAGCACGATTTATTATACTTATACTTCTATTGTAGACGGAAAGTAAGCACAGTTACTACAATTCATTGCCTTAAAGACACTAGATTCTACAATCGTACGCATCAGTCTCTAACGATTATTTTTAAAAATACATTCATAACAGCACCATTGTTCGCTCAGCTGACTCTAACATTATTCGATAACACTTGGTTACAGTGATTAGAGTAAAACCTTTAGATTTTTAGTAGATATGTTCTATTTATATCAATAAAGACAATATAATGGTAAATTGACTATTTATTCAATCGTTACTTAATTACTGATTAGTAATCGATTTGAACACAAGAAGCCAAAACTATCGGTGTCCTCACATCACCAACTATAGAGTAGTTTCATTTGTTTATACTCGAAAAGTGGATGTCGCGGCTGTCGGTAAAGCATTACAGCTCTGCCTATTGGGCGCTCCGCGAAAGTGAAAGTTGAAAGAATAAATTGCAAAAAAAAAAAATTATGTAAAACTTGTGATAACATTTTTTTTTGCAAGCACAAATAAGTGAACTCGTGAGTTTTTGCGATTAATGGAGGCTGCGCCGGCTCCAACCAACAAAATAAAAACGACAACAACAATAACGAAAGAGCCAAGCGGCAAGGTTTTAAACTGAAAAATAAATAAAAGAGTCGGCGCCTTTAATGAAGCGCAACTTGAATCGTATGCTAAACAATTGAATGCAATCAGTTGTACATAGTAGGAATAGGAATAGCTAGCTTCTCTTTTCATTAATTGCCTTGCGGCTGCTTTGGCTGTGCGCCATAAAATCAACCCACAAAGGTGAAGGCACACACACACATATGCATAACTGTTTGTCTCTATGCTTGCATATCTGTGCGTGCACACACACACACACATTCATTTGCAAAACTCAGTGAATATAGCAAAATCATAAACATTTTAACAATTTTATTGATTAAGTTATATGAAAATTCAACTTAAGCCAATAAAAACCAACAATTCAAATCTAGCATGCGATGGAATAGTAAAAAATTGCAGTTTTGGTAAATCTATTTGACAGAAGACAAAAATGATAAGGGAATGAGGGAAAAACGCATTTAGTTGATTCGAACTACAGTATAACAGCATATAATGTAAAATTATTAACAGATATAGTAAACAGTATAATAGAGTAATTATATAACTAAATACTCTACTGATATTATTACACTATAGTTGGTTGGAATTATAGAGCTAGATCTGATATATATATATATCTATATATAGTACGAGAATAAAATAGTTAGTCAATATAACAGTTAGTTATATTACGTACATATGAGTATAACAGAAATACGTTATGACAGTATAGCAATATTTATTTGTCTCCCCGTATCTGTTACATTAATAATACGGAGCATAGTTCTCTTGCAGTATAACAGTGTAACAGTATAACAGTGTAATATTTGCTTTTTATATCAGTCAGTTGGAAATATTTGTTGGATTTATCTGTCTCTGCTTGGACGGCCTGGCAACATGTGACGAAGGCAGAGGTTAATTAAATGGCGTTACAACATCACAAATGAAAATAAAAGCAAAAGTAAAAACAAAAAGAAATAAATACTCGAACGGAATTTTAGTGGACTATTAAAATGGTTTTAATCCAACGGTACTTGAACTATTTGTGCTCCTGTTGATATACCTGGGACGAGCAGTTCGAAAACGGCCATCAGACTGGAGGCCTCACTCACGCTGAAGCGCATTTTTGCACGCAAAATTGCCTATAAAACGAATTCGATATTGAATTCGAATTCGAAATCGAAATCAAGATCGACTCTAGCGGCCATGCGAACTAAACATTTCATATTGATACTAATCGGTGTAATAATCGCAACGCTCGTTTTCATTGTCTTTGGGCCCGCTGGCGAACCGAACGATTCCTTCAAGCACATCGTGGTCCAGACCCATCAACAGCTTAAAGAGTTTCAGGTGAGTGTAAGCGAGGGTGGTAAACAAAGTTGAAAAAAAAAAATGTTAATACAGAAATTTAGTTTCTATAAAAAATTAATATAAATATAAATAAATCTTGTAGATATATATGTACCAGAAAATATTTTTTAACTTAACAAATTTATTAAACTTTGCTAGACGGCCTCCACATGGGTTTATCTCTGCTAATCATAAGCCAAGTCCCAATGCAACCAAACTTTGTTTACACGTACCCAGACAGTAGGAGAGGCAACAGTTGTTCTTGTTGGCGGGTTGTTGTTGTTGTTGCTGTGATAACATTGTATGCTTATCAAAGAAAACAGCAAAGAGTCGCCGACTTCATTGAGTAAAGCACTTGACTTATCAGCAGCTCTTAAGCTATATTTAGACAATACACTATATATATATTTATATCTCTTATATATGCACCTGATTTATAGACATTTAGCTATTTTTCGTATACATTAATTTATATTTTGATTCATTGGGAGTTTCCTCTACATTGACTCATGCGCTAGTTATCAATGATGTCAACAGGCGCTGGCCAATGTCAAGCTTCAAAGTCTCGGCTGTTTCTTGGCAATGGCTAATACGAGATGTCTGCCAATTGGCATCGAAATTTATTTACATAATCCTTGAACTGTGCGCTGGCTGATGCTGCACACGGCAGACCCTATCGTGCCCTGTAAAAGGCGTGAAGACTGGGCCTAAAGAGTTCGTATAGTATTTATAGACTAAAGATAACTCCTTAAAACAGTACGACATCTGCTTACAGGGTATTTCATATCGAAGTATATTCTGATAATTCACTCTATTCACGAATGCCTATGAAAGCAGGGTATGACACCTTCAGTTGTCACTTGTATATGGAAGAAAAATGATATCAGACAAGCTCTTTTAGATTACTGAGACCCAAGTACCTTTGTTAGTAACTCGATTTACAGGGTATTTTAAAAGTTTGTCACATGAAATTACCTTTAGCGCCGCCCAAAAGGAAGCTTTTAGCCAAATTGAAACAAGTCTCTGAATGAAGAGAGTGAGTAAGAGAGATAACTGGGCACTTCGGCTACTTGACTACTGTCCGGCTATTCAGCTGTCCGGCTAACAGGCAATCCGGCATTCAGCCATTCAGGCAGGGCAAACATGTAAATGACCCAACAGATATCATCATTTGTCGTTTGGCGTGCCTGCCAATGTCCATGCCAACGGCCTGACTGACCATCCGTCCTTCCGTCCGTCCATCATCATTTATGCCGGTGCGCCCACGGAATTCCTCAAGTTCCGTACGAAATTTAATAGCGACGAAGGCATTTAACATGCAAATTCCATATGAAAACTTTCTTTGTGCCTGCAAATAAACAAAACCCATATGAATACTTATGTATTTGCTTGCAGTGTGTGTGTAAATATACACTAGTTGGCAAAAGTAAACAGACACTTACACATATGTGAACGAATGCACTTGTAGTCAGAGTTTTGTGTACATAGACATAGAGCATACGCATATGATGGGCGAATGGTAATGATGTAGAAGTAGTGCGTATAAGTATGCGTACATGTATAGTTACAACTATCAGTATACGTATAGGTAGAGGTGTAGTGAATAGGTGACCATTTAAGCATATGTGAGCTATATATACAGTGATAGCTATAACTATACGTGCTTACAGATGAATGCGACTGGAAGACATAAGTATTTATTTTATTTATCCTTGTTATTTAATTTATTATTATTTATTTAATTTATTATTATTAATTTATGTTAATATTTACTTTATATATAGCACAATTTGATTGATTTGTGCACTTACTTTATAGATAATATTCAATATTAATTCTGATCATTTGTGCACATACTTCTGCCTAGCACTGCAATTACCACTGCCTGGAGCCGAGTTTTTGTTTGCCTTCATTTGGTGTGTTTTTGTGTGTGGCTAGAACGTTTATTGTTTACTTTAATTAGATTGCGGCAGCTACTTTCCGGCCTTAACCACAGTGGGCCATACCCCTTCCCATTTCTACTCCTTCACTTGGGTATTAAATATCATGTTTTAACTTTGAATAACATTTGAGCTCAATTTAGCTTTGGATTACATCAATGGAAAACATCAAGAAACTCGTACTACGAAGAGCCCATTATCTAAGTTGACTGACATTACTTATATCTGTCGAAGGAATATGTCTACATCAATCTTATCTAAATCTATCTAATCAAACGAAATCAATTTGCTAAATCAGGTTTTCCATACTCGTGAGTAAGAGCTTAACAATTTTGAGGGAACCAAACAGAAGAGATAAGAATTGCCTAGCTCTCTCGATTTGCCTAACATACAGTTCCATTAGCCCATATGTATATATATGTATAGATATATACATATGTAAAAATGAATATTTACGATTATTGTTACGGTTATCTATTAGTAGAGGGCGCATGCATATCTTTCCTATGTGTGTGCATAGGCATTAGTAGAGTGAATAACCAAAAGATATGAAGGAGCTGGGCAGAGTGAGTCACAGGAAGTGTTTGAGAAAAAATAAGATCAGAATTGCATAGAAAGGCAGTTGAGTTTCTTTTAATAATGGAGTTGATATTATTTTATATATATATATTATATAGAGAAAAGGGAGTCAAAAAATGAATGTACAGAATGAAAATATAAGAGAAGAAAAGAGGGCGATGGCGAGAACGAGAAGAAACAACATATGGGAGAAAAGAAAGAAGAATGAAGACCCAAGAAAGAAGAAAGAAGAGCAATGAATACAGAGTGAATAAAGTAAATAGAGAGGATTGCACATTGCACTCTGAAAAATTGATTGAGGGGAAAGAATAAATGAAAAACTGAAGACAATGCATTTATACGTATATATGCAATATATATAATATAATATAAATATATGTAAGCATCAGCTTTTCGCAGAAAAGTTTTATGTTTTCATTCTGTGAGCACCTTTCGTTATTTGTTTGTTTGTTCAATTTATTGAACAGAGAAAATATACAGAATCTGCATTCTTCAATATAAATGTGTGTATACATATGTGCACATGCTTGTGGTTGTGTGTGTGTGTGTGTAATTGTTATACATGTGATTGAGGTCTCTGCTGTTGCTCTAAACTAGTTCCCACCGTCTCAGCACAGAGAGCTCATTGTATTTGATTTCATTTGACTGTGTTTGGCATCGTATCTTAACTGGTTTTAGTCGAGGCAGAGTTACGTGCGATAGGTCGTGTTACAATTACAGTTTTATATTATATATATAATGCGCGTATTATACTAAAAGAAAATATAATACAACGAGGTTTGTTGATTAAAATTTAATGAACTAAATTCATTTGAATTGTGTGGGTAATGCGGGGATATAAATGGGGCTGGCTCAAAGTCTTATACAGATCAAATGAGTCAGATCGCTTCGGCTCCGTTATACTCTTATACTCTTAAAGAAAATTACTCTGATAGTAGACTGACATGATTAGATAGACCCATTTGCTAGATTATATATATTTACATATTGTCAATACATTTTCATGCAAAAAAGCCCACTCTAATATGCCCTCTAATACCCATTGATGAGTATCAATATGTATATACGCCGCTAGATCTGCCAGCCCCCTTTTGAATTGCCAATCGAAATGGGCTTTAAGCGGCTTTCCAGCGCTCCATTTGGCGCCTCCTTCAAGTTGTTGACAAAATGTGCAGCCGCAAGTGAAGGTGCTGCAAATGATATACGATATATCGTCAAGTATGCAGCTTGCAAACTACTCACGCAAAACGATAATGATGATGATGATGGTATATGTATATGGAAAATTGTAATGGGTATCATCAGGGTTCTAGCTGACGTCAAGGTGTAAAAAGTCGCAGCTGCCCACCAAATAGGCCAGGTGAATCGTCCCCTGATATACTCTATAAAAGAGTATATACATTTCCTTATAATTTCCATATACATATAATCTCAAAACTTTCCAAAAACATACTACTATTTAGGTTTGGATACGTAATTGAAAGTCTTTAAAGTGTAACTAATTATATACCTTTATAGCTGTAACAAAAAATATACCTGTTTATACCTGTAATTGCAAAAACCATTTGCAGTGGGAAAAAACACACATGTTCTCTAAATCTGTTAGAAGTAGTTAAAAACAAGTGTTATATATATGGTATAAGCATGTGAATGTACACACCTATATCGTATATATATATCACACACACTCATATATATATATATATATATATATATATATATGTATAGTAAATCGTTTGGCGCTCAACCATGAGGGTTGGCATTTAGACTTTTCAATGGAAAATGCTTTTCATAATTCATTTATTAATTTTAGCTTTTGGGTTTTTGATATATACACGCTCATAGAGTAGAATAGAAGAGAGTATATTGGTTTTATAGAGTGTATCTAAATAATTTTCTTACATCTGCGAGTATATCATATGTGGTATATAGTCAATGGCATATCATAAATGGATTGTCGTACATGTCATATCGTATATTACCTTATCTTAAATTGAAGCTCGCTCTGCATGTGCGACTTTGGTGTAGAGGCGGAAGAAGAATTACAAATTTACCTGAAGTATACTAGCCTGAAATTTTAAGGCTTGCATACATAGCTCGGATATATCGTCGCATAAACAATATATAACCTGGTGAGCTGGTTAATCTCTTGTTTCAAATTGATACCAATCCTCAGTGCTCTTTTCATTAAAGTTTTCTATAAATCATTTAATCAAGACACTCTGTTAAACTCGATTTCCTGTTTTGAATACCATTCAAAGAGTTTATTTTCAATGCATCTAATCTTGAATCTTAATCATTTGTTAATTTTAAATTCTGAAACGTTCTATTAGCTCTAATCTAATTTAATTGATATCCAAGTCCATTTGGCCACTTAAAGTCGTCTAATGTCTAATGTAGGAAGTTTAACCCGTGAACCCTGAACTCCGGCTGACATCAGTTAATTGCAGGGCTCGCTATTAAGTGTGTCGTCTCGATGTATGTGTACATATATATTTATATGTACATGTACGTTTGTATGTATGCATGCATTTCGCTCGATATTCTTCAATAATTGAATATAATATCTCACAAATGAGCTTGTGATGACCTAGAGAAAGAACCCATTGGCCTAGACTGACATATATACCTATAGATATATATATATATATACAAGACACCTGAAGTATAGTCGAGAACCGACCGACAGCTACCCTGGTGAAACTCGGCCTTCTTTTAATAGAAGTTTCATCAAGGTTAACTAGAACTCTCACATACCCTACTGAACTTTACTTGTCTGACTCTCACCAGGTCTTATCGAGGTCTTTCGCCAGAAATTTGCTTGCTTAACTCCCACAAAGTGAACTCACAGTTGCTCCTGGTAATTCGTTCTTCTGCATAAGCTACTGGGTATGCTGTGGCTATCAAAAGGCGGTTAAAATTACGCTCAAGTGACATTTGATATATATGCTGTGTGGATCCTATTTCCGGAAGGCCTTCAATTGAACTGTTGTTGGTGGAAATGTAAATAGCTGCCGCAGCGTCGTTTTTCTACTGATTTCCACTGTAAAAATAAAAAGTTGTTAGTTACATAAAAACATTTGAGTGAAAAAGAAAAAAAAAGAAGAGAGACAAGAGACAAAGTATTAAGGATGATGAATGAGAGAAGATGGTAACATGAAAGACAGAAAAGAAAGAGTTTAGGAGACATAAAAAGGAAGATATAAAAGAGAAATAGAAAGAATATTTTAAAGAGAAGGAAGACATTAAACGAAAGATAGAATCTATAAGCGAGCTGAGAGAAGGCAGCAGACAGAGAAGAGAAGGCAAAATAGTGAAAGCTGAAGATAGGAGATATAAAAGCAAGAATTAAAGATAACAGAAGACACAACAAAGAAAAGCCTAGAGAAGAATGCACCAAGGCAGCACAAGTCGTTGAATACTCAATGGCGCCTACTATCTCTTATTGCCTCTACCCATTTCTAAGCTTTCTCTCCCCTTTATTCTACTTTTTCCTATTCTCAGCTCCGTCGTAGCACTCGTAACCCTCGTAGGTGCCATTAGGCACATGCGGCTGCCATTTCGAGTCACGCGCGACCTGTACAAATGGAATTTCGTATTAAAATTGTCGCTCACGTGTTAAGGACACTTTCAGTTCGAATGGCAAAGCCTAAATACACTACCTGAGATAGGTTAGAGTATATATAGGGTATATATAGAGTGAATGATATATCTATAGATATCCTCAAGGTAATATTTGACTGAAAGACTTGTCTTATGATTTTGCTTAGGAATACACACTGTTTACGCTTGGCTATAATACCCTCTGTTAGTGTATTACAGAGATTATATGGCGCTGCGTGTCACTTGGCCCATGTTGAGCACCGGCCAAAGCCCAGCGCCTGCCTTGCTTTTGACTTTACACAAATAATTTGCTTTAGAATTGTTAAGTGCCCAATTAAAGCAGGTTTCAAGTCCTTCTCCCTCTCTCCCTAGTTATATAAATTTTTTCTTGAGTACGTAACTTGAACTAATCGTAAAACGAAAATGTTTTTGTTGGCCAAAGTTTTGAGAATTTCAATTTATTTTCTAATCTCATTGAACTTTTCTGCCTGGCATATGTAATATAGATATTCGATTAAATTTTCTAGTTGATTGCCTTTGAATTTAATTATATTATTATTACTTTTCTCTTCTATCACTTGTAATTTTGAATGATGACGAAAATTTTTCAAAGGTTTTTTTTTCAAGTCTTAATGCTCTGCAACAATTTCTCTTTTGATCCGATTGAGTTTCTATTCTATAAGATCTCTAGATACAACAAATATTCTTCGAGAATGCCTCATATTCTTGAAAATCTGGAAAGCTGATCTCAAACTGAGCTCTACAGAAAAAATATGAGCTTTAAATATCCCAATGTGAAATATTTTTTTTCTAATTTCATATTTTTTCTGTAGACCCCATTTCTCTGAAAATCTTAGTTTCTGACGGCATTCACAAAATCTTGAAAGCTGATCTTTCCATCGTTATCCGCATCGATCTCTTTCATCATATCATTGAAATCCTCGTCGGAACATTTTTCGCCCAGTTTGTGCATAACAGCCCGCACCTCGTTGGCTACTATGAAATTATCTTCGTCACGATCAAACACTTTGAATAGCGCCCTGAGAGTTTCAATTTTGTTCAGGCCCTCCATGCGCTTGGTCATCATCATTTGGAACTCTTGAAAATCGATATCACCATCCCCATTTATATCGATGTTATCGATCAGATCGTAGAGCTCCGCTTCGGTTGGGGAATGGCCCAACGCCCGCATCGCGAGACCCAATTCTTTTACCGATAGTCTCCCTGAATGTAGCGTATCTTGCGCGTCAAATACCTCCCGTAGCTCGTTCAGCTGATCTTCCTTTAACGTAAATGTTTCTCCCTCCATTATTTGACTGTTTTTTATATATTTATTATTCTTTATTTATTTTTTTTTTTTTTGTAGTGTTTTGTGTGTTTTGTATTTAAGATGTGATGAATTGTTTGTATCTAATACTTGAAAACATTTTTACAAAGCACTCTAGATTAGAAAAAGAATCGTATTCTCTGCTAAACCTGATTATTCAATATAAATATAATTTGAAAGCCACTGAATCGAAAGTAAAAATTCAATAAAAGAGCATTGGGTCATGGCATTTTCAAACCGTGCCTACCGATCATAGCGTGTTCACTCTCTCTCCCTCAGTTCCTGGCGCCATTGACAAAATCTTGAAAGCTGATCTTTCCATCTTTATCCACATCGATCTCTTTTATCATTTCATTGAAGTCCTCCTCGGCACACCTTTCGCCCAGACTCTCCATAATAGTTCGCATTTCGTTGGGTATTATGAAATGATCGTCGTCGCGATCAAACAATTTGAATAAAATCGTCAAGTTCTCGATTTGGTTCATGTTCTCTATGCGTTTGGTGACCATCAGTTGGAACTCGCTGAATTCGATCTCGCCATCGCCGTCCATGTCGATTTTCTTGATCAGATTGTAGAGCTCCGCTTCGGTTAGGCTGTAGCCCAATGTACGCATTGCGATGCCCATTTTCTTTCCCGCTATTTTCCCTGTATTCTGAGGATCGTGTTCGTCGAATGCCTGCCGCACCTCGTTCATGAGGTCCTCGGGTAGTGTTATTGGTGCTCCCTCCATTGTTTAGTGTGTGTGATTTTGTTTTTTGCTTTTTTTTTTTTTTTTGGAATTCGTGTTTTGTGTTCTGTATGCGAGAAGTGTTGAGTGAGTAATAGCTAATATTTGAATACAAAATAAACTAGATTAAAACAAAAGGGCTACAGTTGAGGCAGGTCGACTAGCATATACCCTCACTGTGCGATTCTAAATAATTTTAATGCGATATGAATCGATGGTGTAAAAGTACAAATTGAAGAAAAAATATAAAAACAGAAATAAAATTGCTTGGGGATCGTGGAGTATCTTCAAGTTGCGCAGTGCTCGTGTTGAAGCCTTTTAAATTTCTCTCCTTTAATTCCTAAAGCCATTCACAAAATCTTGAAAGCCGATCTTTCCATCGTTATCCGCATCGATCTCTTTCATCATTTCATTGAAGTCCTCCTCGGCACACCTTTCACCCACTTTGTTCATGAGAGTTCGCATTTCGTTGGGTATTATGAAATTATCTTCGTCGCGATCAAACACTTTGAACAGAGCCCTTAAATTCTCGATTTTGTTCATGTTCTCTACGCGTTTGGTGATCATCATTTGGAACTCGATAAATTCAATTTTGCCATCGCCGTCCATATCGATTTCCTCGATCAGTTTGTATAGCTCCGCTTCGGTTAGGCTGTAGCCCAATGTACGCATTGCGATGCCCATTTTCTTTCCCGCTATTTTGCCTGTATTCTGCGGATCGTGTGCTTCGAATGCCTGCCGCACCTCGTTCATGTGGTCCTCATGTAGTGTAAATGGTGCTCCCTCCATTGTTTAGTGTGATTTTTTGTTTTGGAATTCGTGTTTTATGTTCTGTATGCGAGAAGTGTTGAATGAGTTATGGTTAATATTTGAATAAAAAACAAACTAGATTAAAACAAAAGGGCTACAGTTGAGGTAGATCGACTAGCATATGCCCTCACTCTGCGAATGCTGCCCAAAATTTTAATGCGATATGAAACGATGGTGTAAAAGTAAAAATTTATGAAAAAATATAAAGCAGTGATATAAAACCGTTTGGGGTTCATGGAGTATCTTTAAACGTTCACTCCTCCTGATCAAGCCTTTTAAAATTCTATTAATTTCTGAAGCCATTCACAAAATCTTGAAAGCCGATCTTTCCATCGTTATCCGCATCGATCTCTTTCATCATTTCATTGAAGTCCTCCTCGGCACACCTTTCGCCCACTTTGTGCATGAGAGTTCGCATTTCGTTGGGTATTATGAAATTATCTTCGTCGCGATCAAACACTTTGAACAGAGCCCTTAAATTCTCGATTTTGTTCATGTTCTCCACGCGCTTGGTGATCATCATTTGGAACTCGATAAATTCGATTTCGCCATCACCGTCCATATCGATTTCATCGATTAGATCGTAGAGCTCCGCTTCGGTTAGGCTGTAGCCCAATGTTCGCATTGCGACACCCATTTGCTTTCCCGTTATTTTCCCAGTATTTTGCGGATCATGTGTCCCGAACGCCAGACGCAACTCGTTCATTTGATCTTCGTTCAGTGTAAATGCTGGGACCTCCATGGTTTCGAGTATTTATATATATATTTGAATGTAATATTTTGTGTTCTATATTCGAAATGTGATGAAGGATTATAGTATACTGCTTAATAAAAAGCAAACTCGATATTTACTTACAGCCGTTTCATGCTCGATCACGATGGGATGAGAGTATATTGGTTTTGTGTAAATTTGTGGGTAGTTGTTATACCAGTAAAGAGATTGGAAATTCTGTATATCTCATCCCATAAAGTGTTGGGATTCTTTATATGCGCACAGCTAAGACGTTGCAAATCGATAGTCAGTTCATTCCAGAAAAAATTTCCTGAATGTTGCGACTAACTGCAAGTAGTCGAATTCAAAAGTTATTGAAAGTTAAAGGGAGAACAATCTAAATTTATTATATATCTTATATATATATCTCTATATATTTATACATTTTCAACATACATATTTGTAATATATATATTTGAGCTTCCTCTGCAGGGTCGATTTCTCAATATTTAAACTAGTCTTGGTATCAATGTGATAAAACAAGAATCATGCAAATATTGAGCAAACGCTCCCGAAATAATGCCTTCAGAACCATGGCCATATATGGCCCATACGACTACCAATCACATTTGGTTGGTTAACATGTTGACGAAATCCTCAAAGTTCAAGACGCCCTTTTGTTCGGTGTCTCCCTCGCGTATCAGTTCGTCGAGTGCTTCTTCGGTCAACTGGATGCCGATTGCTCCGAAAATCTGACGTAAATCTGTTGACGAAATAACGCCATTTTTCCCTTTGTCAATTAGACTGAAGACCATCTTTAGGTCTTCGGGATGATCTGTGTCCGATAATTTTTGCAATAATGTGCTCACAAATTCCTCAAAATTCAACGTTCCGTTGCCTTTCATATCGGACTCATTGATCATATCCTGCAGCTCCACATCGCTGACGACAGCTCCCAGAGCTCGCATCACCACGCCCAGCTCTCTGTACGAGAATTCGCCTTCACCGTCAGCGTCAATCCGATTGAAGAGCTCCTGGAATATGGCCAATTCAGCATCTGTTAATTCATCCATTTTCGTTGAGTCTTTTTAAATTTTTTTCTTATCTTATTTTATATTTATTTATTATTTTTTAATAATTAATTATTCTTTTATTATTATTTATTTTTTCATAAAAATGTTACGTTTTTATTTTATTTATTTATTTATTATAATAATTAATATTATTCAAGTAATAAATTAATTATTATAATAAATATTTATTATATATTTTATTATTTAATATTTTTCTTTCAATATATAAGTATATATTATTATTTTTTATTATTTTTAATTTTTTTTTGTTTTTATTTAAAAAATATATATTTTTATTTCATTGTTATTTGTTTTTAATCTTTTTTTAATGTAATATTGTATTTTATGTTTTAAATATTTGTATTTGTTGTAATGTTAATTTTTTATTGTGTTTTTGTGTATGTATATATATATTTTTTTTTAATATATTTTGTTGGATTTTGTCATATTTATTTATTTTGTTGTTTTCTGTTTTGTGTTTTGTGTAGTAATAGTAAATTTTTCTACACGTGTCAATTAGGAAAACTTGTGAACTCATGAAACTTGAAACATGTGCTACTGCTATAATTATTATTATTGTTGTATATATATATTTAATAGAATCAAATCAAAGTTCTTAAATCAGAGTTTCGATATGGATTTTTATGGATTTTATCATTCCCTTAGCGTTAAGATCACTTTTTCAAATGATCAGTTTGATCTGAGTTAACCAATATTTATTTAATCTAATTCATATAAATTCTGCCTAGTCACTGTGCAGAGGTATTTCCTGTTGGCATATGCGAGAAATCTTTTTGGTTTTGGGGTCGCTCCCATTGACAAATAGAGAAAGAGTCCAAACATAATAACACCAAATTCGATTCACAATCATTGTGTTGCCCGCCTAAATTGGTCCCTGTGGGCGCCATCAACAACTGCTGTCGTGGTTTTTTCCGGTGATACCCTGGAATCCACTCAGAATGTGGGTATATATGACTATTTTAAAAAGATGGCTTACCTGAACCAATAAATTATAGAAATTAAATCTATTCAGCTGTTTATCCTATTGTATAAGAGTATGGGCATTAAAGCATAGAAGTATAAGAAGTGTATACTTTATATATATGTTTTCTATTCATCTCCAAGAGTTTGAGTCATGAAATTGGATGTATAGAATCTCTGAATAATGAACGAATTTCGAATATTTCACTCTTTTTATAATTCCAATAATATCATTATAAATCAAAAGCTCGTACATAGTTCAGGATATCTTCTAGTCAGGTATGCCTGTCTCCCACTTGTCTTTTTCTTTCTCCTCTAGAATGTCTATTGAGGGGCGTGTCATATGCCAGTAAAGAGTTCTGGCCTCTGGGTTTTCCTTTTATTTTTTTCTTGCCACCCAGTCCACAAGTGAAATTAGCCTGGCTATGAAAGCCCACGTTCTAGGATGGTCGCATGACAGCTTGACATCCGCCATCTGACCTCCGAGCCCCCGCCCCACATTTTAGATTCACCTTCTGCTGCGCCGCTTGTGTGTGTCTCTGTGTGTGTATCTCAAGGCTCCTTTAGCTTGAATCATGCCTCGCGTCAATTTCAAGCTGATTGAAACTTATGAGAAAAAATGCAAAACAAATTTCGTATCTCGATACGCGTTTCGCTGAGTTTAAATATGAGCTCTATAATAAATGATTAAACCCTGATAAGTAAGTTATTTGAGTCTATCAAATATTCAATTGAAAGTATAAGCTAATGAGACTTTGGGTCCAATCAGCAGGGCGGAGTGCTTATCTCTTAACTTCGATCCAGAGTCAACAGACAGGGAAGAATACTTATCTCTTTTCTCGTCTTCTTCCGTTCAGTCACATCTCTTGCCCTCTCCACGCGTCTCTCTCTTTGTCTTTTATATACAGTATACAATAAAGGCCCCTATAAATATATAATTTGAGATTGTTTATGAAAAATATGTAGAATGAAAAGAAATTACATATGCGAGGGCAGTCTCAACAGTTGTCAAAGTAATCTTACCTCGTTCATGGTTATGCCGTCTCTAATGCTGATTTGTTTTTGTAATTTTCTAGGAGAATCTGCGCGTTGGACTGGAACGTAAAAAGCTCGAGCTCGATCCAAAATATTTGCTGCTCTTGGGCTTCACATCGCCGTTGGGCACCAAAGATGATGCGTCACAGCAGCCGGCAGCAGCACAGCATAAGCAGCTGCAAACAGATGTGCCTGTTACACCGCAACGGGAGCTGCAGCAGCAGCAGCAGCAGCAACAGAGGCGGCAGCAGTTGATGACAAGCAATGGGCAGGCGGCTGAGCAGGAGCTGCTGCTGCTGCAGGTGGGGCCAAAGAGCCAACGTAAACGGATCACGACGCCGTACAACAATACCAAGTCAAATTTCACCATAGTCACCTACGTGCAGGAGGGTCAGGTGTCCTCGGTGATACTGTTAGCTCAGAATATCGCAGCCAAGCTGCCAAATGAGCCGCTGCTCATCTACGATCTGGGCGTGTCCGAGGAGCAGCTGCGTCCCCTCAACGCCTGCTGCAACAACAGTCGCTGCGCCGTCATCACCTATGACCTGTCGGAGTTTCCGTCGTTTGTCAACGACCAGCGAACCCATGCATATCGTCCAATTGTGATAAAGGATGCTCTCATGAGAGCCAAATCGATATTGTTTGTCGAGAATAATATGCGGATTCGTGGCAGCTACCGGGACTTGCAGCACTTGCAGACCCGCGCCCTAGTCGCCGGCGTCTTGGGTTGGAATACCCCAACGGCCGTCTCCTCACGCACCCATCCAAAGATGTTCGATTACTTCGAATCGGACGCTGAGAATTTCATATTCCTTCGCATGGTTGATCTCGACGTTGTCTTCTTTGCGGATACTCTCTTCGTGACCGAGAAGATCATGTTGCCCTGGTTGAAGTGTGCTCTGACCATGGAGTGCATCGATCCAATTGGTAAGTTCTTCCCTCTACTAAATTGCCCAGAGAATTGACTATATCTAAGGGTAGGCTCTGGTTAAAAACTAAACTTAAGTTTATTTCATGCTCATTCAGAAAGTGCAGAACGGGCATATTGGTTGTTCTTTGCCATATCCTTACCTCTGTACGTATGCGAGCGCACAGAGGCTTAAGTGGATATATGCAAATGGAACAGCTCTAATTCTAGTTCTAGGGTATAATGGATTTTATGATTTTTGTGAGTTTCTCATAGATCTGATATAAAGAAAAATATAAATGTATATATAAATATATCGCTCAACGGGTGTATTAGCTTTATGCTTCTTTTTAAATCAAGTTATAATTTCCTTTGAAAAGTATTTTTTTTTTCTTTTTAATTTTCATTTATGTTACGAGCGAGTATTAGGCAGTCCTTCATAGTTGTTGCCCTTAAGTATGCTGTCATTAGCCGGTAGGGAAGTCTCCTTCGCTCGCTTCCTGCAACTGTCCGCATATTATAGTTGTCAATCAATGTCGCATTCATAACCCACAATCTCACCTAATGACCATCATTTACAGCGCATTTAGTTGATGATATCAAAACGTGTCATATATATATATATATATATATATATATATATATATATATATATATATATATATATATATATATATATATATATATATATATGAGCAGACATAATTGGAGTCTTTCAAATCCCCAGTCAGAATTGAATATTTTGTTAATGGAATAAAGCAATTAAGGCAGCAATAATGTTATAAGGCAGAAGCTGCTCACATTCAATCAATTTTTTTATCACAAAAAGGGCAGACCTGACTGGATAGACACCTTGTAAAATGTTCTTGCTAAATGAAATAACAATTGATTGATATTTTGCCAACTCCCTTCCGTTGTTTATATATAAGAGAGTCTATATACCAAATTGTAGAACCCTTTCTCTTCTGCATAGTTATTTTAAGATAACTAGATTAAATACCACTGTACTCTTATACTATAATAGTATTATACTCTTATTGTGTACTTTATTCTCATTGTCTTAGACGCATACAGGCATACAGGCTTAAGCTCATGATTCTAGACTCGTAGCCCTCCCAGGCTTATATTGTTATACTCTTAATCTCTTATAATTTTATCATATTCATTCTGTTCGCTTCGGATACTCTCATGGGATGAGGCCCAACTTTTTAGCATATTTCCTTGAATTGACAACTCTTGATAATCTTAATCACTAAAATGATCGGACCCAGAACAAAATGTCGCACGATCATCCACCAAAAAAGTGGCAAATCGGCGCGGATATTCGTTGCAGCAAATAAATACTCGTTGGGCTCAATATTGTACGCATGGCGAGGACAGAGCATCAAATGGGTATCGTAGATGATATACGAGGCTTCTAAGATGCAAAGGGCAGTGCTCAGTACTTGATAGAAGATGTTCAGGAAGTAGGCCAGCAAGAGAAAGAGTCCAAATATGAAGCAGATAATAATGACGCCTTTGCCAAGGGTAAAGCGAAGTCTTTGCTGTTTGGTGAACAAAGTGAGGAATAAGAGCATGGTTATAAGTATTACAGGGTATAGATGGACCTGTGAATAGATAAAAGATAATTATATATAGATGTAGATATGTACGTTCTACTCACCCAACGTGATTTCTGAATATATATTAGATAAACAGATCTGCTAAACAACGTTGTAAAGGCTGTTGCCAGATATACAAGATATTTGTATGGGGCTCCTCGACGCCAATCCCGGAACTTATAGATCAAAGCAAAAAATACCATTGAAACTATGAAATTCGATGCGCGCAGATAGAGCTCAGCTCTTTCTATATTAAATGATAACACAATCTCCGAGCAGGGTATGCCGCATGCAACTTCTAGCTAAAAGATATATTTATGTAGATTACATGATTCGGCATATAGCTCTAATTTTACCATTAGAAGCAAATAGACGCGACGCACAAAGCGACGTCTCAGCTGTGGATCAGCTATATCGAAATGGTAGCTACGTCCCTTTCGGTCGTCATCCAGCAGCTCGCACTGTATGCTAATATCTGCTGAAGATATATTAGATGATATTGTATAAATAAATAATAATAATATTTATGGAGTTAATACCTGATTTTGCAGCCATTGTACGTTTTGTTCACTTTCTAACTGAATTATGTGCAATTAAAAAGGCTTAGCCGAGCTGATTCCGTTTTCTGGCAAAGTTGGTAATCACTATTTGCAGATGCCCTGTAGAGAATATAAATAAAAATGATTTTTTTTGTAATTTTAGATAGTCTAAAAGGAACTCAAAAGTAGAATTATATAACTCTTATATTAAATTACATTTAAAAAAGAATTTTTATAAGAGTTCTCACCTTGAGAAGCGATTGACTCTGCTCTGCCTGCACATATACCCCTTTTCGGTGTACGCCCAATGGGTATACAAATTAGTTGATAATTGTAAATGTATTTTGATTTGATAATTGTCTATCTAATTTGTATCTATTATCTTGTATACTCGTATCTAATGGTATAGGTGCCCAGTCGAATGGCTGCAAGTTCAACAAAAAACCACTTTATCGCTATTCGGGCTGTCATGGCTATGACGCGTCCGCTTTCAATATTGTGCTTGGTCTCACTTGGCATCTGGACGACACGAAATATTCATTATCAAGCGATGGCACCAAAGAGAATATGTTCTACAAGGAGACACTGGAGCAGGCGACCAAAATATTGGAGAGTCGTCGCCGCAACAGCAGCGATACATCCGATCATCCATTCACGGAGGACTGAGCATTTGCTATATATATGTTGACTATCTAGATATATGTATATGTATTGATTTGTATATAAACCCAGACTCAGGAGACGGATGGATAAAAGAGAAGCAAACAAAATCTAACTACTTATACTATATGCTTATAGACTTTATTGTTTAGGAAGCTTGTCATACGAGTCAAGAGAGAATATGTTCATTGTATAGATGTGATCATATATATGGTTATCTATATATATGTCATCTGACCAGAGCAGCAGCAGCTTATGCCTTAGTTACTTACTTTTTCTGTTTAAATATTAACAATAATATATATATATATATATATATATATATAAATCATGTATGTATTGTAAAAACCCCTGCAAAATGAATAAAAATTATTTTTATATTATTTATGTAAATATATATATTTAAATATATATATATGTAACAAAAAGATGAAATATGAATTATACATACACTTTGTGATTGTATTTGATAGTTACACACATATGCATACATAATCAATACAACTTAATATAATTACATTTACTAAATGTACTATATATACATAGAAAAATGAGCCAAAAAAAGAAGAATAATAAAAACCCTTAGCTTAAAATAAAGGACAAAAAGTACAACAGAAAACAAAAGAAACAACAAATCTGCTCAACCAGAAATTTGCTGAACTTCTGTTTTAATCTTTCTCTAAGTCAACTCAGCGATTGCTTCTGCCATGGCGCTTCAATATAATTCGGATTTCTATTGCTTGGATGGAGGTCTATCCCTAGCGTCTTTGCTATTATCCTGCGTTTTTCTCAATTATGAATGGCACAAGTGAGGCTATCACTCAAATTTCTTGAGCTTGGCTCTTATAGTAGACGAGTTATTCTTATTTTATATGTTTTAAATAAAATATACGCTTAGTACAAAAACAAGTTTCAATTTTAATTCATCTCTGCTCTACCAACGGCTTCAAGAGATGGGTATTATTTGAGTAATATTTTTTTAGTGATGGGATATTTACATGTTTATTTGAATTTGCCGCCTTTGGTAACTGGTAATATTAATCTTGTTAAATAAGCAAAAATGTATTTCTTGTAAGGAGCTCAACCTTATGGTGACTTATGAAAAGTTTGCAATTTATTTATTTATTCTTCAAGCAAAAAAAGGCGATAGTTGGCCAACTACTTATTAAAGTAAGCGCGACTTAAAGTTGTTCAACTTATTTAGTGATGGACAGTTTCGATAGTTTTTTAAATTCACCGCTATTGCAAAAGTGGTAAGAACAATAAATATTTAAAAATATTTAGTCCCAGTAAATAATTAAGCATTAATATATTTTTGTTGCAATTCATTCCTTGACTTAAACAGAGAACTGTTTTTTGTTACACAATCCGAGCGCAAAAACTTAAATACAAATGCTCTACAAAAGATAGAAACTCACCTCAGTTGACACAAGTGCAGCAAGCAGAGAGCGGCTTAAGGTGTAATCAGTATAGCTGAAGCCACTCCAATTGGAACAACACAAAGCGGAAAACAAGTTTGGGATCCATTGTGTACAAATAATAAGACTATAAGAAAAGTAAAAGGAAGGTTCGCGAGTGTACAACTTGAAATGATTGTAATTACGAAACTTTTAAATATACTGCTGATTTTTTTATGTGCACAGCATAAACTAATCAGTGTCAGCGCATATGATCCAAATGATACCAAAATAGTTGAGTGTTGCCTACCGCCTGAAGGGATGTTCGAGGCCTTTTATCCTCGTGAAGTCGAGGGCATACCAAATAGCGCTTCTCGTCCAGCTCACGGGCATGGGAGTTTCTTTAAGCACCGCAATCCTGCCCTGGTGGACACGAAGAATGCAGCTGCTTATGGCTATCGCTTTGATGGCAAGCGGCGATTTAACTTCGATTAGCATGTAAAATACGAAAATAATTTCAAACTAAATAAATAAAAATTATCTACAACACACATATCGTTTTTAAATTTTCACGGTTGCCGAGCTGTTATCGATAACTGTAAGAAAATACAGCTCTATGCATTAAGTTCCCATATGATGTTTGTGATTGACATTAGGCAAGAAGAAGAGCAAATTTTTTTTTCTTAAAAAGTATGTCTTTGAAACAGATTTCTTGAACGCAACAAAATTCAACATTTAAAATTGTAAATATAGTTGCAAACGCTCAAGGCCATACCTAAATCACCTGCAAATCATGAACGTGAGAAGCTTCACTATGCTGCAAACTCTGAAAAACTCTTGGCGCACGTAAGAATCGTGTGTGTGTGTGGGCTTCGTGACAGAAAGAGCCGGTAGAAAATTAATGAATTTCACAATTATTATTATTATTATTAGATTTCCTCGTCGCTTCGCCACAAAAGTAACGGTAGTTGGTGGTGATGAAATTGGCAGTGGCACCGGCATTGGCCAAATCACTGGTCGCGTGCGCAGCAAGGAGGGCGGTCCACACAAGATAAACACGCCGTCTAAAGACATTGTCACGCACCTGCCGCCCCTAACCGAGCCGCTGCCCAACTTGCCGGAGGCCGTATACGCCAAGCCGTTGGCTGAGAGCGCCAGCACTAAGGTGACAACACTAGTAAATGGCCTGCGCATCGCCTCGGAGCCACGCTACGGACAATTTTGCACAGTTGGCCTCGTATTGGACTCTGGGCCACGCTATGAGGTCGCCTATCCCAGTGGTGTTTCCCATTTTCTCGAGAAGCTTGCGTTTAATGTAAGTTTGCACCAGAATTGCCCCGAAACACGTCCAATGTGCATCTCACGTAATCGTAGCTGCCATTCTTTCCATCCAAATGTATTTGCCATTCACTCCGTGTCACACATATGTCTTCACATATTGCCATTCTCCATTCTATCTGCCCATCGTAACACGTTAATTATGATCTAACGATTGCCACTCTTATGATTTCTTCAGTCCACAGTTAACTTTCCGAATAAGGATGCAATTCTTAAGGAGCTGGAGAAGAATGGCGGCATCTGCGATTGCCAAAGCTCAAGGGACACGCTTATCTATGCAGCGAGCATTGATAGTCGTGCTCTTGAGTCCGTCACCCGATTGCTAGCAGATGTGACCCTGAGGCCAACGTTAAGCGAACAGGAAGTTAATTTGGCACGACGTGCGGTTAGCTTTGAATTGGAAACGTTGGGCATGCGACCCGAACAGGAGCCGATACTCATGGACATGATACACGCTGCCGCCTACAGAGATAACACACTCGGCTTGCCAAAATTATGTCCGTCATCCAATTTGGAAAGCATTGATCGCAACGTTTTAATGAACTACCTAAAATATCATCATGCGCCGGATCGTATGGTTATCGCCGGCGTTGGTGTAAGCTCTGGACACTCACTCACTAGTTCCAGGAATAATAATAGTTTCTCTCTTCCTCTTTCTCTGTGTGTTTTTAGGTGGATCACGATGAGCTGGTGGAGCATGTTACCAAATATTTTGTCGAGAACGAGGCCATTTGGGTGAAGGAAAATCTGGCAAATACAACGCCTAATCAAGTGGACACATCACAAGCTCAGTACACAGGCGGCCTAATTAAAGTAGACAACTATATATATAGCTCTATATTGAATGCGTTAATTGAGCTCATTTATATTCTTTAAGGAACACTGTGAAATTCCGATTTATGCGGCAGCTGGGCTGCCAGAGCTGGCGCATGTTGTGCTCGGCTTTGAGGGCTGCTCTCATCAAGACTCGGACTTTGTGCCATTGTGTGTGCTGAACATAATGATGGGGGGCGGCGGCTCCTTCTCAGCTGGTGGCCCTGGCAAGGGCATGTACTCTCGCCTCTATACCAAAGTCTTGAATCGCTACCACTGGATGTATAGCGCAACAGCCTACAATCATGCCTACGTGGATACGGGTCTCTTCTGCATACACGGCAGTGCACCGCCCCAGCATATGCGCGATATGGTAGAGGTTCTCACACGCGAGCTGATGAGCATGACCGCCGAGCCATCCAACGAAGAGTTGATGCGCTCCAAAATCCAATTGCAATCGATGCTGCTAATGAACCTAGAGTCGCGACCAGTTGTGTTCGAAGATGTGGGACGTCAAGTTCTCGTTACGGGGTACCGCAAGCGGCCCGAGCATTTCATCAAAGAGATTGGTAAGCTTATATCGATTTAGATTATATTATAAATTAATTATGTGTACTTTTCGGGTCTTACAGAGAAAGTAACAGCGGCTGATATACAACGCGTTGCTCAAAGACTTCTGAACTCTGTGCCGTCGGTGGCAGCTCGTGGCGATATCGAGAATTTGCCAGAGCTGAAGGACATTACGAACGCCTTGAACAGCAGCGGACGATCGCTTGGACGCCGCCTGTCGCTCTTTAAGTAAAATGGCGCAGCTTCCCCTGACTAAACACGTTGTTAAATTTGCATTTGCATTTTGTACTGATAGGCATTCTTGAAATCAATTTGATTTTTAAATTTAGAATTCTTGCAATACGACAAATTAACATTCATGATCGTTTTTATTTTGTTATCGGCTTGTTATTCGATGCGCGAGGATCCAGTTTAGTTATAGCAAATTTATGTTTGAAATGCAAACGATGTTCAATAAAATTGAGCTAAAGTACAACACATACAACGAGAGCAGTGTACAATCCGTGTAAAAAACCTTGCATATATCAAATAAGTCTCAATCGAATATCATCATCAGGTTTGATTGGTTAAATTTCAAAATTTGCATTTAAATTGTAACTGCTCGAAAAAATGTATTGCAATTTGAATAGCAGTGACAGAAAAATTCATAAGAAATTAAAAACAAATTCATTATACCCCGAAATGCGCTTTTTAATGGGTATGTATGGAAGGAACTCCACAAACTGGGCTTTCATGGTTTTAGAACTTCTCAAAACATTCATCAAGTTGATACAGAGATTTATAATTAATTTCAGACCTGTTTAAATGCTCAATTTCAGTTATATATATTAAATATATAATGATATCCAAGCAAGCTTCATTGGAAACACAAAGACTAAATGAAATGAAATTCATGTTTTAACTCTATATACCAAAACTGCGAGCTTTCGTCTCTGAGTTTTAACTTTCGCCTTAGTTATTTGGTTAACTTATAGATAATTAAATCTAATTAATATTATATCGACGAAGAAGAGGAGACTGGCGAAACGGAGCCTTTCTCTAGCTGCGCCGCACGCTTTGGCGTTGCACTAGCATCACTATCTGCATCACTGCTGCTACCGCTGCTGCTGTTGCTGCTGCTACGCTTGCGACGCTTTGGCAGATGAACAGGTGCTTGAAATAAAAGAGAAAAAACAATCAATAAAAAGCGGGCCGCTGAAGCAATTCGAGCTACTCACATATGGCTGCTCTGCCCTGGTCGTCTTCTTCGTCATCCTCTGGCAACTCATCGCTGGATATATTCTCGTGCATGCGATATTGCTTGGGCAGATGTGACTCGTCTTCCAGCGGCGGCGCATACTTGGGCTTCTTTGCCTTGTCATCGTGTGGCTTGTCCACATCGTTGTCCATTTCGCTGCCCGTCTGCTTCTTAATGCTCTTGGCAATGACGCGCTTCTGATGATCGAGTTGGGGAAACAAATCTCGGGAATTCTCCAGCGCTTGCTTCGCAGCATTCATCTCGGCCTGCTGTATGGACGAGCCGCTCGCGGTGGCCAAACGCTTGGACCGAAAGTAGACGGCAACCTTGTAGACGCGCGTGTTTGTGGGTCCACTGGCCTCGACCACCTTGTAGTAGGGTATATCCGGTTCGCCGCCATCCATGGTGCGCAAGGTGAGGCAGCATTGCTGCAGCTTCGACTTGGGATCGTTCCAGTCCTGGTTCATGATGAACAGCTGCAGCCGCGGAAAGAGGCAGACGTGGCAGAACTGCTCGCAGTACAGCAAACCCTTGTCCACATAAAGGGCGCCGAGGAAAGCCTCCAGCAGATCGGCTCGATCTTTGGTCTTCAAATCAGCCTTGGGATTCGCATAGACAGCAAACTTGGGCATGCCCAAGTCGTCACAGACCACAGCCTGTGTGCGGTTGTTGACCAGCGAGGAGCGCAGCAGCGACAAATGCCCCTCATGATGCTCCGGGAAATGTCGATACAAATATTCCGAGCAAATCAGCTGCAGCACAGTATCGCCCAGGAACTCCAGCCTCTGATTGGAGCCAAGCGTCAAGTGCGTAAAGCCAATGGAGCGATCCGTGAAGGCCCGTGCTAGCAGACGTATGTGCTTGAACTTGATGCCAATCGAATCCTCAAATCTGGTCAAATCCTTGAGCACGCGGTACGCATCGATGCAGCTTCGATCGCCGAGCGGCTCCTGCTCTTGCAGCGGATGCTCCGGTAAATTCTTCCATATGGCAAGCAGCTTATCATCCTGCCTGAAGAGAGCATCGGTGAATACTTCATCGGCCACTTTGATGCCGCCATCCAGGAGCAAAGCGCCCATCAGGGCCTCAAAGCAATTGGCCATGGCGTGGCGCAGCTCCAGCTCGTGGCACAGATCCGAGCCGTGGGCGTACAGCATAAACTCCTCCAGCTGCAGTTTCTTGGCTAGCAAGGCCAAATGCTGATTCTGGACGATGGCAGCACGATAGGTGGCCAGGCCACCCTCCTCCAGCTCCGGAAACATGAAGAACAAATGAATCGAGCTCAGAAACTCGACGACAGCATCGCCCAGAAACTCAAGACGTTCGTTGTGGGTAATGTTGGAAACCGTCTCATGATCCTTGCCAAAGCGCGACATAATGCTAACGAGGGTGTTGATGCCACGCTTTCGCGTATTCATATAATGAATCTTTCGATCTCCGTATTCCGGCTGACGAATTCCGCAATTTGTCAGCGAGTTGCGCGCATGATCCGGATTGGTGCCATAGTTCTCTTTGTACGACGGATGCGTGAGGGCCAACTGGAGTAAGTAGCGATTCTTGAACTTATAGCCAATGCTCTCCTCCAGCAGATCCAGAGACTTATGGAAGCGCAGATGACCCGTCAGCACAGGTATTAGCATGGCGTGCTGCACAATGTCACACATTATGCCCGTGCGGTAGAAGCCCTTGGAGCTGATGGCCACAGTTATATTCCGTTTCATGCGTCCCTGTGTGCGCATCTCCTGCAGCCGCTGCTCCTTATCCTCCAGCTTGCGTTTGTCCTTGAACGATGGCTTCGACATGTTCGCCATGAGGTGACGAAACTTGACATACTCCCGCCAAGCCTTCTGGTACTCCGGGTTGCCGGCATAGCTCAGCTGGGGTGGACGTATGCCAAAGTGCACAATCGCCGGATGCGACTTGCCCGTCTTGCGATCCAGGCACTCGGGCAGATCAGAATTATTGCGATCCAGCTGATCGACACGCAGCGAGCATGGCTTATAGCCGGGCTTTGTGACCAGCATGCCCTTTATGTAATCCACATACTTCTGCCAGTCGTCTTGGGTGATGGAACTCAAGTCCGTCAGCTTTTGCGGATCCACCAGCTCCGCCGAATTGTCCAGCAGGTATTTCAATACCTCGCACATGGCCAGCACTTCCTTGCCATTGTCCGGCAGCTCGCGCACAAAGCGTGGCAGAAAATGAAACGCTGGACACGATTGCTCGCCATTCGGCATGAGATTAAAGTCCACCAGCTCCAGTAGCTCATGAAACAGATATTTAACTGAAATATTGAATTATTTATTTATTGAATGGAGAGAAATGAATTTGCTTACAAAACAGATCCAATTCGCGTATGGTGAAATTCTCCGGCATTTTCTCTTCGTCATACTCGATTGTGTACTCAATATTGAAGCGAATCACTTTGCAGACGGGCAAGTCGGTGAGGCGGACATGCGAGAGCAGAGAGAAACCCTCAAAGAGAAACTCGTGCTCATCGTGTTTGATGATTGTCGGCGTCTTGGTCAGAAAATTCGTGGGCGGCGATATGGTGATGCGGTAATGATAGAGTCTGCTCGCATTGTTCGAGTCCTTATCGCAAATGGCGTAGCCCTTCTCGCCTGGATAGATGCCGTGGCGTATGCCAATGCGCCGCGACTTCGCCGAGCAGCGGCACAGCGGTCCATCGTTCATTTCGCCGGCATCGTTGTGCCACAGGTCGGGGTGCACGCGCTGCGGATGCTGCACCTTGCGCGACAGCTCCTCCATGCAACAGTCTTGCTCGATCTTGAAGGCATCCTCATCCGAGTCCGAATCAGAGCTGGACGAACACGCCTCTGACTTATGCTTGTGGTTGCAAGCACGTCGTCGCGTCTTCCGCACAGGTGGCATATAGACGGGCAACGTCTTCCTCACCCTTTCGGCACGCTCGATGAGCTGCTGCTCAAAGAGTTCGCAGCGCTTGTGCAGGCGTGGCTTGGCCTTCACTTCGTGCTCGACCTTTGTGCGCTCATAGTAGAGCTCAGCGGGTGATGACCGCACCCAGGACTCAGCGGGAACCTCAGCTTCGATTAAAGCATTCATTTTCTTGATATAATCCTCAGGCTTCTCACAGTAGTTCGAGCACCATTTGCGCAAGAGGCGATCCCGTTCCGTCTCCAACTTGGGAGTGTTTCCCGCCTCATTGGACATACTCTTCGGATTTCTTTGGCTGCCATAATACGATTGTCGTGGACTGTAATATCTTTGCTCATGGCGCTGGTTATAGTTATACCCGCCGTAATTTTTCGGATAACTGTTGGAGTAATAGCTGTGACTGGACGGGCGATAATTGTATGAGTAACCACCCTGTCTGTAATCTGATCTGGACTGCTCATAGCCAGCACTAGATGGTTTTGCTCCGTAATTAAATGTCTGTCCTGCATAGCTATCGGGATACCCATAATTGTCATAGTAATATGGTGTCGAGTTAGCTGCATAGGGCGGCATAGGTGCTGGACCTGCGGCATACGGCGCATACATGGTGCCGTCATATTTACCATAATTCATAGATGATCCCTGCGCGTTGTAAGCATCGTTCATAGCCCATGAATGCTGTGCATAATCAAAGTTTGGTGCCGACGCAGGAGTTTCAGCATTAACCGGCTGCCCTTCAAGTTTTACGCCTAGCGGCGGAAATTCTACGGCTTCACCTGGTGGTGGTGGTGGGGGAGGCTGTGTGGGCACATCTTGTGGCGGCGGCAAAGGTGGCTGATACATAATTTTCTAACCACTCTTAAGCTTAACTTCTTCGCGAAAACTGAACATAATAGTAATTTTCGGTGGCTCCAGGGCTACATAGGTTGCAAAACTAGTTTCGATAGCCCGCTAGTGAACAAGCGAACTTATGGTCGTTCATTAGCTAGAATCGATAACAGGCTAGTTCAATTGAACCATTAACCACTAGGAATAACAACATGCTTAGCTAAACGAACCTAAAAGATTTGTATTTAATATTAATTAACGAAATTTGCAATATGGATGTAATCGAGCAGGACCATGACCAGAAGCAACCTGTTGAGGTCACGCTCGACAACTGCCCAGGCACCACGCCCGCCACACCATTAAGTAAAAACCAAATAAAAAAACAACAAAAGCAGGCCAAAATGCTGGAGCTGCGAAAATTGCGCCGCCTCAAGGAGCGGGAGCGTCGAAAAGAGAAGCGAGTAGAGGCCAAGGCCAATGGGCAGCCACTTAGTGTAGGTCCCTCGCGCAAGGAGCTGAAACGCCGACAACTAACAGCCGCCGATAAACACAGCTCTGACGAGACAATCAGCGTGGCCATCGACTTGGATTACGATGATCTGATGCAGGAGCGAGACGTGGCAAAGTGTGTGAAGCAATGCCTGCGCATCTATACGATTAATCGGCGTGCCGCCCAGCCATTGCGTCTGCACTTTACAGGCATCAAGAGCGAAGGCCGCATACACGAATGCTTCAAAAAGAACGACGGCTGGGAGAACTGGCACGTCGATTACAACTTTGACCGCACACACACTGAGCTCTTCGACAAGCAGAAATTGGTGTACTTGACCTGTGAATCGGATACGATATTGGATAAGCTACTGCCCGGACACACCTATGTCATTGGCGGCTTAGTCGATCACAATCACTTCAAAGGCCTCTGCCATCAGCGGGCAACAAGTGCGGGACTACGCACAGCCCGCCTGCCGCTCAGCGAGCACGTGGACATGAAGACGCGCTCCGTGCTGAGCACCTTTCACGTCTTTGAGCTGCTGACACGCGTGGCTGCCAACCAAGGCTGGACACAAGCCATTCTAGAGACTATCCCACAGCGCAAGGGAGCCAAGGCTAAGGAGAATGGCGCAGGTAAGCATCTCGTGGAAGCGGAGCAAAAACCAGAGACAGTTGAGAAAGCGGATGTGGAGACAGAGGAACTTGAGGAAAAATTAATAACGCAGAGCTGACGCATTTCACTAATTGTTTGTAAATAAATGTGGTATTTGAATGAAATCAATATTTATTTTGATTATTAGAAATTGTAAATAAAAAAATCTTAAAACAAAGATTGAAGATTGAAACGTTTGTTATTGTAATTTCTTAAATCTAATATATTAGTTGCGCTTAAAGCTAAACAAAATAATGTGAATCGTTTGATTAGTTTATATAAAAAAGTAAGTTGTTAAATGTTGCACCTTCAAATAACTTAATTAATTATGCATACGCATATATATTTGTATATATGTCAACGTTTTCTTAAACTATTTGAAGCAGCTGCTCGAAAATTGTTATTTAAATATATTCTAACTCTAGTTGATTTGAAATTTTACATAAGGCAGCATTATTTTCATCATTTGCTTACAAAACCTCACAAAATATATAGTAAAATATATATATATATATCTTTTTTTAGCATTTCACTGCTTTGTCAACTTAGTCTAGGCTTATTCTACAGTTCTACCTCAGAAGTAAGCTGGCACAAAAATGAATTTTGAAACTCAATTTTTTTTTTCAAAAAAGATTTCCCAAGAAAAGTTAAAGCATTTTGCAAACCAATTGAACCTTAACACTAATATTAAACTAAACGACATATGTTACTTCAACTAACATATGAATCAGTACGAATCTTAAGCTTAAGTTTAATTACACAGGCCAACAGGACTTGTTAGCCAAGAATCAGACCAGGCATCAGGATACGGCAAATACGAATCATTCCTAGATTGGCCTGTGTTATTAGTAGGCACAAAGTTTTTCAAAATGAGCTTATCAACTAGTTGCCGAACGAACAAACAAAAACCTGCTCTATAAATGCAAAATGCAGCTAGCAAAACTAATCTATATATAAAACTATATATACTGTATACATATACGCATATACATATAAACACACATAAAGTAAAGTTCAATTAAGGATTGCCCCCTAGTAGTAGTTGCCTTAGACAATTTTCATGGGCACATCGATAAGGCAATCCGCTTCGAGGCGTCCGAGTGTTTTCTTAACACGCAACGCTGTTAGGCGCACCGTTGGATTTGGATGCCAACATTCCTGCATGATCTTCGACAGACTGGCTAGCACATCATCCTCCTGCCAACGCATTGGTATGGGTGGCCTGTAGCCCTTGGCGCAGACAACGGCGTGCATATCGTCAAATGTGGGATCTGATGGCACTACATCATGATATGGCAATGCATAGTCCTCGCACGAAGTTGTCTTTGTGCCCGATATGGGCGTATAGCAACGTCTGGCTATCTCCCAGAGGACAAGGCCCACGGAGTACATGTCAGCACGTTTAAATTCCTCGAATTGCTGTGGATTCAGTGTCTGGTCGAGCACTTCTGGCGCCATGTAGCGTCGCGTGCCGACGCGTGTATTCTGTGCAATATGGATCTCATCCAGTTCCGAGATGTACTTAACCGCCAATCCAAAATCAGCTATGGCGCACTGTCCATTCCTCTTCACCAATATATTCTTGCTCTTGATATCGCGATGGGCTATGGCCGGTTTGCCCGGAGTGCCAAAGATTTCGTCATGCAGATGTGCCAAACCGGATGCCAGGGAATAGGAGAGCAGCTGCAGTTTTTGTGGATTGATCACCGATGTGGAGAGATAGTCATGCAGACTGCCCATTTCATGGTAATCGGTGATCAGCAGCATCTGTGTCCAACTCCCATTTCCTTTGATATCAGCCGCAATGAAGCCCAAAATATTTTCATGTCGCATGAGTACAGTTTGATAGATTTCCGTTTCACGAAACCAGGATGCCTCCTCAGTGGTAAAGAAGGTCTTGACAGCGACTCGTTCATCGCGCCATTTAGCCAGCCACACCTCGCCGTAGCGTCCTTTGCCCACGAGACGCACCATTTGTATCTGCTTTGCAATGGTGCGTTGCACCAGGAGCGGCAGACCAGAACCAGAGCCCGAGCTCTGTTCGACTAGCTGCGATATCTGAGAGTTGCACATGGAGTTGATGAGCCGCGGTTGACTGCGCAGCTTGCTGCGACGCTTGTAGAACACGCACAATCCAAAGAAGAATACAATAAGCACGCAGACAATGATGATGATGATGGCCAGGAACCTCACAATATGAATGGAGCTGGGGCTAAGAGGCAACTCGGGTGGTGGTGTCGTCAGCTTGGGCATAAAATCGGGCAGCAGGTCACGATTGCATAAATCCTTCTCATCACAGCAAGCGATATTTTTGCCATGTAAATAGGGCATAACTGACACTTTGCACATTAACAATCCGCCATTATCCTCTGGAGGCATACAGCCAAAGGTGCGCTCCTCTTCATATGTACGCGTTGTCTCATCGTATACCTCTTCGACGGCGCTGAAACAACTGCCACCTGGTCGTGTCTCGCAGGTACCGTTGCTTACATTGTTCGGGCAGCTGCCATCGCAATAGCAAATCATCGAACGTGCATTTTTACGCTTATCGTGATTTGCTGTGATTGCAGCTGCAATTGCTGGTTCAACAACCGCAATATTTTCGTATGCACGAAACTCAGCATTTTGTATTTGCACAATTAACACAAAAACAAAACAAACTAACGAAACACTTCCCTTGCACATTATTAATGATATAACTTGTGCACAGGAAAACAGATTTTTTTATTTTCGTTTATTAGCTTCTTATCTAGAGATGTACAGAAAAAAAAACTATCGAATCTTGAATTATCGATACACTGCGACGTCCATACTTTGTGCTTTGATTTATTTATTAGTTTTTTTTTACGCCTTTCTCGAGTATTTATCACATATCACACATTAATGACAATTCACTCACTTTACACACACATACTTGTAAAGTAAAAACAAATATTAAACACAATAGTTTATTGATCTGGTAGGGTAGCGCAAGTGCATCACTTTCCAACACTTAAAGCACACAATGTTAGGACTACTGCGTTCTCAACTCCATTATAATGTGAGAATACTTGAACGCAGTATGGCTTTCTATGCAGTTGCAAAGGGACGAAAGGTGGGCATATATGAAAACTGGACGCAATGTGAGCAACAAGTTAAGGGCTTCAAAGGTGCCCTTTACAAAAAATTTAATTCCCTCCAGGAAGCGAAGCAATTTATCAATCCCGCTGCAGCTGAAACTAAGGGAAATTACGCACCAGATCAAGTAGCTGTTGCACTTGGACAAAAAAATGAAACGCCATTCAGTTGGCAGCAGCAGAAACACCAGCATAATAAAGCAGAAACAAAAGATTTCTGGCCAGAAGATGTTGTGGAAAAACATGAGGTCACAGATGATGATTTGGTAAGTCGAATGAACATTTATTTTGTTTAAATCTTAAAATCTTCTCACCTTAGTTGATGGCCATGAATGAGGTAGAAGGATTTACTGAATCGTCAGACAACAATCGGAAGCGTAAAGGTGAAAGCGTCAGTAATGACAAATCCAAAATTCCACGGTACATTTCTAATGTGGATGATGTTGTTGCACTGAAGCAATTCGGAGCATTTGAGTTTCCAATGAATTCCGAGGGATATGTGATTGTCTATACGGATGGTTCCTGTCTCAGCAATGGCAAAAAGGATGCCTGCGCCGGCTTTGGAGTTTATTTTGGCGACAGTCACCCACTGTAAGTAGATATTGATAGAAGTGTATTAGTTTAATCCCTTAAATCACTTTTATAGAAACGCAGCGAAACCTGTGTTGGGACGTGTAACGAACAATGTGGGCGAAATCCAGGCAGCAATATATGCTATCAAAACTGCACTGGATTTGGGCATCAAAAAGCTGATCATCAATACAGATTCACAGTTCCTAATTAATTCAATAACAAAGTGGGTGGCCGGCTGGAAGAGGCGTGGTTGGCTCCTTCCAAGTGGACAACCTGTTAAAAATGTGGCTGACTTCAAGGAATTGGATGAGCTACTTCAAAGCAAGGAAATTCTAGTGAAATGGGTGCGTAAAGCTTAAAAATTCTACTTTGCTTACATTTAAACATATTTTTCTTAAAGAACTACGTTGAAGCACATAAAGGCATCAAGGGCAATGAAATGGCAGATAAACTGGCACGACAAGGCTCACAAATATACAGAGACTTAAATTGCAAAAATATTTAGTTTGCATTGGATTAGTTTTAAGGTATTATTAGCTAGTTAAGTAATATTTACATTAAGATGACAGCGTTATAAAACTGAAGATTAATTTGAAGTACACGAAAAATATGATTTTCGTTATTTTAAGCCATACGCGTAACTTCTGCATTAAGTTGGCAGCCCAATAAAATTGACAGTTCGTTTTGAAAACAAGTTTGCAGTCTTATTGGATTTACGTTTGTCAACACTAACAACAAAAGCAATGTTTTTTACAATTTATTTAGGTAAACATGAATTGTTTAACAAATTTAGTATTTGTAATATTTATACTCCTCGCTGCGCTGTTGGTAAACAGCATAAATGGCCATGCGCCACAACAGAGCACTATGAGCATCGAAATGGACCCAGTCGGCATGCATAGGTTTGTTATAAATCATAAATTTATTAGAATATTAACAAATATGTACGAAATATCTTAACTAGAAAGCTAAAATACACCGTGGAGTTTGCTGAAGCAATTGCAAACTTGAATTGTGAGTATATGATCGCGCAGCAGCTGCCGGCAGCCGTATATATTAGCACCGATGAACTGGACGATTTGAAACGATTAAAAATGGTGAGCTTAACAATACCCTGTAAAAGTATAAACCAACCAAAAGCCTTTGAAAATAAACATTCATTAATTAATCAATGTTTTTCGTAGCTAAATGCGCAGTATCCAAAATTCGTTAATATTGAAATTATAACCGAAAAAGCAAAGCCCTTTTCAGTGCTTCTGCGTGGATCAACAAAGCTAAAAGATTCAATACAATTGCCCATTCATTTGCGCTATCATGCAGCGAGTTATACAAGGTAAGTGCTGACCATCGTATACATTTATTTACTATATATATACCTATTGCAGAACCTTGGCCAAGGTACCAATAGACGTACCTCAACTTTATCTTAGTTGTACGAATGACGATAAGCAACTCATCGACAAGGCATTACTCGATGAATATGATAAGTTTTACTGCCTAAGCGAAGGTGCAACGGATTTTGTGGAACAGACCGAAATGGAGAAATGCAATTGGCAGCGATTGCATATGGAATTCACTATGGATAAGCCACTTATAGCTGAGATGCCTGTGGGAAATGCCAATGGCTATATTCCAGTACTATTTGCCACAGTCATCATCATTTGGTCAGTTACCATTTGGATTATGGTAGCCATCCATAAAACGTCTAAACGCGTCAAAAAGCAGATAAAAGCGGAGGAGCTGCAAGAGGCAAAGCTTAAGTAATCTCATAAATGATCCAGTATATAAGCATGTGTGATAAATACTGCCAGACTAGACTTATTTTATGTGACTTACTTTATTTGTTGACATTTGTAAATATTTGCCATTGCGATAAATGCCACAAGACTCACCAATTGTGACTCGCGATACCCAGGGACACATGTCATTGGCATCTACGAGGGTAGACATGAAGTTGTCTAAAATGAGCCTCGTCGATGCTTTTGGCATTTCTCCCTGTGAATCCAAAGAATTTAATATGTTAAATTATCAATTAATTAAAACTGTCCTAGAATATAAACCAATCAGACAAAATACTTAAATTAATATATACATATATATTTTTGTATTTGTAAACTTTAGGAACCACCCTTCTATAGTCATATATACTGATTTATTATGTGTATAGCTCGTGTCTTAAAAGTACATAACGCCTTAGCTTAAGCCCTGTAATTATGTCAAGCAGCACATTCCAAAAAGCTTTTATGGCTAAAGCATGCCTTTGCCAGAGTATATCTCATATAACTTGGCATCCCCAATAGGCGAAAGTACAAAATTATGTAATCTTTGCAGTTAGAAATATAAATATATAATTAAGTCTGGAGCAAGCAACAAATTTGTTCACACTTACCTAATTTCTTTTAATACCAAGTGCCTATCTAGATGAGAGCATTTAATTGTTTTCACGTGAATTCCGGTGCTAATCTCAATTATTTGCCTATAGTTAGTAAAGCAGACTTTATTATATATTATTATCAAAACACTTGGCTAGAGTAAATTGCTTAGTGGGCCATGAAGCATATCTATAGTTTATTATATCTATATGACTTAATACAAAATTAAATTAGACTTAAGCTAACTCTATATATAGACATTTATTAGCTTAATAGAACTCTCAATCACTGGCATTTAAAATCGATCTTCCTTGCCAATTGCTGGCGCCAAGGTACTCGAATCGAGCTGTAGATTGTTTCGCAATGTCATTGTGCTGGACGTGTTGGGGGGTTCGTTCCATGGCTGAACTGTAGCCTTGCCGAAGATCACGAAAAGCGCATTGCACAGCAGATAGATGCCGCCGGTGATAAAGAATACCACGCGCCATTGGGTTGGGTCCTCCTCATCCGATAATATGGCACCGACAACCAATGGAGCTATGATTGATGTGACGCCGGCCAATCCATTCGTAACACCCATCATTGGGCCAGCAAAATTTGGTGACAAGTCCATATGATTCACCAGATAGCCGCAAAAGCAGGCGGCATTAATTCCCACAGCCAAGGTGAGCAATACGATGGCCTCCGTCTTCTCACTAGCCGACATATAGCCGAGTCCGATCAAACAACCCATTGGCACCCACTGACCGATCGAGTTGAAGAGCTTTCGAGCTGTTGTTACCGTCAAGGTGCCTCGATTGATAAGCAAATCCGAAATTGGGCTTACCACAAAGCAAAGTATGCCCATGGCAAAGTAGGGCAGCGACGAGAGCAACGCGTTTGACTTGACATTCAATTTGAGCACGCTGCTCATATAGGTGGGCATCTCGGTCAACAGCGTATAGAAGCCCCAGGTGAAGCCGCAATGGGCAGCCAGCAGGCCATAGAAGGCGGACGATCTGAAGATGGACTTCCATGGTATAGCGAGCGACTGAAAGGGAGGAAAACAAATTAGCAGTTGAGTCAATTTAGCCCCGTCTGTCTATATAAGGCACTCACCTGTCCACTATTGTTGCTGCCCGTTAGACTCTCAATGTATTCCCGTTCGATTTTGCTAATGCTGTTCGATGTGGCCGGCTCATTGGCGCCCTGCCATAAGAAGAGCAGCGCCCAGGCCAGGCTTAGTCCGCCCGAAATATAGAACAAGCCCGGCCAGCCCATTGAAGACTCGAATATGTCGCCGCTGCTAACCAAAATGACAGCCGTGCCAAATTGGGCGCCCGAATAGATGCCCGTGGTGAGAAAGCCACGCTCTGTGCGTGGCACCCACTTGGAGAGCAGCGTGTGCACACATGGATAGACGCTGCCCTGAACGAGGCCAGTTAACACGCGCAGCACGCAAATGTTGATCCACCCACCCTCGGCTGCCAGAGAATGAAAGAAGCACAATATACCGCCAACTGCTGTGGTCAATGTGATCACATATTTGGCGCCAAACTTTTTGGCCAACAGACCTGTAACGAAAAAATAAACAAATTAGAACAACTGTGTGGCAACAATGCTGACAGTGTGGCAACACTAATTGTGCAACATTATAATATTGTATCGACTCTCGACTGTTAATTATCGAACTAACGGTTAATACTCAGCTGAGCCGCACTTTTTGAAATTTTAGAGTATTTACTTTCTCGGTTGAACTCACCTGATGGCACCTGGGACAGCACATAGCCCCAAAAGAAGCTGCTCAGTATGAGAGACTTGTCGGACGTATTCCAATCGTAGTAAGGAGCACCTGCTGTTGATTGTGTCATTGGCACTATGGCTGCCGAGATGTTCACCCGCTGGAAGTAGTTAATCATCATGCCCAAAAATAGGAGAATCGCTTGCCAGTGACGAGCACCAAACCTTCCAGCTAAGAGAATCAATTATAAGATCTCCGTTATTAGGGGGTTAGGCCATAAGAACCCAAATATATTAATTTCGTATGGTGGTGTTATTTACTAGTTAAATGCTTTAGTTGAGCTTTAATTAGGAGTGGAGTCTTCTCGTTGCTTTGTAAGTAGACCATATTGCATGATTTCGATTGCAGCTTTACTTATTGACTATTCGATGGGCTATGCTAATATTTGTTATTCAATTATTGTTGCACTAAATTTCTAGGCTTGATTATTGCACGCATTTAAATTGTGTTTCAAGTGCGCTCTGATAATAAGCGCGACGTTCAACAGCTTTTATAATTAACAACTATTGTGTCATTATCATTACCATTATCATTAACTCAAGTCAATGCAAAAGCAATAAAAAAACAAAAGGCTAATGGAAAATTTAACTCTCGCACTGGCGTGCGCGAAAGGGGGGCCCATTGAAAAAATTGAGCTCTATGAAATGCATATGTATATGTGCATGGGGTATATATATATTAGAATTATTCATTACTTGGCACACAGAGATAATCAGAGAGTAAATATTTCTATTTGCACAGCACTTATCTCTGCTGGCATCCAGACATAATATATATAAATATTACTTCCATTTGGATACTTTATATGCGACGTGGGTTATATCCAGACTAGTTGAGTTAGAGCAAGTTTGGCTAGGCGAAAGTTTAATAGTTCTCTTTATATATTTGGGTAATTCTTGATAAGTCTTGATGCTAGTGTACGATGCTGCTTAAAATGTCATTAAAGCTAGTTAAGTCAATTGGCAAGCAGTTGTAGTATAAGAGTGCGGAGGTTGCGCGTATAAGAGTTTTTTGTTTATCAACCAACAGCCGTTGTAGCTCAATCTGTCTGGTAGTCTGTATAAGAGTTTAAGTGGGTCACGAGCATATGCTACAGAATATGAGTAGGTAGTATAAGAATAAGAGAGTTTGGAGTATAAGAGCCTAGGAGTAATTGTATATATGTAAGTGCCAAGGCCAATAGAACTCTCTGAAGAGCCGTTCGTCTGCATAAAAGATAAGATCTTCAAATGACTGAATAAATCAGATGCAGAGCGCGCACTCGGTAAGCTATTGTCATATTTATATTATTGATGGAAATATCAGCTGCAACGTCAGCTCGTTGGTAGATAAAGTGCATCTCCTGGTCGAGCAGTAACGTCTGCAGCACGAGCAGATAATTGAAGCGTACAAAGTGCTCCGTATTATGTGGGTTTAAGAGTAGACGTACTCAAGTTCTGTAGACTGCAGCGCGTATCAATAACCTCTTCCAGCTGATTACAAACAATTTTTGTTTTTATTTTTATTTATTTATTTTTTTTTTTTTTTTTTTTTTTTTTTTTGCATTTTGTATTTTGAGTAGTACTCAATGAACAGATTTGTGGCAATATATTGTTTGTTTATTCTAGTTTTACATGAAACACTTTTCACCCTTTATCTAATCAATAGCGATTAGCCTATAACTTGATTTCGTCCCTAATCCCATTGATTGACCAAATTCTACTTACGTGATTTAGCCTTGCCCGTCGTCGTTGGTTCGTAACTCATTTTTCTGTAAATACTTCACTTGAACTTCGCGTCGTTGCTGTGCGACTGAAACATGAGCTGCCTTCACCTGTGCCTTTTATACATAGTACGTCCATCAAGAATTCATTTTCACTCTGATTATCTGCTCGAATGCCCGATTTGTGATAGCAGCTGGGTCTGTGTTTAACTTTAGCCATTATCATGCCTATTAAGCCATAAAGCAGACACACAAATAATGCGATTTATCTTATTACTAATACCAATTTAAATATATTACTTTGGTTTATTGTGTGTCAAAGATATAAACATTAACATAAACATATATCCTTATTCGTTTATATATTTTACTCTTTCATATTTCAAGTATTTGCAACATTTAATCTTATCTAAATCAAATTTAAGCTGGATTCCCTTCAAGCAGGGTGTAATTGTTTGAATTTCAATAGAAACAAGTCATTAAACCTAGAGATTAACACCCAGAACAGTATCTTAATTCTAAGTAAAGCAAAGAAAAGAAAGTAATGTCTCGTACTGATAAGTAACATTTTTGTTAAGTGAATAATTTGAATATTACTCACAGCAATAGAGCAAGTACTTATCACAATCTTTCAAATCTCCATGCTTTGAATTCGCCGCGCGAAGCGTGCCGTTCATTTCCATGAATTAACAAAAATCCTACACACACACACACGCACACACTATAGCAGAGTCAAAGTTGGCGCCATTAATTTGACCAATTTGAGTAGTTTACCAACACACTTTGCTTGCAGCAAGCAGTTCAAGTGTCACTACGCAAGTATGTCAGTATTTAATTCACTTTGCTTTGCCTTTGCTAATAAAAATGCATAAAAATCTCTTGAAATGAGAAATTAAATTTTATTCATACATAAATTACAGCATTTTTGCTCAAATGATATTTAACTGTTGTATTCTTTGTTGCATACTAACATTGGCGCCATTATTTTGAGTGCTTATTCAACACTCTGCACACATTGTGCAGCACTAGCGAAAAATTAAAACCCATTTTGACAGCACTGCTTTTGGTTTCGTTTTGTGTTAAATTTTGTAAGAAACATGTCGACTCGTTTGCTATTAAGCGATGATAATGACCCAACGAACAGTATGCCTCGTATCATGACGTTTCGTCCAAGCTACGAGGAGTTCATTAATTTTGCCGAATATATTGAATACATTGAATCACGTGGAGCGCATAAAGCTGGCTTGGCTAAAATTATTCCGCCCGTAGAATGGAAGCCTCGTCGCTCCGGCTATGACATCGAAAACATAAATATGACAATACCGGCACCCATCTGTCAGGTAGTGACAGGGTAAGTGACAGTGGAGCAGGGGGCACAGATTTTCGGCTAACTTGTACTGTTTGTAGGGCTCATGGCGTTTACCAGCAAATTAATATACAGCAACGTCGTCAGATGACACTGCGCCAGTTTATGGAGAAGGCCAACTCAGAGCTGCACCAAACACCAAAGCACTTCGACTACGAAGACCTGGAGCGCAAGTACTGGAAGAATATCACATATATATCACCGCTGTACGCGGCCGATGTGAAGGGCACATTGAGCGATGAAGATTTGGATGTGTGGAATATTGGCAAATTGGATACCATATTGAATCTGGTGAACACAGATTATGGCATCGAAATCGATGGTGTCAACACTGCATATCTGTATTTTGGCATGTGGAAGAGCTCCTTTGCCTGGCACACCGAAGACATGGATCTATATTCGATCAACTATTTGCACTTCGGAGCACCCAAAACTTGGTATGCTATACCACCGATTTACGGCAGACGCCTGGAGAAGTTGGCGAATGAAACCTTCGTGGAGAATTACCAGGAGTGCAATGCCTATTTACGCCATAAGATGACTATGATAAGTCCCAAAGTCTTGCGTCAACATAATATACCATATAATAAGATTACTCAAGAGGCTGGGGAGATTATGATCACATTTCCCTTTGGATATCATGCTGGCTTCAATCATGGCTTCAACGGCGCCGAGTCAACCAATTTTGCCTCCAAGCGCTGGATTGAGTATGGCAAGAGGGCCAGCATCTGTAAGTGTCGCAGCGACATGGTTAAAATCTCGATGGAAACATTCGTTCGCCACTTTCAACCGGAACGTTATGAAAACTGGTTAAAGGGCGAGGATTATGGCTGCCATCCCGAGGAGCCCGGTAAGATCTGTGCTGCAGCCCCTCCCACCATCAATGAATATAAAATTACACAGGAGAGGTAACGAATGAGGGTGTTCCAAATCTGAAATTGGTACTAAATTCATTACTAATTTCAGCTCCCATACATACAAACCAAAAGACTTGAATCGCCAGAAGCGCGGCTGCTCCTTGGCCGCTGTGAATGCCATTTCTGACGTGGAGGCGGCAGCAGAGGAGGAGGATGACAAGATGAGTGTTAGCAGCCGAAACAGTTGCTCCAATTTAAAGAAAGCTGTCGTCAAGATACGCAAGCTGCCATCCGCCCTACCCGTTGCCGAGCCCTCAAAGCCGGCGTCGCCCAAAAAAAAATACGACTTCAATTCAATTGCCGTGGTGCGCGTCAAGCGTCTGTGGAATGCTTTGCCATGTGATAAGCCAGGCACGAATCTACTGCCGAACGGCATTGTGAAGAATACGAAACGTATGCGTTTCCAGACGAAGGAGTTGACGCTAGAGGATGAGGATTAATGGAGTATTCGCCAGGCTTGTTATCTGAACGATTTTCAGATGAAGGCTCAAATAGGGAGGTCTTATTATTGGCGTGCTCTGCAAGCCGGTACAATTCAACACCAATATTTAGGACGAGCACAAGGACTAGTTGCTTTGGAAGCAACAAACAAACTTTTACTTTAAAAGATTTGACGATCTCCAATGTTAATAGTTTTATAAGAACGCCACAATCAAAGAAGTACATATACTTTAGCCTACCTATAGTAATAATCTAAAGATATAAAAATGTACCTTACAAACTAGTTTTTATATAATAAACTGAAGCTACGAAAAAATCAACTAAATTAACTTTTTTGAAATTAATTCTATAAGAGAAATCCATGACTGACGCATCCTACCCTAGAAGAGGGGTGTCTTGTCTGGCCAACTATATAGATGGGGTATACATAGACTTAGCTCTTACCTTTTCAAGCTGCAAAGCCTAAGAACTTAGCCAATTTTAAATCTTTTGCAATTTAATATAATTTTATTAAATTATTTCATTACAATTGCCCGCCTGAATAATTGAAACTTTTTCGTCGATTATTTAATATGTTTACACATTTAAGTATGTTTTCTTTATTTAACTTGCAACGCGCCGATCGTCAAGGTTTCTTGCATTTGCCGATTTACATACATAAAAAAAAAACAGGAAATATAAAAAAAAACACAGTTTAATAGGTCTCCCAGCATTTTTTGCGATATTACTAAAAAAGGGGAGGGTATGGAGGCCCGATCTTAAACGTATCGTTTGAGTTTCTGCTTCAACTTATATATTTCATTTCGATTTTAGCATTTATCGCTCCGTGTTTTTATCTACGCAAATTTATAAGAATTTATAAGACGTTAAAATTAAAATTCATTAATTATTATTTATGTAAATGAATAAAGGCGAGAGCTACATGAATTTTTTATCTGTGCTTGCACATTTTATGTTTTGAATTTTCTTACTTTACACACCTGAAAGAAGTATGGGATATATGGAGCTGGGGGAGGATATTGGCAAAATTCAAGAAATCTTAGGATTGATTTTAATATATCGAGTATGAAATGCAACGCATTCTAAATGCGTGAATCGATGAGAGCATTTGAGGAAGGGAGGGGGGCAGATCTTGGGGAACATTGGCAGGCATCTCTAATCGATATCTTCGACTCGGATATCTTCCTCTAGTGTGTGGCTGGCAAAATATATATATATATAATTTTGGAACAATATATATATGGATAGAAATATATATAAGATGAACTTAGGCTAGATAGCTATAGGTGTCTTTATGTCCCTCCATACGTTCCAGATACTCCTTCTCAATCAATATATCAATGCACTTCTTAATAACGGGCACATTGGGCTTAAATCGCGTCGACAGCTGATTGAGGACTTCGGATATAAGATTTGTATGATTGAGACGTTTGCGCATCTTCATAATGCGCACGATCGCCGCTTGAATCAAGAGTTTGCGATCCTCTTCAATATGTTTGGTGACAGTCTCCTGCTCCACTTTCAACTCAGTCTTCAATGGATGATTGATATTGATGCGACGCTTCTTGCTCTTATAGTCCAAAAACAATTCAACTGTTGAATCGGGTGTCAAAACATTCTCGCTGGTATTTGAGGTCAACACTTTGGCCTTGAGCAGTATTTGCAATACCTGAAAAGAGAAACCACATTAATACATACACTTCTTAATATAAACTCCCAAAATAATCTACCTGTATCAAGTTCTCTAGCTGTGACTGCGTATTGTCGCACAGCTGTTGCACTGTAAAGCTGAGCTGATCGTTGAACTGCAACAGCACCGACATTTGGAACGTGCTCACTTGCAGGGTGTAGACCGAATAGTTGCGATTCACATTCATAATCAATTCACCTTTACATTTGTGGTATAGCCAGTTCAATTTGCGACCCGAATGCCGGGCCGAATAGAATATGGTGAACTGTTGCACCGACCGCTCCAATTCCGAGGGCAATAGAAAGTTATTATTTTGCGTGAAGGGCCAGGCGTTGGTGGATAGCACCTCGATGCCAAAATCGATTTCCGATGTTATATTTTGGGTCTTCAGGTACTCCTTGAAATAGGAATTCAAATCCTTGGACAATCCAATGTCCTGGAACATACGCTGCAGCTTCACGGTATATTCATAGCCGCAGGTCTGCTTCAGTTTGGAGATCATCATTGCCTCAGCATCGTCCGATGCCGATGTATGACTGACTAAACGCTTTGCCAGCATATTTGAATAGTACTTCTGGAAGACGTCCTTATCCTCGATGTATTTGAAGACGACCATCACCTGATTTAGATTATCCTCAAGCTCCTTATCCTCAGGATTCTTCGATGACTTCTTGAGCAATAGATCGCAATACTTTGCCAGCAATTCAGGTGACTTGCCAGCATTGTTTGGCCGTGTTACCACATTTGAGTTTATAAATTTACCGCAAGCCTTGTCCAACGACGCAACGAATCCGTTGTCGCTATCAAAAGCCGTCAGAACGAGTGCATTATATTTTTTGTGAGTATCGAGTATGGTTTGTACATAAGTCTTCGGATCATTGGCCGCGTCACTCGTACAACATTTCTCAATTGCTTCTGTGCCCTGTTGCAATATATGATCTTCCAGTATTTTCTTCAATTGCTCCAAATTTTTCGGGGACAACGAGACCAGAGAATACATGCGCTTTAGATCATCGTTTCTGTCGGCATTCAACAGATTCTGGAACTCGGTGTGGAATAATCTCAAATGTTTATCAATCAGAACCTGAATAAAAGAGGAGAAAATATTATTAGTTTAAGCAACATAAAGAGATCTAAATAGAACCTATGATGAGATCTCATATTCCTTAGAAACATAATATCCATTGTGACGACGCCATATGGTGATTCAGTGAAGTCTAAACATAAACATAATATTCCTAATAGTAATATGTCGATCACATTTCCGATGATTATGGCTGCCGTCTAGATAAGATATTTTATGTTCTCGTGACTAGCCTAAAGTTCTTATATTCGATTTCTATGCTACACACACCTGTTCACATGTGGATTTCAATATATCCGATGTTGTCTCGTGCAGGTAGGATAGAGCATTCTTTGAGTTGCGGCCACGCACACGCTGTTTCTCCTCTTCGAGACGATTTTCGACATGTTTCATGTACTCGGTGACCGTGTTGGTCGATAGGAACGCGTCGGATTCCTTCTCGTAGAAGGCATATGTGTCCGCTATGAACTTCACTTCGAAATTGTCTTTATAGACCGATAGCTTGCGTTCGGTGGCATCGCTGTCATCCTCATTGAAACTCAACTCCACATAACATTCGATAACATCGCGGACTAGGGCACGATTGATGAGCTTGCCATGGCGCTCCTCCTCGATGGATTTGAGAATCGCTTTGGTCACCGGCTCGTTGAGCACCTGGAAGAGATGCCCTTTCCAGGCGACAAGAGCCAGACGGTAGATCTTATAGATGCCCTTCTGCCCTTCCTCGCATTCACGCTTCACCCAATTGCGATTGAGATAGTTGCAAATACCATCCAGAACGGTGCTGGAAAACTGATACGATTTCCATTGTCGTGTATAGCGTGATAGTAGAACCTCTTCGCCCCTAATCGACTGAAAGGTGGTGAGCAGATCCTCCAAATAATCCTTTAAAAATATCTCCAGACGATCGTACAGCTTCTTGCCCACCAACTGAGCACCGCCAGCCTTGCCACTGCTCCGTCCGCTTGGTGCGGCGCTAACGCTCGTGCAATAGTCATAGACATGCGTGTAGAAACGCATATATTGCTTTCGAGTTAAAGATTTTTCATGCTCGAATATCTGTCTTATGCCCCCCTCCAGTTCATTCCATATGTCATCCAAATTGACCAGTCGCTGTGTTGTTTGCGAATTGCTCGAACGGTTCATTTTGGCAGCAGATGGCAAATCTCGTTTGCCTTCCAATTGGTGACGATGTTGTTGCTGTTGTTGCTGCTGCTGAATGACACCTTGCGCATGCGACTGGGACGAGGATTGACTGTCCTGATGGCGTCGTTTGACTGCTGATCTTGTCTTGGGTGTTTTGGTCGGAATTTTGGCAAATCAAGTGTTTACAATTTATGGATGAGATATTAAATGTCTATCTATATACATATATATATATACATATATGTATATATACATATACATATATATATATATATAATATATATATATATATATATATATATATATTATATATATATATATATATAATTCAATCTGCAAATAAAAAGAAAATCAGTTAGTCAAAGTAGGTCATGAACTTTTAATTTAAAATATATATATATAATTGAATTGAAGAATTACTTTAGCACATAAGCATATAACGGTGCAGCTCTACCCTGTAATCCAGTCATTCACTCAACCTTACTTAGACAGTATAGACTAAAAATTAAAGCACTTATAACACTAATTTCATTGCATACAACCTTTGCAACATAAATGGCTGTGCTTAGTACCCGATTCACTTATTTTAAAGGGCAGATCGAAAACCAGCATACATATTTATATAAAAAGTTACAGTGGTCGTATATTGTCACTTATTGTTGGGTATTATACAAAAAAAAAAATGTAATACGATATGGCAACTCCAAAACTTATAAGTAACATAAAACAGTAAACAAAAATAATACTGAATACCCTTGCAACACAACCACAGAATTGCATATATACATACTTACACACGCACACAAGCATGCATTTTACTATGCAAGAAAAAGTGGTATTTGTGTGTAAGTATGGGTGCGTATAGGCATAATACAACTTCCTGTTAAAATAAACATACACACGCACACATACACATATCATATGTGCATAAATGGTGTATTTAAAGTTGATTCATTACAGCTGCCTAAACAAGTATGCTTATTCATATATTTTTCAGCATTAATAGGTTGGTAAAATTAACCATCTAGCAATTTTTTGCTCTGTCGTTTGATCATTGACGTCGTGATTTCCCTTTTCGAGCACACACACACGTACTTTTTCATCTTTTGTTCGCCATTTTCACATGCACACACTAAATTTGCCAATTTGTTCAGATCAGCGAATTATAATAACAATTTACCTGTTTTCAGTTATTGTTTAATGATAGGCTTGTATTTTTTGTCCAATTGGCTTTTTTATTTATTTGATTTAACTAAATTGAGGATTTTTTTACCGTTTGTACAAATCACTCTTTCCAACTAAAAAGAAGCTCAGCGTTGCCAGTCAGTGCCAAACTTAGTACTGTGGACCTAAGAAATATGGCAGCACTATAAGCAAGCGAGTTGGCAGCGCCAATGGGCTTGCAGCCCTAGTCACATCGATATTTTTAGTTCGTATTTTTTGAAGCCCTAGTCTGTGTAAATAAATAAGAAAATCAAATAGAAACAGATCGGCAGCATTTTGCAAACGTCAGAAATAATTTCAACTTGTTTTTTATTATTTGCTTTACGTAAAAAAAATAAGGAATACTTGTAGATGGAGCATACAATGCCCTGTTGGCAGCTATGGCAAGCGGCTGTCGTGTTGATGTTGTTACTATTGCAAAGTGATGCCGCCGCGGAAGTTTCCGAAGCAGCGCCAACGACAACAATAGCATCAACGAGCAATGTTATAAACACAAGATTGTTTAGAAGCGTTAGCGTTAAAAAGGATCTAGCACCAGTATCCGTATTGCCAGCGACAAAAGATGTGGGCGCACCACAGGCAACTGTTGAATCGGCAACGGATAAAGTTGTGGTGATTAGTGAGAAGCCTCAGAAGCAGGGAGCAGTCCACGTTCCAGGCAAATTGCCCGAAGAAGAGGTGCACATAGAACGTTCCAACAACGATTTTCCCGATACATATGCCGCTGTCTTCTATATACTAGTAGGCATTACCAGCTCTGCCGTATTGCTGCTGATCGTACGCATATATCGGTGAGTTTAAAGATGTGCACTATCAGCTGACAGGCACTGTAAAGCACTGCGAAAGACGGTTACGATAGTTATCGTGCTTGTTTCCCAATTCTTAAAATGTCAAAATACTATTCCTAATTATCTGAGCTTATCGTTACACCTATCTAACTGGTTTATTGATATATACTAGCTTGATTTATATATAAGCTATGATTTAAACTCACTTAACCCCCTGCTGATAAGGTTATCTTTCCATTTCTAGCTTACGCTTATCGCGGGCTGAGCGCAAATACGGCGTACAGGGCGATCGAGCCAATCAGGAATTAACGCCGCTCCCAATGGCTATCGAGGATGTGAACAGCGACGAGGAGGAGGATCACACACTATTCGAAGTCAATAGGCAAAGCATACGCATATTATGAAAACAAAAAGAAATATTCTCATATGAAACATAAAACAAGAACTTGCCTTCTCAGTTGCTCATGCAGTATCTATTGTAATTTTAATGTGTGTTTTTTTAGTGTATTGTAGTTACTAACAAATGCCTAACAGTTGAAATTGCCTTAAGAATTACTTGTCGCATTTTTCTCAAAAAAAAAAAAAAAACATTTGTGATACCAAAAGTTATGTATGTATGTAAGAAGTTCGATAAACGATAAAGAAAATATTCTACACATTTAAAAAACTATCTATATACATATATACAGTTTCAAAATAAATGTGTGTATTGATAAACCCATAAATAACTGTCTTTCCATTAGTTTTGCTTTATTTATTGATACAAAAATTTACAATTGATTATCTCAGACTTACATCTAATACAATAAGCATACATATACGCATATATATGGACGATTTAATGTAATTGCTTTTGGACTTTTACACAAAAACACTTAACATCTAAGATCACAAAAATAATTTATTAACAAATACTGCGACTGCATGTTGCCCCCCCAAAATTAATTGTAGTGTATTATAGTGAGGCGTTAACTAGATACTAAATACTAGAAATTAGTTGTTATCGATTTTGTTTTATGTAGCTGCTTAATGCGAATCTATCGATTACTACGGCACTTTAATATTTTTGTAGTTTATATGTATACATATATGTATGTTTATGCTAGTGTTCAGTTGGAGTTGGACCGATTGGCTATATCATGCTGCCAAACATGCGTTTGCCGCGCGTTAATACCAAACTGACAACCATAACGGTTAGCAGAAAGAATACGAGACTTAGAAATGTTGTTATCAGGCGACATCTTTGGCGGAATTTCTTCTCCTTTTCCATTTTCAAGCGCAGCTGCTCGGCGCGCGGCAAGTCGAGGGTAAAGTCTGATTCGGGTCGAGACGACGGCTGTGAAAGAAAAAATATTAATAAGCATTAATTTCAATTAATTTTCTATTCTGTTAATCCTAGATCACTTAACATAAATGGATTGCACTACACCGTAGCTATGCTAATGGGCCGTCAACAACAGTAAGTTATTGACCTCTTTCGCTACTAACAGCTATTGTTTAACTTAACCTGTTATATGTATGTATGTAGATAACTTAACACGAATGCGTTGGGCTTTAACATGATAATGTAAACCCCTACATACTGTTGTGCCTCGCTAAGATCAGAACATTAAGTTATTGACCTCACTCTTACTTTCATTAACAGCAGCGTGCATATATGTATGGATATGTATATGTATATACACTCGACAGCATAATTCTACGTACAGCAGAAAAAAAAAAAATTTTTTGTGTTCAGTTAGCTCTAGAATCTACCATAATGCACTTATCGGAATAATTCTTTTTTTATAGTATTTTTCGCTTATTTAACTACCTATTTGCATTTTTATTTTTCCCAAAATAATAATATTTATATTAAAAAACAATGTTAACAAAAAACCTTACAGGAAAGTGACGCAGCAAAAGTCTACGTACACAACAATTCATCGGCTCTTTTTGGGGGATCCATTAGATTTTAATATTTTGTTGGATATCCATTTCATTTTAACACCTCTTCCAGGCGTCGAGGCATTGAATCTACCAGTTTCCGAGTCTCCTCTGCCGTTATTTTGCTCCATTCGTCCATGAGGACCTCCTTTAGCATATTTTTGGAGATTATGGTACGCTGCCTAATCCTACGCTCGTGTAAATCCCACAGATGATTAATAGGATTCAGGTCTGGCGATTGGGAGCCGATCTAAGTTGATTTTTGGCGTTATATAGAAACCACAGCCCTACATTGTGGGCTGTTTGCTTCGGATCATTATCTTGTTGAAAGCAATAGTCATCCTCAATCCTCAATTTCTGGGCACTTTGGTGTAAATTTTCAATTAGGATCTTGATATAGTCCTTGTGGTCCATTGTCGATTCTATAAACACCAGACTACCAACTCCATTGGCCGCCACACACCTCCATGCCACGATACCACTTCCTTCATGTTTAACGGCCGAAAGAACATTTTCTCTTTCGAAGGATACTCCGTTTTTTCTCCATAATAACTTCTTTCAATTTATATCTAATATGTAGAACATGCTCTCCTCTGATAAATTGACCCTGTTCCAGAAGCCTGGCGGTTCATAAGAAGGCCATTTGGGAGTCCATACGCTGTTTTATATTGATCTCTGATTTGTGCGGTTTCCAATCAGCAACACTAGCATGATAACCGGCCGGAACGACCAACATGACCATGAACACCGAATGGAATCATGGGAAACAGATTCGGCTAATCTTTCTTCAACTTCAACCCGTTCTTGCTGCTCGGCTATTCTCGGATTTGAAGTCACCAGTTGGACAATACGTTTTTTTTCTCCAGCTGTCAACACTTAAAGTCGGCCAGATCGGGGCTTTAACAATATAAAGCCAGACGACACATAATTTGTCGTAAGCCTCTTGGCATCAGGAATGGATTCTCACTAAGAATTGTCAAATTTCTCGACAGGATTAGCCGTCTAACCGGTGTTTTAGTATAAGTTTTCGAACTTCATACACAGATTCCCTTCCCATTACTCTCCTTGATAAACCATGTACATAATTGTTTTCGTGGCAATGGAAAATTCCATAGCACAGTCTAGACGCATAAAAAAAAGGAAAAACCGTAAAAAAATCTAACGGTTCTTGCCAAAACTCGGCGTTGTACGCAGTATAATTGTTGTGTACGTAGACTTTTGCTGCGTCACTTTCCTGTAAGGTTTTTTGTTAACATTGTTTTTTAATATAAATATTATTATTTTGGGAAAAATAAAAATGCAAATAGGTAGTTAAATAAGCGAAAAATACTATAAAAAAAGAATTATTCCGATAAGTGCATTATGGTAGATTCTAGAGCCAACTGAACACAAAAAAAAATTTTTTTTTCTGCTGTACGTAGAATTATGCTGTCGAGTGTATATGTAGGGTTATGCTGTTCGCGAGATCATGATATGAGTGACGTCGCTTAAGTATGTCGAGTACCTAATAAGTCAAAAATATCCATTACATCTATTATATAAGCATAATGAGCTAATTAGCATTTGGCGCTGAAAACTTGACTCTTTTATGTAAATCGATTATGCACGAGTCAAATAATATGCACACATTTGTACGTACATATGTATGTGTTGTGTTGGGTATGGTCAGTCAATAGCAACGATTACGAAGATGAAGAAGGTGACCGCTGGCTGGTGGTGGTGGGCTGACGATTATTTTGACATTGATGTTGTCGTTGATCTGAATTAAATATTTTTTTATATTTTAGGCTAAGGCCCTCTTGCCCCTACTCTGCTTGATTTATGTTTGTTAAGCATTTGAGATTGTTTAACATAAATCGTAGCAAAAATATTGCACATTTTATAAACACGTACATTTTTGCAATAACTTCAAGGCGTGGCTCACTCACAGAGACTGAAAAAGGGCGCAACACACACAAAATTTGACCCACTAAGCGGACGCTGCTTCTGCTGTCGTTGTTGTTATTGTTGTATTTTGCGCATCTTCAAGTTTTTTTTGCTGCCGGTTTTAAAATTTTTTAGCGACACAACCTTGAAAATGGTTAATGTATAAATTTGCGTGCGAATATTGTATATGTATAGCACAATATTGTTAATGTAACAGGTTTCTTGATTCTCATGCAAAATGTTAAGTAATTGATGTAACCTTTTTTATTTATGCATTCTTTGAAAACGTAATACTAAACAAAAATACTGTATTTAGGCGGGAACAGCTTTATACGAATTACCGACATAATCGTTTTTGTAACCGGATGTTAAGTTGTTAGCAACAAAATTCTATAATAGCTCAATTATGATCAACAAAATTCCGCAGATATCCAATTTCAATAATATTGGCAAGTGAAAGTTTGCGCATATGCAATATAGTCATTAAAAAGGGCATTCAATTTTTGTTCGAGTGCTCACACACATCAACATATTTGTAGGCGTGTGTGTCTGTGTAAGTGTTGTACAATTCGCATTTTTTGCATTTCATTGTGTGTGAGATACCTTATTTTATTTATTTACTCTTTTATTTTTTTTTTTTTCTTATGTTGCCTTTGCGCACATTGTCTTCGGTTCGTTTTTCGGTGATCAAAATCTCGCGTTTCGTGCCCGATTATTACGTTCGCTATCAATGCTCGCTGCATTTGCACAAACATACAAATATGTATAAATATACAAGCATACAAAACATTTAATGTGAGATATGAAAATGAGAAATTAAAAGGCAACAACTTTGCGGTATCTTGGTTTTTTTTTTGCCTTCCGGCTTCTTTTCTTTGCGCATCCCATCTTTAGCTACGCTTCGCTTGGGGTATTTTTTTGCGTTTGCTTATGTTGTTGGTGCCGCTGTTTATCAGTCAAAGTACTTTGAGAAGACGACGTAATCGAAGTGTCGACGTTGACGAGAAAATTACCGCATTAACGTTACGCGTGTGCGTGTGTTCATTTATAACGGTTTTATTGGCTAGGCATAGCGAGCAAGTCGAAGCTAACAAAGTGCATAAGTGTGTGTGTATGTGCTTGTATTTTGTGGAAATAAATATTTGTGTGCAGCGCCTAAAATATGCAAAGCTGTTGGATTGTATTAATTGATTTAAAGCTATTTCAAATAATGCTGCTATTATCTTAATTTAATTAAGCCATAGAAATTAACAACGAAAGAAAAAAGAGACGAGGGAAAAATAAGAGGCAGTGCTGTAATAAGAATAATATAGAGAGAGGGCAGCAATGCGAAAATGATCAAAATTTATCAATTGAAGCGACGATGAAATAGGAAGAGAGGAAGCAAGGAAGGCGCGATAATTGAAGTATTCATCTTACGATAGACAGACAGAAACAAAGCCGGTCCCGTATTTGAGAACTTGGAAAAAAACTTCTTACGTTGTCTGTGACCATCAAAGAAGAGTTGGGGAGAGAAAGAAAGAAATGAAATTGACAGATCTGCTTCAATGCTGTGCTTGTAGACTGTGAGAGAGCGAGAGACCATCAAAGAAGAGTTGGGGAGAGAAAGAAAGAAATGAAATTGACAGATCTGCTTCAAGGCTGTGCTTGTAGACTGTGAGAGAGTGAGAGACGAAGTGTTTGTACTACGGACTACAATTCCAATTACACCTCCATTCACACTTTTATTGGGAATTCCGGTGAGCTTGAGCCGTGAGTAGGCAGGCCTCGCCCTAAAATGTGATTTAGCTAATTTGCAAATGATGCCAGCGCAATAAATTATGAACGTTGGATGAGAGTTTTTGTTAACATTGATTCGTTTAACAGATATGTACGATATACATATGCAGATGATGATAGATAGGCATATGTTTACGTTGAGATCTAAAGCCGTAAATTCCCCAATAACTAACCTTGGCTCAAATTCGCCCAACAAATCTTTTGCAATAGACCCAAAACATTAAAGTGAAAATCCATATAGATATATTAGTTTGACTGGTTGCCCAGTTTAATGTGCAATACACGTTTTTCACTGACATTGAAAGCAACTATACAAATAATATATACAAATAAATATGTATGTATATATATGTTTTTTTGGCCTGCAAGTTGGCCAAGTTTAAAACATCACTTGGAGAGAGAAAGAGAGTGCATAAATTTTGACACGTACTTGGGGTAAGTACCCAAAATGCAAAATATATTAAAAAATTTTAAAGCATTGTAAACGACTGCAAAATACTCTTTGGGACTTAAATAGATGAATTAGCGTTATTTTACGATTTGCCATGCCGCTGAAGGTCGTAGCTGTGCCTAATTTTTAAGTCTCGATGTGGAGCGAGTTTCTCAGCGAACTTTGAGCTTCTCAAGTTTATGGAATTCTAAAATGAAATTTGTGCTAGCTGAAGTTTTATTCTATTCGCCTTTTCTACATATCTCTTAATTTTAAGAACCTAGCTGTTGGTTTTATAGATATATTTTTTCCCGTTGCCAATGATCTATATTATAGATACATTTTGAGAGCTCCAACTTGTGGCTTGCTTACTTAATATTACTAATTAACCAGCTATTTGGGGTTTCTCCCAGTTCTATCATCAGTAGATTTCCCTATGACCCACTGTTAACTATCTGCGTTTGCTAAGCTGTAACCAGTTAAGGGTTTTATGGCTGCAGCTTATGTAACTTAATTGGGAAGTATCTATATCATTATATTTAAAGGTAAAGTTTACATTGTAAAGTCGAGTAAAGAGTTAGAGTCAGAGTGGATTCCCCAATGGCCAAAAGGGGGCTCTAAAAATGTTGATTTCAAATTCCAAATTTTTGTCACACAGTTAAGGCATATAAATGCCAATATATATTGTATATAAGAATTTTCTCCTTAGGACTTAAACAAAAAATTTCTTTATTTTGTAAACACTTATATATCCATATATATATATTATTTATGTATATATTTATGCATTTAAAATTTCTTACAATTTCGCTGTCGCGCCTAACCGAGTTAATATTACCCATGGTGTTAATCGACTTTTAGGTTCACTAAACCGCACTTGTCTAAGCCTTAAAGTGAACTAACTTTTCGTACATCGACTTGAAACCTCTCTTAACTTTTGGCTCCAGGCAATGCAATAATCTACAATAATTTGCAATAATTAGTTTTATGCAGATACAAAATTAACGTTTTTATGTTAATTGAAACGAAGTTTGAGAATTTCACAGTCCCAAAGGTATTTATATATATCTTTGTGTATATGAAATGATTATGCAATTATGCAACACCTGTTTCTTACACCTTTTTATAGGGCACTTCAATGAAATCTATTGGAAATGGCAAAAAGGGGCATATTGGTTTGTGTAATAGTTGTGGCAGAAGCAAGAATATCTATATTCATATCCTTAACAAATTTAGAGTTAAGGCTGCTTTGTTCCCGTCGAGATCTAACAATATGTGAAACAGTAAAGTTAATAGAACTGCATCTAATGCAGATCAGTAGAACTGCTTGGTGCTTAGGGTATTTTCAAGTCGTGTTATTCCCGGCAATCCCTGTTTCTTTGTGGCAACATTGAAAACGCGTTCAACGATAACTAACTGAAAGCAACAACGAAACGTTGTTGCACACGCGAAAAGCCGCAAACAAGAAAAGCGCCGGAAAAGCTAAATAAAATAAGCAATTGAAAAGCAGCTGGGGAAACGCGGCAGGTGCTGGGCAGAGGCAGGGGCAGGGGCAGCGACACGGGCTTGGGGCAGGGTATGTGTTACACCTGGTATCTCTCTAACGGTAGCCAATTTCAAATCTTGTCAGTGTGTCAGCGAGTCAATCAACAAGCAATTCACTGACCAAATGCCAATGAGCCAAGGATTGACGTGGGCGTGGCATATTAAAAACATACGCCCCCTGGTCAGCTAATTGAGTCGAAAGATTGGGTGTTTCATTGTTGTTGCACGTGGCGTATGAGCAATAGCTGAGTAACTGAGTTACAGCAGCTTCCGTGACGCTTCAATAAGTTGCAGGCTATGAAAAGATTAGGCTTATATAACTAACATGGCTCAGAGCAATCAGTGCGATATCTTCAATTTCGGGATAGCCGTAAAGTGGCGAAGTATCACTCGAAAGTAGTTTTAGTAGTGAGTTGTGGGTGAGCAAGAAAGGGTGCGAGAGATAGAGGGGTAGAAAGAGAGATAGAGAGAGAGAGAGGGAAAGAGGTAGAGAGTGTGTGGGAGAGAGATAAGGATAGGCAAATAGAGAGAGCGAGAGAGAATGTGTGGGTATGAGATATCAATAGATTGAACAATAGAGAGGCAGAGTGAGAAAGATATATAAATAATCAGAGACAGATATAAAGAGTTAGAGAAAAGTAAAAGAATAAAGGAGAAAGAAATGATTGAAATATCTAAGAAAGAACAAGAGAAACCAATAGGAACAGAAGGAGAGAAATATAGCATGAGATATACTGAAGGAGTGTAGACCATAAAGAGTAATTAACTGAGAAGCGTAAAAAAAAATCACATAGAGTGAGAGAAAGACAGAGTGAAAACGATGACAATCTATTTAATCAACGAACTATATTTCGATTGCCAAATAGCTCTCGGTAAGAACGATGCACCGCGACTCTAGTTGGGCATCGGGACTATCCTAGTTACAAGGTGCAAAACTCTTTTAAACTATTCTATATGTAACTAAGCCGTTTCAGTTAATATTCGAGTTAATTGGGATTTGGCCACAGCTGAAGCGAGTCTAGTCGAGTCGAGCAACTCTAGGAACTAGGTGGTGCGGCTATCAAAGAGAATGAGTTTTGCGACAGTTCCCCATTTGCCCATTTGCCCATTTGTGTCGCTTGCTCTTGGCCAAATGGAAATTGGACAAAACGAGCCAAGTTTGTGTTTCATTTTGTTTTTGGCAGCTCGATATCGTTGTCTACTTTTGATGGGTGGCTCTCATTGGGCTCGCTGCAGTGGCAGTGGTAGCGGCAGTGGCAGCGGCAGGGGCAGCGGTAGTGGCAGCTATTGCAACACTTTGTGGCAGCGACGGCTAAATAGTATTAAAAACGTAAAAAAAACTGCAGCTAACAGCAACTTTATCTTCGCTTTTGCTTTTGCTTTTGCTGTTTCGATTTCTGTTTGCGTTTTCGTTTTCATTTTCATTTTCATTTTGGCATTCATGACACAGCAAACGAGTTATTTGCCGGCCAAGCGGTGCGACGAGTTTTCAGTCAGCGAGGGTATCCAAACAGAGTTATCAGACAGTGAAGCAAGGAGGGGAGGTTGGGCGAGAGGGAAGAAGAAGAGCCGAAAGTAGCACTAACTACGTACTATAGGCGACCTGTTTGTTTGTTTGTTTGTTTGCTCAGCATCCTTCTGGTGCGCCTGGTGGAAACGTCCTTAAAGGTCATTCGTTTTGTAGGGCAACACAAGAATGCGGCCTGCTGCACCGGTTTCTGATTTTAGCTGCCACTTGTTGCATGTGTTGTTGTTGCTGTTGCTGTTGCTGCTGTTGTTACTTTATCTGGGCTCCAAAATCAATGGCGGTCAGTTGGTCAGCCAGATAAGCAGGTAGCAGAGCTACCTGTTCGCCGAGATGCTGCAGGCCTTTTTTTCTTAACGGAATTTTAAGGTTAACCGGTACCGTTTCTACATGCGTTGCTAATACCCTGTAACCAGTGTTAGTGCGCTCAAGTTAAAGCTAAATAATGATAGAAGATATTTTATACTTCGCTCATAATGCATGATTCATTATGCTGTTATTAATCATATATCATCTGTACCTTATTGTTCATCATTCAATATTTGTCATTCATAATCTATTAGTCAATTTATTTATTTATCAATCACTGTTACTGAATGTGTGTTATTATGTTTTGTATTTATTTTTTATATATATTTTATTTTATTTATCTGTTATATATATTTATATATTTTTGCTTTATATATATCTCTGTTTTATATTATTCATTTATTATTAATGATTTATTTATAATATTTATTTTTAAGTGTTCATTGCTTATTATCCATTCATTATTCATCGATTATCATTAGTTGATCAATCTCAATTGAATTTAATACAAAATACATCAAGAATTTTTAAAGGGAAATGAGAGATATTGATATCTATAGATTTGCACAATTAGTAGAGTATATCTCTTAGCTATATATACCCGGTTATAGCACTTTTAATTGTAGACTTTACCTTTTGCACTAACTGTTTGACATGAATAAAAGCCCAGTTGCAGCAGCAGCCGCAACAGTAGCAGCAGCAGCAGCAGAAAAAACCTCAAGTTCAAATCCCGCTTTGTGAACGTGCGCATTGACTAGTAAATAGGTAAAGCCATACATACTTATGAAGAGGTATATATATTCATATATACAGCTGTGAGTTAAGGTGAATAAACCGCAGTCGTGCGCTTACCAATTTCTGTTGCCAAGCTGAGTCAACGAAAAATAATAATAACTATTTCGCATTGGCATTGAAAGTGAAAACTCATTGAGATTCTCCATGCATTGGCCCAGAGAGTACAGGCCAACAAGGCCCCAACAAAAAATGTTGCTTCATTAGTACAGCGGATATTGCATAATAATAGCCGCACACTAAGGCAAAGGCCAAAACAAATGATTTTTAGCCCACAAATGGGCTTCGATTGCACTATTTGTCTAAGGAATCGAGTTCTATGTGTCGAGCACTCAGCAAATGTTGACGTAAGCGGAAGGAACAGACAGAGAAGGGAGAGAGAGAGAACGAATGAATACTAGGGAATTAGCGGTGAGTGTAAAGAGAGCTAATTTTGTGTCTCCAAAATTATTATGTCAGAGAAGAGTTGAGAGAGAAGAGACGACTTGAAGTTGTTAAACGGATGTTTCTACTTTCAGCTCACAGCTCACTTTTAGGATGGAATTTTTTCAAACTGCCAAATTTTTGTCTGTGTATTAAAGAGATCACTGTTGGTCTTCGAGTATGGACTTTAAATGGGATTATGTCTAGAGTATCCCTAAATAAATTACAAATAAATATAGATATTCCTTACAGTCTAAATATAGCCGTATATAAATAGAATTCAGCCATAAATTTGTTTGCAGTGCCATTTGTTTGTTTAGCCATAAATTTGTTTCCAGTGTATGCAGGTTTCATATTACTTCTATAGAATTATTTCAATTCTACTTTAACTTTATAAATACATATACATTTATATATATATATCTGCATTAATTCATGACTAAATTCCATCTCTACTCTTAACTAGTCTCTAATTGTTTACAGTGCACATTACTTCATATGGGTCAAACTTTTAACTTTACCCAATGGACAGTTGGAATTCACTTTGCATTGCTGCGCTACTCTGGGCTGCTGGGCGTTAGTTTTTTTTGGGCTTAGCCAACGTTGCGTATGATTAATGTCTTTTGGCTAATTGCCACTAAAAGTGAAAAAAAAAACAACTCTAAGCCCAAATCGAGGAGGTCAAGTGTGCCAAAAAGCTCAATTGGCTAACTGTTTATTATTATTGCTGTTGCCCGCTCACTCGGCTCTAAAGGAGGTATATGTGAGAGTGTATGTGAGCTAGCTGTACCCATTGGTGGCGAGATCCATAAAATTGTCAGAGCTAGAGCTAGACTTTGGAGAGACTTTCCAGTTTACTTTTAATCTGCTCCATGGAGAGATTGATTTGAGTCTTGGACTAAGTTTTTTCTGGATATTTGAATAAATTTCCAATTTCAATTTAGCTGGATTTCTTGCATGAACAAGCATTGCGCAGTCAGCTATGCCCGATAGTTTCTTGTGGTACTTTGGCAGCTTATCGCTAGCACTAGACAGTTTTGGTCGAGGGCGGGATTGTTGGCTGTTGACTGTTGGCTGTTGCGAGTGCATCATTCATTTAATTGGCTAAAGTGCAGCGATTGGCCAAGTTAAAGCTGTTGGCTGTATGTTCGTGCAAGCTTTTATTAATTTCATCCTTGGCCGCAATGTGACCGCCAATAAGTAGATGCAACAGCTGCTGCTATTGCTGCTGGTGCTGCTGCAGAAGCAGAAGCAGAAGCCGCAACAGTAGCAGCAGCGGATGCCAACACCGGACGCCGTGGCAGTCGTAGCAGCGATAGCAGCAGCATTGACGTCATTATTATCATCATTATTACTATTGTTATTATTGTTAAATTCATTGGCGTTTATTATGCGATACAGGCGATATTATCGCTGTCATGGCCAACGTTCGATTTGGCTCGTGCATTGGCATCATGATTAATGATTAATGATGTGCGTGTGCCGCATGTAGGAGGCTACTGTTCAGATCCGATGTCGTATATAATTAAATATATATCTATGTATGTATTCTTAGATTCAATTAGAAATCTGGGCAATTGCATCAAACTGTTGCCTTTGCCTTTACCACAAGTTTGTGGACAGCAGGTCAGGGGCGCATTGCAGAGAAACTCAGATGAAACAGCAAGAGTTATACACATAAAATGAAGAACATATACAGATTAGGAGAAGAAGGTAATGAGCCAGAAGAGCAACTCATGGGAAGTAGCAAAAATAGTAGAATGAGTATTAGATGGCACATTGGAAATAACTAAGAGTCAGAGTAGAGTAAATTAGAAGTAAGGGGATATTGAAGAGGAGAGGAGGAAAGAATATGTCATTCATTCATATCAAGGAAATTTCTTTTTTTAAATTCTAATTATTTTTTGCAATTAATTAATAAAGAATTGATTATTCATATGGCAGATGGCAGCTGTAAAAATAAATACTAAATAGAAAAGAATGTAGATTTGAGTACCGAAGGTCGAAGTAATTTATGGTACGCTCTAGATCTATTCTCGCTCTATTTCTCGCTCTTTCTCTCTCACACACACACTCTCTCTCTCTCTCTCTCTCTCTCTCTCTCTCTCTCTGCAAATACTCTGATATATATACTACACAGACTTGAATATAATTTTAAGCATTATAGTCCTCATATAGTAGTTGATGAAGAATATTTATAATTGATGTATTTATGTACAGCTTCAGACTATAAGGCCTTGGACTATAGAACCCTTAAGCCAGAGATATCGACCCTTTAATTATCTCCCAAAATTTCATTTCTTTATGTAACCCCCATAATTTTGTTCAGTGTAGTAATACTCACATAGGACAGTGTTGGGTGTGCGCTGCTGATGACCAGCTCGCCGCTGCCACCTGCTCTGCTGCCGCCGCCGTCACCGCCTCCGCCGCTATGCCGCTGCTTGCCCAACAGCGATTGGTGCATGCGGTTCGTGCCGTAGTACATCTCCCAGATGCTCGGCTTCTTGCGGTGCCATTCCGCGGCGCTGTCGTCCAATTTATCCTGCTCTTTGCCCAGCCGAGCTCTGGACTGATTCGCGTGGAATGTTAGATTTCGCTGCATTTGTGTGATCATCGTGGTGGCTGTCGTTGCCTTCAGCTCCAGTGGTGCTGGTGGTGGCGAGGGCGTCAAAGTGGGCGTCGTTGTGGCCGTGGCCGAGGTCGACTCGACATAGCATTCGGCCAGCGGGAAGATCTCAGTGATTGATTTGCGTTTCATTTTGAAGTTGGGGTCACTGGCACAGCGAATGGTCATAATTTGTTCTCTGGCCGAGATGAGGACGCCGTCCCGCACCGATTCGTAGGGATTCAGCTGTGGGTCACCGGCATAGCTGCGCCTGCGCTCGAGTGCGTTCTGCAGTCGCACCACGTGCTGCTGACGGCCCAGGCCGCTGCACAGCTGTCGCAGCTCCAGTTCGCTATGCTGATTCATGCGCTGCAAGTAGGACTCCAGCTCGTTCTTCAACGTCTCGATCATGCCCTCCAGCTCCTGCGGTATGTGCGTCGTTGGCGTCGGCGTCAGATGCCGTATCTTATCGCGCACATCCTCGAGCAGCTCGCGTGTGCTCTGAAAGTGCAGCTGATCCTCGTAGCGCTTGGCATAGGCCGCAGTGGAATTTGTCGAATTCGACTGCTCCACGCGATAGGCATTCTCTGGACAGGAATTTATGTATTTGGCACATTTGTAATTATTCTCTTCGAGCTGCAAGTCGTTGAGAGTGTCAAGACCTGACAGCAATTGCTGCTGCCGCTGCGAATCATTGAGAAAAGCTGGATTATCAATGCCTGACAGCAATCGTTGCTGCTGCCTTGGCTGCTGTTGCTGCTGCTGATGCTTCTGATGTTGCAAGTCATTCAGAAAACTCGGATTGTCAATGCCTGACAATTGCTGTTGCTGCTGCTGCTGCTGCTGCTGCTGCTGCTTCAGCTGGTGCTTTTTGGGCTGCAGCAGAAATGCATCCAAATCGATGTCCATCAAGGAATCATCAACTGGCTCCAATTGCCTCTGTGTGGCAAAGCCCTCCCTTATGGTAGGCAGCTGATTGTAGACACGCAATTTCTCACCAATGTCCAGGGTGGGCGCAGCTCGTGCTGCTGCTGCCGCTTTGTCCTGCTGCAGGTAGGACAGGCAGGGAAAGCTCTTCAAATGCCTATCCAAATTCTCAATGCTCGACTCCAAAATTCGTAGTTTGTCGCTGTACAGCGGCAATTGTTGCTGTTGTTGTTGCTGCTGCTGGCCATTGTGGGCCAGCTCGGGTGTTTTGGCCAGCACCTGTTCAGCTGCCACATCTTGCATAGCCAAATGCTGACTAATCGCTGGATCATTGCTGGGCAACTGCAGCTGGGGCCGCTGCTTGGCTGCAATTGTTTTGCTGCTCTTCTCGGGCTCGCTCGCTTCTAGGATATCTATGACCGGTTCGCAATAGATATGCTCGTCCAGCGAGTAAGTGGAGCACACATGCGAGCTATAATAACCAGACGAGCCGCTTTTATCTGTCGAATAATGTGAGGCAGTTGCTCGGGCAGTTGCCGCTGCTGCTGCTGTTGCTGGTGTTGCTCCAGTTGCTGTTGTTGCTGTCGGCGCTGCTGCAGTGTTGCCAAGTCCGGAATCTGTGGTCTGTGTGCTGCTGGCATTGGATGCTGTGGATCGTTTCTTGTTTCGTATCGCTGCCGCCGCTGCCACTGCCACACTTGGCTTCATATCATTGCTTGGCCTGCTCAGAGATGTGCCAGCTATTTCTCGACCATCGAGACCGCTGAGCGATGATGTCAATGGCATTGAAGTTGTCGCATTGCTGCATGGAGAGACAGATAGAGAAAAACGGAAAATGCGTGTGAGAAAAATGATTATAAAAACTCAAAAGAAGAAGTAAGATTGGTTCGATCAGGCGTGCATGGATGAAGATACCCTGCATATTAATTAAGAGCAACTGAGGATCAAATTTCTCTTCTAGAAGATATACTCCAATAATCGTATATACTTATACGCTTATACTCTGCCACACTTATACACTTTTACTATGTTACTTTACGCTTTTCAAGTGTTATATTAGCATACATTCACGCATGGCTTATACTCTTATATTGGTTGATTTGTGCAGGCTCGACTTCTAATGCTCTTTTACATTTTTGGCAAAGAGGCAAAGTGGGTTATTTATTCTCGTCTGTCTCTCTTATACTTATGCTTTTCTACTCCTAGTTTTACAGTCATAGTCTTATAATCGTACGCTCTTATACTTTTACTCGTCTGATAATAGTTTTACTGTCATAGACTTATACTCATCACTCTTGGTCACTCATGCTCTTTGTCTTCTACTCCTAGTTTTAATGTCATAGTCTTATACTAGTACACTTTCTGTCACTCTTATTCTTCTTCTACATTTTTACTCTTAGCTTTACAGTCATAGTCTTGCACTTGTCTAGTTATACTCATGCATATACTCTCACACTTACGATCTTATACTCATCGTCTTATACACAATTCACTTTATACTCCTAGCCGAATTGCACATGGCTGATTCGCTTCAGCTGACTTAAGGACTTGAGCCACTCTGCTTGCTGCCTTGTTTTATAAGCTTGCATAGGAGTCGTTATACCCCCAGTATGCGCTTTTAATGGGTATGCAATCAAAATAAAACACTGTTGAAAGGGAAACTCTCGGCGCAATGAAAGTGGTTTAACCGGCCAAATGGCCAACCGGCCCACTGTGCCACACATGACTGTGTGTGTGCGAGTGTATGTGTGTGTGTGTATGTGGGTTAGTAGTTTTCTTTTCGCTCTCGTTGTGGCACGCGCTTCTTTTATTTATTTTCTGTGAGTGTGTGCGGCACACAGGACGGCAGCTGTCGTCAAATCAATAAAAACTTTCAGCTTATTTGATTGCGTCTGGTATTCTCGCTCGTTGAGTAGACTAAAAGAGCTCAGCGAGCATAAATTGTTTGCATTTTAACGCATTTTTAAGTGCTGCCCAACAAACACACACACACACGAGCAAACATACACACACACAGCATGCAGAGAGACAAAAAGCATTTGGCAAACAACATTTGAAATTCAACATCAAAATTCAATTCGGAATCAAAAGAAACTCGTTCTAAACGGGATTTCAGCTTGAATAACTGTTGCAATTGCTTTTTATTATTATTATTTTTTATTTGTTGTTGCTCCTGATATTTTCGGCAAGAGTTTGCTAAGAGATTCTTTTAGACAGTAAAAATGTAGTGTTCTCAATTCCAGGCGCCACATTGCGAGAGGATCAAATAGTCGATAGTCAAGTACGAGTTGCTATGATTAGTCTTATATGTACTGAAGGGTAAGCCCTTGACAGGCAAGACATAAAGGCAAGTGCAGGGTTCAAATCACAACTGGAATTTATATTCGGAATTGCAATTCCTTTGTCAAACTATATCATCTAAAGGGTTGCAATTATTCATAAAAATAAACCAAGACTCAAAACTTTTCGCCATTATTATTTTATTATTTTGCCTCCGCTCAAGTCTAGAGCAAAAGACTGTCTGTCTCAATCTGAGCTATAAAAATACATATTAATATAGATTTATCTTATTTAAAAATATATTTATTGCGTAATATATTTAAATATATTTATTATATAATTTTATAAAATATATATTTAATTAATAATATTTAAAATTAATTATTAACTTTCTATTCAGAGTCTCCGAATGGACGTCTACTAGTAGAATGTTATTGATATTCTCATTCTAAATCTCCTTTAGTCCAGTCGCAACAGAGATGAGCTGTCTCTTTGGTTCATATATTAGCTAATTGCATTTCTAGCTAGGTGCGCTGAGCTCTGAGATCTAAGGCCACTATTCACATTTGCATCGTCTCTCATTGGGCTTCAGAGCGACGCCCATTTGCCCATAGGCTAAGCCGCAGCTGCTGCGTTATTTAAGAATCGTTTTGGAGTCTTTTACTTTGGGCAGTGGGTCAACAGCAGCTGTAGTCGTTCGACAAGTAAAAGTGCTTTAGTTTACTATGTCCAACTAGCATATACTCTGTAGTTACTGACAAGCAGTTTCTGCCAAGAGTTTTATTGATTTTGTGATGAAGCATGAAGCATGAAGCATTTAAATGCTCTTATACACTTCATACATTTATATATTTATACATTTTTATGGTAATTTAATATATTACTATATGTGCTGAAATACTTATACAGAAGGACTGAAGAGAAGAGTGTTAAGATCACTCTGATATATTTTTACGTTTATACTCATAGTCTTATACTCTGACTTATAGTCTTATACACTGCTATATTTAGTTGTATACTCTGCTGCATTGCTCTCGGATATACAGACGACATAATCTTCTAATACTACTCCTAATAATCTTATACTCCTATAATCATATACTTTTATGTGGGTTAAAAACTCTTATACTTACTTTTGTGAACCTCTACTCTTACTCGGCAACAAATTAGCCTTATTGTCTTATACTCAATTAACGCGAAGCGACTCTTCCGTTAAATCTAATATATACACGGTTAACCAGAAAAACGAATATACCCCGTTTAAACACTTTCAATGCGCATTGCCTGAGTATACAAATTGAAGCTGGAAAATTGCTGGGAAATTGCGTAACAACGGTCTTCGTGTCGCCGTTCTACATATATGTTTATATAGCAACTGGTGTATCGAATCGAAGCGGACTTGGACTTGGGCCTAGGCTTGGTTTTCATTTTCATATTTTTTTTTGGGAACTCGAGCTCTGGCTATTAAGACTAGCTTGTTTATCGATGCGTTTAGTTTGCACTAGTGCACGGGCTTGTTTTTTTTTTTATTATTTTTTATTTATTTATTTATTTAAAGTTATTTTTTTGGGGCTCGATATGTAATGGACAAGGTTAACGTTCCATCGTATGAGAAATATTTTGCAATATTTGCGTATTTATTTGTGAGCCGTGTTAATTAAAATGTTCAGCCTCGTTTGCATGTCGGAACACGGGGCTGTTACCTGGGCTACTACAGATAGCTAGCTTTGCGCTTGTCTATTCAGGTGTCTCTCTCTATGTATGTGTGTCTGCTAATTATTGTTGACTTGGCTGCCAAAACAAATTACACAGCTTTTTGGCTTAACTTGCTGCAATGCGTCCTTCGATCTAACTAGTAACTGTCTATATATATATATTTATATATATTAACTACGTGTATTAAATAAATCAATCAAACTAATCGCCATTTATTTTGAATATATATGTGTATAAATATCTATCTATCTGTATAGTTTGCCTAAATGAGGCATTGACCCTGGCATATAGCTAAAAGCTCGTCCAATATATTGCATACAAATCAAGCGTTTGGCCAAATTGAACCTTGATTAAATTGATGCAATCGACACTTGAATATGGGAAGCAACACATATCGTAAGCATACGATATATTGCATGAATATCGTATATAGTATGGGTGCGAAATTTCAACGGCATGCGATTCTATGCTTCAGTGCCATACCTTAATAATAACAGTACTCTTTATTTATCTCTGACTTGAATATCGTATGTACATATATATCGTGTAAAGCATAGCTGTAGCTATGGGCAAATTCGATTATATTAGTCATTATGAGCCAAAGTAACACTCGATACAAATAATTCGATATATGGCATGAATATCGTATCGTATGTATAACACAGCAATAGCTTAACTTTCTACCCAGCTCAATACTTGTATATGTATGTCATACATTACGATATATATAATTGTTATAGATCTTATATGCACACATATATCGTATATATATAAAGTGATGTATATCTACTGTAAGCCCTCTCCAATTGCTGCTTAATATGCACCTCAGTTAATGGGAAAGGGCAAAAGCAAAGTCTTATACACACACACACATACATATATAGATATGTATATGGCATAATTGGATTAACCTTGATTTTGGAAGGATTTACTGAATGCGCAATCAAATGTGAGCCATGAGCCATGAGCCACGGACTTTGAGCTCTGTTAAAATGTTATTCCCAACGCGGATACTCGTGCACCGAGTGCATAAAGAGTATATTAGTTTTAAGCTAGAGACTGGGCATTTTAAACAGACAATTTCATAGATAGATTTATTTATATGTCTTTGACTATAATTGGTCAACAAAAAGCTTTATTTCTAATTGGATTCTCAGTTGTTGGCAGTTCGATTGGCCTTATCTTTGAGCTTGACTCGAATCATGTGAAATCAAGATTTATTTATAAATGGAGAGCAGAGGAAACTATGTACAATAAACTGCACGAGTTGATGGCAGAGATGCAAATGATAGACAGTTAAATATAGATAGAGGTTTGTATAAGCGAGGTGAGTTCGACGGGTTTTTAAACTAAGAAAATAAAGAAATATTTAAATTATTTAATATTTTATTTCTTTAGTTTTTCTACCCATTTTTTACGTCTTATATGTGCTCTTCATTTTTTTCAAACTGCCCTCGCATATATACCTATGCACGATCAGCTATATATGTAGTTGTACAAATATTTCAAACCAAAACTGTCTGTGACCTCCAGCTTCAGAGGCTGCTGCTGCTGCTGCCGCTGCCGCCGCCGTTGCTGGAGGCTGCTTCATATGTAGCTTCTTTAATTTCAATTAATAAACGTAATTGTTGCAGCTGGCTGCAGCAGTCGCATTCAATGTTGTTGTTGTTGACCGACGTGTTGTCAAGTGTTTGGCAAGTCAAGTGGCTTCTGCTGCCGTAAAGAGGTGAAGGCTGACGACAGGCGCCAAAAAACCGCATTGCTACAGACGACAGCTTGCAACGCGCAACGTGCAACGTGCAACTTGAACTTCGCATCGCATCGCATCGCGTCGCGTCGCGTCGCCTTGCTATAAATTTACATAGCTGCAATTGCAGCAAAGATATGGCAAACCCAACTTGACAGCAGCTGCAGCGTGTCTCTAGCACTCTCTCTGTCTCTCTGTCTCTCTCCCTCTCCCTCTCTTGATTATGGGCATAGAATTTTAACATTTCTCTGGCTTCTATGTTTCTTTTTGATTTTAAGCTCCACAATTTCTATTAAAAATCCGCGCTTTGATAATATCCAACTTCATAATACTCGCTCAGGTTGACAAAGAAGTAATATACCCAGCTTAAAGACAATTCCAATATTATATTAGATGATATTTACACCTATAATATGGTTAAAGAGTGTGAACAGCAAGACAAACACTATACAGAAACCAATATGCCCACTTAAGATTTTAGGACTTGAGACATATAATTTTCCAAAGCCCAATGCCCTTAGCCAGAGCTCTCAGCTTGAGGCTAGATATGAGTTTCTTTTGATGCACTCAGCTGATTCGATTTGATTTGGCTTAATTCGGCGCTAATTGCCTGCGCATAACATAATTAAAATGCTTTTTTGGAGTCTAGAGTCTCGAGTCTCGAGTCTCTCAAGTGTGGCCGCTCATAATTAAATTTGCTGTTGCGCAGGGCTCACTCGACGCGCTGAAGGGCGCGCGAGTGCCCATGAAGGTCGCCGTTGCAACACTCACCTGTGATACGAATACTTCAGCATGGCGCGCGGCAGTAAAAAGTTTTCATTTGCTGCAGTTGCTGTCGACGTTTCCGCAGCAGTTGCAGTCGCAGTCGCAGTCGCAGTTGCAATTGTTGCTATCTCTTTGCCAGTTGCTGTCGCTGCAGCACCAGCTGCAGTTGCTGTTGTTGTTGCTGTTCCAGTTGTCTTATCGGCAATGGATTTCTGATTGAAGAATGCGCCCAATCTCTGCAGATAGGCGTATCTGATGGGGGCGTGGCGTCTGCTATCTTCATCTTCCTCCTCCTCTTCCTCCTCCTCGTCGTCGTCGTCGTTGTCCTCGTCATAGGGCAGCACCTCGATTGCATCAAAGTCGTACGAGTTGAAGTAGGCCTGCTCTCTAATCCGCTTCACCTGCGCCGCCTCCGTCACGTGATCCGCTGATATATCCGAGGCCGTCTTTTTGCTCGTTGCCATTGCTGGCGTACTTTTGCAAATGGGCATGGTCAACGGCCACGCAAACACATTCAGCTGGCACAGGCAGTGGGAACAGCAAAAACTGCAACAATGTAAGAGATTTAATGTTAATAAGAATGTTTACGGCTGGTGATTGACTTTGATTGACCTAATATGACTGATGGTTGATGCTTGTAGGTGAAGTATTTTAAATTGATCTTATTAGACTATGCTGATTGATGTATATGAAAGATTAACTAGAATTGATGATTGACTTTGATTGACCTAATATGACTAATGACTAATGCGTGATAGAAGAAAGAATGATTGATCCTTGATGCTCATAAGAATATGGTGATTGATTAATATGGAAAATTAACTATGATTGATATGAATTGACTTTGAGTTATGGGAACTACATTGATTGATGACATATTAAAAATTAATTATGATTGCTGATTGACTTTGATTGACCTAATATGACTGATGGTTGATGCTTATACGTGAAGTATTTAAAATTGATCATTGCATCTCATTAGACTAATCTGATTGATTTACTTTGATGGATATAGACAATGACTGATGCTTGAAGATTATGTTGACTGACGGCATTATAAAGATTAATTATGATTGATGATTGGCTTCGTTTGACATTGATCAACTGCGTATGACTGAATGATAGATGCTTGTAAGTAAAATTGATCGTTGATGCTTATTAGACTATGCTGATTGATGTGCATAGAAGATTGACTATGATTGATATGGATTGACATTGATTGACTATAAATGACAGTTTATTGATGATTTTTGATGTTTACGGGCGGCTATAAATATATTTGTATTATTATAACATAAATGCATTAGAAGTGCCAGAAGGAAGCATGGTCCATGGGACTCCACGATATGTCCTAGTCCTGCTCTACCGACTCGAGCCAGTTTTCTTGTTGATGGGAAACATTTGGTAAATTTAAGTCAGCTGCTTTTAAACTTGGATACAAATTTGACTTTTCAATTATGGTTTGTGTTCAATTTTACGGCCCAGAGCTGCGCATATTCTGTGTGGCGGGCGATGCATAGAAATTGGCTTAGTAATCAAGAGATATCGTGGCTGCGTTTGGGCCGCACTCGAAAATAGTGGATGTCAGCTCGCCCCCTCCAGCGGCATATTCAATGGAATTCAATGGAATCTGTGGCTATATCGCATATTTTGCCTGATAAGCAGTTGCATGCTGCGTGCTGCATGCCGTTGCATTAATTAGCACTTGCCCTCAATAAAGGTTTGTCTACGCTCGCTCCGTCGCCCCATCGCCCCGTCGCCTCATCGCCCCATCGCTACGTCGGCCCGCTGTCCTCGTTTCGCATTGCATAATGCGATGCCACGATTCAAATTTATGGCCAGGCTTGCAAATTGTTCGCTTAATAAGCGACTGCAGCGGCTGCGACTGACCCACGATGAGCAGGCATAATATTCCGGCATGAAAATGGAAAATTGAAAATTTTTGAACATTTCCAAAATGGAAAATTGAAAATGCGCGCGGCACGAGTGCTGGCGATTTATGTACAAGTCGCTGTCGGTACCTGTGCCTGCCTGCCTACCTGCCTGATGGGCTATTTCGCTTCTCTCGTATGATAGACAGCTAGATATTTGCCCATGCATGTAGCTGCGCTCATGTGTGTGTGTGTGTGAAGTGTTGCTACGTAATGCAGACAGCCACGCTGACAGCTTCATCATTTGTCAGCAGCAGACGCAAGTGAAGTGCGCGTCGAGTGGGAGGAGCCGCCGAAAGGGAGCTGTGTGGTAATCAGCGAGTTAACAAATTTGTTTGCTAGTCAAAGAGCAAAGAGTGGAAAGTCACTGCTAACTCGATTCTATTGCAATTGTAATTAATCATGCGGGAGAAAATGAGGAAGTGATGGAAGAGAAGAGCAAGTAGGAGCTGAAAGATAATACAAGATCAGGGAGAAGCAGAAGAGAACAGAGCTGAAGGGAATAAGGGAGTATAAAGAGAAGGGGGTAGAAATAGGGTAAAAGTTAGAAAATAGAAGCGAGAAGGGGGGAGAGAGCAGAGAGCAGACATCAGAGAGCAGATATCACAAATCAAAGAACTGATGTCAGAGAGAAAAAAGAAGTAAAGAGAAGCTTAATTGCAATCGATATATGAATAGAAACCAAGTCTATGGCTATGAATATCGTATTCATATATATGTATTGTAGAGCTATAGCAACTGTAGAACTTTCTCAACTAAACTCGATTCTGTTGCCCTTCAGAGTCAAATGGCAATTGCTTACCGACTCTTCTTCTTTACATATATATTTTTTTTTGCCTAATGCCACGATTCCATTGCGCTTTCTGTGTCAGCTAGAGCCAAAGACACTTAATGATAGCAATAATTGCGAACGGCGAATTGTGAATTAATCATCAAATGGTTACCATATGACGGCGGCGGCAGCGGCATCGCCGCTGCACATTTGTGCCACGGCCAACGCAGTTGAGGCTCAAGTTTTTGTTTAGTCTCCAGTTCTCTGTGAAGTGTGTGACAAAACTCAGAGTAACAGCTGAAGCGCTGAACATCAAAAGAAATTTGATAGCGATCAATTCTGAATGCCCTTTAAAACTGCTAGAGTCGGGGATTTTAGAACAGATTTTAAGCGAAATGTAATATAAAATGTATGTATAGATCGCAAAATAGAGTAGAATTCGTCGATATTAAAAAAAAATTGAAAATGTATATGAAATTTGAGATCGGAGAAAATTCTTTCAAACTAGGAGCAGATAAAGCCGTAATGGGAGAAGTAACATGAATAAGCTGAAAATATATATATTCAGAAAAGTTCTATAGAGTCAACAGCTATTCAAGTCAGTTTTATGACAGACTCTAGTATATGATATCAAATATCAGCTTTAAAATAATATTTAAATAGCCTTCATCGCTCATCGTCGATTGTCAAATTATGAATGCCCTTTGTTAGGGTATTCAATGCGACTTCCGTTGTGGCCGTAGGCCAACAAATAAGATTTGAATGTGACTTGGGCTTGGTAATCAAGTTGGAGTCACATCAATCTGTATTTAATAGCGGCTAATTATGGTCTCTGTTAAAATATATATGTGTATAAAGTCAGTTCCTTAACCTCGCCAAATAATGAAATCAATTCACGAGCCAAACAAAAATCAAGGAAAGAACAAAAAATATATGCAAATATTGCATAAATTTGCAGAGAGCTCAAGCTCAAGCTCAAGCTCAAGCTCGAGCTCAAGCATTATCTATATATAGAGCGCTATATAGAGGAGTTTTTGTGAATGGCTGGCCAAAAGTTTCGATGCCAAAATTTATATCCAATCTATTTGTATTTTTATTTTTCAACAATTAAGGCAGCCGGCACTCGAAACGCACAGAACGAACACTCGGCGTTATAGATAGTTAAGCAAGACGTGAGCATACCCTAGAAACTATTGAAACTATTTTTGTATTGGGTATATTAGTTTGTAGGCAAATATAAGTCATATATAGAATGAAGAGTGATAGATCAGATAAATATATCTATCTATATATATGTATTTATTCTTATCTAACTTTTCTAATTTCATGATAATCGCTTACTAAATCTAGATCAGGTATCAAGAGGTAGTAGCGCCTTTTGCTCTTGATTTACATTTTAATTAATGGTACTGAGTATCTCTGAGCCGTTCACTTTCAGGCACAGCACACACTACTTGTTATTTATAGATCAATTCATGAGGCTTTGCCTGCGGCAATCTTTTTGATATACCCCAGTCGAATTGGCTGATGAGTCAATTGCTAGGCAAACAGAGGAGCATCAGTCAAAGCTACAGTGTGCCCTCCATAATAAGTAACGAGCGAATGGCTTAGCTCTTTATCTGCTTCCTTCTGTTCTTCTGCTGCTTCGCCTTGACTTTTATTTGACGTGCATTCAATTTATCGGGAAACGGAATATAAACTGTCCAAAACAAAAGACTTAGACGACAAACTCTGTCAACTTGTTGGACAAACAAAGCTCAATCTACATCTACGTAAGCCGAATGAAATGAAAAAGAGCAGAAACAACAACAACAACGGCAATTGTTTTATGTTTTTAGTCTTTATCTTTATCTACTTTACACAGTGGCAATATTGCAAAATGATGTCGCAAACGCAAACCGCAACAAAAACAGCCGCAGCAACAGCAGCAAAAACTAAGATCTTAGTATGCAGCAAAGACAGCACAGTGGGGCAAACTAAGGCAAATATGAATAGCAAAAAGTATTCAAGTATATGGGGTAAACCGTGGACTTATTCCCCCTTTTAATGCTAATGCTCTACTAAAGCCTTTTGTTTGCTCATATAATTTACAGGGTATTGAAAATATGCTCAATACGTCTCAACTAAATCTTCTTCAATAGACAACTCTAGCGCCACTATGCAGCATAATTTTGCATTTGCTACACATGTGGCAAGTAGGCTGCAATTCAATTGCATAGACAATAAGCCATCCAGGTGGCATGTGGCATGTGGCATGTGGCACTTGTGGTCGTAGCTATTGTGGCACAACTATTGTTGCAAGCATTTCAAACGTTGCAAGCCGCCCAAAGATGAGTCAGAGAAAGAGAGCGAGACAGAGAGGGGCGAATAAAACGGGCTGAATGAAACAGCAAAAAAATCACCTGAAAACACATTTTTATTTTCATGAAAAGGTCAAAGAAGACTCTCAAGATTATGCAATGCACTTAGCTTGAATGTGAATATAAATGGATATATTGAGTTGTCTACGAGGCTTTAAAAGATAGTAGAAACAGTTGGGAGTGCCTTCGATGGGAGTGATTGACTAGGAAGTAACTTGAGTAATGTGTGAATATGTTTAAATTTAAGACTACAATATGAAATAAGCTCTTTAGGGGGATTATTCTGAATGGTATGCAAAACAGAAATGTCTGCTCATCAGACAAACTTACGTAGCTTATTTCCTAATTTAGTTTTACTAGTCTTTATTATAATTGATTCCCATTTTCAATGGTATCAGGGTATAAAAACCAAGTCTAAATATTGATATTAAGAAAGTGAAATGAGTAAACGAAAAAAGAGTATATTTTATTCAGTGTAAGTATATAAATCGAAGATTGCAAGTCTCTAGCTCTTTTAGTTTCCGAGTTAGGCACAGACAGAGTCTGGCATATATGAGTAAGAGTGAAAGACAGAGCGGCAGGCATTACCAGAACGCCTCATTAGGTTAGGTCAAGTGTCTGCTTCTATCGATTATAAATATCTAAGCTAATACGGTAATCACTATACGAAATGCTTTACAGGGTATTTATATAATTAATAAAGATAAACTTAATGAAGAGCCAAATGAATATGATTCGCGCCTTGGCTTTTGGAGTGGGCAACGCTGGCAGCTTTACAGCTCGTTGCACCCACTAGGCAGGTGGGTGTTGAGTGGTGGCAGCTGGCAGGTGGGAGGGGAGGTGAGCCTCTGAGGTGTTTGCAACTGTTAAGCTCGATGGCCACACAAAACCTTTAATTAGTCGTGCCCAAAGAGACATTTTGCAATGGGGGCACAAAAAAAAAGAGACAAAGCAGTTGCGACAAAAGCGTCGAGCGTTTTGCAATTAATGCGCCTGAACTCAGCTAATGCCATATTATTATGAATAAGCAGAAATCTATGTGTGTGAGTACGTGTGTGTGTGTGTGTGATGAAAACTTAGAGTGGGTTAATGTTAATTGCTGGCACAGTGGACGCTTTTTATACGCCTAATTGCATCTCTGCATTTGTTGTGAGGAAAGCCGGTTTTCTTCGCTCGATTTGCCATGAATGAAAACAAAAATTTGAAAACACGTCGGCTTTTCCAATTCAAGAAAAACGTTTGGTTTTTCCTTTACAAACAGAACCACAAACGATTTTTTTGTAGCCCTTCTCGACCTGCAACTAGATTCTCCCTAACTTGCCCCAAATTGTGGCTGGCTGGCAATTGTGACGACAAAAACAAGCCACGAGTGCCACTTGCACAACACACACACAACACACAGACACACACACACACCACACAACGAATGCTAAACAAAATCTCTAAACAGCAACAAGCCCACATTTATGTCCTTATGTCCTTTAGTGGCACTTGGCCAGCTACAACAAGTGAGAACACAATGCCAATTGAGTCCAGCCGACTGCGGAATGCTCGTTCAGGGTTTTTAAAGAAAGATAATAAGCTAAGTTTCACTATGATGAGCATTTTAAGTAGATTGAATATTCAGTGAAGGCAAATGGAAGAAACGTTTACTGATTCTATATGGATTCACTTTATCCAAGTCCTTAATTTTGCCTAATTATTTAATTATTAATTATTTCTCTCATTCGTTATGTATCTCTTTCCCCATCGACTTACTGTTGCCGTCTCTATTTGATTTCTCTCTCTCACTAATTTTACTACCGTCTATTTTCCTTCGCCTCTATTTGATTAACTCTTTTCTCTCTCTATCAACTTTTGTCTCTACAGGATTTATTCTGTCAATAAGTAATTTTCTCAAAATATCTATATTTTCTACTCCTTAAATTAACTCTTTTCTCTCTCTCTATCTTTTTATCGCTCTCTCTCTCTCTCTCTCACTCTCACTTATTCTCATTGTCAGCTCTCTATAACCCTCTCCCTCTCTCTCTGTGATTGTAATCTCTCTATACTTTGTTCTTTTTATTTACTTCCGAGTCTCAGTTTCAATTAGGCAACTCAGCCAATATGCCCTTTTTTCTGTCGCTGAGCGGGCAACGCTGTAAGGCCAACTGCAGGTCCTTCATTTTTTTTCATAATCTGAGCTCGAGCGTGCTACGAAATGTAGCTCTGGCTGCACTTGTAACTCTCAACACATTTAACTGTGAGATGTAACAGCAGCCCTACATGTAGCTATATATATGTATCTGGGTGTGTTTGCCTGTGTGTTGCTGTAGCTAAGCTGCACTGGCTTTGCCTTGTAAGCAAATAATTTTTATGAATGAATTCGAGTCTCTCTTATTTTTTTGCAGGCTAATGCCCCTTTTATATTTGGAATATGAAGAGGATATGCATGCTCTTGTAAAGGTTGCAATTTCGCTTTTGAGAGCAGCTTTGCCAGCTTTTACCTGAGAGGATAAACAGGTAAGTCTGTCAAAAAAAATAGTAGAAGAAGAGCAGATATTAAGGCGTGAAAGTCGTTTTAACATGACGGAGGAAAGTAAATCAAGTTTAAATGATTTGGAATTGGAATTTTAAAGCGAATGCAAATGCGAAACTAATTAGCAATAGATACTTGTTTATTTATGTATGTAGATATACTTGTGTATATGTGTGTGTGTTTGTATCTGAGTCCAATGTCTGGCCATTCTATTTGCTTGTACACTGATGGCCAGCTGAAGCCGCAAGGTTAATTTAGATTGTTGGAAGCGCATCGTTCTTCACAGCAAGACAATCTCTCGCATTACACACAAATTTTGACAGCCTTTTGTTATGCTCACTCTGTCCGTATGTGCTAAGAGGGTATATTGGTTTGCCATGCCTTTGTTAGGGACTTTGATGTGATGTGCGTATATATACAGACTGACTTCTCTTCCTTAGATTCCTTAGATTTTCAATTCACCTTGAATATTATATACTCTACTTCCAATATATACTCTACTCTCTATACATATACTCGACCATAGTCAATCTTCTGTACAAAACGGATGTCTATTACCACTGGCTAATGAATGCTTGGCGAGCATTAAGCAGTCGCTAAATGCTTAGATGGTAAGGTTGGTCAGCCGCCAAGCCGAGCCAAGGGCGAGGTTTCGACTAATTTTGCTACTGCTTTGACTGCGACTTGGGCTTTGACTAGAGCTTTGCATATAATTTTCTAGCTCCATCCATCCACATCTACATAATTGTTCATGGTTCTACATAGTGTAGCGCTCCAAGCTGATAACTGCAACTACCACACACACATACACACGCCCCCCTTTGGGGCAATTTACATAATCTTTGACTTTGAGTCTGCGCTGGCTGTCGCCTGTCCGCTGTCGGCTGTCTGCGATTTATTGGTCGGGTATTACTTGATTGGAACAGCCTCCAGTTGGCCCGTTTGGCCTGTTGCTCATATTTATAGCCCGCACTTAATAACAAAAATTAAGCTCGTTAAATTTTATAACTTATTTAAGTCAGCGGCTGCCCCTCTTTATGGGCCAGCATTAAGCAATGAAATAATTATAGTTATATCAGCTAGTTTAAGGGCCTGCAGCGAGCCGAGTAAAGATTTATTTAGAGTTATTTTATGAATTAATGAGGCAATCTTGGAATCTGTTGTAAATCAATTTTGATCGGTTCACACGTTCTCTAAATGTCAGAAGTTGTGTGCGGTATTATAGAATTTGATTATTTAGATAGAGATCTGGTTTGCCGTAGTGGGAATATGAACTGATGTGATGCAATGCAGATTCTCTGAAAATTATTTTATCAGAATAAGAATCCTTAACGAGCATTCGCAGTGAAGCATTTTCAGTTTCTTTATCCAAAATTCTGGTAATTTCTATGGTATTCGATAAAGACTCTGTTTCTTCAAGCAGAATTCAACATATTCTCGTCTTTCAATTAGCCCAAGGAATAGTTTTTCCCACAATCCAATTCAAAGCAATTGTAAACACTTGTGGCTCATCAACTGTCTAAATATCTATTTATAATCATAATCCAAAAGAGAGAAACATTTAATAAAGAATGAAGAGCGAACTCTGCTGCTGGCAATGACCGACGAGTAGATATTACGTGAGAAATGTCTAAGAATAAATGTATAAATGTATGAGAGATATAGAGAGATAGAGAGATGGGCCTTAAGAGGGAAAAGACAAAAGAGAGTGCATAAAGATATATGTCGATCTTTGGATTTATGTCGATGCTTGGAGCGACTCTGCGGACAGAGCAGCTAAAATAAATAAAAGTTAGTGAGTGGCAGAGAAGACAAAGAGTGAGGCAAAAAGATTGTTAAACTATTCAAGGCGCTAATTTATGAAGCTTTTGCGGCCATGCCAGGAGACCGAAAAACACTTCAACTAGAAGGCCTAATATGCCCTTAAATGCACTTTTAAATAAACAAATAGCATGAAAAAATGTAAACTTGAAATTGTTGAGATAATGGAAGCGCCCTTTGTGAAGCAGCAGAGACCAAAGACCTAAAATCACAGACAAGACAAAAGAAGAAGCAGCAAAGCCACTTGACATTGTAAATTCAAAGACAGAGAGAGAGAGAGAGAGAGAGGGCTAGTAGACAAAACATACACACACGCACACACACACACACAAGAAACAAAACAAAACAAAGAGCAACACAACGAAAAATACTTCTGATAAGTTTTTCTATATTTTTTATTGTTTCTTGCTTTTTTTTATTATTATTTTAAATGTGTTTCTGTGGATGCTGGAAGTGCTCCAAATGTCTCGAGTTTACGCATTTTTTTTGTATTTTGGTATCGTTCAAAGACCAAGGTCAATAACAGTAGCCAAAGTCAACGACGTCACACACACACAGCGACATCTGCTCACATTTGAGTTTTGATTTTGGTTTCATTTTCATCAGCCCAAAGACCTCAAAAGTGCCGCAGCAACAGTTACTTTAGGAAGAGAAAGGGAGAAAGAGAGGGGGCCAGAGAGAGTGTATCTAAAAGACGGCAGCAACAGGTGAAAATTTATGGCTTGAACTTGAAAAAATTGTGTAATGGAAAAAAGTTGGCCAAGAGAAGTTGGCAAAGAAAACGAAGCCAGCCGGCCGGACATCCGCGTAAATTTTTAATTAATAATAAAAGCAAATATATATTACACATATATTGAATAAGACATATGCGCATATATATATAATTATTTATATATACACTTGTCTAGCTACATATCTTTCGCAAGTTAATCATCAACGCGTTTCAGCCGCCAATTAGTGAAACTTTTGTTTCGTTAACATTTGTATTCCTATTCATGCATATCAAATATCAGCGAAGGGGCGGCGTTTAGCCATTCCATTTAGGCTCTGCGTCTGCTGCGTTGACTGCGCAAACGGGTATATACGGCCACCTACTAGTGTTAGGTTTATTATTAATAATAAGTATAAGCAGAATTTGGTATTTTTTGCTTTACATTACAGGGTATTCACACTGCTGCATCTCTATAATTTCATCTCTAATAATTTCATCATTTCAATTCAATTGCACAGATAGTTTAATGAGTGCATCCTATGTGCCGAAATACCCTGTAAAATGGCACATATTGCATAGACTACTAAGTATGTTAGTCTTTAGATTTGAGCAATCTGCCACGGCTTGCCGTTTAAATATGATTTGACCCGCTAAATACCCTGTAAAATGGAGTATATACATTTCCTCTTTTGACTTTTCTTTAGCTTGCTAAACACTCGCTGTCTTCTGCCTCTAATCTTCTGAATACCCTGTAAGGTGTTGGGTATATACTTTAGCTCTCTTCTGCTGTTTCTCTCTTGCTCTACAGGGTATGCGCTTAGTCTAGATTCACTTTGTTTCTGTCTATTTACATGCAATAATCCACTTTGAGTGCAGCGTTTCTTGTGTCATGTCTTTGTCTTGACTCGTGTCATTTTGTGTGCTCTATTGATGCTGCACACACACACACACACACACATAAATTTACACATATTTACATTATGATTTGTTTGTCTTTTGGGCTGGTTGTCAACATGCTAATGCCTTGTCTTGTCTTGTCTTGTTTGATAACTGGTTTAATGGTCCAATTGGGTCTGCATTGAGTGCTTTTTTCTTTATATGCTGAAAATTAGCTTGAATAATCATGGGCATTATTGTATTGTGGGTTTCTGGTTCAAGTCTACCGCTCAATGGGCCATTGTGCTCGACTCTGAACAATTAAAGATCGTTTAAATCAATTGAAAGTTGATTTATCGATGCCACGACGAGTGCCCCCTTCTCTTGACACATGCTAATTCAATTAATGGGTATAAATAGATATATCTTTTAGTCTAGTTTTTTTTTTTTTTTTAATCTATTATTTGTGGTTTTTTTATTTTTATTCTATTTGTATATTTTTAATATAATATTTATATACTTATAATTATTTTTATTTTTTTTTTATTTATTATATTATCTATCTATCAGTTGATTTATTTATTATGTACATACTAAATACGCATATCTCGCATATTTTCGCCTAAAGCAGTTGCTATAAACAAATATTTAAAAATAAATTTAAGTAAAAGCCAAATCAGAACCTAAATGGGAAAAACTAGTTTATGCTTGAATATTATAATTAGCTAAAATATTATAATTTATATGGCTTACAAACCATAATAAACCTAATCAAATTTTTGAATGATGAACTGCTGCAGTAGCTGCTCGCTTACCTTTGTGTGGTGAAGAGGGTATATTAGCTTGCGGAATATATAGAATATATAAGTAGTAGAGTTTGATTACTTGGTAAATGGGAGTCATATTCAAAGACTATATCTATATATAATAGGGAAACGCCAACTTATATATAGGCAAATATGATTCCTTGAGACTTGTCGCTCTTTGTCATATAACGAGTATTAATCAATCGCTTAGACCTGCAGCTAGACAGCTAGACAATAACGTATTCAATTTGCTCTTGTGCTCACATCTTGCATTCAGCTTAGAGATAAGTCTCTATATGGTATATAAAATACCTTAAAATAATTAGTTTTGTTTTTTGTCTTGTCTTGAAACGTGTTTCTCTTTGCTTCTTCTTTATCTTTAATTCTTTGTGCTTATCAGCTTGTTGTCTTTGCCTTTTTTAAGATGTTTGTTTTCTTGAGTTTTTGATTTAAGTATTTAAATATTTTTTCTTGGTTGTTTTTTTTACCAATTCCGGTTCGACGACCCTTTCACTTATTCAAAGCGGTCTGCGAATGCCAATACAAATTATTCCATACAATTGTGTTTAAGAACTGAGTTATTTATAAATATGTATATCAGATATAACTGTAGAGTCTGATATCAACTGACGACACAGACAAAATTCAAAATTCATACGAAGTGCAGTTAAAGTACAATTAAATCTAACGCAAGAGTCAATTAAATAAATTCATTTTAAAAATAATTTAATTCTACGTAAATTTTAAGGGAACAAATTTAAATACATATTATATATAGATATATATATTTCAGCTTTATCTACTTTGCAAATTAAACGTATTAACACAAAAATTTAAATAAAACATGCAACAAATACGCGCCATGCATTTTAAGCATTTTAACAGTGCAACAAAATTCGTGTTGGCATTGTCTCTTCTGCTTCTGCTTCTGCTTCTTCTATCACTTTTTTGTTTGGCATTGTGTTCGGCTGTTCGCCGCCCCGCCATGCCCTTCGTCCCCCGCCTGCAGTGCTTCCACGCTCAAGTCGCTGCATGCGAGCCTCGTTTATTGGATAATTAATTGATTTTGCTCATTGGCCACGAGTGACATCACAGTTTCAACTTGAATCAGCTGAATTTCTTCACACTGCGCTCAAGTTTTATGAATAGAAATTCATTTTTGACTTGCCACTCATTGAATAGGGATAAGCAGGGTCTATTGGTTATATGAGTAGGTGTAGCTGCGGTCATAAAAGTGTGAGATTAACTACAGAGTTGAGTGGGAATTGTTACTCTGAAAATGGGAGAGTATAAGAGTGGAAATGTGCTAGGATCATGACTCATGAGTCTGTTTGTCTGTGAGCATGTATAAGAGTCTACACTGACAAGAGAGTAAGGAGCAACAGTCAAGTTCATGAGTATGAGTTTATGGTAATATGCGAGTATAAGAGTAGAAGAGTGTGGGAGTATAAGACTAAAAGAGCATTCGCATTGACAGCTGAGTGTACATAGAATCTCATTGTGCGATTGGAGTATAAGTATTTGATAATATGTAAGTATAAGAGTTGAAGATTGTAAGAGTATAAGACTAATCGAGCAGCTAAATGTGTTTATTAAATTATTTTATCATATTAATAAAAGTGCATGTATAAGACTGTGAAATACAAGTATGATGAAATTATACAAAAAATTATTTTTAGAAGTGTTCCTCTATATATTTTTATATCAGTTGAGTAGGTTGACTAGATCTAGACCCGCTTATTATTTTATCTGTATAAGAGTATTAAGTGAGTCGAGAAAGTCTGCGTTAGTTTCTTTATAAGACTCTAGTATAAGGATAAGAGACTAAGAAAATACTCCTCACTAGATATACATATTTCTGTTAAAATGTATAAGAGCTGCATACTCTATAAATATTAGAAACTGATACATGAATTCTGTGATACGTAGGTTGTTCTAGAGCACTCGAATGCTCTACATTTGGTGCACGCTGTCTCCTCCCATCTAGGGTATGTTTCAGTCTCGCATCGCCATTCGCAGCACTATTAATTGTTTTAAATATATATTTAATATATTTATAAACAGCTGACGCCATCTGGCGCATCTCTATGGCGCGGCTATATATAGACAGAGCTCAAACGATTTGCAGTCGAATTGTTGTGGGTGTCGTCGAGGTGTCAAGTGTGATTATGTGATTATTATATTGCGAATAATCAAATCTGTGAATTAATTATGCGGTTGCAGCTCGATTGGAATGCGTTGGGCAAGTTTTGCACAAATTGAGAGATTCGAAGTATGGAAATATTGACAGACTGCAAGCTGCAGCCACAGCCGACCGCTGCACGGCCACAATTTGCCAGCCGCAAACACTAATTATTCAACAGTTGAGGGAGGGCGTAATGGCAGCAACAAATTGGTAATAGATGCGAGGGCTGTTTGGCAAGTTAAATGTGTTGCCTATGAGTTAGGCAAGATTTACAGCTCATGGATAACTAAGTACGAAGGTTGATTCAAGGGTCTCCCAGTCACATGAATTAAATTAAAACTCATCTGATTTCTATTAAATTTGATATTGCCAAGATCTGTTTCATATGTTGGCTTTTCTCATTTTCACTTTGTCGCTGCATTTGGGGTCAGCTGGAACAGCAGAGAGAAACATGTGTGCAACATATGACTCAGTTCGGCTCAATTAGCTTATCTAATTTTAGTTTTCAATGCAAATATTAATGAATACAGTCAGAGTTGGGATGCTTCTTGCTTTTATATATATATATATCTCTCTGCGAGGGCTACTCCAACTCTTAAGCTCATGTTATAGCTTTCCTCTGCTACGCGCCCACATCGTAGAGCGTGTGGCGTCTGACAGCATCGAGCACAAAAGAACTTATTTGATTTGTAGCTTTCGCATATATCAAGTCTTCTCTTGTTTTGGATTGTTTATTAAATGTGAATTTGATTTCTGGCTATGGCTCTTTGATTATGCTCAAATGTTTATTGAAATAGTGCACAAATCAGAGCTGAGCTTGTGAGGCGCGCGTTCCATTGACAGCTTTGAATTCGATTTGCCATATTCGCTGACTTTATTTGTAAACTTGTCTTTGATGACCCATGCGAACAACTATTTGGAATTGGTATTTAGCAATTAGTTAAATGCTGAAAGTAAATGAGCAATTATTGCCTAGGCAATGTCTGACAATTTACATGAAATAAATATCATAATTAATTATTTAGTTTTCAAGTGTTACGTAATGCGAAAATTACAAACACTTCACAAGGATTGCAGCTTGGCAAATCTGTTTTATGGCGAGTCATTAAAAAGTCTCTCTCTGGGCTTATCCTGTTTTATATTTGCGTAATCCTGAGGCCTTTTATCTAATTCATGCTAATTTCGTATCTGTTTAATGACACCATTTTAACTGCCAACAACGAGGAGTGGTCTAGAAGACTAGGATAGACTGGCTAATACCCTGTCTATGCTCTGGTGGATGTGTGTATTAAGAACTCTTATACGGATATGGCGGCAGATCTGAAATTCATTCTAATAGTTTTATACTTGTATATTATTATTTTTTTTTTGTTACCTGTATATACTTTTTTATTAGTATAAGTACCAGTAATATATGAATTGATTAAGAAAAATGTGTATATTGGGTACTACTCTCTTCCTCTTTCTTACTTATACTACTAGAGCAAAGGACGCGCTTAAATAAATTAAATAGAGAAGACTTAATTAGTTTGGCAGTATCTTCTACTGATCTTATACTTATAGAGGCATTCTAGGCATTCATATAAATTGATATAAATGAATTTACTTACTGATTCTAACTCTATAATACTCTTACTAATACTATTATTCTTACACTCTTATATATCTACATAGTCTTCGAACGAATCATCTGACAAATAATACTCAGTCTATGTATTTATACCTCTACATATTGGTACATTTCGCCAAAGACTCAGCTCATTTCATTTCAAGAGCATAAATACCCCATCTCAAGTATAAAACGGTGCAGGGTATTCACAAAAAAGGGCTCCCCTTAACTAATTTGCTTATTTCTGTTGCAATTAGTTTATGTTAATTGGCTTTTGTTTGCTTTGTTGTTCGTCGGAGTAAAAAGCCAAAAAGCTTTTTAAAATTAAATTAAATACTTTGAATGTGGAATTCAGTTGCATAAAAATGTTGCAATTGCAGCGTCCCTGGGAGAGCCTGAGAGAATGCATAGAATGAGATAGATATGGATTTAGAAATGTTAGAAATATTTTAAGCGCAATTATAAAATTCCATTGAGCTCGTTTATTAAAGCCCAAATTTATTATTAACTGTTTTTTTTAATGGTAGAATATTTAAAAATATATTTGAAAAAATATATAAAAATTAAATATATATATTTTTTATTTATTTATATCTCTTTTTTTGTAATATTTCTGTAATGTAGTACAATAACAAAACAATTATAAACAATTATTTTTTTTTTATGTATCAATCAAAAATAAATAATAAATAATGCAATAATAATTTCCCACTTTTTTTTTAATTTCTATATTGAGTTTCTTTATAATTAAAATATTGCAAACTCTGAAATGGCGTGGGGTGGGTCACATGCTAAATAGCCAACTTATATAAATTGAATAAGTTAAAAAAAATGTATAAAATAAATAATCCAATTTGCCAAACAAGAAATTGATTAACATAATTTTTATTATTTTCTATTTTTGTCTTCTGTCGTAAAAAGAAAACAAAAACAAAGCCAAGTAACAAATAAGCTTTAACAACTTCAGCTGTTCATGGCATGGCAGAGCAACAAGCAGCAGCAGCAGCAGCAGAAGACGAAGAAGAAGAAGAAGCGGCAGCAGAAGAAACGAGAAAAAAAAATGAAGATGCGCCAAAAAGGCGAAACTTATGCAATTTCTTTTCTGTTTGTTTTCAATTTCTGCTGCTGCGCTTTGTGTTGTTTTTTTCTTCAGCTTCTCATCTTCTTTCTGTTGTCTTTCTTCGCCGCGCAATTTTAATGCATTTTTTTTGTTGAGCTTCACAATTTTTCACAGCTTTGCACCAAATTGTGTCAAAGTTATTAAAATCTTAAATATTGCCTAAATAAATGATAACAACACAAATGTTGCAGTTGTTGTGCTTGTTACTGTTATAGTTGTTGTTGTTAGTTTTATGCACCTTGTATTCGTTTATACGAGCGACTGCAGCCGCGCGCAGCACTTGTGCTGCCGATGCGTGTGTGTTTTATTGGGCCCGTTACGAAAATATATTTGCGGTTGTTGTTGTTTGCTGTTCGTGTCTGCGTTTGCGTCTTCGTCTACGTTTTCGCGCAGCAGCTGGCAAACCGATCGACCGACGCGAACGACTGGCAGAAAGAAACTGAATGTCGAAAAACTGAAGACGGCAGCGCAAGAGTCAACAGACGTCGGGCCTCATGCCAATGCGCGCCGTTAGCTCGCTGCGCAGCTGCTGTGACTACGATGCGACGTTCACTGCGGCAGATGTAGTGCTGACAGCTTGGCGGCTTTAAAGCTGATCTTCATTAAGTGCAGCCTGCTTTTGTGCACTGGCAAAATATTCAACGTTTCAAGAGTACTCTTAGATTAGGAAGAGAGAGCTTAGCTTTTTTAACCGCGACTTCTAAGTAGATCATCGCTTTATAGCTGTTGCTTAGCTTTTTTCTACCGCCCACACAAATCTAGCTTTATCCGAAGAAGAGATAGTGCTAGCGTTGGCTTTACCCCCAGGCGCAATATCACATAAAAGTTTATGTTTCAGTTTTTGCCTTCCACATTTGGCCTCTGCAATTTCCGTTATTTTTATGTGTCTGAAAGTCGTAAAAGGAAAACAGCTAAAAGCGACTAGTTTCGGCTGCACTGACAGTGCGGGTGCAATTTTTAAGGAGCGCCCGAAAGTATGCCTTGAATAAGAGCCCGCGGCACAGTGGCGGCCATAAAAAGCGGCAGGCAGACAAGAGGCGCGCAGCATTGACGTCATTTAATTATGATTACGGCTAACGGCAAATGGGGTTAAATGCACTGCGTAATGGCTAAGCAATAAAATGCTTAAACAGCCTCAGCAGCTGCACTGAAATTTATAATGCCCAAAATTCAATTAGCTAACACAGACAGGTGACCTTTGACAGGTGAGCAAAACAAAACAAAAGACAAATGCCTAAGCTCCACTTCCCTGCTTATGTCATCAACCACATCATCATCATCATCATCATCATCATTATCATATAAAATCCTATTTATTTGCCAATTTTACATGCGAGTGCACAGTGGACGACGATGACGTCAGCGCCCCAAGGCGCCAAGCCAGAAGCCAAAAACTATTCACACCGACAACCAAACAGCCTCCTCATCTCTCTCTCTCGCTCTCGCTCTATATGGGTGTGTGTGTGTGTGTGTGCATAATTTCATTACCAAAGCTCGACGTTTGTTTTCAATGATGTCATATGGTCGCACTTAGCCGGAAGTCCCAAGTCCTTGTGGCCAAACACAGTAAAAAAATGCTTGACGCACGCGCACTTTCAAAATGGCCGCCAGTCAATGCAGCGGCTCGCTCTTTGGCCCGTGACGTCACGGTTCTCTTAAGCTCAAGCGTAGCGTCGCGACCGAGCAGCGGCGTTTTCTATGGGAATTTTACCGTTGTCTTGCTGGCTGCCTGCTGCTTCACGCAGCTGTTGTGCATACCCTCGAGTGTGGTTCGACAGACAGAGGGTATATTGATTATAAAGTTTATTCATGCATTTTAGAGTTTGCAGGGAGTTTTTGCTTGTGATTGTGATACCCTGTATTGGAGATTGATAGCAAACTTGATTAATTTTAAAGGGTATTTATATTATTATTATTAGCATTAAAAGCCCAGTATCGATACTCTGTAATATTTAAAAAAGAAGTATGCTGCTATATATATTATACATAAACACCCTGTACTTAAATTGTAAAGCGTATTTAGATAACAGTGATAGTGTTAATATTCAGAGTGTATACCCTGTATTAATTGAAAATGAAGTATTGATATATTCCGTAGTCAACAAAATCCTTTACTACTTATAATACGTAATAAAATTCGAGTATGCTGGGTATCTGAGCGTGCAGCACTCACTCTCTCTCTCTCTCTCTCTCACTCTCTTTGTTGCTTGTTGTGATGGGCGTCTTCAATGCTTCATTTGGCACGGCCGCTGCTGCTAGCTTAATAAATATTTAGCTTAAAGTGTTTCGTGCTTCGCTTGGCACTCGTGACTCGCAATTCGCAACTCTCGATTCTGGAAGTTGAACAATTTTTGGACAATTTTGTTGACTTTGGTTTTATCGTCGCCTGGTTGGAGGCTGCTAAAACTGTCTGCCAGGACATTACCCTCGCAGCACTGATTTGATGTATTGAATTACATGACAAGTGGATTGCCTGTGGGCGTGGCTGGCAAAGGGGTAGACAAATGTTGTTGCTCGTTGGCTGTTCTTACATTCTGGCCATTAGTCGAAAGCCAAATAAACACAAACAAATCAAAGGACTTTGACATTGACGCAAATGTAAAATGAATCAAATACAAAAGTTTGGCACGGCGGCGGTGCGGGGCAGCCATGTGCATAACAAATTTATCGCCGGAAGTGATTTTCGCTGAAATCCAATCAATAAAAAATTATGCTGCCTGCTGCTAAAAATAAAGGCCAAAGCAGAAGCAGAAGCAGAAGCCAGAAACAAAAATGGCGACGGCCCGAAAGTAGGCAACATTAAAGCGAAGGCGCCCAACCACCCGCTCGCTGTCTCCCCCGCACGTATGTGAGTGAGCGACGTAAAAAAATTGCCGAAAAAATTGATGCGAATTCTCCCTCTGCTACTCCTACTCCGAGTATCTCCCTTTCTGTGGAGTCATCGTTTCATGTTTTTACACTTATTTTCAAGTTCATTTTGCTTAATTTACGCAGCATATGTATGTGAGCATTCGCATACCCTGTACTTTAGTTGGTGTTTATATATGAACGCAAATTAATTTGATTACAATTTTACAGATTTTCCTGTTCTCAATTAAATTTGCATATTGAATAAATTAATTCGGAAGAGCCAAACAAGTTAAAGAGTTCATGCTGCCCTGCAAACTGTGCAACAGTTTATTTATTTGCAATTTTATTTTCAAGTGCCATAAATATATAAATAGAAGGATGAGAGCGAGAGCCGGCGAGCGTGGGAAAGAGCGCAGTGGATGCGAAAGTTCAAGTAATGCGCCATTTACGATAAATCAACAGCAAAAAGCACAATGCAAACGAGCCCAAGCGCAGGCAAACAATAGGACAGTTACAGCAGAGCAGTGGCAGCGGAGTAGCAGCGAAGTAGCGGTAGCAGGAGCAGCAGCGCAGCAGTAATAAAGAACAAAGCAAGAATATGAGGAGCCGGTAGCAGCAGAGCGGCAGCAGAGCAGCAGCAGCCGGCACTAATAAAGAATAAAACAAGAATGTGAAGACCTACAACAAGATTTAACAGTGAAGCTTGTTAAAAAAAAAAAAAAAGTCCCATTAAGTAAGTTAGAGCGAGATGGAAGATAGCAGAAGATATATGTAAATAAACAAAGCAGCAGAAGTCAGAGCCTGAGGCAAAAGGTTGCTTGCTAATTTATGGCCACGCACACACACACACAACACACAGAAACAGGAAGTCAAACAGCCAAAAACAGTTCAGCACGTGCAATTTGGCAAATGAGCGTCGCAATGACGTCACAAGACGCAACACTGATAACACTTGCAAGCGAGCGTCGAGCTCTTAAGAGCAACGCACAAAAAGAGACTAGTGCGTTGGGAGAGCGTAAGCAAAAGAGCGCCAGAGAGTGGGAGAGCAACGACAGCTGGCATATAAAAAGGCGCGCACAGTGCAGCAGCGCCTCAGTTCTTCAGTGGAAGTGCCGGTGTGTTAGCAAAGCGCGCTAGCAAAGCATTAGCAGCAGCTACAAAAATTCAAATTGAACAATATGTGTTAAGTGTTGAAACGAATTGTTAATATTATAACGCAGCATTAAGTGCTGTTATATACAAATATATATTTTTGTATAATATAAGAAATAAACATAAACATAGAAATATATATGTACGTGCAAAATATGTGAAAAGTCAAGAAAATAAAACTAAAACAAAACAAATAAAATAAAAGAACAAATCGAACTAAAATCACTGAACTGCGCAGCAAAATATGCTAAGAATCAAAGCTTACGAATTCATAACAACAACAAGTAGAAGAAGAAGAACAAGGGTCTTAAAACTGTGAGGCGCCAAAAATCATTTAAATAATAACAAGACAACAACAACAACAGGTAAGCGAGTCGCAGACAGCCGCCCGGTTTAAGGGAGTCGAAACTCTTCCAGGAAATATGTTAATGTGAAAGGAAAAAAAAAGAGCATGCAATTAACCCCAGCACAGCGACAGGCCAGAAAATACACATGCACGCACACACATACAAAGGGTAGCGTCTTCTGCTAGCCCAAGCCAGAGTGAGCTAGCATATAAACAAGCAGCTCAACGCCTGCTGCTGCTGCTTGTTGATCTTGCCTCTCTCTCTGGCGCTTGCGAAAGACGTATGCGTGTGTAAGGCGAGCAGAAAAAAAGCTAACGGACGCACCTCCAATGATGACATAAAAACAAAGAAAAAATAAAACACGACAAGAATCGGGGCACACGAATAAAAACAGAAATAAAAAACAAAAATGTAAATAAATAAAAAATACACACGCTCGTTAATAGTAAAAAACATGCTGCTGCAATTCCATTAAAAATTCCAAAAAAAATAAATAAATAATTGAATTGGAATCTGTGGAATTTTAACGGACTGCAGCTTATAGAAGAAGACAACCGAAAATATTATAAATATTATAAAAAATTCGGTTAATGCTTAATAAAAAATGTTCAATTAATATTAACTTAACCAACTCCATACATAAACTAATATGCTCACTTCTGTCTGCCAGTGCCTCAGTGTCTGCCCTAATCAATTGTATTGTTGTTTGGCTAATTTTGGTCTATTACGAGTTTTATGACACGCATAAAACAAAATCGCATAAATTAATAATTTGATAACTAATTTAAGTCATTTATGGCACTGGAGCGCGATAATATGAACTAAACAGTAAATACACAAGGAATGATATATCTATAACAATATCTATATATACATATATATATAGTCTATCTCTCTATATGTATGTGTGCAGCATTCGGCTTTTCCTCTAGTAGGCAAGACATAACGTATACGCCCCGTGGCGTGCAAGCAAACAGCAATCAGCTAATAGTAGCCAAGTTATTATTATTCCCATTGTTCTTGTTGCTGCTCTATAGAAAGAAATTTGTTTTATCTTTTAAACATTAAGCAAAAAAAAAAAAAAAAAAAAAAAGAAAAAAGAAAGAAAGACAGACAGAAAAAAAGAGGAAATGCATGAACATATTTAAAACATTTATTTGCTTTAATTCGTGGAAATTTTCTTGTTCGTTTCTGATTTTCTTTTTCAATTGCTTTTGTGGCACATTCAATGCGTGTCCATAAAATGCCAGACACGCCACACACACACACACACACACACACACACTGGACACACCTATGTATGTGTTGCATTATAGGTGTCATATTTAATCAGTTGAACCCAGCAACAGCTGACGACAGACTGATGCGACGGACTGTGATTCAATTAAATGTTTTTGCCCCCACCTCAGCCAAAGGCTTTCAACACATATCCATAATTTGATTTATTATCGCAATTTTTTCTCTCTCTCTCTCTCTCTCTCTCTCTCTCTCTGGCCAGCTGCTCTTAGCACTAGGATCTCATCAGAATTTAGCTCAAAATTTGTTTCAATCGGAAAAATGTAGACTTTAACCTCAGTTGTGAAAGCTGCGCCTTTAAATTTAGTCTGTAGTCGTATATATTTTGAATATGAATATTCTATCTTCAATTTGATTGATTTCAAATTCAATTCTCCATTTTTCATCTTCGTACAGCTTTCAATCTCCATTTGTCAATCCACAATCTTCAGCCTTCACTTTAGCGTTTTCTATCTTCTATATCCCATCTTTCTGCTGCTTTTAGTGTGTCATTGTTTCTAGTCATTTCAATATTTAATATTCAATTTATCATTATCAATCTTCAATCTAATGTATTCAATCATTCAAATCTCAATTTCTTATATTCAATCATTTGTTTTCTATTTACTTTTTGTCTAAACTTGAATTTTTGCCTCCAGCTTGAGTCTTCTGTATTACAACTTTCAATTTTTCATATTCAATGCTTCAATCTTCAGTATGTCACATTCAATCAACTCTTTTCAATCACCCATCGATTTTATAGGCGCCTGCAGCAATTTCAAGTGCTTGTATTCTGATTCCAATCTTAAGTTTTTATTATTTGATTGTAAATTTCACATATTTAATTATATGTTTTCAATCACACATAGATTTAATGTCAACTCAAGGCATTTTGATGCTTTAGTCTTAGCTGCGATTCAACTTTGATTCAACTTCAATTTTCAATTTACTTTAATCTCTAATCTTTAATCTTCAATCATTCAATCTTCAATGTGTCATATTCAATCATCTCTTCTCAATCACTCTTCGATTTTACTGCAGCCCAAGGCAATTTGATGCTTTACTTATGACTGCGCCTCAAACTTTGTATCTTTTGTATTTCAACTTCCATCTTCAATCATTCAATCTTGAATCGGATCAGTAAATAGGATTTATCATCTCTGCAATCTTCAGATTTCCAGACTTTCAATCGAAATTCTTTTCTCGCTCTCATTTTGAGCGCAGCGCGCAGCAAATGTTGGTGACGCTGGGGCCGTTGTTTGCTGTTGTTGCTTTTATCTGTGTCGTAGTTGTTGTTGTTGTTGTCTAATTTGCGATAAACTGACAGAAGATTGCAGCTACTTTATTCAAATTATGTGATAAGCCGCAACGTCGCACAGCTCGGCGCAGCTCGGCGCAGCGCAGCCCCGCAAAAGGCAAACAAAACAACATGGAAAATATATAAAAAATGGATAAAATGAACACAACACAACTTGTGACACGCAACACAGACACCCACACACAGAAGAAGCGAAAAAGAGGCGGCATCTAAATGCTGGGCGTGGCTCTGATTGCCTTCGCATTCAAAGTTTTTCATTTTGTGGACCCTAAAAATTGTGATTCGCCCCCGCCACACCGCAAGCCGCAAACTTCTCGCGCAGCTCCCCCACTTTTTTGCTGATTAGCGCTGATAATTTTAGATTTCGATAAGGCGAAAACTAGAAAACTGGCTAATGGGATAAAGTGAAGATGCCAGTGGGGCATGCTCGACTGAACGATGCTCGTATAGAGAAGGTGAACCGCAAATTTCGGAATATATTATATCTATATACATCGAAAACTCTGCAAGTCAAAAAGTGCTATACAAATTTACCTATTCAAGTTCAACAATCAGCCCAAAATTGTAGAGTAACTAATATGCCCGCTTTTACAAGCTGAGCGAGCATATCATTTTCAATTGCCAAGCGAATGCCATGCGAAGCGCTGCGATGACAACGGCTGAAAGCTGCACTTAGACCCCGCTAAGAAGCAGCTTAAATCAATGCTAGCCACGTGTCTTCACTCCACACACACAGACACACTCGCACACACACATATGCAAAATGGACTTTTCACTTAAAACAAGTAGCACGAATATTACGTATACGCCGCGTCGAGTGGCATTTCATAAATATTGAAGCGAGCGCTGGGCATGTTTTATAGACCTGATTAAATTGCCATATTTAAGTTGTTCACAGGCAAAAGCACTCCGGGGAGTGCGTCACTCCACTGCACTCCACTCCACTCTGCCTCACTCCATGCCACGCACACACGCAACAATTTCAAATTCAGGCAAGCAAGAGGAAGACAGAGGGGAAGAGAGAGTCAGAGAGAGAGAGAGAGAGAGAGACCGGGAGCGGGAGAGACAGAGCGAAGAGATGACTTCGAATATTGAATACTCTAATTTAGCTACCTCTTCAAATTGATGCAGACTATATTATTCTGAGTTATAATTTAAATATCTATTTGTCACTTTATATGATGAATTTCTGATACCTAAGAAATATGATTAGAATGATAAATAGTCACATGATAAATATAGAATATATATTAACATAAATCAAATTTATATATATACGCACGAAATATGTTGAGAAATTCTTCAGAAATTAAATCACAAATATATATGTATATAATTAACTAAACACAAACAAAGCGACTATTAGTTACCCTAGCAAAAAGCATAAGAACAATATATATGTATATAATTAACTAAACACAAACAAAGCGACTATTAGTTACCCTAGCAAAAAGCATAAGAACAAATTCTCATAATTTTAATTTTACTTACATCAATAAATATTAATAAATATTAGTAATAAAAAATAATAATGATATATACTAATATTAATAAGTAATAATAATGATATATAATAATATTTATAAATAATAATAATAATAAATTAGACATGTAACTACAGCTAACCAGTCAAACAACCCTCGCACACAGTTCCAGCAGTGTCGGCTTTTAGTGCTAGCCACACTTTTGGCTTATTAATTAGAATACCCTTCGCAAGGACAAAATTGTTTGTAGAACAAACTTTTACCAGCCACACATACACACACACACACGCCTCTCACACACACACGCCTCTCACACACATAGGCACCTTACATGCACGCACGTGTGAAGTTTAGGTTGGCAAACACATGCTTCGAGTGGGTTGCGTTAAAAAGTTTGAGGCAGCTGCAGGATTTTAAATGCATGTTGCACTGTTGCATGTGGCACGTTGCGCGTAGCACGCTGCACGCTGCACGCTGCACGCTCAACATTGAGCGCTCCACAAAGCATTTGACATTCTTTGCGTTTGCACTAAAATTTATTCAAAGCACTTTGTGCCGTTGCCTTTGACAAGTTGCACGTACAACAAAGACTCCGACAAATTGCTCTGGCCATCAAATAATGTTTATGTAAACACGAAATTCGAGTTAACAATTTAAATGGCATCATTTAATATAAACAAATACATAAATATATGATATTGATCAGGAGCAGAGCCGGAGGATAGAGAAGTATACGAGTATAAGACTATAAGACATACTGATGTTACTATGTGAATATGTGAAACGTATAAGAGTAAGAAATCAAATCAGAGTAGACTATTAGAATAACTTATAATTATAAGACATTATGACTATAATAACTAAAGACTGAGAAAAGAGTAGTAGACAATCATACCACAAAGTGAGTACAAAATATAAGAGGGTGAATATTGTAGTATATTTGTATACAAATTATAAGAGAGGAATAGTATACGACTGTCGTAATATATATTATATGACCGCTTGAGAAAGCGAGTATAAGAATAATGCAAGACTCTATGAGTATAAGTATAATCAATGTAAGAGTAGCAGAATAGCGTAGGATGACAGCACACGAGTATAAGACTATTAGAGTATGAAATAATACGAAGACTATAATCATATAAGACTGTGTAGGTATAAGAAATGCTTAATTTTTGAGTAGTAGAGTTTTTTTAATGAGAAGGAGTGAAGGAGTGGAAGACTAATCTCACTGTCTTCTACTTTTCTATTCTTGCATTTAGGTATAATCGATTAGAGTATTAAAACATGTCTTGCATGTATGGGAAACTGCTGAGAGTATAAGAGTATGAGATGCTGCTACGCTTTGATTATAAGAGCGAGTGACGCAGCAGCCAGGGAGATGATGATTCAGTGCACCTACCAGTCGAGCCCCCCTGACGAGCCCATATATATATATACGTATTTGGCATATTGATTCATACAAAGCTCTTTTTCGCTTGGGTTAAGCATTCAGAAATTCCTCCCTAATCTGTTTATTAAAGACTCTGAAATAGTCTTATCTAAGCCCGCGTTTGCCGTTGTTTAACATTAAATTTAGTTCGCAATTTATGATAAGCTATGTAAAATGGAATTAAAGGCTTAAAGCCTTGACATGGGCCAAATGACAGACAGGCAGATAGACAGACAGGCAAGCGGGTGGGCGGTTGGTTGGTTGGTTGGTTGGGCGAGCCAACAGGCAGGCGGACGGGCACTTTGTAGAAATTGCTATTCCATAAAAAAATATGATAGACAACCTTTGAACTCTTGTGGCTTAACAGCAGCAAAAGTTCTTATGGAGCCACAAACTTTAGCTAAGAATTTAATACGTTTAATTCTTTTATGGATTAGGCAAATGGGGTATACATAGCACAGACGGAAGAAGGCTCGGCTGACTTGATAAAGTATATATTTTCGTGAGCAGCAGTTGAGGTGACTTAGCACTGTTCACCTGCAAGGAGAATAAAAGTATAAGAGTATAAGAGTATGATTGTATAAGATCATAAGAGTCTATGAATATGAGAGCATAAAATCATCAATATAAAAACTCGAGCCAAATCGATATACATAAATATACAAATCTAAAGGCAATAAAGAATAATATTATAAGAGTTTAATATTAGAGTATAATAATAAGAGAATAAAAGAGTCAGCCTAGGCGATCTGTCTCTGTCCATCTATCTGTATAATAGTATAAGAACATTATAATGCTGCATTTTAAAAGTATAAGAATCTTGAGGTACACGAGTAGAAGACTTTTAGAAGCAAGCGCAGAGGCAGCCTCATACACAGATAGAGCTGAGTAGGTGTATGAGTATAAGATTAAAGGAACAGGAAAGTATAAGAGTAGACTTGTGGGGCGATCAACAAACTAATTGCTCAGAGTATAAGACTAGAGCATAGGATTAAAGGAGTATAACTAAAGCAGATTAGTAGAGTTTTAATTTTAATAATCGAATATGTATTAAAATAACAGCCGCAACACACACACTGCGGGGTATCTCATAGTCGGTCATACTCAACATAAGCACTCTTGTATTTCCGCTTTATTTTCTAATAAATTATTTATTTTATTTTGTTTTCATTGCAGCATGAAGCAGTAGAATCTGACCATTTCGCTCTACAACCTTTGACCGCGCTTGGTAAATCTTTAAAGACCGCACAGACTAAGAAGAAGGATAAGAAGAAGAAGGTGAAGAAGGTGAAGAAGAAGAAGACGACGAAGCAGAGGAAGAATAAGAAGGTATGTAAACAGTTAATGCAAATATGTTGAAATCAACATGTTCATAGAACGTAAATAGCCAACGGGTCAAAGGGCACAGCGGATATGAATATGAAGAAGTGAAAATAATGAGGCTAGGCACAGCCTGAGCCCCAGAGCCCAGCACGTACCGAAGCTTATATAAATGTATGTACATCTATATATAGCTTGATGTATATGTATATGTATATGTATGAACATTGGCCTCTTAGCCAGAAGCTAAGCGACTCGTAAATTATTTGCGCGCGTGTTCAACAAAATGTTGAATAAATAAATGTGCCATGTTTGCAATAAAAAATAAATACAGAGAGCCAACGTGCTCTAGGCGGGTGTGCTCCACTAGCGGATACTCTAAGTGTAGTTATTCGACACTCCAGCTAATGATATTTGGCAAAAGGATCAGAGAACCTTAAAAGGTATAGATATCTGATATGAAGCTGGTACAGGTAATCAATTCTCAATGATTATATTGAAACAAGCTGAGCTATTGACGAAAACTGATCAGTTCTTAATGTGTGTGATGAACAAGCATATATATTTCGAATTTTAAGTCTCTAGCTTTTATAGTTCTCGAGATACACACAGACAAGGGATAGATCAGACTCAGTTTATTCTGCTCACAAGAAATTATGCATAGTCAGTTACATGTTGAGAAACAATATACCCGAAAGTCAAATTTTCAAGGAGTATCAAGAAGCTTGCATGCAAATGGGTATATTTTTTATACCCTTCTTATAATACTCGTTTTTGTTTGCACTTCTACAACTATTAGCATAATCACATATAGAGACGAAGAGAGAGAGAAAGGGACAGAGAGCGACCGTGTGTGAGAGCGGCTCATAAAAAAAGGCGCCATTAAAGCCGCACATAAAACAATTTATCAAAATTCGTGACATTAACTAGCGACGTCGATATAGCCGAGGCAGAGCAACATCTATCATAGAAAGTTAAGGAGAATGCTATAACGTGTGTGCGTGTGTGTGTGTGTGTGGCATGGACAAGCTCATTAGGCGTTAATATGTCACTAATATGCACACGCACCTATTGTGAATGGAAATGCAAATAGTTCAAGCGCGCATTTGGGTGTCGTAATTATGTAATTTGCAAATATTCTGGAAATATTTATCACTAATTATAAACTGATTGGAATATTTTTAAGCATGCTCCAATTGAAAAATTATTTTAAACTTCCTTAAGCGACATTCACTTCAATTAGAGTTATAATTGGAATTGAAATGATATTTTAAAAAGTTTTATTGGTATCCAAGTGAAAGTTAATGCACTCAACTCCAGTTGGTCTTGGTTGTCACAGCACCAATTATAACTTTAATTAATTACCATTTAAATGAGAATTAAATGTATTTTGGAATTCGCTTTTCCACTGTCTAATTGGAAGTTCATTTTATGTGAAAAAACTTATTTATGCGCTCAATGATAGCTTGTTAACTAACTCAGTTAATTAACTCTTAGTTAACTTGCTTTTAGTTGTCTTAGCTAGCAATCGGTTGTTAAGGTTTAATTGGAATATGCACCAAAATTATATTGTAATTTGACCTATTATGAATTGAAATTATTTTAGCAATAGGAATTTGCTTTAGCATTGAATGAATTAAACTAAATTTCAATACGATTCCCATTTATTAACTAGGGGTTGCCTTAGCTCAGCTTAGTTGTTAATAGTACTTGTATTACAGTAAAATTAATATTGGAATATAAATATAAAAAAATACCTACAACTAATTGGAAATTAATAGTGAAAACATAAACTGCAAGTAAAGTTATTTCACATTGTAAACTGTTCAGGTTGTGTCAACTCCAATTGGATTTTATGGAGTATTAAGAATATGTGGAATTCGTAATAAGAATTTCATTAAAAATTCAATTTGTTTAATTTAGATAGATAGCTTTATTGTGACAGTTCCTATTGGAATTTAAGGAAGTATTACAATTAGAACTCTGCCTCGCTCCTTGACTAATAAATCTAGTTACAGAGCTAGACATTGGCATTGCTTTAATCAGTTATCTTTTCCCTTATGAATTTCAACAAATTCTTGATACTGAAAGCACAAATTACACGAGACTCAAAGTTGAGCCAAGCACTTGTCGAACAATTTTGAATTTCGCTGAGTAAAGTTGAAAATAACAAAAGCAAAAACTTATACCTCAGCCCCAAATATATATAAATATATATATATTTATTTGTATCTAAATTGTTCTAGATTATGCCATATTAACATAGATGCTCGATAATTCCATTTAAATTGCTTCATTCGCCTGACTTGAGTCCGATACGCGCTGTTGTAGCCGCTGTTGCCTGCACAATAAAAACTAACACGCAGCTAGCACGAGCGAGCAACAACGACAACAATCGCCAACAGGCGACAACAACAAAGAACAACATTTAGAGCTGCGCCATTTGTTGCAAACTATTTTGTATGCCCTGTAAGCCCACCGATCAATGGTGTATATTGAGCAGAGGCGCCAGACTTGAGTCCATCGCACAGTCCGCTCGCCGAGCACTCCCCATTGGAGCGCGTTGTCCATTAGATGCGGCTGTCGTTGGCTCACTTGCAGCTGGGGCATTCGCGCAGTCGAGCACTCCCCATGGACGCACTCTAACTTGTTGGCCATTGGACATTGGGCATTGATGACGCCATCTGCGGCCGCCGAGCGTGGATGTCATTTGTGCTCCATTGTCCGGTGTCCAGTGTCCAGTGTCCAGTGTCCCTTTATCCCCTGCTTCTCTCCCGCGCTCTCCTTTTGTCCGCGTTTTTACGAGTCCAGTGCGCCATGTTAATGAGATGCAAATAAGGCTCTCGCCCACACGCTCCATTTACCGATATGCATTGAGCATGTGAGGAAGGAGGGGAAGGCGGGGAAGGAGGAGACCCCCGGCGGGACCCCCCACTGCCACTCTGACTACTCTAGCGACGATATCTTCTTCTATATAAACTTACGGGCATATTTACGCTTACTTCGTGTGTGTCTATGTGTGTGTGTGAGTGTGTGATATTATTTTGCCTGTCTGTTAAGCATGTGTGTGTGTGTGTGTGTGTATGTGAAGCCAAGGAGTTCAGCGCCTTTTGTTACGCTTTGGTAAATGCCAAATGGCATTTGTTTTGGTACATGCTCCGTGACACACACACATACAGCTACCATCACACACACACACACAGACACCTACCGTCACACACACACACACACATACAGCTACCATCACACACACACACAGACACCTACCAACAACACGTGTGTGTCAAATCTGTCAGTCAAAGTCAAAGTCAAAGTTTTGCCTTTTTTTATAACTTATATGTATAGTGTCTGTGTGTGTGTGTGTGTGTGTTTGTCTGTATGTTGCACACTCCAATTAAGCGACAAAAATTCGCTCAGTGTGTGACAACATTTTGTCATGTTTGTTGATTTATTCGATTTTATATGCCGTGTTGTGTTGTTACTCGAGTGTAGATGGCACGCACACACACTTACTCACATATACACACACATTCATATATACACACACACTCACTCGAGTACTCGAGCTGAGTACCCAAAAACCTTTCACGTGTGCCAAAAAACGTAATGAACTCATGAATATGTTGCAGTCCTGCATAGCCGACTGCACAATACCCGTTAAGACAACTCGAATTGTGTGTGAAATGAGAGCTAAAAGTATGAGTGGATGAATCAATTTAGCTCATATATATATAGGGTCTTCCGCCAATAGCCAATATACTCACATTTGCACCTAATGAGCGGGCATCAAAATTAATTTCACCCGAAAATGGGCTCACTATCTCTGGCTAATGTGTGACCTTACGATGCTGCATATGCCCATGTATATATATATATATATATATATATATATATATATATATATATATATATATATATATATATATATATATATATATATATATATGTATATATATTTGCCGTTAAACCTTTATATAAATGAAAGTCCTGATTTGGTTACCCAACATGAGCTCAACTTGATGTCAATAAGCACCCACAGACACAGAGCAAGCACTCACAGCAGCTAAGGACAAGCTCAAGTGGGAGAGAATAAACGACTCACAGATACCCTGCAATGAGCATAGAGAAGCAGCCAAATGTCAATTTTCAGTAATACTAAACCAGATACCCTGTAAGTCTCAGGTCTTTGGGTTAGGTTTAACAAATAGCTTAGTTGAGTGCTAGATGTAAAACAAAACTATGTTTCATTATATTCGGCTAGTAGATACCCTGTACGACTAGGGTATCTAACCCTAAGTACTAGTGTATACCCTGCATACACAGTATGACTAATAATTAACCTATATAGACACGCGTACAACACGCTTGCATACAGCTAGCAAAAGCAGCCCCTTCTACGTCTTGACTATGATATATATATAGACCACGCTCCATCATACATATATATATATATTACCAAAAATAATAACAGCAAGAAGAAGAAGAATCACAACAACAATCAGTGGCCAAAGACAAATCCGTTACACGCAGCAGCATCGCTTCACATCTCTGTCTGCCTCTCACTCTCCCTCTCTCGCTATCTGTCTCTATCACTCTCGTTGTCAGCATCTTCGCTGACGTCGCTGTAACATTTCATTGGCCATTTTCGCTGCGGTTTTTCCAGCCAGCTCTGACGTCAGAGCCGCTGAGTGCTACACAAACTATAGCCAAACACACACACAGCCGCACATGTGTGTGCGTGTGTGTGTGTGTGTGTCTATTTGTTTGTATTTTTTGGGGGCATCCGAGTGCTTTTGCTATTTCAGTTTTCTGCTTTCAGTTTGTTTTGCTGCAAGCCAAATCGATTTCGATTTCGATTCCAATTCAACAACTTGTCTAGTTTATCTAGAGTCGCACCACCTGCGCCACCTTCCTGCCCTGCTGCCTCCGGCTTATGAACTGTATTGACGCCATTTCTCATTGGCTAATGATGCTCAAGTGCACGGCACAGCTTCCGGCAGCGTGCAACCTGCAACTTGCAACACATTCCGCATTTCACATGGCTTCCGTGCGGCCAAAGATAACAAATAGCAAATGACTTCATTCATTCTAAGCAAAATATAATACCCCGAATGAATGGATAATAAAGTGCAAAATGACTTCCAGAAATTCTAGAATTTGAATCAGACGGAAGCAGAACTCGTTTCATCCACTTGGTATTTTGTGTAATTTAAAAGAAAATTTGAACCTCAAAAAAGGTGCATTTCTTACTCTCAGTTGAAATATTCGAATTTAAATACATTTTTTGAGATGATTCAGGCATCAAAAACACACTTTTCATGTTCTATAATTCATGGAATAATTTGGCATTTTCCGAAATAAAATTCCGAAAATATTTAAAAGATTTAATGAAATAAAATTGTATTTATTTAATATATTTATTAAATATATATATTTTATATATTTTGAATATTTATTTAATTAAAAGTTAAAACTTTAATTTTATTTCTTAAATGTATTTATTTTATAAATTTCAATATTTATTTGATTAAATGTTAAAATTTTAATTTTATTTCTTGAATATATAATATTTATTTTGTATATTTATTTAATTAAATTTTAATATTTATTTAATTAATTGTTAAGTTTTAATTCCAATTATTCCAATTTATTTTGAGGATTTATTTTATTAAATCTGCAACTCAAAGAAGTTTTAGCTCTGTCAAACAAAGTTTGCTGTAGAGCTCAATTTTTCTTAGATTATATAAAGAATGTATAAATATTTTTTATATAAATAAATATTTCTAATGCTTATGTGCAAATTTCTATATATATTGTAATAATGAACGCAGTACGTAAGTGGCATTAAAGAAGTGATGAAGCGCTTCTGCTAGAGTCCGCAACATGTTCCGAATTTTAACTGAAACAGGCAACTTAACTCAACTTTTTAATATGAATTTAATTGAATCTCGCGAAATGAAAACATATCAAAATTGCATATATTATATGAATACCTATAGACTTATATTTAAATATAAAATTATATATTTTCTAATGTATATTATATATTAATATATTTATATATTTTTCTTCTCCCACTCAAGACAATAAAAAATTCCCCAAAATATATGTAAACTAAAATAATTTATTTTCTCTAATTTATGAATTCTTTATTCGCATGCTTCTCAAAAATTCATAAATATCTATAAAATATGTACATTGCTGTGCAACTACTATGAGCACTAAATTCTCTAGCTACCCTCGTCCAGCATAGTTTTTCTAAGAAAAAAGTCGCGGAAACGGGTCAATAGACATTTTGGCCGTGCAAAAGCAGTTGATGGAAGACTGCGAGTGGCCGGAGCTAATGCTGCTGTTGCTGTGGCTAATGCCAGAGCTAATGCTGGCAGGTGTTTTCAGCGCACTGGCTGAGGTTAGGCATCAGATCATTTGGTATTTCTATAAATGAGCCAACTCAAGCGGCTGCCGCTCAATTTATTTCGCTTGTCCAGTTCAACAGTTCGACTGACTGACTGACGAATTGTCTGCCTGCCTGGCCAGCTGTGTGTGTGTGTGTGTGTGCGTCTGCATTTGTTTGTTTATCTATTTTTATAACGCACAGTGGAGGCCCCCATCGAAAAAGTCTTCTTCTATCAGTTTAGTTGAACGCCACGCTTGCTGTGTGTTTATCGAAGACAAAACTGTTTTATTGTTTAAAAATTATTTTCAGTAGCTCACACACACACACACACACAGGCACACAAAGATACACACACAGCTGCTGTGGCATCAATTTTCATTGAAAAACTGTCCGATGCGTCGATCAAAGTGAAAAACGTGAACAACGTGAAAAGTCAAAAGCCGCAAAAGGCTTCAATCGAAAGCAAAATTTCACACCCAAAAGCGGAAATGTGTTTTAGCACAGCGTCTACTTTATGGGCTGAGCCATTTTCCGGCTGTAGAGTGGACCTATTTGCCAACCCCAACAGCCCGCCCCCCAATCACCCCAACCGTCCAATTTGCATTGAGTCAACAAAATCATTGGTATTTTTGACTCTGGGCATTCATTACGCATTCAGCTCGAGTACTTGACGTCTCCAAGTATTCCTTTGTACAAAATTACAATTGGAATTGTGCTGAGCCGCTCAGTTTAGACGGCTAATTAACAACAATTAGCCACAGCGACAACTGGCAAAGTGCAATTTTAGCTGCCAGAATTTCAACTAATTTTGTTTTCCGCCAAAAAATAAAAAAAAAAACCAATGGAAAAACAAATGAAAAAGAAAATGGGCTAGAAAACCCCAAAAGCAAACAAAAGCAAATTGAGCGAAGCTTTTCACATCTCCAGTTTCTTGGTTTCTTTTCGCTTTTTGTTCGCCCCATTTATTGTTTGCCTTTTTTGTTTGTATTTAGCGCAGGGTGGGGCAGGCTAATGGAATGGGGCATATTGCTGTGGCGGTAGTTAAGGGTTTAAAGCCGAAAAATTGAAGTCGAAAGTTAAATTGTAGAAAAGTTTGTAAATACAGGAAGATCTGTACGGATGTAGGGATAGAGATAGAGAAAGAAATGGACATAGAGCTAGCCTATCTACCTACTTACCCTATATTCGTCTAATAAAAAATTAATTTCTAATCCTATCTACAAGGTTTTTCATATTAATGCTCTGCTAATTACAGTGCTTCATCGGGGTATTTCCTTGTTGTGACTTTTCTTATTTGTTTTCTCATTTCACCAACTGCTGCAATTGCAACAATTAAAGTGTAATTTGGTGCATTTAATAGGAAACAGAGTATTGTGCAGTCGTTTAGATTCAGTTTTATCTCATTTTCAGCTCAGTTTATTCTCTTTAGCGCCAGTTTCTTTCTGCTTTTGGCTGTTGACATTTTCATCGCTGAAGCGTCGATGCGGCACTTAGGGAAAAATCTACGCGCAAATCCCATTTATATTTAATTTTTCCATTTTGAAAACTTCGTCGTCGTCGTTATACTCGCTGCACTTGATCCTCATAAAGACAGGACGTGACATTACATGCCAAGGCTGACAATGGACAGAGGGATAGAGGGATAGAGGGCTAGAGGGACAGACAAACGGTCGCTGGGCATGACGTCGGGTCTAAAAACTGCACGGACATCGTCATGGGCATCGGATGTGAACAATAAATTTGATTCAATTGCTCTTGAGCACTTGGTCGCTGTATAAGAAACTCACGCTCTTTGTCCTCGCCTGCATCCTCACTCTCGCTCTTATTCTATTTGTCTGTCTGGGTGTGTCGCCATCTGATTGTGCATGACCAGCTTTTGATAAAGCAGCTCAGCCAAAGCGCAATAACAGTGACAATGCGCCTTTAGCGCCAAGGCTCCTTCTGTTTTCTTGCCCCTGCCCACGATACCGCGCTTAGCTACTTCCCTCGTCCATACCTCTGACAAGCGGAAGTGAGCACCACAAAGAGCACAAAGCATAACATGCAAGATAGAGATAGAGATAGAGATAGAGATAGAGATAGAGATAGAGATAGAGATAGAGATAGAGATAGAGATAGAGATAGAGATAGAGATAAAGATAGAGATACAGATACAGATACAGATACAGATACAGATACAGATACAGATACAGATACAGATACAGATACAGATACAGATACAGATACAGATACAGATACAGATACAGATACAGATACAGATACAGATACAGATACAGATACAGATACAGATACAGATACAGATACAGATACAGATACAGATACAGATACAGATACAGATACAGATACAGATACAGATACAGATACAGATACAGATACAGATACAGATACAGATACAGATACAGATACAGATACAGATACAGATACAGATACAGATACAGATACAGATACAGATACAGATACAGATACAGATACAGATACAGATACAGATACAGATACAGATACAGATACAGATACAGATACAGATACAGATACAGATACAGATACAGATACAGATACAGATACAGATACAGATACAGATACAGATACAGATACAGATGCAGATACAGTTACACGGATACTCAGCCACAGAGTCAGAGGAAGCTTAGCAGACAGTTTATGGTCGAGTTAAAGTCGTTTAACAGCGGGTTACCACATGCAAAGCCCCCAAAGTGCAGCAACAAAAAAAGCCATGAACAAGCCAAAACTTGTCCATGTGTGTGTGTGAGAGAGAGTGAGTGTGTGTGTATGTGTGTGTGAAAAATACGTGGCATAAATCCATGATATATTGTCATTTGCTTAACCATGCAGCCAGCTGGAAGATGTTGCCGTTGCCCCGTGGCCCCAAGGACCAAAGCCCAAATACACTTTGGCGTGCTGTGCACTCAACTAAAAGAAAATGAAATGTATGTGACGCTCTGCTCATTCGTTGTTTCACACACAGCATAGCTGCAGTACAATGGCAGCGTATTGCAGATATTTGGCCATAACATCTATATATTTGAATGTTATCCGGAGTGGGGCACAACTGATAAACAATCATGTCAATTTCATAATTGTAAATACATGCTCCCATGCAGAGAGAACAAACAATTTGCATAGCTTGCGCATAACATATGTGTGTGTGTAAATATGCACTGAGAGAAAAATATCAATAGATTTATTTGAATACCAGAGCAGAGTAGCAGCTGCGTTGTATCCTGAGGCTAAATACATAATTAAATAACATGTTTATAAAAAACTTAACAGAGTATCAGCTAGTCGATCATTGCCCCTAGCTGGCTATAAATACTTATTTTCTCTAATTTATTTAATATTGGCTTTAAATTAGATTATATGAAGTATCCCTAACTATTTCTGTTTATAACATATTTTATAGAGTATCCAACTAGTCGAGCATTGCTCATAACTACTGTAGGCAACAACGACTTTTCTCTAATCAATTTAAAGCAATTGCATTAGATGAAATAAATTTATCTAAACTAAAATAAATATTTAAATAAATAAATAAATATTTATTATTAAATTTACGGAGTATCCAACTAGTCCAGCAGCTTTATAATTTATTGAGATTTTCATTTGAAGCGCATAAATCTCAATTGATTCGTAATAAATTATTTAATGCCGTTTAGCAAATATTTTCGCTTTGCAACAAACTGAAACCAAGAGCCAAGCGTAAACCATTTGAAAAATGTAATATGAAATAGAAAATTTATTCACAAAAATATATATACATATATAAAAAATATATATATTTATGTGAAATGTTAAATCTATATAAATATTTGATTTTTATCATTTCGATTGTTAGCAATATTGCACGATAAATATTTTCGATTTAACAATTTTGTATCTCGAGTCCAATTAAATTCATTTTTTAGTCGAGCGCGCAATTGGCAATTTTATTTAATTATTTTTACATTCATATCGAATAAATATATATATATATATATATATATAGAAATATTTACATTTGATTTGCATTCGAATTGACAATTCCTGACTGCGGACAGATATCTGTTATCTCCCTCGGTTTTTTGTTTCTTTGTATAAAATCAAATCGTTATGGCTCAGGGCTCACATCAAATTTTATGCGTTTGACCGCAGGACATGAAACAAAGTTAAATGTAATAAAAATAAAAAATAAATAACATTTGCAATCTGTTCGTGTTTTATTTGATATTTAAAATTATATTGTTACTGCGCTGAGTCCACAGACAGATGAAATCTCAACCAGCAGTTGCATTACATTTTTATAGAAATTTTATTCGGGCTAAAGTTTGAGTACTTAGGCAAAAGAAATTGCCGCCGGCGCTCTGTGCTTTAAGAGACTAACAATTAGGATGTGCTCTAGACGGCAGTGCTTGGCTAGGAGACAGGACTGCTTCAGGCACTTAGCCAAATATATTGCATAACAATGTGTGTAGAGTCTATAGAGACGAAGATAAGTTCATTGAGGCTGAAGCAGCCTATAGCACAGATTCATAATCTTATATCAAATACATAAAAAAGAGACAATTCTAGCAAAACATCTTCATGTTTGTTGAGTTCAGAAATGTTTCATTTTCTGTCTCTTTTACTTAAAATAAAAGTCTTTGTAAACTTCCATAAAAATCTTGAAAATACGTCGTGACATTGAAAGACTTTATCTTGTATTAATTGTTATTATCAATAAAATGCAAATATGAGTGATCAAAAAAAAATAATAATAATAATTAAATAAAATAAAAAACAATAAACTTTTACTGCATTTATTAGACAAGAATAAATATTACATGTATAATGTCAATTGCTTTTGTTGTTCTCTTAGACTCGTAAGGTCAGACGCTGCTTGATAGATCTGTTCTGCTTTGCAACTGGCCGTAGTTCTCCGTTTCTATGCATTAATCAAAGACATCAAAAATCCTTAACAAAGCAGAAAGAAAATTTTAAACAAATAGTAAGCAAGATCTCTCTCTAGCTCACTCTATTCTGCTCTCTGTCTCTCTCTCTCTCTCTTACTGGCTGTTTCTATAACTATATAGAGAAAAGCTAAGAGCTAAGAGAGAAAGACAGTTCGCAGCTTTCTCATTTAAGTAACTGTCTTAGCTACAGTAGGAATCAAAATAAATATAATTTGGAGCAAATTAAAAATATATTTATATAAAAACATTATGTTCTAAATTAATATCTTTTTGTATTCTGAGAAGTTGCTCAGCTTTCAGTAAAGTTCTCGCTCAAAGTAGATGCGGCTGCTTCAATTTTCGAATATCTCATTTGAAATTTGAGGCATAAAACACAGAAAGTTTGCTATGTTTAACATTTATATGCTTTTGTGGGTGTGTGTGTGTGTGTTTTTTTTTTTTTTTTTTTTTTGTGCGTGTGTGTGTGTGTGTATGTGTGTGCGTGTGTGTGTGTGTGTGTGTAAGTGTTGGCTTTAATGGCTATTTTCTTAGGGCCAAAAACAATAAGAGCCATCAAGTTGCTTTTTTTATACATTTTATCAAAGGACGAACAAAAGCGGGCGAGAGCTCGTAAAAAGGACAAGCACACGCACATACACACACAGATACAGAGACAGAGGCACACATACATGCACATACCGAGAGACATACATTGAAAGCCATTTTCATTTCATTTTCCATGTCTCTGACGCTTATTGTATGCGAATTACATGCTCTGAATGGCGAAATACAACACGCATAATCTAATAATATTTTATGGCCAATGGGCGCTAGCTCTCTCTCTCTCTCTCACTCACACTCACACTCACACTTTCTAGCGGCCAGGACATTGAATAGAAAGTCCACTTGGCACTTGAGCGTACGTTGAACCTCGTCAGGAGATGCCATCAATATATGCTGTAAATAAATGTCATGCACAAGGAAGCCGAGACGAGAGTGGAAAGTGGAATGGAAAATCTCAGCAATTTTCGAGATTTTAACAATGCTCCAACTCCCTCTCCCTCTCCCTCTCTCTCTATCTCTATCTTTGTGTGTCTCCTTCGACCTTAATGTTGCAATTAACGAGCATTTATATGGTGTGTGTGCCACGTTTGCTGGAGTTTTATTTATTAGCATTTTCCTTGTGGCTCTTAAGAATGTGTATGAGGCAGGGTGAGAGCGAGAGAGGGGGAAGAGAGGAAGTGCGAGGCAGAGATTGAAATAAGAAATATTAGCAATCGATCTTCATTTTTCCTAACGACCGCCACTCTCTCCATCTCCCTCTCTCCTTCTAATGAGTAATATTATTATACGCCAAATACTTCAGGCTTTGGTTTATTTTCAGTTTTATGAGTATTTAAAAGCTGTGAATGGGAATTCTCATACTCTGTTCCTCTTCTTCTCTCTCACTCTGCATAAATTTCACAAAAAGCTAGAAAGTAATGTGAAATCTGTGCAATTTTCCACAGTTCCTCCCCGCCCTCTTCTCTCTCTCCCTTTCTCGGGCCACCCTTGTGCTCCACATAAATGCTGCAATTAACGAGCATTTTCATATTACGCATACGCCACGCCACGACACGTATGCCACTGTTATATTTATTGCCACTTTTTATTAGCCTTTTCATTAGTTATAAACGTAGAGCGCTGTGAATAATGCTAATTCTCCATTATTCTCTGGCCAAGGAGGCAACTATTAAGATGGGCGTGGCCGCACGTTAAGTGCCTGTTAAGTAGCTTTTTATAGCCGGCTGCGACAACAAAGTCGCAAAATATATATACCTATAGAGCTAAGAGTATACGTGGTTCAATCAGTTTTGATATATTTTGGAATAGTTGAATGCATATATAAATAGAATTTGCCAGAGACAAAAGCTTTATAAATACATATATATTTGTGATATGTATAAAATGCCGAAAGGCCGCAAAGATACGAAAATAAATAAAAACGCTTTGGCAAATTGAGAAAAAGCCAAAAATACAAGAAGACGAAAAGAAAATAGAAAAATTTCCAACTGAATTTTATATAAATAAATAAAATGTTTGTTTGCTGCGCGAGTCCAATTATCAGTCTATCATTTGAGCACCTGCCCACAAAGCTGACACTGTGTGTGTGTGTGTGTGTGTGTGTGCGTGTGCTCGTGTGTGTGTTTGATATATACAAAGTGCCATCAAATAGCGTAAGACAAATGACAAGCTGAAAGCCAGATGAGCATCAGATGACGCCATAGCCATGACGAACCAAAGAGGAGGAGGGAGGGAATAGTGGTTGGAAGGGGGGCAGAGTGAGTGTGGGGTGGTAGAGAGGTCATCGATTAACGTGCGCGTCTAACACATAAACATAATTATCATATTTCGCTAATGATCATTGGAGTCGAGCAGAGCTCTGGGCTTTTGCTCTAATGGGCGTTGTTTTACAGCTTGTGACGCGCATTGGGAATTGGTCTAAAAATACAATCGAGTTGTCAAGTGTGCGCTAGCTGCCCAGTTGTGTGTGTGTGTGTCGACGTGTGAGTGTGTTTGTTATGCCAACACTTTTCAAATTTTATTGGCTACCAAAAGGGGGGCACGTCCCAAGCGCAGCGCGACAACAAAAACAATAAATTATGCCGCACATTTTGCACCAGTATTGAGTATCTATCTGTGTGTGTGTCTGTGTGTGCGAGTGTAGGTGTGTGTGTATTTGCGCTTATTCACAATTTGTCATAATTTTCCGTTTGCATACTTTCAGGCAAACATGAATATTGCCATCGCACACAAATGGGATAAATTATCGCCGCGCGAGTTTTTGCAACTGCAGGAATTGGCATCATGTAAGTGCAGAGGGAACTCTTAACCAAATATTAATGACATAATGCACGCTGAATAACGGCTACTGGGATATATAACTGTGCATAGGTATATGTGAGGCTGGACGATAAATGACGATGGAAAATTAAAACTAAAAAACAATGATCAAAATCAGGAGCAAAATATCAAGTATAAGAGCGAAAGAGGTAGAGATCAGTCGAATAATAGGAATGTATAATTGTGCATAGTAGAAGAGTTTTGTAGTATATGAGTATTACAGCAGAAAAGTATAAATCTAGCAGAGTATAAGAGTAGAGATGTACAGAATTGGAATTTTCAAGTTTGAGAAGATACGAATAAGAATGTTTATGTGAGAGAGAGAATAGAAGAAAATATGAGCATAAAATAATAAAAGTAAAGCACAATATAAGTATAAGACTATAAAAGTATACGATAACAATAGTATAAGATAATAATAGCATAAGACAATTATATTATATTAGTCTTTATACTTATAGAATCATAGTTGAATAGTATTGCACTATAAGAGCAATACCTAGCCAAGTATAAGAGTGAAAAGGTAAAAGTCAATTGAATTTGAGTAAAATATAAGAGTAGATGATTCTAGGAAAAAATGTGAACATGACTATATGGGCATAGCAGTATAGAAGTACTTAGATTAAATTTGACATTATAAGAGTATAAGAGTAGCAGAGTGCATAGGTATACGAATATATGAGTATAGAAGCATAACAAAATTACTTTTAATAGTCAAGTAAATTTAACCCGTATTTTCTGCTTGTCTATAAATACGTATAAGAGTTTAATACTCTTTAAAATGCTAAAATGCATTTATTTTTTTGAAAATTTAAATCAGATTCAATGGGAAGGATATGGAAAGAATTAAGTGAAAATGTCAATGAGATAAGATTATTAAATGGATATGGAAGGAAGAGTAATGATAGTAAGCAAGTTACGGCGTATGTTCATGTCCATGAAATATATATACAGAGGGAGAGAGAGAGAGAGGGAGAGAGAGTCTCTCTCATTATTAATGGCTACTGCAATGGATAGCATTAATAGCATTAAATTTTTTTTTGATTTTTTGCTTAAATGAAATTTTCATTTTCATTTGATTTATTGACATGAGATTCGCCTCGACTCGTCGAGAGTTGCACAATTTGAAATGGCATTGCGACGAGCTGAAAGCTTGGCATTTCAGGTAATGCTAGCTGGCTTAAGTGCTCATGCTGATGACAATGATAATCATGATGATGACGATGACGATGATGATGACGAAGTCTGGTAAATGCGTGCGTAGTGAGCTTAAATGTTGAGATGCTGCATTGGGTAATCCAGCGCAAAGTTGCAGCTGTAACAAAAGGCAACGGAGCACTGTGTGGCAGGCAAAGCTGCTTGACGCTCCATAAAGTAGTTACCTTTGCATTTACCTCTGCCTTTAGCCTTACCATTTACCTTTAACGTATTCGGTTTCAGCTGAGCTGAGCTGAGCTGAACAGCTTTTGGATGTCTTTGCAGCTGGGCCGGCAGCACTTGTCAACAAGACAGTGCAAGCAGCTTCTGAGTGTGATTAAAAATGTCAGCAGCAGCGGCAGCAGCAGGAACAGAAACAGCAATTGAGGCAACATATGGGTGTGGCAGTTGCCACTTGCCAGAGAGTGCCTCTTCGAGTGGCATCGAATACGAAGTGTCAACGACAGCGACAGCTGAAGCATTCAAGTGCTCAAAGCACTCAAAATATTCGCTCGAGCTGCGGCTGCAACGGCAGCAACAGGAGCTCAAGGAGCGGCTGCAATTGTCGCCCAACTGTGCAATGCATTCATTGAGTTAATAAAACTTTGCCACAATTTGGGGCACACACACACACATACACACACGGCGAGAGAGACAGCTCGTTGTCATGCTAAACCACTTGCAACTACTTTGTTTCCATTAGTTAATTATACCCAAAGCTTTGTCACCCACTCTCCCTCGCTCTCTCTCTCTCTCTCTCTCTCTCCCTCTCTTTCTGTCGTGTGCTTGTACCTGTCAGCCAGGTGCCACGTGCCACATGCTAACAGCCACTTGCCATTCGCCACTTGAGGCTTAGATGAAAAACTGGCAAAAAAACAGCGCAAAAAATTGAAGCCAGAAATAACAGTGGATAAACGGGGTATTTCAGTAAATTTATACAATATAAAGATATAGGTTATGTAGATCAACGACTGCTAAAGACATCTCCGAGTCGAGCACTCCCGACTAAAGCATTTTTTCCTGTATTATTTTATATTTTGAGCTTAATGAGAACTTATATAATGTTACTTAAGATAACATGAATTTCCATTATGTTAATACCCAATTCTTCTTCTTCTTCATTTGCAGACTCCACACGCAAGCTACAGGATGTACTGCAGGAGTTCTGCGCGCCCAGCGCATCAGCCACGCCCAAATGCATACCAGATGGGGTAAGTGGAAGGACAGTTGAATATATAAAGAAAGAGACAGCGAGAGAACGAGAGAATGACAAAGACAGGGAGAGAGACACAAAGAGAGAGAAGGCAAGATAAAGAGACAGAGTGAAAGAAACATATCGAAAGAGATAAAGTGAAGAGAGATGAGATAGATGCAAAAAGGAAGAAAAAGCGAGAAAAAGGTTGAGATCTGTCTCTGAGATAGAAGATCTTAAAAAGATATAGAAGAGATACGTATATATACAAAAGGGACAAACAGACAGACAGAAAGACAGAATAAAACAAAAACAGAGAGAGAGAGAAACAGGAAGATACAGACGAAAACATGTAGAATGAGAAAGCTGACAAAACAAATCAACATAAAGAGAAAGAACAATATTTTGTGAGCTGCTGAAAGTGAATCCAAATGAATGAATGAAATGAATAAATAACACACACCCACACACACACACGGACGGAGAGCACACTGACAAGGATGCGGGTCAGAAAGTGTCTATGGCTGCTCGAGAATCTGTTTTATATTTGATATTTGGTATTTTGGGCAAGTGGATGGAGTAAAAGATTGAAAGTAAATCTTCTTTTACATACAATAAATCACAGAGATTTTTCAACTTTGCGCCCCAAATGCCAAATTGAAATTGAGCAGCAAAACTCCAAGCAGAAGCCCAGGCCCAGTCCTGACGCCAACCAATCGAGAACAGGAACAGGTACACACGTACAGGTAGACAGCTTATACTAAATTAAATTGCAAATGCATGTCAGAAAGGGGAGAAAAACAGGGATTGAGAGAGGGAGACGAAGAGGAGTGAAAGGGCAATAGTTTTGTTAGTAAATCTTGGAACTTCAACGAGCTGCCAAAACAGAGACAAAATCAAATTAATAACCAAGCAAGCAACCACTTACTGAAGGCCATATCCGATATGTATATATATAATACACACGCACAAACTGCCACACACACACACACACACACACATATAATCTTAGTGGAATGTTGATTTCCGTTCAGGCTTAGCACACGATTTAAGCCCCATTATGGATTCTGAGCTCTGCATGCCTTAAGTACATTTAATGACAAAACTTGAAAGCAGGCAAAGCTCACATATTGATATATTTACACACTTGAGATAACAAGCAGATGAAATGCCTAATCAAGAGCCCAATCAAGTAATCAAAGTGATTTTATGGCCCACTCTCTGCTCTCTATACTACTCTCTGCTCTCTATACTACTCTCTACTCTCTACTCTCTACTCTCTACTCTCTACTCTCTACTCTCTACTCTCTACTCTCTACTCTCTACTCTCTACTCTCTACTCTCTACTCTCTACTCTCTACTCTCTACTCTCTACTCTCTACTCTCTACTCTCTACTCTCTACTCTCTACTCTCTACTCTCTACTCTCTACTCTCTACTCTCTACTCTCTACTCTCTACTCTCTACTCTCTACTCTCTACTCTCTACTCTCTACTCTCTACTCTCTACTCTCTACTCTCTAGGGTATTTAAAATTCGTTCACTCTGAAGCTGGCATGGCATGAGTGAAACAATTGTGGCTTGTGATGTATGATAAAAGATAAAACAATTAATATGTAAAACTTTGGTTCAGCTCAATCGATCAACAACACACAGCACACATGTGTATCTCACACTCAGTCTCTCTTTCTCTCTCTCTATCTCTTTCTGTGTATCTGGGTCTGCTTGAGCTGAGTAGGGAATTGCAATTTGTTGTTAAATCTATTCAGCCATGCTCATTTAACCTCACTACAAATGCAAATACAAGACAGATAACAAACACACAGACACAGACAGCCTCACACATACACACACACACAAACACACACACACACACACTGATAGAGTTGCTACTGCTGCTGCTGCTGTAACTTTTGGTCATGTAACGAAATGGAAAAAATCGTATAATTAAGTTTGTTTCTGTCTACCCTAGCAGGAAACACCAACACACACACATACACGCATATATATATATATATATAAATATATATATATATATATATAAACATATTTAAAGATATTTACATATATACAGATGCAATTCGTTCGCTCAGAAATATGTCTTTTTTTGTGCGCTTTTAGTCAATTCACTTTGATATTGAACACGTTGACAGCGAACAGGGATACACGCTCTTCTACACTGTCCATTTGTCGCTTTCATTTTTTGTTTTTCACACACACACACACACAGTTACACACCCAGCTGGTGTATACATGTGTATTTGCTTTTTTCAGCTTGAAATGATAGTCATTCCAGTAAATATTTTATTAAATGGAATAAATTGAAGTGCCATGTTATGTTTCAGCTGATGTTTGTGCTAAAAACATACATTCATACGTACACAACAAGTACGTCATCGAGACATGAGCGTGAACAGACGGACAGACAGACAGACAGTCAGCCAGAGACAAAGGGAGAGAGAGAGAGTGGGAGAGAGATAGAGATGAATGTAGTTCATATTTTATTTATTTATTTGTTAAGTTTATATCCGCTGGGAGATATACTCTTTGCAATGCATTTCAGTTGAATGCGCCAGCAATCTATATAAGCAATATGCAAAGCTAATTTCTTATTGAAAACGAAAGCAAAGAGAGCGGAAGGGGAACACAGAGAGAGAGAGAGGGAGAGGGAGAGGCATGCAATAGCATATTTATGTATACATATATTTATTTTTACATATTTGTTTTAAAAAGAGATAAGCTTTCTGCCTATGCAGTTTTTATTTGCAAATGAAAGTGAAAAGTTTAAGCAAGAGGAAAAAACAACAACATATTTAAAGTATATTCAATATATATAAATATAATCTACATTGCATATATTAATATAAGGAGATAAGAATTCTGGCTATAAAACGCATTTTTATTGCAAATAAAAATTTAATCGAGAAAAGGAAAAGGCAAAGGTAGAAGAAGGAACAGCATAAATAAAGTATTTCCAATATATATATATATATATATATATAATGCGTCTACAACCCATATACTACTTTCTATTATTATTAGCATACAATGTAACGAGAGATTCGAGTATATACAGTCAAAGATTCTATAGGTTTTACCTTGACTGGCAAGCCTTAAAGAGAGAGAAAGTGAAAGATTAAGTGGAGTTTAACTGCTGCAATAGATACTCTGTCAAGTGCTCTCTGATTGACATCGACTACATTGATAGATTGACTTGATAGATGAATAGATAGGCTATTAATATATACATATATATTTATATATGTATAAATGATATATATATATATATGGGAAACTTAAAGTGAGCATAGCAAATACTACTGCAGCAAGAGATCATAACACATACTCTGTGCAGCCTCTGTTAATGAGCCTTTAATATATCCATAAAAATTACTTGAATAAGAGATTGCAATAATCTATCTCTCTCACTCTCACTCTCACTCTCACTCTCTCTCTCTCTCTCTCTCTCACTCTATCTCTCTCTCTCACTCTCTCTCTTCTCTCACTAGGCAATGCCTGCCTAAGGGCAATGGAAAGTCAAAGTTTAATCTCCCCAAATATGCCCCACCAGCTGGCATAGCCGCTCTGTAGAGCAGTGCAGAGTATCTGCCGTGCTAGTTTAGCTTTCGCTTGCTATAAATTTGATATCTTATTAGAGGCAGACTTCAGATTGAGTTGTTGGCAGAGCGAAAACTTTTCTTAGCTGCGACACTTCAATTAACTTAATTAAAAGCAGCTGCTGAACTGAATTGGCCTCCGCAGCACTTCAACTCTTCAGTTTGATTTAGCTATTGGCCAACAGTTGATGTTGTCGCTGTCGTCGTTGTTGTTTTTGTTGTTGTTGTTGTTGTTGTTGAAAAGTCTTGAAAAGTTTGCGTTGCAAATTTGTGGATATTTTATTGCAAGCAGCTTTGTTTTTGGTCCTAATTAGCTGAGCTGCAAGCAAGACTCCCTTTGCTTGTTGTTCTTCATCATCTTTTTCTTCTTCGTCTTCTTCTTATATCTTGTTGTCACAATGATGGCTGAGCTCTCTGCACAAATCCCTTTGAGCTGAGCTGAGCTATGCCCTCGAGCTGGCTCAGCTATTGTGAAACATGCCAAATCGCTTAGCCATTTAAGTATTTCACTTAGCCCGAGACTGTTTATATTTATTGTGCTACTTTTTTACACACTTTGGCTGAAATATATCAAATTTGATTTATGCCTAAGTCGCCTCCCGTGCATAATTTACGCAATTGACTTTTCGGTAACTCCGCCTCCCACAAATATATGAGCGAATGCTTAGAGCCGGCTGCAGAGCGTGCGATAAACAAGCTAAATGGTCCAAAAGCGCGACATGCTCGTGTGATTATCAGCGCCCAAGCATATCCCACTCTCCCCCTATATGTGTGTGTGTGTGTGTGTGTGTGCGTATAATGGATATCACGCATACGCACTGTGTGCACTCCCCAGCCAATATATGCTTGAATATTTATTCATTAAACCACGCACTCACGCATAACAAACATTTACACACACACACACACATGAAACTAGAAGCTTGTGCAGATTTTTAGTAATAATAGAGGAGTAGAAAGAGCAGTAAAAGAGGAGCAGAAAAGAGCTGCTGCGGCTGCGGCTGCTGCTGCTGCTGCTGCTGCTGCTGCTTTCGCACGCGTATCTCGTTGCTGACTAAATAAATTTTGTTAACGCAATTCGTGTGCCATTATTATAGTGCCAGCCAGTACTCTATGTGTATATGTGTGTGTGTGTGTGTGCGTTCATTATGCCTTTATACTTGAGGTCCCATTGCTGGTCGTGTTTAAGCCATTTTGCTTTTGCCTTTGTTTTGGCCATCGTATAAATTTCCATTTGCGTGTATTCGGTTTCATTATGCTGCCAGCAGCAGTGCCAGAAGAAGAGGAAGAATGCGTCGAAGAAGAAGAAGAAGAAGTGAAAGTGCCTGCCAGGCCATAGTTAACTTCGAGCTGGCTGCCCCAAGGCGCATATTCTTAATGTTGCTCGACTTGTCATATATATATATATATATATATATACATATTATGTATTATATATTTATATATATTTTGTTTTATGCTCGAAACTTAAAACGCCTCAAGCTGGAGTCGAGTTTGCTGCTGCTGCTGCTCCAGCATAATGATGAGGACAGTAATAAAGCTGCGGCTCTTAGTGAACTCGCTAAAGGGCAAGGCGAGCTGCATATTGGCTAAGAGAATATTTTGAAATTAAATTTATAAGGAACTGATATCAGCTTGTGATAATAAATACTATTAACATTCGCTTCATTAGCGAATTTGTAATTAGTTTAAACTTAGACTGAGACTATTAAATAGACATTAATCGGTGTAATTAGAGGATTTTGGCTTAGCTCTCGGGTTCATCTCTTATCTAAAAGGTAGATCAGACTCAACTGTTTTGTCATTATGTAGATCAGACTTGGCTCTTAGAATTTAATGCTACTGTAGATCATCTAAAGAATAATAAATTGGCATATTTCTTTCTCTTGGCTAAGCTCTTAGCATCATAAAGTCTATCTCTTCTTCTCTCTCACTCTCACTCTCTTTTTACACAACTCTCAAGTTGCTTCGATCATTAGAAAATGATCGATCTGCTAGCTCTTGCTTTACTTGACGATACTTAAGCCTGAGGTCTCATATGACTCGCCTCAGTTGGTGAGTCCAGGATAGCCCAGCTCAGTCTCATCTCCCTCATCTATCAAGCGTCCCGGCGTAGAGCATTCCCTGGTTGCCTTTCGCCTATCAAATTCAGTCGCATTTTCGCTTCATTCACTTATTTGCCAATTAGCGCAGCGCTCGGCACGCGCTACGTCTCATGCACAATGGCGCGTCCTTGATTCAAGAGTGTAATCATAAACGTAACCGTAAACGCAGCCGTAACGGTATCCCCAGCCGTAGCTGGGAGAGAGCTTTAAAGCGCGCATTTGTGTTTACACAATGCGGACAGTAGTACATCTGGATGATGGTCGTGTCCATCAATGTCAACATATCAATGCGTCCATCAATGTCGTCAATGCGCACGCTACACGTGCTTGCTCCTCCTCCTACTCCAGCCCCAAGGGGCGCTACCATTGCGGCCATCAGCGCGACACAACAAAAATATGCCAAAGAGAGAAGCGAAAACTTTCGCCTCAGATCCTCGGAGCACATTTACAGTCACGTACTTTGCGAATCACAGGGAATTATTTTTAACAATTCTCTCTCTCTCTCGCTCTTTGTGGCTCTGTGCGTGTGTGTGTGTTTGCTATTCCAAATATAATATATAATATAATTATAGATTCAGGAAAATTATGTGCTAAAGCTTTAACCAGTTTTCAGCTTTGTTTAAATTCAATCGAAACAAAGTCTCGAATCAATTGAAATCGAGATGAAATGGCATATGAAATGCAATTGAAATAGAAGAGAGATTAAAATAAGTTAAATTTAATTGAAAGAGATATAATACAAATTAATTAAATTAGCATTAATAGTTTAATTTAGAAATTGAATGGAGATTTAATATAAATTTAAAATCAATATTTTTAAAATTTAATTAAGTTAAAATTAATAGCTAATGGTAAGTGAATAGAAATTTAATAGAATATTTTTAAAATATACATTAAATTAAATTAAGTTAAAATTTCGATTAAATAAAAGGAAGTTTAATAGAACACTTTTTTAAATTAAATTAAAAGATAATTAGATTTATTTGAAATTAAATGGAACTAAATTGATTGAAAAATTTAATTTGAAATTGACTAAAAATTTAATTGAAAATCAATAGTAATTAAAAAATTATATTATATAATTATAAAAAATTAAAAATTTAATTGAAATGATCAGCTGCTACAATCTTGCGCGTATGTAGAGTATATCAGATTCCCATTCAGCTCACTTCTCTTTAAAAAATATCTATAAATTCCCACAGAGCCCTCATTTAAAGTATTTTCTAACGCATTTTTTTTGGTCAAAGTTAATTGAACATTTTTGTCATTTATAAATTACTTTTGCAGGACATTGACTTTGATGGGTTTCGTCGGTTTTTGGACGCGTTCCTCGACTGTGAGACGCCACTGGATCTGGCCAAGCATCTATTTGTGTCGTTCCTTAAGCCAAATGTCACACAGGCCCAGCTGCATGGCAAGGCGCTCAATCAAATGGCGGCCATTAGCAGCACGGCCGCCTGTGCACCCGTCACGTCCCATACGAAGGGTAAGTCCGTCCCCGCTATCCATATACATTTCCATTGCCATTTTCATTTCCATGAGCATGAGCATGAGCATGAGCATGAGCTTGAACATGGACATGGCAAATGCCGCATGCCATACGAGGCTCGGTTCGAGTGGAGCTGTTCTTCCTGCTCTCCCTCTGCCGCATGCTCTTACTCGCTGTCTCTTTAATAATTGCAACACATTTCTCATTGGGCAACGTCGTGGTTGGGGTCTCTGTTGTAATTAGGCTCCATACCGAACATCAACAGCATCGCCGAGCTGATGCCGCAATGCAGCATCGGTGGGGATGGCCACTCGCATGCCCATTCGCAGATGCCGGGCCAGAGCCAGGCGCAGGCACGCACCAGCTTTGTGGACAAAATCCATGGCATTACGGATAAGTTACAGCACTCACTTGGCGGCCATTTGAGCCACGATCCCAGCAAGACCGGTAAATATGGCTAACTGTATGAGCTCTATGTTCAGCGCTGATAATTCGGATTGAACTTAAATTGATGAAATTTAAATGAAAATTTGATTAAATTTTAGTGAGTAAAATTAATTTAAAAGTGAAATTAAATTAAAAATTCATTCAAATTAAAAATAAATTTACATTGATTAAAGCTTTAAAGAATTGAAATGGAAATTGAGTTAAAAGAAAATTTAAATTATTCTGAAATTGTGATAAAATTGAAGGTTTAAAAAAATGAGTCAATTGAAATTGGATGTAAATGTAATTGAAACGAATTGTTGAGCAAAAGTTCGTGTTGGAACTGTAATACATGTGTACATATATAAGCTATTTATTTGTATTGTTGCTCTTCTTCTTCTTAATTCCATTTCTCGCATGTGTGCTTTGCAGGCAGCGTGCATCCGATGTTAACGGTTACGCCCAGCCCATTGGCCAGTGGACCGAGCATATTCCAGAGCAGCAATGCCGCCCGTCGCTCCGTGGACTCGAGCCCTTCACACTCCCAGACGAACCACTCGCAAATGTCGCGCAATTCGTCGAAGAAGAGCAACAATTCCGTTAATTGCAAAATTGATAGTGAGTATTAATTAGATTCGAGTGAGTCAGGGTATAAAAAGGGTTGAATATGCAAGCAACGTGGGCTACAAGCCAAGCCCCCTTCGCCCCATCCCCGCTCGATACAAGCAAATTACTGTGGGCCCAACCCATTTTTGGGCTGACTTTCAATTAGCCGCGCATTGTCCGTCCGCGTGGCCCGCAGTCAGCTGCAATTAGCCGACTTGCCACACAATGTGGGCGTGCCAGATGAATAGCTCTATATATGTGTACAAATAGTCTAGTATATGTGTGCATATCTAGTACAGTTAGAGCCATACAAATCTATATGTCGATGCGACTACAGTGATATCTACATTAAGAGATCGAGCAGCGTCTTTTAGTGACCTTTCGATGATCCACTTGACTACAAATTCGACAACAAACTAAGGCGAACACTTGTATAAAGATAACATAATAAACATAGACACTCATCCTGTCAAGCAGTAAGTGAGGAGTGCTCGACGAGCGAATACTCTTATTTATTTATTGTTCTTATTTATTATTACTATTGCTATTTATTATTATTATTATTATTATTATTATTATTATTATTATTATTATTATTATCATTATTATTATTATTATTATTATTATTATTATTATTATTATTATTATTATTATTATTACTATTTATTATTATTATTATTTTTTTTTTTTATTACTATTAATATTATTATTATCATTACTAATTATTAATTATAAACTCGTAAAAGGGGAGCCTCTCACACCTGCTTCTCTTGTCCCACATTTCCATATATTATTATAGATCATTTACATTTATTTATGTGTTCGTCCAGGGCAGAGTTCACTGTAGATATATATGTATATATAAATGCAACTTATGCGCGGCATCTTGAGAATTTCAATTGCAGCTGCGAGTTGCATTTGCAACTGTCAGCATTTGCGGCTGTCACTTGCAAAACAGATTGCTTTGGCGACAGGCCGACAGCCAGGCAGCCAGACGGACAGACAGACAGATAGACACAAAGTCAGCCAGACAGAGACGGATAGAGATGGACAGACGGCCAATTCAGATGCAAAATTGCATGGCATTCGCATAATAAATGAGCAGAAGAAGCTCAAGTGCAAAGTGCAAATGCCATGCGACGCGGACGCAGCCAGTTGGTGGCAACTACTTAATCCCAGACACTTTGAATTGTCCAATTACTTCATTGCTGCTCTATACCTCTACCACAACCGATCTCTCTGTCTCTCTCTCTCTCTCTCTCTCTCTCTGTCTCTGTTTCTAGCCAAAAACTTGCTAATTAGCTGCAGCCGAAATCACTAAATCCGCTGCGTTAAGTCGCAAGAGTGCAAAAGTTCATAAATTATACAACAAAAAAATAAAAAAAGGGCAAAAACCGTAACTGAAGAGTGAAACAAGGGCCAAAAGGCCACCGGAAACGGAAGCGGCAGCGGAAATGCCGACATAGTAAACAAGCTGAATGCTGGCATTGTGGAAATAGTCTACTTACCAAATACCCTCTAAATTATAGCACCTCTATGACATAAGAGCATTTTCTTATCTTTCGCTGATTAGTCACTCCTAGCACATATGTAAATGTTGACAGGCAACAATATATAGGGTATTTATTGGAAAAAAGTTACTTATAGTTAATATATACTCCCTAATAAGCAAACACAAATTGAAATAAAACGCCGTGCATAAAATTTACTACATTAGTCACGCATACTCAATGTCGAATAACCAAAATATAGGGTATTTGGGTTTGGCTTGATTAACTTTATAAGAATGTTGAAATTTTCATAAATAAGCATATTTGAGCCGATATAGCACCTACCCTGGCCATACAGATAGCAATCAACATACATAAATTCAATGATCTAGTGAAGCTAGCCACTCATATCGACATATACAGGGTATTAAAGATGCAGGAATAGCTTAACAAGGCAAGAAAAGTCAATAGATATAATACGTAGAAAGAAGCCTAGTTGGCTTACCAATTACATATACCCAATGCCATGTTGCACAGATTACAGGGTATCAAAGGTAAGCACAAGGTAGCTTAAAGACAAAAAACAAACTCTGGCAGATCAAGTTGTCGTAAATCAACGCCCAATTAGAGCATTTTTGCATTTTCACCAAGTGAGCAGCGCCAATGCGTAAAATTAGCACACAGACAGAGACAGAGAGATCTCGAGGTAGTGAGAGAGAGAGAAAGAGAGAGAGCATAGGGAGACAGTCAGACGAAGCGCGTAAAAGTAGGCAACCATTTGTCTGGCTTCTGCTTGGTCTGCCTGTTCCACTTCTACTCATTTTTTTCGGTATTCCGTCTGCTTCTTCCCTTTTCCCTTTTGGGTTTCATTTCATTCATTTCGCTCCGTTTGAAATGCGCTCGAATGATTAATGAACGTAAATTTCATTTTGTTGTATTTTTTTTTCTACTTTTTTCTGTGCTTCCTCTTTTCCTGTTGTTGCTATCTCTTTTGTTTCGCATTTGCTTTCACGCATTTTAGCAGCAATTGTGAAGCATTTTTTTGCTGCTTCTTTTGTCCTGGCCAAAAGGCAAAAACCAAATAATGAGAACCTGCCTACATTCCATGCTCGTTCAGTTAGGCTAACAATGGGTATATTTCTAGCTGCTAGAGACTTGAGACTTGCCTTATATGGCGAGGGGGAAGATTCGTCTGAAGAAGTTGAGCTATAAAAAGAAATATGCCATGTGGGAAGACTTTTCTGTAGAGCTTAGCTATCAGAGAAATATGCCTTGGTTTCATATTAGTAAACAAAAGTTATATCCTTCTGGAGCTAAGGACTCGCATTCTAAAGCACATCATACTCTTACCTACTCCTTATGTAAGATATACTAATATCATTTTAATACGCCCACTGTAGTCTTGGCTTCCATCTTCTTCTGTGTCTTCTTTATTTTATCTTAGAATTTTTTCCTGATTTGCTCTATCTTTTATTTGCTATCTGCGTCCTTCTGTCTACCATCTCCAATCTTGTATCTTCTTTCTCTTATGCTAAGACATGTATATCTACTTTCTTCTATCTTCTATGCGCTAACCACGCTATTATTCTATCTACTATGTACAATCTTGTATCTTCTATCTGTTTTCTTTTATTTTCTGTCTTCTAGTGGCTAACTACTATTCTCAATTTTAAATTTTCTCTCATCTATCTTCCATCTCCTATTTTCTATCTCCATATTCTTCTTACTGCTATATTCCCTTCCCTCTTTTTTGTCTGTCTGCTATCTGCCACGCTCTATCTGCAATTTACTATGCTCAAGCTGCTCTAGCTACATCTACATATGACTCAAATTCTTGTAAATTGGTATGAATTCAGTTGAGCGTGTATTATGCAGTCGCTCGCACCCGATTGCAATCTTACTTGGTTTTTATGGCAGGCCATTGCCATTAGCATTATATATTAAGTAAGTAAAACATGAAATAGGCTTCCTTTCTCTCTGTATATGTATGTGTGCAATTCAGTGAAAATGTGCGTGTGTGTGTGTGTGTATGTGTGTGGGTGCTGTAAGCGCTAATTGGATTAGTTTTGCTTTGGTTTTGCGCTGACGGCGGATGAAGGCAGAGCGGAGTTTATAAGTGTGCAAGATATATGCAAGGATATTGTTACGCTGTCTGTGTGTGCTCAGCAAATTAGATCTAGGGGACACACACACACACACGCGCACACATACATTCATGTGTTGAGCTATGCATTCATCAAGTTGGCAACTGTTTGAGCTGCCTTTCATTTCAGTTATTGATATCGAATATGTAAATATTAACTCATGTTTTTAGCCACAAGTCTAATTTAATTTGTTGCCCAACTCCAGTCGATATATACGAATCTATATGGAAATGTAAACATAATTAGCTCTTAGATCAACATAGTAAGTGTGTGTGAGAGAGAGAGAGCGAGATACGACTTAATACAATAAGTTGAATGTAAGCCGAAAAGACGCAAATGGAATTTCACTCGAGCCAATTAATAGAGCTCAAGTTGCGTTTATTATTAATTGGAAAATTGAGAAAATTATGTGAAATTCTATTCCGAGTTTTCTTTCTGGCCTACGGCAAATCGATATAAATGTCATTAGCAACAAAGCCAAACTCAAAAAATAAACTCAAATTAATGCTGGAAATACGAAACAGCTGTCTGTGTGTGTGTGTGGGTGTGTGTGTGTGTGTGTGTTAGTGTGGGTGTGGGTGCAAGTGCGTCGCTATGATGAGCAAAGTTTGGTTCATAGGTTTGCCATTAATGAGAGTTGGATAGAAAAATTTTTGATTGGGTTTGTTTCGAGCTGGCGTTAAATTGCAAAAATTGCCAAATGAATACAGCTAGAGCGAGATAGACTATTCTCTATCTTTCACTCTCTGTCTGTGTGTCTCCCATTGCCGCTTTGATTAAAAGCAAAAATGTCAAAGTTGATCAGCTTTTGGCTCAAATTGCGGCAATCTACATTAAGCATAATGAGTGTCAAAGTGAAAGGCAAACTTTTAACTCTGCCCAGCTGTCAATGGCAACTGCAACGATATCCTGTTTATCCTGCAATAATGGCCCACAACAACCAACTGACACTCAGTCAATGACAAATGCAATTGCAGCAGCAATATCAGCAGCAAGAGCAGTAAAGATTTCTTGTAAATTTATACATTTTTATTTTATCAACTTTTGTTTAAGGCAAAGGCTAAATTTCTGAGGTTGGATAGAAATTGTATAACAATTTTAAGTTAAATAAATTAAGCAGAAATAAACTATTAAAAAAATTAATAAATAATAAATACATTTTTCATTTTCTTCAAATTTAATTTATTTTTTAAATATGTAAATTATTGAGCATATTTGTGCTTGAATTGAAATTGCATAAAATATTAAATAAAATAAACACAAATTAATTTTTAAAACGAAATAACTAATCCCTAATAATCTAAAAGTATAATTTATAAACTAATTTAGTTGTCTAAAATATACATTTATTTAAATTAATAATTAAATATAAAAACTCAATATTTAAAAATTAATTAAAATACATTTTTTATCAATGGAAACTTTACAAATATCTTATTAAATTTTAAAAAATATTTTATTTTTGTTTTGCTTTTAAAATTTGATATAAAATAAATAAATCACAGATAATAAATAATATTTTATGCTCAAAATGAAATAAATTTAAAATGTTAATTGTGCGTAAATATTAATGAGTTATTATTTTAATTATGTATAAATTGAGTTGTTTATTTGATTGCCATGCTCTTAATTATTATTTGCAGCCGACATTAAGCTGCTGGCACGCAAATTCTCGCACTTCGATCCATTGACACTGAAGGTTCCGCTGAAGGATGTCGTTTGCTATTTATCACTGCTCGAGGCTGGCCGACCAGAGGACAAGCTCGAATGTAAGTGCGGAGAAGCTATGAGGCATGCCGCAACACTTGACCTTTTCATCTCTCTATCTTTCGCTCCCTCTCTCTTTCTCAATCACTCATTATGGCAGTCATGTTCCGGCTGTACGATACGGACAGCAATGGAGTCCTGGACACAGCCGAAATGGATGCCATTGTTAATCAGATGATGGCCGTGGCCGAATATCTTGGCTGGGATGTCACCGAGCTGCGTCCGGTAAGTGTCACACAAACCCCTTCACTCTCTCCCTCTCTCTCTCTCCCCTCTATCTTCGATTTAAAAGTCATTACACTGCAATCAGAGCCTGAGACAATTTTTGCTCATTACGCACTTAAATACGTAAGGAGCCAGAGTCCAGAACAATCAAGCAATCATTGCTGCTGGGATTCGAATCGCGAACTAAAACTTTTTCAATTACTTCCAAACACTTGAAATTAATTCCATTTTTATTGCCTTACGATTCAAGTTGATGGCGAGAACTTTAATAGTTTTTCACAGCAGGCCAAGGCAAAAGAAAACACAATTTGTAGTCGACTTGCAACATATCTGCACCAGTTTCTTAGATATGGACGATATAAGCATATAGATGGGATGAAAGTATATTCTAGAAAAGTTAATTAAAATCTGTAAGTTTTCAGCTTTTATTTACCTGCATTAGATTTTTGATAAAGCTTAAGGACTCTATATACAACTTAAGCAATCGTAAGTGGGAAAGAGCTGAATAATCAGCAGTAAGATACATATACAAATTGCTTAAGTGAACTTTTATGTATTCATCACTAATATTTTGATATCAATCTTGATTAGAGATAGGCACATAAAATGACAAACAAGATACAAAAACTAATCACTCAAGGAAAGAAGCCAGAACAGCAACAGAAAGTCGCCGATTAAATACCTTCACTTGCTTGCATAGTCGAGTTTGCGCTCCTGATATTATGTTTGTTTCCATAAGGACTTACAACTCATGCTGATCCCTAAAAATAGCACTAGCTGCCGCTTGAGAGCTTGACTCTAAAATACCTACACGAAGCCCCCTGAATGCCTCTCTTTAATCAAGTTGAGTTAGGAAGCAGAAATGCCTTTAAGTAATCAAACAAATTGTCGATGAACTGGGCAAAGCAGAAACACAGAAATGGGGCCAAGGGAGAAACGTTGTAGCTGGCGACCACAAATAAAGTCAAAGCGTCACAAAACTCAATTAACAAAATACCCTCGGGTTATGCTGAAACGAGAACGCAGAACTGGACGAGTGGCAGCAGCCGAGCGGGGGCAGTTGAACGAATGTAACTGCGTTAAAGCCAAGTCAGGACTACGCTGGGTTGCCGAGTGGGTTTTAGGTTAAGCTTGTGCGCACTTTCCATATCCACTTTCATGATGGCTTTATGACACTGAGCGCAGGACACAGGACACAGCAAGAAGGCGCCACATATTTTAAATTCTAAGCAGCTACACAAAAAAATATTTTAATCAAAATTCTTTCCGGCTAGAAAAAGGGGAAATAAAAAATATCAAGTAAGATTAATGTAGCCTCTAATGATCGACTCGTAGATGCCCTGAACAATATAAATCTAGGCTTTAATAGGACATAACGAGATGGAATAACTCTCCTTGATATCTCTGTATAGCCCTAGTTAATGCTTTGATATATTTTTGGATAATATTTACGCAATTAAACAAAATTGTAATCTCATACGGAATTCTATAATAATAAAAACTTATGTATCAACAGTCAAGTCTCTAGTTCTACTAATGAATCAATACTCCCCAAATTGACAATTTTTCTTGGGTATTGAACGAGTTTTGTGCGCCATAGCAACCGGGGCATATTTGAAACAGAAATAATCAAAACACTTAATGAATTGCACAATTCTAAAATTCATTTCCGGCATAATAAAACCGAGTTTGAGATCCTTGAAAAAAAGGGATGCCGCATAAATTCGAGTATAATGAATTTTCCAAACATAAACCACTTGCGGCTCAAGTCTGGCAAAACTTTTGTACTTTCGTACAACAGCGAATTTGTAAGGCAAAGCCACAAGACAAACAGGACATCGCATTTCAAATGGCACCGGATATTGAATATTTCTGCTACTGATTCCTGGAAATGTTCCCTTTGAACTGAAGCCACAACAAATCCCACCATACGATTGGAAAGAAAATTCCAATACGGCATGAAAGTCTACAGGAAATTCATTTCGAATGCTGCAAAAAAAAGTGCTTCGACTGGCAAATCTGATTTTGAACAGCGTTAAAGCTAGTTACAGCATGTCCTGTGCTTAGATTTACAGATACCTAGATGAGTTTCTAGTCTCTTGATAGCAGGAAGGAGATTATCCCGTCTCTTAGTTCTGCTCAAGCTTTAAGCGGGCTATAGCTAAGAAACGTATGTAAAACAGCTTCAAATTGTTCATATCCTTACAGTTTTTCAATATTGAAGAGCTTTTGGATCATAAGAACCCATAAGTCAATTCAGAACTTGCGAAATTTCTATAAACACAGAACAGAAGCAAAACTCTTGAAGGCTCAAGGACAATTTGAATGTCCTTTGGCCAATTAATAGTCCCTAGCAATGCGATTTGTTCGCCAGGATATGCAAGCACATCGTTCACTTATAGCAATAATTCCTGCAAATATTCACTGAGATCCTTAGATAAGCAAATAATATTTTGATGCTGATCGATGCTTTTAGTCCTTACAAATCGAACGCGACATATCCCGCGAAAATCCGTTAAGATTTGTCGAAATGAGAGCTAAGTTTTGAAACAAGGACATTTTTCAAATACTCATACCTCAGCCATATCCTGTCGCATACTGACAGGACCTACCTTTTTGAGCTTGTGAGCAGTCGTACTACCTATTTGCATTCAAGGATTACCAGGATTCGATAAAAAATTTCGCTCAAATATCTGCAAGGGATACGGTCGAAAAATCGTCAAAAAATCAGAAAATCCGCTTTATCTCGGCCATTTGAAGGACGATTGAGGTGTCCTTTGGACCAAACAAAGTCCTAATGGCACTTATTCAGAATTTACAATCAAAAGGTCGAAAGTCCTTTAGACGGCTGAGTTAGAAGGACTTTTTTGTACAAAGAAAAAATGACTAAAGCGCAGCCGTATCCTTACATATCCTGGCAATCTCAATGTCAAACGAAATGGGGTCACCAGTACTATCAACCGTCCAAAGGACATCAAAATCGTCCTTGTAGTTTCAGAGTTATTGGCGATTTTGTGTGTTTTTGGCCATTTCCTTCGCCGCCCAGGCCCAGCCCGAAGCTGAAAAAGAAAAGTCCTGGATTCTTAGATGACCCCATAATGTTTTGATGGGAATTGGTAGAGCGGGCTCTTGCGATTCTAACGCACTATATCCTTTCGTCCTGCGTAAGGATATGACCGAGCTAGAGATGCCAATACTTTTTTTTTTGCATTAGAATTAGCATTTAAAAACGACCCCTAAAAGAGTGCTTTAAATATCCCTCGCCAAATGTTGCCCAAATAAGTATGCTATGTTTTTTTTAATTTACATTTATTAAACAGGTTTTCTGCTGCCCAATTGGCAGCTTAACAAGTTGAACATATTTTTTTGAACACAAGAAGTAAAATTTAAATTGAAACAAAACCTTGTTTTATTTATTACTTTTATTAAAATTTATATTATAATAATTAAAAACTATATTTTGTAAATAAATATATAAATTAAATACAATTTATGTAGAGCAAGTCATTCGCAATCAAAAGCTGCCTGCTGCGGCAAATGTCATGCACTCCGTGGCAGACACAGGCTAGCTGCTATGTTGATCGAAGCCGTTTACTTAACAAATCCAAGCCTTTTAGTGGCTTAAGCGCAGCAATTGTGGCTGCTTTTGGTCAGCTTAGATAATTTGCAAGTGCAATTAAGCAAAAGCAATTAGATTGCTTTATGCTTGCGCCTGCTGCTTATGCTTGCAGGCGAGAAGCTTTCCTCCTTTATGTCCCTGTTTATTATCCTTGTGCAAAAAAGCTATTAGCTGGTAATCCTTTGATTAGATTCTCAAGTGGCATTATCCAGAAGCGAATGATGCTCATTTCTGATGCTGCACAGGCCTTTCTTTTCAAGTGTATATGCCGCATTGAATATTGATTGAGTCAAGTATTTTCTGAAAGAAATCAATATAAGAATAGAGTGAAATTCTTGTCTCTTTTTTTGTGTGTGTGTCAGTCAGTTGTAATAAGGTTACCTGTATACATTTTGCTCGCATTACGCGTTCCCCCATTGCAGTCAAAGCCAAAAGCCGAAAGTCGCGCAGTAAAATTACCTTTATCAGCCCTACGCCACCGCAAAACGTCAATCAGGATGTCATACGACAACGAAAATTCCACCTCGAGCCCATTTTTACACGTTTTATTGCGTTCTTTTTTGCTCTTACAGATACTGCAAGAGATGATGGTTGAAATTGACTACGACGCCGATGGCACAGTGTCCTTGGATGAATGGCAACGTGGCGGCATGACAACCATACCGCTACTCGTCCTGCTAGGTGAGTCTGTGTGTGTGTGCGGAGCCAAGTAGCTGTGAAGCTTTCAATGCATTTATCGCCTCGCTGCCTCACTGTCGTCTCACTGACTCCCCGTGCCGCCTGTCTGCCGTGGCTGTCTCAATAATCAAGTCATTTGCAGCAGGCACACAGAAGTTCTGCAAAAAGAGTGGAGCAAAAATGTGAAAATAGTAAACGTGGCATTTTTTGCCTCCTGCTGCGCGTATGCAAAACTGTGCGAGGCCGGCCCTCTCTGCGTGCATCCACATCCAATGTCATATATATCAAGCTACTCACTTAGCACACCTGCCCTAACGCACCCGCCTTCCACTCTCTCTCTCTCTCTTCTCTCACTCCACTTTCCAGGTGTCGACAGCACCACACTCAAAGAGGATGGCATCCATGTGTGGCGCCTGAAGCACTTTAGCAAGCCAGCATATTGCAATCTCTGCCTAAATATGTTGGTCGGCCTTGGCAAAAAGGGACTCTGCTGTGTTCGTAAGTATCCGAGAGCGAGAGATGTATATATATATGGGATATATACTACATATATACATTAAAATGACTAATGCCTCCTTAAACTAGAGCAAATTACATTTAGAACAGATTTACAATATTAATTGATGAGGGTGGTTCGAAAAACACTATATAAAGATTCTTAGTCATATAATATATTTATATATATAATATATATTATATATAATCTGCTTTAAATATTCAAGAATATTCAGCTTACTTTCTTTCTTCAAACTTTCTAAAGCTAAAAGCTTAAAAGCTAGCTTTTGTCTCTTTTCTGAAATTATTAAACCACCCTCGTTAAGTTTTTTATTTTTCTACATATTATTATGTATATATAATATAATTTTAGAAATAAATTAAAATCACATTTTCAAAAAGCAATTAAGATTGATTTCATAGATTTTTTCTAGTTTTCCTTTAGCTAATCTCAGTTAATATATACACATATATATTTCTCTCTCTCTCTCTCTATCTCTCTCTCTCTATTCATAACTACCTTAACTAATTATCTGTTCAGTGTGCAAATATACAGTGCATGAGCGTTGCGTGCAACATGCCCCCGCCTCTTGCATCACAACCTATGTGAAGTCGAAGAAACCAAAGTGTGGCGGGGATCTGTTGCATCATTGGGTCGAGGGCAACTGCTATGGTCGCTGCTCCAAGTGCCGCAAACGCATTAAGGCCTATCACGGCATAACGGGACTCACCTGTCGCTGGTGCCACATGATGGTGAGTTTTTACCTGGGCAGGTCTCAGTGCCGTTAATAGATCTGTTTAAATAATTAAATAAATTAATAAAATATATTATTCATTGTTAGTTGAAAATATATATTAAAGATAGTTTAAAATAATTAGATTTAATTATCATTTAATTTAATTGAAATATAAATCATAATTTTTAGTTTGAGCAATTAAAATTAGAATTTAAATTTGTTTTTGAATCTCATGATTTTCACTTTTCATTTCATATAAGTCTTCGGTAATGCTTAGACAGCCCTCGTTGTAGCTAAAGCCAGTCGCATTGAAATTTTACATTTGGAAACTGTTTGCAAATAGCAAATAAAAATAAAATAAAATTGTTGGCATTGTCAATGCGGAGACGAAGGTGGCGCGAGTTGGCGCTTGAGTTAATGTTGATGGTGGAGCTGGAATTGGGGGCGACAAATGCTGAAGGCATTTCTTTCTCTTATACTTCAAAGCATTTATTTAACAAGACAGTTGCCAACTAGGAGACTGACAGACGGACAGAACGACAGACTGAGAAGCTGAGAGAAGAAATTCCGATTGTGCACGAGCTCGTGGAATTTGTTCAATATGTAGAATTTCAATTATTTTGATCAACACAGAGCGCAGTCTGCTCAGTCGCTTTGGCCGTTGGCTTCTATTTGTTTTGATTCCAGCAAAAAACTTGTTAAACTCAACTGATTTTAGTTACACGCAGAGCCACAGCCACAGTCAGAGCGAGAGCCACAGCCAGAGCCAGAGCCAGAGCCGACGCACACTTGTGTCTTGCACTTGGTTGGTTTTATTTTATGATTTTTTTTTTGCTTGGCGAATTGTAACGTCTCAAAGAAATTATGCTGCCGCTGCATGCCACAGCATGCCTGTGGCACAGCCAACTGCTTGCAACAACTTTGTCTGGCGCGTTGCCTGTGACAGACCGTGCAGCTTGTCGCAAGATAATGCCGAATTCGTTATCTGAAGTCAGCAACTGGAACAAACAACAACAACGGCGAGTGCTGCCAAAGCAGCGAAAGTTTCTGTAAATGTTTCAAAAGCCGAAACGCTGCTGCAATAGTCAATAGTTGAGGTCTGGAGCCAAGCCCGATAAGCACAGCCACAAAACAAGCCGCAAGAACTTCGACGTAGTCGTTGCTGCCACAACTCTGGGCGATAAGAATATGAGTCTACCTCGTAATTATACCCTAGACTGCATTGAAAATGCATTAAATGGGGGGATTATTTTCAGTTGTGCAAATGTATGTAATTGATAGAAGGAGGCGTGGCTAAGCAGTTGAGGCAGATGCCTAATTAGCAGCAGCAATCGAATCAATCTGGGAACTGTGGGAGCAAAGGAAACAGGAAAGCAATAAAAGAGCAGAATAATAGAAGTGTGAATGAGTAGAAGACTTGAAGAGTAGAAGAGTTGTAAAGTAGAAGAGTAAAAGAGTCGAATAAAATAAGTACATAAAAGTGGAGAAGTGGAAGACTAGAAGCGTAAAATAAAAGAGGAGTAGAAAGATTGGAGAATGAAAGAGTGGAGGAAGACTGAGGGGAAAGAAGTGTAGAAGAGTGAAAGCACTAAAGCGCAGAGGAGTGGTAAAATGGAGAGTAGAACAAAAAGCGTGTATGTTAAGGCTAGCAAAAGAATTGAAGGGTTGAAGAATGGAACAGAAGAGAGTGGAACAAAATAAGTGTAGAAGAGTCGAGCGTAAGACGCTTAGAAGAGTACAAAGCTAAAGTACACATAGATATGCTTGCCCTAATCGACACTTGCACGCACAGCTTGCCAATCAGCCCAAGGTATAAGAGTAAACTAAACACACATTTTATGCATTCAGTACTCAAGTATGTTTACAAATTGCCATCTCAGCGTGGGGTTCAGAGGTAACTCGTAGTCGAGCATCTCTCGTGTATGTTGAGCACGCTGGCTGCCATTCCATTTGCATCTTGCCAGGCATTAAAGGTGCATGAAATTTCACACGTCGCTGCCGCACACGATAATAGGTGCACATAGTTGCAGCAGTGTGAAGAAAATAAGTAGCTGGCATTACATAAATACATTTATGTATGTGCATGCACACATACACATATACATACTCATATATATATAACGAAATTGAGGCGTGCTTAAATTCCATTTAGGCGTAAATTAACAACATTTTTCGAGCTGGATGCCGCTCGCTGCCAACAAAGTTTTTAATCGAATTCATTAAAGCGAAATGAGCGCTTAAGCAAGCGTGCGAAGAGCTCGTCGAATAAATACGTATACGCCCAGTTCGCCACGGCAGAAGCGAGGCATAAATTGAATTTTAAGGCGCGAGCGCCAAAAATTTAATTTTTTATGATTCCGATTTTTTCTTTGGGCTTACTTTGCATCTTGTTGGCTAATTGGTTGGCAGAATTTGTTAAACACACTCTCACACACTCTCTCTCTCTCTCTCCCTCTCTCTCTCTCTATCTAGCTGCATAACCGCTGCGCTTCGTCTGTGAAAAAGGAGTGCACCTTGGGTGAATATGCGGAGCTGATTGTGCCACCCACTGCAATATGTCCGGCTGTGCTGGATCGTCAACGCTCAGTTAACCAGGCGCATAAAGTGAGTTGACTCCATTTCTAACCAAATCCAACCGAATCCCAACAACAATTGGCTAAATTCTGACTAATCCACATTGCATTCATACTCTTCTTGCTTACCACGCTTTGTAAATTTACTTTGCCATCACATCTGTACATATATACATATATATATCTATATATACATGTATATCGTATGTATATAAAACAATTCCTGCAAAATTTAACCCACTCGTAACTCCAAACCCTGTAAAACATGAGTAGAAATCACATATGCATCATCATCAGCAGGCGACGCACTTTCAAATTACGCCGCCGGATGAGCTCAGCTGCCCGCTACTGGTGTTTGTGAATCCCAAGAGCGGAGGACGTCAGGGCGATCGCATTTTACGCAAATTTCAATATATGCTCAATCCCAGGCAGGTGTACGACCTGTCCAAAGGTGGGCCCAAGGAAGGTATGTCGCACGTGTAGTGAAAAGCTGGTTGTTTGGCGTCTATCCGTCTGCTCGGATAGCGTGAACAAGTGCAGACTTAACTGTATACTCTTTGACAGGACTTACGCTATTCAAGGACCTGCCCAATTTTAAAGTCATTTGCTGCGGCGGCGACGGCACCGTAGGCTGGGTGCTCGAGGCCATGGGTAAGCAGCAGGCGTAAAAGCTAGCTAATAGCAGTAAATAATAACGTTGACATCCAACACAGATTCCATTGAGCTGGCCACACAGCCCGCCATTGGCGTGATTCCGCTTGGAACGGGCAACGATTTGGCCCGCTGCCTGCGCTGGGGCGGCGGCTATGAGGGTGAGAATATACCCAAACTAATGGAGAAGATAAAGCGCTCCTCGACCGTTAGCCTGGATCGCTGGAGCATCGAAGTAACCAACACACCACTCACCGTGGAGGAATTGCGTCCCAAGGTAAGCGAAATACAAAACCTTTGGGTTTGATCGTTGCACTTGAATTTAAGATCAGCTACTCGATAGTTGTGGGTTACTCAAAATGGTAGAAAATCAGTTCGATTAAACAGCTGATTGAGCTACATCAATTGAACAGATATTCCAAAACCAATAGCTCGATAGTGGTGGGAAAACATTCAACTGAACTAGAAATTCAAATTGAGTTCATATTTTGTATCGATCTATTCTTGAACCACTTCACAATGTCCGTAATTTGAACTAGTAAACTAAACTTAACTATAAGGATTATTCAATAAACCGAACTAAATATTGAAATGCTGCGAATTTGATGTATCGATAGACACAATAAAGTCTTCAATAACTGCAAACTCTGACAAAGTGGCAAACAATTTGCAAAAGTAAATTAAAAAGAAAAATCCAATTATCTAGCAAAGTTTTTGCAGCTCTAAAGATTGAATGTGGTTCGGGGTGCGAGGCGAAGGCAGGGCAATCCAGTCGGAAACCAAAAAAACCGATTACACAAAACTAATTTTGAATGTTGCCGCACATATGTACATACATATGTGCATATGTAGTGCATGTCTCTAACTCCCCATCCATCTCGCTCTGTTTGACAGGTAACTTTGCACTCAAACATGCAGAAGGTGATTGAATTGTCGCAGAGCGTTGTGGTTGACAAATCGGTGATCGAACGTTTTGAGGAAATCCAGCGGCAAAACTTCATCAGCAGCAGTTGCAACGACATCATGGCAACGGGCAAACCGATTATAATGTCAACAGCAACAACAACGACAACGACGAAGCAGGAGGGGGAGGAGCAGGAGGTGCTGCGAAGCGGTGCGAATGTTGTTGTAAGCGGCTGCACAACCACGAAGAGCATTTCAATGTCCACATTCGAAACGAGACGTGTTCAAAAAAAAATATTAACTGCTACGATGAGCAACAAGAGCAACGGCAGCAGCCACTCAAGTGGCAGTGGCAGCAACTCTAGTGGCAGTGGCAGTGGCAGTGGCAATGGCAGCAACAGCAATCAGCCACAAATGCTGCCAGCAAGCCGAACAGTTGCAACGGAAAAGCAATCGCTAGAGACTTTGCTGCTGCAGCACAAGCAACAGCAGAGACTGGCAGCGGAAGCAGCGGCAGCAACAGCAGCAGCAGCAGCAGAGCAAGCAGCAGCAACAGTAGAAGCATTTGAGCATAATCAAAGCGATGATCATAATAGTCAACAGCAAAGCATTGTTAAGCGGCAAATTACATTGTCATTAGATTTGTCCGACACCAGCAGCAATAGCAACGAGCAGCAGAGCAGGCAACGTCAAGTAGATAGCACGCCACAAACACCCAAAACACCGACAGCAACAGCAGGAAGACCCTCTGCAACAGCTACTTCAACGACACCTCTCTCAGCAACAACACCGACAGCAGCAGCAGCAGCACTCTCCCCCACGCCAACAACACCTTCTGCTATAACTATAGCAGCTACAACAGCAGCACCCACAGCCGCCGCAGCAACTGGCAGCAGCAGCAGCAGCAACATTCCGCAAAAGCCCATCAAAGTGCAATCGGACAAGGACTGCACAGTGCCCTATAACATTATCAACAATTATTTTTCCGTCGGCGTGGTAAGTAAACTAAAATTTATCCCCTGTTTACTGTTTGCTTGCCTCGTCTCTTGCGTTTTTCTTATGGCTATCAGTCAACAATTTGGTTTGCTGCAGCTTGAAAGTGTTTCCTATTACGAGCGAAAAAAGCAACTTAGCAATCATGCCAGGCCACAGCAACGTATGAGCAGGTGCCCTAGCTGAGAGTGTGAGTAAAAGCTGTCTAGCAACTGAGTTGAGCAATGATGTATAGCTACGACCATAGCTGCCCCTCTTTGAAAAATACTCTCGATGCTAGTCAAGTTTTCAGAGTCAATTTGTGTTGTCCTAGAAGCTATAGCCCATACATAGCAATAGAGATAATCATTCAGACTGATTAGATATACTACTATGTCCATATGTCTTCCCGTTTTACTCATTTCAACTGATCAATCAACTTAATCTATTACCAATACTATTCACATCAAATATTCATTTGGCTCAAAACTTAACTCAACTATTAAATATTCAAGGCATTTGAGAATTTTGCTAATGCCAACTTGATATGTATTCATAGCACACATTGAAAGGAGTATTGAAATATTGAGATATGTATAAGAGTCTTCAGCTTAAATTTGGAAAGCAGCTTAAACACGATGCAATTGTCTTCAGGTTTGCTTTGGCTCTGAGTCAATATACGAGTGCGCAGCGCTCTATTCACACTATTCAATGATTCATATGGCTATATATTCATTTGCTTAATAATTTATTCAGCATTTGTGATTTGTGTATGAAAGCAAAGCGCGTCGCACGCTTCCGCTGCTTTTAGTTCGCAGAACTTGGCGAATGCACGCGAAATGAAAACTTGAAAGCTGAGCTGGAAAAGTGCAGCTCTTCGCTTTCTAATGCAAATTTCGCCATAAACTTGTAAGCCACGAAACAGGGAGAGAGAGAGAGGGGGGGAGAGGGAGCGGGGCTGCAGAAAATTAAATGAAACTCAAACAAAGCGTCGGGGAAATAGATAAGCGCTTACAGTGAACTCTCGCTTGAGCGAATAATCAAAAACTCTCGAAGCCATGGAAGGCTGCTTATGCGAAAGTAGAAACTTGAGCAGTCATATATGAGTTTGCAAGCAGGTTGTAAAGTGTTGGCAATGATGTAGACGAGTGTGCTCGACCGACAGCTGCCCTCAGGAGATTGCGGCAATCATTCAAAATATATAGAGAAGTCAACATCATCAAAGTCAATACCAATGCTTGCAGGGTATAAGAAATGCAGCAACTGAAAATGTAGAACTTGTCGAAATGAAGACATCACATCTGCACTTGATGATGTTTACAGGGTATCCAAACAACAATTGTTGGGTAAAAATTTGCATATTTCACGTTTACCGCAAATTGCCAAAGTGTTGCACAAAGACATGCCGCATGCCGCATGCCGCATGCCGCATGTAGCATGCAAAATGCAACATGTAACGTACAACGCGCATCATGCGCCAGTGCGGCTAAATTTGATTGCACACACACACAAACACACAGGCATTCACAGAGACAAACAGAGCCACAAATAGCTGGCATTCAATCAACAACAGTCGGGAGCTCATTTGCATCATAAATGCATCGATAGAGCTCAAACAGCGCAATCATTAGCGAGCGCGAGCGCGAGCGGGAGGACATCTGGGCTCAAAGGACAGTGGAATGCAAATAGACTGCAATCAATAGGCCGCATAATTGGGCGTGAGCTGATAAGGTTAAACGTCGAGCTCAAAATGCCAAATTGTGAACTGTGAGTTGATTGAAAACTGATTTCCTAACAGAGCAAATTGAATACGATGAAGCGCACCAAACTCTAAATAAAGACTGGATGCACACATGATATGCATTCATAGCTGATATAGATATAGTCATAATCAGCATAAGGCTCTCTCTCCACAAACTGAACAAGGGCTGATAGAATCTTAGTAATAATTTAACTAAAACTAGCTGTAGAGTTTCGCCACTATTAAGTAACTCAGGCCTAAATGCAAGATTCTGGTTAAATTTCTTATCCATCTGACAAGTGAGCAACATTTATACAATCTCAGACACAGATTGCTAAATAAAATCAATGTTTATTATTATAAAACTTGATATAAATAGCTAAAGAACAATTGAAGTCACCCTCAGCTCGTTTAGGCATGGCAAGTATAATTCTAGTTGAGCTCCCTTAGTTATCGCATCTTGGGTCTGCCATCAACACTTCAGTGTAATAGCCCAATGTCCAGTTCCTAATGTCTAGATGTCCCCAAATTGTAATGGACGACAATTAAGGGACATCAGCAGGATATGCGAACTATGCACTATTTAAATTAATGAGCAGCAGACAACGGGAGGCACTTGCCATGCTCTCTAATTACTATTTGCCAACAAACGAGTCGTGGGACACACACACATTGAGCCCCAGGGACAATTTGACAGAAGGAAACCCAATCGAGCAATAAATTCAAGCATGTGAATCAGATGGCCAAAGTTTCATTCTTTTTTATTCTTTTTCGGCTGAAGAATCTTTTGAATAATTTAACACAAGATGCAAAAGTTCCTGGGCCAGGCAAGGCCAGGCCAGGCCAGGCCGGGACCAGGCCTCGAAAGTGGAAATCAAAACGAAACAAGAAAGAGAGAAACGCACACGACTAAGTAGCTGGCGAAGATTTAATGCGGCCATAAAGAAAGGTTAAGTGGCAAATTTACAAGCAGGCAGGCAGGTCACACAGATAGGAATGGCAGCGGACGACTGTCACGGAGAAAGCGCGCAGCGGCGAGAGTAATCCGAAAAGGCGAGCAAGTGGCAACTACTAAAATGGATATGTTGTACAAATCAGCAAGGCGCAAGCTTGACTCGTGTCCTGCGTCTAATCAGGATGAAAACACGCCCACATGGGACCCGCGCCAAAGGGTAGGAGTCGAAGGTCCTTTGCGATAGTGTTTACTGTTTATACCCATTGAAAATTGCCAAACTGGGGAGATTCGTTAGTGTTGAGGGCAGCAAAGCGCTTGCCCGAGGCAGAATAATATAAGAGTGAAAATATAAGAGTAATGAAAGTAGCTCTCTCTTTATCATGCGCTGCTCGCTTGTCAGTATTAGAGCAGTTGTGTATAAGAGCATTTGAGTATAAGACAATAAGAGTGAAGATGTACTTATACATCTTATACTTTTGTCTATTCTTATACAGCATAAGTTCAACTCTCGAATTGATCTAGTTCTATTTGCCTGTCTGTTAATCTGTATAAGAGCAGTAAGCAGTGAGTATAAGTCAGCATGAGTATGCGAGCTTGAGAGTATAACAGTGTAAGAGTATTAGTGTAAAAGCAGATAGGTGTGTGAGTATACAACTATGAGTGTATAAGAATAATGCAGAAACTTTAAGTATTTAGAATCAGAAGCTGAGGCAATCTAGCAGTATAAGAGTATACAAGTATAAGAGTGCAGCTGTAGCCATGTCCAAGATAGTTTTTTCTTAGAGCATATCTCTCAATTTCGTTGTTTATTAAAGGAATTTCAGTTACGACTAAATATAATTTGAGTACTTCATTTCAAGGATGCCCTGCACGTAATGCCCCCTTAAACTCAGCTCTGTGAATGTTTTTTGCCAGAAGAGCTCTACGCAGAAGTCAGGGATTCGGCCAGCCCGCCAGTCACACCCCAAATAGAACATTTATACTTCTTATATTTGCACTCATATATGGGGGGAGGGGATATAGATGTGTGCGTGAATGTGTATTTTGTAATGCTGCACCATTTGTCAAGTGCGGCTAAAGTTGAAATCCTTTTTGTGCAAACATTTTGCATTCTCCTTAATACCCTGGCCCCTCGTCCGCCATCTGCCGTAACTAAATACGAGCCTAGCGCACAGACAATTGCCAGCCATGCGATTAAGATCCACAACAAATCCCAACCAAAACAAAATATATAAAAATACTACAAAAAGATGCCATCAAATTTTTCTGTCTCTGTTTCTTATTACATGTGTGTGTGGGTGTGTGTGTGTGGGTGGGTGGCTCTCCCACTGTGTGTGTTTCTAGTTTATTTATGACCTGATGTGCGTCTGTTTAAACTGTAGGCGTCTACAGCAAACTGTCGACGATTTTGTTGTTACGAATACCCCGTAAAAGTAAACAAATGACAAGAGGATAAGCCTACCAGGCACAAGGAGTCTAGAAAATATGCAAAGAAAGAGAAATAGGGAGAGAGAGTGAAATGCACAATATAATCAAGTTGAGTGAAGGAGTAAATGCAACTTGATTCCCTCTTTGTCAACCTAAATGCTAGTCAAATCGAAGTACTATAATATATAGCTCCCAAATGTCTACATCAAATATAGCTACAGCTGTTAGCTAAGACAGATCTATATCTAGCACATGAAAGAGATGTGAAGACAGTTAGATAGAGGCGGACAAAGAATCAGCAGAATATATGTTAAGGATAGATTTCTACAAAATACTAGGTCTATTTTCATTGATTACCTATCTCAACACATTATTATTATCTATTAGATAAATTATTGTAGACATATAGATTATACAGAAGCTCCCTAACACCCTGTGGGCATATGCATAAACCAATATAAAATTTAGGCTCTAGCTTTCATGAAAAATGAAACTTGCGATCTGTCAATAAGCGAGCACTAATCCAATATACTCGTTTTTCACATCATGAGCGAGCATAAATTTGATAAGTAAAATATCTGGCAATCCTCAATCACACACATCTTCTATTATAGCAAATATGAAAGTGTTTCACTTACAGGGTATTTTTGTGCATGCGAGTCACATGTCGCTGTTGTCGTTGTTGTTGTTGTTGTTGTGGCTTATTGTTTGTTGTTCGCTGCTGTTGTCATTGTGCGTGTTGTTGCCGCTGGGATTTCACTTGTCGGCTTCATTTCGCACAGCCTCCCTGACCCATGACAGTCTTTGGCTTTCCATTTAGCACTCATGCGTGTGTGTGTGTGTGTGTGTGTATCTTGAGGACTCCGCAGCAACTTGTCATATATATGGGTGTGTGTGTGTGTGTGATACGCTAGTTCAAGTGGCAGCATGTATGTGTGCGTGTGTGTGTCGAGTATGAGTAATGCGGCATGAAAAAGTATTTCACACTGACGCTTTGGTTTAACGTCAACAATTGACGTTAAGCGCGGAGTGTTCGCATTACTTGATGAAATGAGAGCAGCACGAAGTTCACTGCAAAGGGTGAATACGTACATACACACATATATATATATATATATGTGTGTGTGTGTGTGCATTGCTCTTTTGCGATGCCAAAAACAGATCCCCGAGTCTTAGTTGCACGTCTCGTATATAAATTGTTTGCGGCTTACAATTTTTATGTCCTGTCCAGATCCAGCTCGCCTCGTACTTTCCGGCTTTATGACCTCTTGGTGTCAATTTGTCAATTTACTGGGCGTAATATGACGGCCCACAGTCGAGACAGCTTCTCGCCAGGCTTTAAGCGCTGCTCGCTGTGTTAGTTATAAATTTAGTTAGGCCAACACTCAGCGATGCTCTGGCTAATTATAAAGTTTTCACCTGCTCTCGCCACCCCCACACACTCGCACAGTCGTGCTATTTTAAGCCTAATAATTCAATTTTGGCTTTGCAGCTGTGTAATTAATCTTATTTTGCTTTGTGAAAGCAACCGCCACGGAGCGTAAATGCCAAAGCTTCTTCACCTATCCCAGTCGTTGTGTGTGTGTGTGTGGGTTGCTTGTGAGTGCTGCGTGCTGTGTGGGCGCTGTGACGTGCATAATAAATGCGCCTACAAAATGTGCAACGTGTCGTATGCGCAATCAAAGCCCTGGGCCACAAGCCCCTGCTGTGTTCTCTCAGTCAGTCCTCCTGGGCTTTCTGCCATTTCTCTTGGGTATCTCGCTGCGCCTCCCTCACGCTGGCCATACACAGCAGCTACCGCTGTCTGCCCGCCATTACCTGTTGCTCCATCTCACCTCCCTCGTCCGCCGTTCCTCCTATTTTTATGCATATTTGGCCAGCGTTAGCCGAATATGCCAGCTGGCTAGCCCGCATGGCATGGCATGGCATGCGCTGCCTGAGTGTGTCTCGCATAATTGAGCTGTGGCCCACGCTGCGTATGCGTAATGCACTCGCTGTCAGTAGACGAGGCGAGGCAATTGAACTGCTAACCGAATGCAGTTTGCTATGCGTTTTGAGGCACGTTCCATGTGTTTATGTCTCTGCATATCACCTGCAATAAAGGTGCAAATGCAATCTCTGATTTGCTCTGCATTGCTGATTTTGCGTCCTTCCATTGCAGGACGCTGCCATTTGTGTGAAGTTCCACTTGGAGCGCGAGAAAAATCCGCATAAATTCAACAGCCGCATGAAGAATAAACTTTGGTATTTCGAATATGCAACGTCCGAGACTTTTGCCGCCTCCTGCAAGAATTTGCATGAACACATTGAAATTGTGGTAAGTTGGAGGAGAAACTTAAGTAAATAAAATAAAATGAGAAACTCACAAATTGTGCCCGTGTTCAATAGTGCGATGGCGTTGCCTTGGACTTGGCCAATGGACCACATTTACAGGGTGTAGCGCTGCTGAATATACCCTACACGCACGGCGGCTCCAACTTGTGGGGCGAGCATCTGTCCCAGAAGCGCATACGCAAGAGCGCCGGCCCCTTTGGCAAGAGCAAAAAGCTAAAGTCCAGCGACAAGGAGTTCTCAGCGACCAGCTTCAACTCCGTGGATCTCTCCGTGGCTATACAGGGTATGTGGACTCCATCATCTGGATTGACCGAGTCATATTTTAAATTTCAATTGCAGACTTTGGTGATCGCCTGATCGAGGTGATTGGCTTGGAGAACTGCCTGCATATGGGCCAGGTGCGCACGGGCTTGCGCGCTTCGGGTCGCCGCTTGGCCCAGTGCAGCGAGGTGATTATCAAGACCAAGAAAACATTTCCCATGCAGATCGATGGCGAGCCCTGGATGCAAGTGCCGTGCACTGTAAGCAGAGCAAAGTATAAATAGATCGAGCTAGACTATATGTGTATCTCTTGCAGATAAAGGTGACTCACAAGAATCAGGTGCCAATGCTGATGGCGCCACGCTCCGAGAAAGGCCGTGGATTCTTCAACATGTTGTGCAGCTGATTCAGGCGCAGCGCATCGAGCGACTTCATTGGCCAACGCAGACAGACGGCGTCGGAGTCAGCCGATGAGCTGGAAGATAATGATTATCGCATTGTTACCAGAAGCATCACCGTCCATAATTTACCTTAGCCTTAAAAGCCCCATAGATATTATAAAGCCCCGCCTTAGGGGCGATGTTATAAAATTTTTGTAGCTAAATTCTCGAATCGTTTCGTATCGAGTGAGTTGGTAGAGCTTTACACACAAACATTTTTTAATAGCAAAATTTATTATTGTGAATGGGAAACACTACAAACGAGTCACATGCATTCCAGATACTACAGTTATATATATATAAATATATATATATATATGGCTATATATATATATATAGCTTTAGTTCAATTTAGGTATAAGAACTCTCAGTGTTAACCACGTGAAAGCTTTAGATGTACTATATATAGATATATACATGTATTTATTAGGCACTGTAAGTAACACACACACACACACGCACACACACATCCACACACACACACACACACACACACACACATAAAACTTGTCCAATAATGCAACTTAAATGAGACCAAAAAAAAAAAATCGTGCGAATTTTCAAAAATCAAATGCACGAAATGTTTAAACACGATAAAAAAATATATAAAAATAATATATATAAAATAAATATATTTAAATTATGTATACACATTTACATAGATACATATTTACATATTTCCGTCGAACTTAGCTTAAAGAACTCTGCAGTCGGACACCATCGACTGCTTAATACTCGTTCACGTTGAGAAAAATTAATTTTTTTCTGACTTGCCACGTTCACTTAATTTACGCATTGTCATGCTTTCAAGCCTCAATGAGCGTAGAGATCATCTAATGATCCATAGACGTGCTCGTAGACTTCAGCACTTTAACTGTCAGATAATCTGCAGTTTCTGCTTCTCTTTAATTCTCTTAGAGAATAAAGCTAAGATACCCGTCTTCAGCGCGTGAACGAGTAAAATGCTGTGCGCGCTTCAATTTATATAATTTATATGCTTAAAGGACAGAAAATAAATTATTTTCTTAGTTTTACAAGAACCTAAAATATTTAAAAATGTAAAAAAAAAAAAAAAAACATATCATTGGCTAAATTTGAATTGAAAATTACATTTGTAAAGTTTACTTAAAATTTGTTCTTCAATTTATCTTTTTCACACACAGCAGTTCATAGAATCATACATATATTATAAATTATTTACTTAGTATATATTTTGTATATATGGAAAAAGGAAAAAAAAAAAACAAATGTAAATTGATATATGAAAAAGAAAATATCAATGAAATGGTGAAGCTTTAAATGAATTTTGATATGAAAAACAAAAGAAAAAAAATATTAATATAAAACTATATGCCCTATAAATACTCAAAACATATACATGTATGTATGTATGTATTTATGTACACATACATAACGAATGCCACTGAACGAATCTAAGAATCGAATCAATATCTAAAGCGAAACTTAGAAATTAGTTTTAGATTCTCATTAGAATATATATAATTGCAATTGGAACAATATATATATAATCACAGTTAGATGGGAGTAAGTTCCTAAACATTAGTGTGCTTCTTTGTATACATATATATTAAAATTTGGTATAGTTGAAATATAATTGATATATTTAAAAAAATCATTCCAAGCTTTCATATATATATATATATAGAATATATTAGAATAAATGATAAATTATGCTATAAATACATATATATACTAAACACATAGTACCTACTCGAACTAACCATAAAAGAGCATCAACAATACTCAGCTATTGTATTATCATCTATATATCTGCGAGGAAAGTTTGAATAACTCAAAAAAATATATATATTTATTTTATACCCAATAAATTTGGTTTTTTATTTTATTTTACTTTGCTTCAAAAGTTAGCGTAGTTAAAGTAAATCTATAAAAATATTTATTATTTTCTCTGAATATCTTTGCATAATGCTTATCAAAATTTGGATTACCCTCGTAACCTATGTATGGATAGCTTTTCAACCATTATATATTAGCTTTATATTTTAGACTAGGGATGTATTTAATTAAAGAGCCCGCCGCTGTCGGCCGTAATCGACTGCATGATACTCGTTCATATCATCACGAAATGCATAAATTAAATTTGATATTTTCCGATTGGCCACGAGCAATAAAGGCTCATAATTCTAATTCTTCCCAATTTTACTCAGCAAAGCCAATACACTCATTTTCATTGCGTGAACGAGCATAGCGAGCATACTTTTAGTAGTAGAAACCATTTATTTAAATGACATATGAACTCACAGATCTAATAAGCCTGTTTTAAGACCACGCGAAATACATAAGTACATATATGAAATATATATCAAATCTTGTTTTCGTTTTAATGCAAGCAACTATATATAAATATATATAAATATACATAAAAATCCATTTGATTTCTTTTGCAAACAAAACATTTTCAAATGCGAATCCCAAAGCCCACAAAGCTTTAGAATGGGATGCAAATGCCACACAGTAGCCAGTTAACATTAATTATAAATGAAAGGAAATATAAACAAATTACTATTAGAGCAAGCAAAAGCTACAAAATATATATATACTCTATATACGGATACGGATACGGATACGGATAAGCTAAACAACTATGTACTATAGAACAGCAGACTACAAATGTATTTATTTACAGCTAAAACTATAAAGCAAAATAAAGAAAATATAAAACAAACTACATATATATATATGAACCTGAACAGATCAGTTATAGCCAAAAATATAAAATTAATCAAAAATAAATTATAAAAATGTACTTAAGAAATAAAAATATTGTATATAAAAAAGAAAATTTAAAATTAAGTACATTATATATATCTGTTCCAATTTGTATATATATATATAATATATATCATCTCGTCTATAGTATTTATTGTAGCAAATTCATATATGTGCCATTATCTAGCTTCAAGTGCTAAGAACTCGCTTTTTATGATTTGGAAACTTTTTTATCTGATTTTTCAAACTGTGCCAAGGCTTTTGAGAATTATATATAAATATCGTAGAACATAGCGTATAACTAAAGATCATAAACATCTATGTAAACCAATGCCTATAATCAATGTTTAAAACAAACCACATATAATAAATACGATCTATGAATATAGATGTTATTAAACAATTTCTTCATATTCTTTTATTTCTTTGGATAATGCAGCGAATATCGTACAAATATGCTTACAAACTAGCCTTAATATGCATATATATTTTTAATTTTGTTACTTAATCAAGCCGTAGCTATTGGATAACTCGAGCTTAACGTAAGGTCCATAAATACTTATAAAGGTGAGTATGCGATTTTTACTCTGTGCGCCGAACTGGGCTAAGATCTCGCCGGTGCGGCATGGGTGCAGCGTCATAAAGGGACGAAACAGCACCGGATGCTCCATTGGCGTTAGCATTTGATGAAGATCGCTACGAGGCGCATCTGGCATAAATAGATTCCAAGTGGCCTCTATATCCAAGAGGCCACCATCTAGTCAAGACTTTACTTAATAACAATCGACAGGTAAATGCAAAAAGAGCTTCAACTCACCTGATCGATGAGCCTGTAGATAAAGCATGGGCACTTGGTAAGAGACGCTGTATACGATATGATATTCCACATTTATGAGCTCATCTTTATGTTTGACTTTTTGAGTGGTCTTAAGAAAAGTATTTGGCTCTTGAGTGTCCTAGAAGATATGAAAGATATAGAGTCGATTGTAAAGAGTATATATATACTCACCTTTTCAATGAGCTGCCAGCAGTCATTTAATTGCAGTGATAAACTCAGAAATTCTTTGGCCTGACTGAGAAACTCCAACCAAGTCATGGAGTCACTCATCTAGAAGGAATATAAATTATAGTTGACATAATACAAATCTTGAATTACTTAACTAAATATAAACACATTGATTTCGTTACATAATAAGCGCGAATGCCTCATATACATATATATATTATACATAATCGAAACAGTTTACATTTTTAAAGCTCCTCAACTTGAATACTTAAGCTAAAACACACACAGAGATAATTAACTTTTTGTTTTACTACGCAAGCGAATCAGTTTTGAAAACTCTGGAAATAATTATATCAAGTATTATTTATATTAAATGCGCGGATCCATCTATCAGGAATTCTTTGGCTCGCCAGCATCCAAGACGGCGACTTGGATATTTTCATTGCGTCGCACTTGAACCACAGTCACAATTCCAGCTTTATCATCGAACTTGCAAGTGACGGTTACTTCGCTCAGTTGAAATGTAAATATTTGTGAGCCATATTTTGTGCGTAGATAAACGGAACGTGGATCGGCCTCCAAGATGTCCACAATGCATTGCTTGTGCACTTGCAGCTCCAGCAGTTGGGCCTCGGCGTGCTCGTTGAAGCAAACGGTCAGACGATGGTTGGCCACAACCCAATTGGGCACACGCACTGCACTCGGCAGTGGTGGCTGTCCGCTGAGGGCATCCGGATTTACATTGTTAGCCGTATAACCAGCGGCTCCATACAATTCCAAATCGGATTCTTCGCCGTCGGGCTCCTGGCGTGACCCATAAAAGTCGGAATTGTTTTCATTGGGCATTGCAGCAGCAGTTCGACCTTATGGTTGAAGACAACGGAAAATCAATAGAAGCGACAATTCTAAAGCTTATGTTGTCCAACAGACCTGAGTCTACGCTTAGCACTGGTGCATCATAGTGGGGTATATAGGGCTTAATATCCAGCACAGGCGTGCCATCCACCATATCAGTGCCAAAGAAGCTTATGAGAGCACCATCTATCCTCTCGATCTCCACCAGCGACAATCCAATGGGGCAAGGCCGATGCGGCGACCGTGTGGAGAAGACGCCAACGCGTTCTCCGCCTAAACGAGGCGGGGCAACCTTTGCCTTGGGATGTGCATTGTTGCGATGAAAATGGTAGATAATCCACATGTGCGAGAAATCGGCTAGGCCCTCCAGCGAATGCTCGGGATTGGTGAAAGTGCCATCACTAAGCTGTATGAAGCTGCGTAGGCGATTGCCCACGCTCGATTGCCGTGGCACGGCGCGTTTCTCTGGGAAGTCGGAGCGTATTACACCAATGGGCTTGAAGTGGGCGACATCTGCGTTATCAGTGCTGCTGTTCTGCTGTTTGGCATTGGCATTAATATCATTGCATCAGCGGCCCCCACTCACCTGCGACGCACCTGCAGGTTGTCCTTGGCCTTGGCGCAGCCTTCGCAACGAAAGTCCTGCAGCAGCCGGTTTATTGTCTCAATGTCCTTGCGCTGCACATGCTGTAAATTGCGCACCTGCTGTCTGCACAACAAGGTATATAAATAACATTGAACTTGAACTTCAGCAAAATGATGGAAATTGTTTTTTTTTTTTTTTTATTATACCTCAAGTTATTTATTTCGTTGCGCGCAATAGTCAATTGACTTTTCAAGTCATCCTCATGCATGTTCGTAATGCGTAATCACCGCAGCGTTTAAACATATACTTAATTTAACAATTTTAATATAAACTTAAACATATTTTACTCTTTTTCTATATTGCGAGATATTTACCTTATTCCACTTTGCGTGCCATTCACAGAAGTGCAAATTATTTCGATAATCAGTCGTGTTGTTGCCATTCACACAAAATGTATAGCGTGTAATCGAGCGATATTTCGATATGTGTAGCCATCCCTAGTCAACAATGACTTTATAAATTTCAGCCGTGAGCAAAACGAAACCAAGCACACTTAAAAACTTGTTGGTTGGAAATTTAAATTAAATAAAGGTGGGTTTGGTAGGCACAGTGCCATAAAAATAATTAATACTAGTAATCTGAAACAATTTACTGTTTTAGGCAAATTAAATATACACAAAAATGTCCCGAGGAAGTTCAGCCGGTTTTGATAGACACATTACAATCTTTTCGCCCGAGGGACGCCTCTATCAAGTGGGTGAGTATTTCATTGCATATACGAATTTATAAAACAATTAACCAACTGGCGGCTCTAGAATATGCATTTAAGGCCATTACTCAGGAAAACATCACTTCGGTGGCTTTGAAGAGCGGCGACTGTGCCGTTGTGGCCACCCAGAAAAAGGTGACAGAGAAGAATATCGTGCCTGAGACTGTGACCCATTTGTTTGGCATTACGAAGGAAATTGGCTGTGTTATGACCGGACGCATTGGTAAGCAATGATATGCAATTTGTATGTATAATTCACATTTGATATCCCTATTCTCTTATGCACATTATGCAGCCGACTCCCGATCGCAGGTGCAAAAGGCACGCTACGAAGCAGCCAATTTCCGTTATAAGTACGGCTACGAGATGCCCGTTGATGTGCTCTGCCGTCGCATTGCGGACATTAATCAGGTGTACACCCAGAATGCGGAGATGCGTCCGCTGGGCTGTAGCATGGTGCTCATCTCCTACGACGATGAGCTGGGTCCATGCGTCTACAAAACGGATCCGGCTGGCTATTATTGCGGCTTCCGCGCCTGTTCGGTGGGTGCGAAAATGATTGAGGCCAACAGCTATCTGGAGAAGAAGTACAAAAACAATTTATCCGAGGAGAAGGCCATACAACTGGCCATCACTTGTCTGTCCAGTGTCCTGGCTGTTGACTTCAAGCCAAACGGCATTGAAATTGGAGTTGTGAGCAAGTCAAATCCGCAGTTTCGTATACTCGATGAGAAGGAGATCGAGGATCATCTGACCAAAATTGCTGAAAAGGATTAGACGCGTAGCGTAATAGCCCCCAATAGATGTTAAATCAACTTTTATATAAACATTAAAAATGGAATTGCGGAATGATTGAAAACAATTAAAATTCTTTTGATTTATTTTCTCTTTTTTTTTTGCCTTTTCATGTAAGTGTTTAACAACTAAGCGTGTGAATAGTTGAATAGCAAATAGCTAATCCATAACAACTAAAGGCTTCTTCATTTCTCTTTCTTGCCGTGCGCCTTTCCGCCGTAGCGCATCACGAAGGCGTTAACATCAAATTTTCGCTTACAGCCTTGATAGTTCATGTAGCGTATCTTACCGAATATGGCACGTTCCTTCCAGCCTTGATCGTGGACGCCGCCGATGGACCACATGCAGCCGACATAGCCGTTCGGATCGCGGCCATCCAGGCTGTACTTGTCGTTTAGCAATATGCTGTACTCCAGCGCCTGCTCTGGCGTTTCGGTCCACTCTAAAATCTTCTTTGCCCAATACATGCGCAGGAATCCATGTATTTTGCCCTCCTTCACCAGCTGCAGCTGCGCCGAGTTCCACAGATCGTCGTAGGTGCGCGATTGCTCCAATTCCTCCAGGCTAAAGCAGGGGCTGCGCTTGTCACTGCGATGTGCCTGAAGAGTCTCGTATGCCCAGCTATGTAGACCCTTCAGGCTATCGTAATGCTCGTTGTAATAGCAGAAATTGTCAGCCAATTCGCGACGCACAATCGCCTCCTCGCAAAAGGCTTCGACCGATGCTTTGTGCGTGGTTTTGAAACGGTTCACCTCCAGGACACAGCGTTGCGCGGATATTTGACCAAAGTGCAGCCAGGGCGAGAGACCTGATAGAGCATCCGCCGTGGGATCATTGCGCTTGTCGTAGAATAAGCGCAAGCGGCGAGTGCAGAAGTCGTAGAGCTGCCTGCAAGCAGCTGTGTAGCCCGGCGTCGCCCATTCCACAGCATCGACGGACATGTCACAGCTGAGCTTCTTGTGCGCAGCAGTCCAGTCCACACTTTTGCTTCCCTTGACATTTCCATGCGCGTGTTTTATGAGTGGCGGAAACTCGGTCAGATATTCGCTCAGTTTCGAATTGATCTTGTTGCGTATCGTGCGAGCTGCGTACTCCTGCTTCTCGGAAGTCACCCAAAGGGGCACCACATTGTGGGCATCCACTTGGGTGACAGGAACGTGGGGCGGCAAGGCTTTGACCACATCCTCGACCCACTGGCGCGGCAGCCTCAGCGGCGCAAAGTCACAAATCACTGCGCCAATTTGTTCGTCCTTTACAAACTGCGGCAAACGCTCCGCCGCTGGCCCGAGCAACAGGTGAAACGAGATATTCAGCTCTCGACACTGCTGCTCCACCTCCTTCAAGCCGCCCAGCAAAAACTTGTAATGCCTCAAGGTAGCATTCAAGAACTTGGGCACCAGGCAATAGACCACCGTCAAGGGCAGCTCCAGCTTCAACGCCAAGCGCTGTGCGAAGAGCAGCGCCCAATTGTCTTGGACGCGCGCGTCTCGTGACATCCAATAGACGACTCCGCCCTGGCAATGCTCCTTGACATCGCTAGCCGAGCTCAAGACACGCACTCGCTTCTTTCTGAAAGCAAACTCGTGGACATCGGCAGCAGCCCGCAGTCGCTGCTCCTGAATGTGACTGAGAAATTGCTCAAAATTATTGTAGCTTGGCTTTGTCTTCTTTGGTGGTGTAATTGTAACCGTTTCGTCGTCACTCGCGCTCTCGCTCCCACTACCGTAGCTACTGCTGCTGCTTTCGTTCTTCTTTGGTTGCTTTTTGGTAGCAGGAGCTGCCTTGCTTTTATTTCGTTTCATATTTAACCTAAATATAATAAGACAGTAATGAAAATATTGATTTTTCATTAATCAATCAGAATGAATACTCACAATTGAAATGTATCACGACAACCGCCAAGCAAAACAAATTTATTTCTCACAGATCGTCCAATTTGCATTGCGCATTATGCTAAAATGTTTGTTTTCTCTTCGATTCGGGCTGGTCACACTCTTTCATATTACACAAAAAGCCGTTAGGATTTTGGCGGCGATGATGTTATAGAAAACAAGAGAAGACAACTACAAAGCAAAAAAGATGCATGGCTAACAGATCGACAAAATTCCCTTGGGCAATTTGTTGAGGTATTTTTGAGCTCGTTTTGCACTGTTACCACTTCTCGCCGTTTAGCAGTTGGCAGAAAATAACAGCAGCATAACAGAGACGTTTCTTAAGTCTGCCTCAGCATTTTTTTTGGCTGTTAATAAATACAGTTTAATTCCTTTTAATTATTTATATATTTACTCAACTGCATACAGGTTTTTGTTGGTTTTTTAAATAACTATCTTTGATATACAGATATATTCTTTTTCATACATATACATTGTACCGTTTAGCAAGTGTTACAGTTTAGCCTACGCCGCAAATTGTCTTTGGAAATACGTTTACACTCGATTTAATGATTTCTCTTAATTTTTGTTAATAAATGTTTAAACGTGTGTGTTTGTGTATATACAGCTAAGAAGTTTTGTAGTCTGGCTAATAATAATAATAAAATATATATATATAGAAAATATTTGAATTCATTTTAAAATTTGCAATTATACTTATTCAAATATATATATATATAAATCTAATGAATTTACACTACATTAACGGAGAGCGAAGTAAACAAATAAAATTACAAAATAATAAACAAAATTATCACAAACAATAACAGCACACAAAGTATGAGAATGGCGGCCCACTGTCGCTTATCTGCAAAGAGAGCGAGAGAGAGAGGGAGAGAGAGAGAGAGAAAGGAGTGTGAGCAATTAAACAGAACAAGACGAAGACACACAAACGAGGGTAGTCTGGGTAGTTTGCGAAGCAACACGGCAAATACATTCAGGTAAACGAATGTTAACTTTGTAACTTTCCATCTCACGGTCTCAAAGGGGAATTTAAATATATTTCTATACTTGGCAACAGTTCAGTTACGCGTCGGGCTTGTCAAACTTTTCGGAACTACCCTCCGTCTGTTAGGTGTCGCGATAATTACCGTTATTCATGTGCAAAACTTTGGCAACTTTCTTCATAGTCGTATCGAGCTTCGATTCGGTCGTGTCGAACTCATTACCAAAATCGTCCAACATGACCGCCTGTTCATCCAATTCGACGCCAATTTGACGGGAAACAGTCTTAAGAGTGCCAATGGAATCACTGATCATGTCCAGCTGCTCGTCCTGACCCTGTATCATGCGCTGCTGCACGGACACCGTCTCGCCGACATACCGATGGCCCGGACTATCCAGATTGCCGCCGTAGTGACTGGGACTATCAATGTCCAGAGCATTCTCAAGTTTGGAGTATTTGGTGCCACTGTGCCGAGTGGCGGCTGCCGCCGCTGCCGTCGCCGCCGACATCGTGCCAGCTATGGTATTGGCCACAGATTGCGTATTGGGACAGTCGACCAAATAGGTGCGATCGTTGTGCGAATGATAATCGTTGCTTTGATTGTGATTCTGATTCTGATTGTGATTGTGATTGTGATTGAGGCTGGGATTGCGTTCGTTTTCGAGCAGTGGTTGATGTGCCGTTATGTCTCTGTCCCTGTTCCGGTTCAGGCTCATCTTATCCTTCATCTGCTTGACCTCATCTCGAGTGTTGTCTATGAAGTGGCGCCGGCTGGAGAGTTCACGATTATCAATCCGAAACTTTGTGGGATTCTTCTCAACAATGCGTGCTAAGATCGAGCGCGGGAGAGGGAGGAAGAGATTGAGTTAAGGAATTGCAGGAGGGAAGTAGAAATGAGATATTGTTCGATTTGTTTTGGCAAAGGATATTGATGGTGTCCTCCAGATCCTCGAGATCCCACTCAATGCTGCGCAGGGAATTACGCAGCTCCGTCGTGGTCCATTCAACCTCGGTGCCTCCGTTCTCGCCCAGCTCACGCCAACGCAGATAAAGGCCGCGAGTCTTGTTCAGCGCTTTGAAGACCTCGCTGCAAATACAAGAGCGAACAAGAACAGGGCAATGGGAGAGATAGAGAGAGAGAAGGAATAGTGGGAGGGGGCGGGGGCGGAAGGTGTGGGCATGGGGTTGCATCAGAATTTGTTTGTGTGTGCGCTGGCATTGCGAGTGTTGGAAAATGCATACTCCTTGACAACAAAAAACGGATCCTCCAGCGACATGACCCAGGCGCGCTCTCTTCACGTTTTCCTACTTCCCTTTAAGTGAAATTTTTACTGTTTGTCGTAACGGTACACTTGGCATAGGTTTTTTTTCAGTTTTTGCCCCACTCTCGCCGAAAGGGTGCGAGCGAGAGAGCACCAACCCTCTTGGTCTGCTTCTTTTTTTTTTTTTTTTTGTTGGTAAGAAAATATATGAGAGCTTGCAAATGTTTTTGTTTCCTTTCGTTACGACGTAAATGTGAAGGGCTTGTTTCAACCAGCACGAAATTCAGATTGTTTAACACAATTTTAATCTAATCTACGGTTACTTTTATTGGAAGTTCTTATTTTTCGAGCAGCGCGTTTATTGATTATTGCACATTGCCGTCTTATCGTCTTGTTGCCGTTGTAATTGTGTGTGTGTGTGTGTCAGAGTGTGTCGTGTGTGTGGGCGAGGGGGCTTGGATACGAGAGACCGCACGTTCGCGGCCAGGCTATTGCGATAGCCAGAAGTAAACTGACGCTGACGCAGCGTAAAAGGAGTCTAAAGGTGGAAGGCACATTTGTTTATGCCGCTCCAGCGACTGCGCACTGCTCGAATGCCAACAATCGAGATAGTGGAAGTTGCTAACAATAGCCACTCACTAGTCGCTGCATTGTTGACTAACTAAAACGCCTTTAAACCATAACAAATGGTAATCAACAGTTCTTCTTCTTTCTTGACTGTTCAAATTTACGGGCATTTAACCGTAAGTAAGCGTAGCCGCAACGCTCTCTAGCTCTCTCGCTTTTTCTCTCTTTCTCTATTTCTCCAAATGGCACTCTCAGAGAGCGAGTGCAGCAACTCATTCGCTGTTTGCCTTTGAAAAACATACATACATACATGTGCCACTTTAACTGTAAGTAAAGTTATGCGCTCTCTCACTCCTCACTCTCACTAAATTTCGCACCCATATTTGTACTTGCGTTCATTTAACAACTGCTGTTTTAATTTCAATTTCATCTGTCGCCTTAAGTCTCAATTAAGCTCACCTGCTTCACGTTGCTAACTCATAAATTTAATTTTTTATGCACAAAATTTATTTTATATATTTTGCCACAAATTTTTGCTACAGCACAGCTGGTACTCACGAGTATTTGTTGTGGCCACCTGTATTGTCTGTTGTGCGTTATGTTAACGCAAAAATGAGCTACGCAATCGGGAGCAGCGCTCATGAGTAGCAAAAAGCCCTGCAGCTTTGGTCACACAGTTTGTCCGTTGATCTCTCATTGCAAAGAAGCGTTTAAAATAACGGAGTGTTTCTTTGAGTAAGCGAAATTATAAAAGCCTAAAAATGCTGCAAAACGATGCAGTGCGCACGTTGCAATATGACAGCGAAATTCGTGTGGCTCAAATAAGCACAGCAAACGAACCACGAGGTAATGCTTATGTTACCACATACGAAATCCAAGTGGAATGCTAATGATTCATGTTTAATATTATATTTTAGTAACTGATAATTTTTGCTAGTTGTATATGTTACAATTGGATTATTTGGTCTGGTGTGTGTGTCTATGTATGCATCAGGCAGGTACAAACTGCCCGTATCTTATCAGCAACTGTTTCTGTTTTGGTTTTACGAACTCCTCTCCTTATCACAATTTTCTTTGTTTAGCCCACCGATTGATTGACCAAATAATCGATTTATAAGAATTTCACTAACCCATTTAAGTCTGTAAATTATAATTGTCTTTTCAATTGCAGTTTATGATGGACAAATCAGCATAACCGCGCAGCCGCGACCAACAACAGGTGAGTCTTACCTGCCGTCTGTAGCTGATACCCTGCATATATGCATCTATGTAAATAATTCTATTTATAGCAAATTTACTATCTTGTTGCTATTTATAATTGTCTTTGTAGAGACTCCGCGGATACCTTTGCCCATTTCAACAGTCGCAGGTAGTCGCACCTTCATACCCTTGGCTGGCTACGATTGCCTCGCCGATTTGCCGTCTGTGCACATCGAGCAGACTTTCGAGCTAAATGACTGTGAGTGAGCTCGAGGCTTTTATTGATCTATTAGCTAATTGGGGTCTTTATGAATACTCTTTAGCACTCACCGCTGTGTCGTCGGAGAATCGTTATGTGGTTCGCTCGCCTCTGGGCGATGCCATATTCGCAGCCTCCGAGAGCTCCACGCAGAACAATCGCATGATCTGGGGCGCCGGACGGCCCTTTCATATGCATTTGCTCGACAAAACGCACCAGGAGGCTTTGGTGTTTCGCAAGACGCTCGCACTGGGCGCCCTTTGCTGTCAGCCCAAGAACTTGGAGATTTGGATACCACCTGGCAACGTGCTGGGCCGTGTCGTGCAGTCGCCCACCTTTACCCAGCCCGAGTTCTACATAGAGGATGGCAATACGCATCAGCCGGTCTTTTGCATCGAAGGACCCGCAAATTCTGGCTTCTGTTGCTATTGCTTGCCCAAGGAATGCTATTTTAAAGTGGGTTTATCAAACATATTTTGCTCGATTTTTATACATTTTTTATATTTATTTTGTATAGATTCATTCTGGTGGCGATCTGCGCGCTTCTATTGATCACAAATGGCTGGCCACCAAGTCGCAATACACCACAAATATTTATTTTAGTGATGCAAAGCTAACGGCCAAGGAGCGCGCCCTGATACTGGGCTCAGCCTTCTTGCTGGTGAGACAAAATCTATTTCTCTGTCTCTTTTTACAATCTTCTACCTACATGCGTTTTTTTATATTCCAGGAATACATGTATTTTCAAAAGCGTTTTTAATAGCTTTTCTAATTTTGAAGTCACTGCACAAGTAGCTGGGCTACCTCAACATAAATGCCTTTTCTTCTCTTCTTCCCTTCAAAAATTCAAAATGGCCAATAAATTTATATATATATTACACGTACATATGTGCATAAGTGTGTGTGCATGCATGACAAGCAAAGAACAGATCACAATAATTAGTAAAGCTATCAATAATGTAAGTTAGAGCGAGATGACCCTATTTGGCGTGTGTGCAGCAACTCAAAATGGTCTGCTAAATTTGCATACGTGTGTGTGTGTGTGTGGGTGTGCGTGAGTCTACTTTGATATTTGCAGCGAACGAGTCGCGGCGCAAGCAAAATAAAATTCAAATATATGTAAATTGAAAGAAATTATTATTAACTTTGTGTTTTGATATTTCGGCTGTGCAGAGCTGAGCTAATAAAATAAAAAAATGTAAATAGTTCAATGTTTTTTTGAATTATTATTACTTGGATTATCAATATTATTTGTTTATGATGAGTTAGCTTTCGTCTCGCTCTTGCTCCCGCCTCCTATGCTATGGCTATACTCCTTCTGCCACCTGCATTGGCATTGGCAAATACATATATTTTGAATAAAAAATGGAAATTTAAATTTTCACATTGAATTTTTTATTTTTTGTCATTTTTTTTTTGTTGTTTGTAAAGTTTTCATACTCAGTTTTTGTGTTTTTTTTTGTTTTTGTTTTTTTGATATTTTACAATAATGTAATAAATCACTTCATTTTGTTGTTTGTTTGTTTCACATACATATACATTTGAATATATATATATTGTTTGTTTTTTTTTGTACAATAATTTGCATTATTTCTAAGTTTCTATGAACTTTATCTGTGTGTTTATTTACTAGCCTACAAAACTTAATATATATATGACAACATAATTTTTAACTAGAATTAATTATTATTTTTTTTTCATTTTTATTCTTTTTTTTTTTTTAATTTTTGAACATAATTCATGTTGTTAATTAACTAAAAACAATCAATTGAAAAAAAGAGTCTCGTGGTCTCGTTGTTTTTTTTTTAATTTAAATCAAAAGATATTTGTTTTTAATTTAAAATAAAAAAATAATTTTTTTTTTGTTTAACTGAAAATTCAATTTTTTCTTTGATCTAAAAAATATAAAAATTGTAAAATTAAAAACAATTGTGGCTTTATTTTGAAAATGAAATAAAGTTTGCTTCTCTTAACTTCAAAATTAGGAAGAACTTGGTTTTAGTTTGAATAGTTTTATATATAGGATGGTGGGTGTTTGGGCTAGGCCTTAGAATAAACTAAAAATTATATATATATTTTTTTTAACATATTTACATAAGATTTATTATAGTTTTTTTTTTTTATTATTTTATAGATACGACTCACAGCACTTCAGGAGTTTTGTATGTTTTTATAGCATTTCGAAAAAGAAATTATAAATTATTTATGCATTAATTTTATGTGCTTGTATATAGATATTAGCTAGGACTAACTGTACATATTGTATATATACTAATATATATATATTTGTTTATATATATATATGTAAAGTAAGAGTTGAAACAACTTTTCTTCGTAGCTGAGAGTTGACAGTGAACTAAACTAAATACTTAAGTTGCAAACTGCAGTTGAACTTAGACATATATATATATATATATATATAGATGGTATATAGTATATCGTACATATGCTTGACTTTTCTATATGCTACTACAAACATACACACACACACACACACACCACATGCACAGCTTCAATTTTGAGTAATTCTTAAATAAAAGCAAAAAACTTTTTCTGCTTTGATTTCAATTTGATAATTTTCCTTATCAAATTTACAGCTATTGACTGAAAGCTTTCAACTAATTTACGACTCTCAATTGAGTTGTTTGAAAGCACATGAAAGCTTTGCAGCGACTTTCATTGAACTTTGAACTTAAGTCCTGCTCTGGGAGCTTTTCTGCAAATTTGTTAGGTTCAATTTCCGTATTGGAATAATTGTTGATAATTCTATTTCTTCTATATCATTAATAGACTTTGGGCAGCTTTTCTTCACTTCATTGAAAGCCTTGAGTCTTGTGTGTGTGTGTGTGTGCGTGTGTTGTCTTAGAGCTTTTGTTGTGTGCCCAAATGCGATATGCTTAGACATTTGATATGCGCTCGTTGATGTTTTGGTCATTGCCGCAGCCGCTGTGGCTCGCTGATTGTTGCAGATGGGAGTGGAAGTGGGAGAGGGAGAGGGGATGGTGAGTGGGTGTGGCAGTTGGCATTGGTTTAGGCTTAGGCTTGGGCCTGGGGCCTGGCGGCCACGTGTAGGGCCACACTCAGGTATGCTGCAGCATGTACATATATTGTCAGTTGCTGCCGACGATTGGCAAGGTCAGTTCGTTGGTGTTGCTCCGGGGGCGCTTCTCGCTGGTCTCCAGGGGATTGTCGCTCTCGTCGCCGTTGCTGCTGCTGAAGCTGCTGGCGGGGAGGCGGCGCTTCAGGCTCAGCCCGTTGGTGAGCGTCTCGTCCTCGGACATGGAGCTGGCGCGCTGCGGCGTGTTGCCCGCGCTGTCGTTGTCCAGCGAGGCGATCGCCGAGGCAGCGGCACTGTTGGCCGCACTGAAGCCATCCTCCGAGGCGCTGTCCTGATTGGCCGCCGGCAGCTCGCCGGCGACCAGCTGCAGCATGCCCGAGGGCGTCGTATAGCCGCTCAGCTTATTCGGATCCTTCTCGAACAGGTTCTGGGCGAGCAGCTTGAGCGATATCAGCGAGTTCTCGCAGTCGCTCGTATCGATCTCCGTCAGGCTTATGCCCGCCCGCTCGATCTCCGCGTACGTGCCGAAGGGCAGCTTCTGCAGGCACTCCAGCTTCTGGACGTGGGTCTTGGAGCGCAGATGCTTGGCCAGATGGCCGTGGATGCGAAAGGCGATCTTGCAGTCGGTGCACTCGAAGGGCCGCGGATTGGACGTGGTCGGCACCCCGAAGGTCGAGGTCATCATCACCTTGTTCCTGTGCGCCTCGGAGCGCTCGTGCTTCTGCAGGTGGCCCTGCGTGCGAAACGAGATGCTGCACGGCTCGCACTTGAACTTGCGCTCCATGTAGTGGATGTTCATGTGGAGCGTCAGCTGGTGCTGCCGCTGAAACGTCTTGCTGCACACCAGGCACGTGGGCCGCGCATCGCCGGCGATGGGCGGCGGCGGCGGCGCTGGCACCACGCGTCCGCCAAAGCTGCTGCTGCTGCTGCTCGTGGTAGTGGTAGTTGTTGCTGTTGCTGTGGCAGTGGCAGTTGTTGCTGTGACAGCAACTGTTGCTGCCGTGGCTGCCTCCTCCGTTGCCAGCACCTTGACTATGGCCGTTGCTGTCGCAGTTGCGGCGCTGACCACGGGCTTGCCACTGCCACTGCTGTTGCTGAGGACCCCCTTGAAGTCGATGGCGTCCGGCTGCTGCACGGCAGCTGGCAAATTGGCATTGTGCGCGGCCAGAACTGCAGCTGGCGCTGGCGCTGGTGGCTGGGCAGCTGCTGTCACCTGCAGCGGCTGCGGCTTCTCCTTCTCCTTCTCCTCCTCGTGCTCCGTGGGCTCCGGCTCGTGCACCTCTATGCTGGGCAGCTCGTGGTAAATCACGCCCACCTTTGGCTTGCAGCTGCTCACAATGGGCACGCTGGAGGTGCCGCCGCCGCCGCTGCTGCTGCTGACGGTGGTCATCAAGTAGCTGCTGCTGCTGCTGCTGCTGTACAAGCTCTGCTTGCGCTTGGCATTGTGCAGCGCCTGCTCCTTGATGTACATCTGCAGCAGGAGGTCTTCGCCCTCGCTCTCGCGCTTCGCCTGCTCCTCCATCTCCGCCGAGATGCGCACCTTGTCCGAGACCGAGATGAGCGTCTTCATGAAGCCGCACTCGTTGTTGCCCGCCCCGAAGATGACGTCGCGCATCTGCTGTGCCTGCGACTTGGGCAGCTCCATGACGGCAGCAGCAGCTGCCATTGGCCTGGGCTTGGTCAGGTCCATTGGGGCGCTGCTCTCGTCTGTGGACTGCGGCCGCTTCGGCTTCGACTCCTCCGGATTGGAGTAATACTGCTCCTGCTTCTGGTAGTCAAAGGGCGGCTTGGGCGAGGTGAAGGAGCACACCTGCCGCTTCGGCTGCGCCGCAACGCCGCCAGCCGAGCCAATGCTGTTCGCTGGGCTGGCGGCGGACATGCCTGCGGCCTCCAGCTGGGCGGGATAAGGCGAGACGCTCTGCGGTATGGGCGGCGTCATGGACAGCGAGAGCAAACCGCGCGCTGCCTCGTGCTCCTTGAGGCGCGACTTGGACTCATCCGTGTCTGCAGAGCGGCAAAAAGGCAAAAGATTAATCTCAATCGATAAAGAGCGCAGATCCTCAGATGAATCCCTGGCCCGGGGCTGCCACTTACCGCTGCTCTCGGACTCGTTGTCGCTGTAGTCATCGGAGTCCGCCGAGTCGCCGGCCATGGACGAGGTGCGTCCGCCAGCCGAGGTCGAGGACTGCTGATCGAACTCCACGTCGACGTCCAGGAACTCGCCGTCGGCTGGCATGGGGCCGGGGTTGATGCCCAGCTCGATGCACTTCTTGAAATGCGTCTTCGACTGCATGTGCTTGGTCAGGTTGCCCTTCGTCTTGAAGCTGCGAAGCGAGAGATGTGGGTCAAATTGAGGGGCCTAATGCAGTGGAGTGGAGTGGAGTGGAGTGGAGGTGTCGGTCTATGCCTCTGACTCACCTGAAGCTGCAGTGGCTGCAGGTAAAGGGGCGCACGTCCGTGTGCGTCCTGATGTGCTTCTTGAGCATCGAGGGCTTCTTGCAGCGTATGCCGCACTCGGAGCAGACGTAGCGGCCACGGCCACGGCCGCGTATGTAGGTGTAGTCCTCGTTGGACTCGTAGCCGCCCACCAGCAGCTGGCCCGGCTCCAGGCCCGGCTTCTTGGCCGCCTCCTCGTGGGCCTTGGCCGCCACATTGGCCTCGCTGAGGGCGCCAATCGATGGCGCCTGCTTCGCCTGGTGCTGGTAGAACTTGTTCTGGCTGTTGCTGAGCGTCGAGCAGCTGCTGATCGTCTGCTGGGAGCTGACCAGGGCATAGTCGTGCGCCTTGCCGCCGGCCTGGACGTAGCTGCAGCCGGCGCCGTGCATCTTCTGGCGCGAGTCGTACAGCGACATCACCTGCTTCGGCTTGAGGCCGAGCGCGTGCGGCTGGTTCTCCTCGCACACCTGCCACACGCTGTACATCGACAGCTTGTGCATGCCGGCCACGTACGACGGCTGCGGGCAGTTGACGGTGCAGTAGAACATCTTCGTGCTGCACTTGAGCCCCAGGTAGGTGTAGGCGTGCCCGTTCAGGTAGAGCTGCACGCACGACTTGGACGGCCGCGGCGTCTCGGGCGAGATCAGCGGCAGCGTGTTGGCCGTCGGCGTGATGCCGTGATGCCGCTTCGGCGTGAACGTGCCCGGCTTGAGGGGCAGGCTGGTGGGGCGCAGGAATTTCGTTTTACCAGCAGCAGCAGCAGCAGCAGTTGTTGCGGGGACAGTCGCTGTTGCTGTTGTTGCTGTTGTTGTTGCTTCTGTTGCTTCGGGTGTCTCCACATGCAGCTGATCGAATACGAAGTGTCGCACCTCCTGCGGCTGTGCCATTGGCTCCTTCACGTTGTCCGCCATGCGCCAGAAATTGAACTTTTGCGTTGCTGCAGCATCGGCAACAGTTGCTGGCGGCTTGCTGCCGCTGCCGCTGCTGCTGCTGCTGCTCTGCCACTGGAGCGCGTTGCGCTGCGCCGGCGTCGGCGGCTGCCGACTGAACTCGCTGGGCACATTCTGGACGCCGCCGAAGGGCGACAGCGCCTTCTTGAACGGCGGCGCGTCCAGTGCGGGCGGCCGCGGCAGCAGCAGCTGCTGTGGCGGCGGCGGCGCCGGCAGCATCGTGAGGCTGCTCGGACCGGGTATGCCCGGCACATAGGGAATACCCTTGCCGCTGGCGTCGCTCATGGCGGGCAGCGTCAGCGGATTGAAGGCGGTTATCGAGTTGATCGGCGGAAACTGGAAATGCTGCGAGTTGCCGCCGTTGCCACTGCCACTCGCACTCGAACTCGCACTCCCATTGCCATTGCCATTGCCATTGTTGAGCACAAATGCTGGCTTCGGCTTGGGCTCGGCCAGGCGTGGCGACATCTCCTGGAAGCTGCCGCCGGAGAGCAGCGGCGTTCGTATCATCTTGGGGCTCTTGTCCAGCTCGGGGCACTCGGAGATGGGTATCATGGAGCCGCCCGAGGAGGTGAAGCGTCTCAGACGCTCCTCCTTGCCGCCGCCAAAGCCGTGCAGCTCCTGATTGCTGCTGAACAGCAGCTGCTGCACGCCTGCTGCGGCCGTCGCTGCCGTCGCTGCCGTCGCTGGCAGCGCAAAGGCGCTCTCGTTGCTCAGCTTGGGCCGCTTCGCCGAGCTCTCGACGATGATGTTCTCGAGCCGATCCTCGTGCATCTTGGTGATCACGACCTGGGCGTCGGCGGCCTTGCGCGGCGCCGCGTAGTCAACGAGCGGCGTCTTGCCCAGCAGCGGCCCCGGCGACGGCAGCGGCGCGTCCACAAAGCGCAGCGCCACGTTGCCGGCATCGATGCTGACAGCAACTGTTGCCGGCAGCGCATTGCTGCTGACAACTGTTGCTGTTGTCGCTGGGTAATTGCTGCTGCTGCTGCTGCTGGCTGTTGCTGCCGTCGTGCTGGTGCGCGCCGGCGACTGGGCCGCACTGAGCCGACTGAGCACCAAGCTGCTGGGCTTCGTCTTGAGCTGGGACCAGGCCAGCTTGGCCAGCGAGAGGGGATTCTTCGAGTTGGCCATGTGCGACTTGAGCTCCGGCAGGCTGAACGATATCGAGTTCGAGCGAAAGTACTTGCTGCTGGGCGAGGAGGCGGGGCTGATGGGCGCGCTGCTGCTCGCGTCCTGGCAGTAGGTGCTGTTGTGCTGCTTCAGCTCGTCGGCGCTCCGGAACTCATTGGCGCAGATCGGGCACGAGTAGACCGCGTCGTCGCCCTCGCCAATGGGCACGGCCAGGCCGCGGGCGTTCAGCAAAAGATTCTTAATGATCGAGTTGTTGGCAGATGATGTTGCTATGGTCGTTGCCGTTGCCGTTGCCGTTCCCGTTGGCGGCTTACCAGCAGCAGTTGTTGGCGTGGCGGCTGCTGGCTTGGCTGGCTTCATCTTGGCGGACAGATTCAGCGGCTGCTGCGCGCCCGTCGCCTGCTGCTGCTGCTGCTGCTGCGGCTCGAGCTTGCTCAAAGGCAGCGTCGGATCCTGGCGATATTGCAGCGCGCTCGCTGGCGGCGGCAGCTTGACGACTGCTGCTGCGGGCGCCTTGAGGCTGGGGTAAGCATTGCTGCTGCTGCTGCTGCTGCTGCTGCGCTTGAGCAAGCCATTCACTGGCTCAATGGGTCTATATTGCTGCTGTGCATGTTGCAGTTGCTGCTGCAGTTGCACCAGCTGCTGCTGTTGTTGTTGTTGTTGCTTTTGTACTATGCTCTGAGCTAGATTCACCTTGGCATCGCCCAGCTGCTGGCTGCTGCTGTTGCTGTTGTTGTTGCTGCTGCTGTTGTTGCTGCTGCTGTTGTTGCTGTTGGCATTGTTGAAGCTGCGCGAACGATTCAATTGCTTCGGGTATTTCTTCTGCAGCAATATTTCCTTGTTCTCCACGATAGCCTCGTTCTGTGAGATCAATTTCGAAATGTGCTCCTGAACCTTTTCCACATTCTAAGAGGGAGAGAGAGGGAGAGAGAGAGGGAGAGAGCGAGGGTAGCTCAATAAGTTGTGAATTATTTGAATATTTCGCTATACGCACCACTTGCATGCCGCTGGCAAAGCTGCTGAGATTGCCTGCAGGCGTGGGCGTGGCAGCTGTTGCTGCTGTGGCAGTTGCTGTTGCTGTTGCTGCTGCTGCTGTTGGCTGTTGACTATTAGAGCGAGGCAGTTGCTGCTGAGAGTGAGAGGGGAGATATATGAGTTAAGAGTTCAGAGAGTCACAGAGTGTCCATAGACTACCTGCTGCTGTGGCTGTGGCAGCAACTGTTGCTGTTGTTGCTGTGGCAACAACTGCTGCTGCTGCTGCTGCTGCTGTGTTGGCGCCTTCAGCAATGGCAAGTGTTGCTGCTGTTGCAAGTGTTGTTGCTGCTGCTGCTGCTGCTGCAGCTGATAGTGTTGCTGGTAGTGCAGCTGCTGCATCGCGTGCTGATGCATTGCTGCTGTCGGGTTGTAATATGGCGTCTGGCCCAGGTAGTAGACGGTGGCGGGCATTGGCGGCGGGGGCAGCGCCACGGCGTTGCTCGCAGCGGCAGCTGCTGCCAGCAGCAGCGAGTGCTGTTGCAGTTGCTGCTGCTGCAGGTGTTGCTGCTGCTGCTGATGTTGCTGCTGCTGCTGATGCTGCTGATGCTGCTGATGTTGCTGCTGCTGCAGCTGCAGCTGATGCGAGTTGATGTGATTGTTCAGCTTGAGGTGCGTGCTGGGCGAGAGCGTGGGGTGCACGAGCAGCGGCTGCGGCAGCTTCTGCTGCTGTTGCTGCTGTGCCAGCAACTGTTGTTGCTGCTGCTGCTGTTGCTGCTGCTGCTGCTGTTGCTGCTGCTGCTGCTCCTTGCTGCTGCCTGGCGCATAGAGCGCCGCATTGTGAAACTTCGGCTTGTATGGCTTGTAGTCTATGGACTGGCGATGCTGGGCCGTCGCCGAGTGCAGATTCTCGACTGTTGCTGGCGGCAATGTGCCGGCTGCGGGCGAGCCCAGCGGCAACTGTTGCATGTGCTGCGGCAGCGGCGGCTGCTGCAGGTAGGCGCTCTTCGCCGCCGACAGCGTGGACGGCGACGGCGTCGGCGAGGCCATCGACTGCTCATCATACGGCGAGTCCGCGCGGCTCAGCTGCAAAGCGAAATCGTTCAATCAGTCAAAATATGCAAAAATTTCCGAGAATCCTAAGCTACTTCAAGTGCTCTATATGGGTATTACTACTCCGATAATACAGTGCTTAAGCACTCAGCTGCCTTGCTGTAACAGTTCTGTAACAGTGCTGTGTGCTCAGCTTCAATCATTCAATCTACTGAATTCTCTCACTCTTCTATCAATCAATCAACTCTTTGGGAGCTCTTCGACTACTTCAATCAGTTCTATCAATCATTCATCCCTAACAGACCCCATTCCCTAACATACTTCTGTTAATTTAAGGTTTTCAACTGTTTTACCAACTTCAATCAATCAATCAATCAGTCAATCTGCATTCTCCTAGAGCATAATTTTTAGCATATTCCATCAATCTCAATTTCTGATTGATGCCAATTCCTATAAAGTCGTCTAACCCCCTTAACAGTCCTAAAACATCTTAGCCTAACATGCTGTTAACAGAATCCTTAGCATATTCAATCGCTCTATCAATCAGTTCATCTTAATGTTAAAATAACATAGTACAATATGCTATATCATATATAATAATCCTAATATTATGTTAACAATGCTTGGCATCATGTTTAGCATTCTGTTAACATAACATTATGTTATGCCAGACATAAATTTAGCAGCGCAGTTCAGAATCATAATAATCTGCTATAAAAACTTCTCCAGATTAACAAGCTGTTAAGATACTTCCACTGTTGCTAACAGTTCTCTGCTAATGTTAACATTATGTTATGCCAAGCATACAGTTAACAGCGTGAGTCATAAACAACATTCTGCAGTGAATACTTTCATTCTCTCAACACCTATATAGCTTAACATACTGTTAACATACTTAACAGTTTACAGTTTCTATGACATTTTTCATCATTTTAACATAACGCTGTTATTCTAGACCTGCACTTAATATCCCCATTCATAATCATAATATTCTGCAATTAACACTTTCTATATGTGAACCCCTTTCTAGCTTAACATTCAGTTAACATACATAATGGTAACTCTTCAGTTGTCTTCTAATTTTAACATTATGTTATGCTGGAAATACATTTAACATTCCAGTTAATAATTATAACATTCAGCTATTAACTTTCTTTAACATGCTGTTAACATACCTAACAGTAACGCCTCAATTCTCTCCTAATGTTAACATTTAACAGTCAATTAACATCCCAATTCATAATCATAAATTACTGCTATAAGCACTCACTCCACCTCTGTTAACATTCCTATGCTGGAAATACATTCCAGTTAACAATCTTTCTTTAACATGCTCTTAACATACTTAACAGTAACGCCTCACTTCTCTCTTAATGTTAACATTTAACAGTCAATTAACATCCCAGTTCATAATCATAAATTACTGCTATAAGCACTCACTCCACCTCTGTTAACATTCTTAGCCCTTGCCCTCTGTAACTTAACATAATGTTAATGGTGCTGTGTTGGGCTTACAATTTCGACGCTCAGCAGCTCGGAGCTGCTGTTGCTGAGATCTCCGTCGCCGTCCTGGTCGGAGAGGCCGTCGGCCTCGTTGGCGGGGACGTCGAGGCCGCGCATGCGCGCCGCGTGGGAGCGCGAGCGGCAATGCTTGTAGAAGTTGCTCTTGGTCTTGAAGGCGATGCCGCAGGTCTCGCAGGGGTACGGCCGCTCGTTGGTGTGGGCGCGTATGTGCTTCTGCAGCACCGAGGGCTTGGCACAGATCAGATTGCAGTAGGAGCAGATGTAGCGGCTAGTTGCTGGCGTGACAGTGGCTGTTGCTGGCGGGACTGTTGCAGCTGTTGCTGTTGCTGTCGCTGTTGTTGTCGTTGGCTGCGTTTGCTGCTGATGCTGTGCGAATGTTGCCGGCGACAATGCTGCATAGTTGCTGCTGTTGCTGCTGCTAATGTTGCTGCTGTTGCTGAGCGGCGTGCGCGTGCGTGGCACACCAGCAACAGCAGCCGCAACAGCAACACTCCTGCCATTCAAGCCCTCCGCCTCGTGGCTGCCGTTGAGCAGCGGCCCTGCTGCCGGCGGCGACACTGAGCTGCTCGACGACAGCGACAGCGACAGCGACAGTGACGCGCTGCGCTGCGCCGCCTCGCCTGCAGCTTCCTCCGGCTCCGGCTCCGGCTCCGGCTCAGTGGTGCTGGCCAAACGCTTGAACTTTTTGTGCAAATAGCGCAGGTTCGAGTTGGCGCTGCTCTTCCAGTCGACAATTGTTGTTGCTGCAGCGACAAGGTCGTTGTTGTTGTTGTTAACAATAGTGTTGCTGCTGCTGTTAGCGTTGTTGCTGCTGCTGTTGTTGCTGTTGCTGTTGCTGCTGCTGCTGTTGCTGCTCTGCTGTAGCGTCATTTTGCTATCACTTACGTTCGCTTTATCTCTAGCCTTAAACTCATAATTATTTTCACTAATACTATTATCACTGTTGTTGTTGTTGTTTGTGTTGCTGTTGCTGCTGCTGTTGCTGTTGCTGTCAGCAATTTTAGCTGGCAAATCGCTCAAGTTATCTCGCTTGGTCTTGCTGTCAATTGCCGCTGCTTCAGCTGCTTCAGTTGCTGTTGTTGCCTTGACTTTGTTTGTTTTCGTTGTTGTTGCTGCTGTTGTTGTTGTTGTTGCAGCAGTTGTGTTGTTGCTGCGATATGTTTGCTTCTTAGTTGTTGCCGTTGTCGTTGCCGTTGCTGCTGTTGCTGTTGTTGCCTGTGCTGCTGCTGCTGCCGCTGCTGCTGCTGCTGTTGCGCGTCGCGTGTTGCTCACTTTGTTGCTGTTGTTGTTGCTGCTGCTGGAGTTGTTGTTGTTGGATTTGTATTGTTTGTTTGCTGCTTTGTAGTGTTGCTTCGCTGTTGCTGCTGTTGCTGTTGCAGCACTTTCCATAGTCTCATCAAATTTGCTCGCCTGCGATGTGTTTGCTGCTGTTGGCTCATCTGTAATGATTGAAGCAGCGATTAGTTTGATTGATTGATTGATGAGAGGAAACCCAAGTCAAGGCTGCTAAAGAGTTGCAATATTTTAATCAATTTTATAAATCGTAATACTTGACATTTTTTGATTGATTGATTGATTGAGGCATTGATTGACGGCCAACGTACTGTCTGTGCCTCAGGTATTACAGAGCTAAAGCTTGCTAGATTAGCCTTAGTGTATGAAAAGCGGCTAAATTGTGTTAAGATATTAATTGATTGACAGAGATGCATTCACAATGATTGATTGATTGAAGAACTGCACAAACCGTAAGCCATGTGAGCGATTATTGTAGAAATTTGTACACTTAAATATGGATATCTCTTAGACTTGTGATTGATAGACTCATACAATTGATTGATTGATTGAAGAGCTGCCAAAATCTCAAGTCAAGGATGCAGCGGGTCTATTTTATATTTTATATAAGAGCTCAATCCATTTCCATCAATACTACATTTGTGTTTTATGATTGATTGATTGACCAATCGGTTGATTGAAGCAGCTCAAATAACTGTATGAATATTGAAGTCCAAAAATGATTTATTCGTATTCATATATTTTATTGACAGATTGAAGAAGAAGCACACGAATCTAGATTATTTTTGATTGACTGATTGACAACGAATCAATATATTCAAAGCAATCAAAGCAAAGTGGATTCAAAATGTCTCTAGTTCGCGTTCGCCCCAGGTAGAGCTATTCCTATCACCTGCTGCTGTCATCTGAATATTTAATGGGCCTCGTCGAGGGCTATTTGGCTGGGCCTCAATTAAAAATTGAAATATGCCTGCATATGGAATGTTTTCGCCATGTTTCGAAATTGCCTTGAAGGGCGAGAAGAAGGTGGAAAGGTGGGAGCAGGTTGTGGGCGCCGGCCTATCATTAGAACTAACAGCGCTGAGTATCGCTGCATCTTATCAGCGGCAGAGCATTAGATGATAAAGCGGCCGGGCCAAAGTTTTCAGTTGTCAAAAATGCAAAATTAAAAATATACAAAAAAAAATTGTGAGCATAAACAAATGTTAAATAAAAATTAAATATTTAACTTTATTTAACTTTCTATTCGCATTTAAAGTTGCTTAAAGTTCACCTGTTGCCGCAGCAGAAAACGAAATCAAAATCAAAGCAGCAACAAGTGCGGGAGTGCGGGAGTGCGAGAGAGAGAGAGAGATAGGGAGAGATAGAGCACGTAGTGAAGTGCGCTGATTGTTGTTGTCGGCTGTCTTATCAGCTCTATAAATACCCTAAACATACAGGCACGCACATACACACACACACACACACGCATGCATGCATGTAAAGCAAGAGAGAGCAAAGGCAAAGAGAGCGGCAGAGAGCGCTTAACAGTTAGATTTCACTCGTAATGCCTACACACACACACACATGTATATTAAATTCCCTTTAGGTATGTTTTTTTTTTTCATTGCTTTATCAACAAGCTATAAATATAAAAATAAATAATTCAGCAAAAAAAAAAATGTGTCCAAAAATTCCATTGATAACGTTTCGTTTTGTCGTTGTTATCAGTTGAGCATTTGTGAAACTCTTTTCAATTTATTTATTTTTCATTTTTTGATTAGTTCAGCTGCAAGCCGCATTACTCACACAATCAGACAAATTGTCTGATAAACGGTATATCCTCGCCCTCGCCCTCGCCCCTGCCCCTGCCTTTGTGTACACACATATACATACATATATTTTCGTAGACCCATCGACGACGCCTTTGACGTCAGTCGCGGCTGTCGTTGGCAATTAAACGGTATTACGGAAGAGATTAGTGGGCAACGTTAAGAAAATACTCGCATAGCTCACGCTGTGACGCCGATTAGTTATCGTATTAAATAGTAATTACATAACCTCACAACTGCATATGCCCCTCTGTGAATCTGTGTGGGTGTGTATCGATTGGGTGGGGTGCCATAAAGGAATTTCCCTTGAACAGAATTTCTGCAGTGCATAAATGATATTGATTACACGTATCCAATAGGAATTTCCCACAAGGGAAATTTGAGCATGGCAAATAAGTGCGAAGTGCCCACACACATCGATAAGATCATGATCAAGGATTTCCCATTAAGGGAATTCGTTACTCACTAATAATTTCCATATGAACACACACATACGAACTTCTTTGGGAAGAGAAGGGAATTTAAAATCACATACGTACACACTTGCGTGATCACATTACAGTTATGTAATATTCATAATTATTGATTAATGGCTTAACTAAATTGTTTTACATAGAGCCATTCGCTTAATAATAGGGCTTTCCTTTTGTTCAAACACAGCGATAAGCGTTATCATCAACAACACGACAAAAAGAAGACACAAGTTTTTCTATACATACATATTTACTTAAAAAGAAAAGAGAGAGAGCGAGAGCGAGAATGAAAAAATAGAAACAAATATTTAAATGACTTTATTATCACGACTTTGACTTTGTTTAACGATTCCGTTGTTAGCTTTTATTATTAGGCATTTAGCTCTAAAGCTAAGGTTGCTCAAATAAATACATGCATATGTACATACATACATTGTATATGCATACAGATATGCACATCTGTGTGTGTATATAGTATATGCGCATTTGCATTTGCATTTACATTTGCTCAGCGTGCAAAGTGCAATTCGCAAGTAAATAGCGGTTTATCAAGTGCCTGGTTACACTCTTAATGATAGCCGCCGAGCGACGTCACATGAGCGCTGTTTTATGCAAACACACTCAGTGATTGACGACCTCTCACTCACGCGTGCCCCACTCACACACACACACGCACAGTCAGTCAGTCAGTCATACACACCCACATTCATACACGTAAATGAATGCAATAAGCGAAAAGGAACGCGCAATATGCGGCGCCTCAGTCATTCTGGCTGTAAGTCGGACAGTCAATAACAATTTAGTGGTACGTCATTTGCGACTGCAAACAAAAGTGTAAAAAAATACGAGAAATAAAATCCAAGCGTGGCCACTTAACAATTGTTAATAATTTATTAGCAGCCCACACACATGTGTGTACTCGCAGCAAAAGTATACAACACGTAAAGTTCGCGGAAATGATACAGAATTCCAATGAAGACGAAACGCTTGATAAAAAAAATAAAACGGCAAAGAAAAGGAAATGACAACTAACAACAACAGCTCAAATAAAACGATGAGCACACAAATACAATCACATAGACACACGTACGCGCACACACGCACGCACACTTGCACATATAATTTGCATTGGATATGAATAGTGCAATACGCAATAGCCCGTACCTGTGACTCAGTGAGTGAGTCGCGCGCGTTCTTTATATTTTACGCGCTCTCATTAGCAATATCGATAGTCGGGGCTATCGATAGGTTTCATCAAATTTTTAGTTGAGTGTCAAAGACTTGAGAATCAAGACCGAAATTATGACAACAAGCGAATTGCGTGCATTGAGTTAAGGCGCTCGCGACAACGAAACAGCGACCAGCGAGCATGAAACAGTTAAAGACAACTAGACGAGGCAAGCTGAAAAATTCATTCAAAGACCAGTGCCCAAGCAACAGCAGCGGCAGTAGCAGCAGCAGCTACAAAGGCAGCAACAACAAAAACCAGACAAATCACTGTGTGTCCGCGAGAGTGTGCAAAAGAAAACGAAGAAGCGTCGCGTCGCGACGCGACTCAACACAACGCAAAGCGTCGCGTCGCGATGCGACGTGACGCGACTAACTGGCAAAAGAGTAGCGCGAAAACAAAAGCACAAACCTACATACGCACACACATACAGCGAGCCGTACACACATTCGCATTCACTCACTTGAAAGCCCAAAGACAGGCAGCGACAGCAACAGCGACAGCAATAGCGGCAGAGTGTAGAAATGAGTAAAAACCGTACAATAATCAAAAAATTGAGCACGCCAGGAAAAGGCACACAGGCAAAAGCAGAATGCCCAATGGGCGAGAGAGGAAGAGCGAGAGGTAGCGATAGCGAAACGTCAACGTCGCCGCATACCGCAATATTCGCCAATTCACCATCCCGCACAGTGTTGCAATTGTCAATCAAAAGTAAGCACAGGGTCGCCTGCTGCTGCCGCTGAGAAATGATCAAATCAAGCAAAAACGTACATATGTAGCTCCCCAACAACACCAACAACAACAACAGGTGACGCGAAGTGGGGGAACACAATACGACGGCTGTCGCCAGCCTGTACCCGCGCTATTGTTGATTACGTACACACAAACCCATACATACATCCGAGCATGCATAAACACGCGCACCCATACATTCACAGGCCCCCAGCAATAAATGTGTATATATGCGAATTTTTGCTGACTAAGGAAGGTCTGGGGAGCACCAGCACCAGCAGCAACAGCAACAGCAACGGCAACGATAACAACAAAACCATTTAAAACGTAGAAGCACAGCACAAAACGTAGCAGTGAAAAAAGTGATAATAAAATAATAATTGCTACACACACACGTACGCATGTATACATACATACGTAAATATGTGCGCAGCGATCGACTGAGAGCGAGAGCACCAATGGTTAGAGTTGCCGCAGCTGTCTACACACACGAAGACAGAGGCTCTCCTCTTCGTACGCCCAGTCAGCCAGACAGCTATTACAGACGAGTGAAGCACGAGCAGCCATGTGGCGACGAATATAAATATATATGTATTTATGTGAGTATTTAGCCTGTTTTCAATACTAGCCCCCACCTATACCAATATACATATGTCTATACAATAAGCATGTACACACATGCAACATGACTAATCCAAACAACTTGACAACACTGTCGCCGCCGCCGCCGACACCGCCGTCGCAGTCGTTGGCGTCGCTGACGCTGACTCTGCCTGCGTTTTGCTTTTGTGTATTATTTGAGTCAATTCACAAGAAACGAGGAAACCCGCCATCGTCGACGACGACGACGACGACGTGTTATTGTTGTTATTGCTTGAATTTTGTTTATATTTCTGTGTGTGTGCGTATGTGTGGGCATATGTGCGCTTTGCTTTACGGCTGTATGTGTGCCTGTGTAGTAGCTCTGTGTGTCAGTCAGAGCGAGCATGAATCAAGCTGAAAAATTTTAATAATTTTGCTCGTTCTGTTGTTTTGGTTCGACTGCAAACGAGTTTAGCTTGTTGCGCGCGTGCATGTGTGCGTGTGAGTGTGTGTGTGCGTGAGTGAGTTCACTGGTTCGGCTTGGGTCTGGTCTGTGCTTTGGGCAGTGCTACTTGTTTTTTTTTTTCTTCTTTTCAGCGACACACGATAATATGACGACACTAATACAAATGCAATTGGCCACTTGGACCTTTCTAGAGCGCTTGATAAGCACTTTAATTTTGCTCACTCGTTGCTGCTGCTGCTGCTGCCGCTACTCTGCTCTCTGTCTCTCTCTCCCTCTCACACTCTTTCGCTGTGCTCCATGACGTACTCGTGGTTATTGTTGTTGTTGTTGTTGTTGTGGCCTCTCGGTAACACTTGAGCGTTTGTCGGAAATCAAATTAATGCGATTAAGCTGCGCTAACGATCGTCGATCTTCTTCTTGCTCTTCTTACTTCTTTTCGCGAAGGGAATTACATGAGCCAGTGTGTGTGAAAGAGAAAGAGTTGTTACTTAGCCTTTTTTGGCGCGATTTCTTAAAGCTTTTCTGCACTCTTTTAGCCATTTTTCTGCCAGCACTAAAATCATTTTTCGCATTTGTTTACCTTGCCTGGGGCTTTCCAATAGAATAAACAAATCTTTATATAAATATACAGTAATAAAAATTCACACTAATTTACTGATAAATTTATAAGAAAACCGCAAAGGGGTATAAATTACTATGAGCTGGCTAAATTTGTGCCTTCTTTTTTTTATAGCTAACTGATAAGTAAATTCTATAAAAGTTTTTTATTTGTTTTCATTTATGGTTTGAAGAGGTTTTTCCTAACATCTAAAGTGGGCGTGTTTTGGTTTATCTTCAGGCAGATAATAATCATGGAGAATCGATCAACGTGAGCTCTTAACGGCCGGAAATCTTTGAGTGAATGTGAAATTCAACTGTTAGTTTATCACTCGACAAATTAGATAAGTAAAAGTGTTTTAATTATCAGCTATTCTTTGAATTCATGTGAGTAATTGGGCGAATTTCAGCATTTAAGAAAATGTAGAAATTTTGAATTTTCTAGCGCGGAAATTCCCAACGAAAATTGACGTCAACGAGAAATATTTGAAAAGACTTTTGTTTTTGGCCAGTGCCAAGGCCTCAATTTAGACCAAAATATAATGTATATAGAGTCTAATATATGGGCTCTATATACTGTAATTCTTGTGTATATCGAGAACATTTTGAATGAAAGCGGAAATAGGGCCAGAAATAAGCGAATCGGGCTATAAAAAAAATATTTTAGCTTTATTTCAGCAAATTGTGTGTATAATTGAAACAAGATTTTCACAGACAGAGAGAGAGAGAGAGAGAGTGATAGAGAGATAGAGAGAGCTGAGTTCAAAATAAACAAAATAAATAGCGAATTGCTAAAAATAGTTTACGAAATACTGCCAAAAAAAAGGCTAGAGAAAAGTTGAATAATTTGCCAACATTTTGTTTACATTTAAAGCAAAACACGAAAATGAAATTATTTAAATCGATATAGAGCACAAATATGTAGAATATATATCTCTAGTATATATATATATATATATATATATATATATATATATATATATATATATATATATATATATTTATCTGTTGATCTTTCGATGCTTTTTGCTTTTGCTTTTCAAATTTCTACGACTTTCAAGTGTTTTTTGTTTTCTCTATTTATTTATTTTAGTATTTTTATTTTAGTATTATAAATTTAGTATCTTTTTTGTTGCAATTTCTATTGTTTTTGTCTGTTCTTTTTAGACTGCGGCTAATTATAATCGCTGTCTATTGGCCATTTCAGTTAGCACGTTTCAATTTGGCTTTTTTATGACTGCTTCGGCTATCTACAGTGCGCACACCTGATAACGGACGAGTGTCTGAGCTGGAATTAGTTCAAGCTGTTGCTAGAGCGTGTGCTCCATTTCGGTACAGTGAGCACTCTGTAAAGAGGAACATTTGAATATTGTGGCATTTATGACTGGAAATCGAATATGTACAGTGAGCTCTTCATAAACGAACCAGGCTGAATTATTGTGCAATTTGTGCCTTGTCTGCCTTTTACTCTGTGTACAGTAATCACTCGCATGACGAACAAAACTTATAAACATTCCCACAGCAGTAGCTCCATAATTCTTTTCTTTACTCTCCATCAATGCCGCAGCTCTGCTTCTTCCTATTTTATACAGCAAATACTAGCTTCGTGAATAATTGCCTTAAATTTGCTACTCGCTGAATTGGCTCGCTTTAACTCTTCTCTCCCTCTCTCTCTCTCTCCCTCCACATACATACATATACATAAATCGAAATCAATTAAATATGTCTCAACTCGTGCATTCAGGCGTTAAAAATCTTCAGGCATATAAAAATATAATAATAATAATTCGAAATTCTTCTGCTAAAATATATTTATATTTATTTTCATTTTTTTTTACTACTTTTTGGCATTTGAAGGACGGAAATGCTTTCTGTATGTGCGCGCGCGTGTGTGTGTGTATATGTGTGTGTGTGTGTGTGTGTTTAGAGGTGTGCATTTGTGTTTGTGTGTGAATTTTTGCATGTCAGCAAAAAAAGTTTAAAACAAATAAAAGCCAAAAAAAGAAGATGAAAAATATTCAATTTGTGACAAAGCTGAAATACGCTTTCTATAACAGAACAATTTAGGCAGGGGTATTCCCTAGAATTTCTATTAGCTCCGAGACAAAATCTCATTAATTTGATTTATGGCAAGTTTAACTAGCGATATTCCCGCTTTTATTTGTGTGCTTTAGCTCATGAGTCTTTGTAATTAAGGGAATTCCCTTGATTGAACATTTTTTATGATCTTTTTCTATGTGAAAAAAGTTATTCCATGGCGCATATTTAGATAAGGGTATTCCCTTGAATCGTATTTTAGCTTGAAATTTCCCTTTTTATTTATTTATATACTTGATAAATGTAAAATAAATTTATACAAATCAAATGATTTTTAACAGAAGTATTCCTTGGGCATGAAATTCAATTTGAATTTGATTTCAATTTTAGCCAAGTTAATTTATTTCTCATTTAAACAAGCCCGCTGTCCTAGTCGCGCTCGATCTGCTTAGTTAGGGTATATTTTATAATATTTGTTAAATTAAAAACGCTTACGTAGCGTGCACGAAATGCTTGCCAAACTGGTATTTATTTAATTTTTTTTTTTTTTTTTTTTTTGGCAGCGACTAAAGCGTAAAGCAAACAGAAATCTATAGTTAATGGCAATATAAATGTGAGATATCTACATATGTATGCGTGTGTGTGTGTGTTGATGAGCACGCTTGAATAAACAGTTAATAACGATATGCTATAACGACAAAAAAGAATAGAAAAAAAAAAAATTATCAACGTCTGTCTGCTGATGGAATTCTGCGCCCACGCAGCAAACCCATACATGCATATACACTTACACACATACATGTATGTATGTATGTATGTGTGTAGCTGTTACTGTTGCCATTTATCATATGCTATGCGCGCATCTCGTATCTGTTGTCAAGGTCAGGGGTTGCCTAAGCCCAAGCCCATAAAAACATGTGTCGTAATATGCGTAGCAGGGCATTCCTCACACACACACACACACACACTTATACTCGTGCACGATGGGACATAACTGTTGCACACACTTAATTGTTCCCACAACGGGCATTCCTCATGCTCTCACACGCTCTGCCTCTCTCGCTCGCTCTTCAACTGTGTCTTTCTTTTGTTTTGCTTTTAAGTGGATTTTCACCTTCTGCTTTGTTCTATGCCGTTTTGCCTGCTGCCCTTTTTAGCTGTGTCAATGACGTTGCAAGCCTTTGTCTCGCTCGCTCGCGCACGCTGAGGCTCTCGTCCTCGTCGTCTGTGCTGTTGACGGCAGGTATCCTGGCGCCGGCTTAATTTACGTTTAGTACATCGGGTCACATGCAGGTAGAGACCGAGTGAGTGAGCGAGCGAGCGAGCAAGCGCGCGAGCCTAAGAGTGTGTGAGAGCGCAACGTATTTAGTTCAAGTCCAATGTGTTCCTTATTGCTGCAATGTGAAATTGAGCGCACAGCATGACATATGCTTATTTCTCAGTCTGTCTCTGTCTCCCTCTCTCGTTCGATGATAGCCTGCTGCTACTCACCCAAGCACATTTGTTGTGGTTGTTGTTGTTGCTGCTTTGAACTTAGCAGCAAGATGAAGTAGAGAAAGAAGAAGCAGAAGAACAAGAGGAACAAGATGAGCAGACCTCAAAATCACGACGAATACAGCGGGGGTTGCCCTGCCGCTATTGCCTGCTGTTGTAGTTGTTGTTGTTTTTATTATTATCGTATATGTGTGTTGTTGTTGTTATTTTTGTGGCGCGCTACAAAACGTCGCCGTTGCCGTCGTCGTCGTTGCTTTGGCTTTGACTTTTGTTTATTTTGAATTTTGACAAAAATTTCTTGGAATTCCTGCACTCGCACTCAGCTATAATAATTTATCGCTGTTGCTTTTGATTTTCTAATTAAATAACGCTTACACACACTCATGATACACCCATTGAAAATGAGGCGACTTTTTGCACTTTGTATTTTGATTATTTCATTTATTACCATATTTTATACATAGATTTTCACTCCAAAACTACTCGAACTTTAACTCAATTGAGTGAATAAAACTCACTTTGCCATCGCTGCTGCTGCTGCTGCTGCTGCTGTGATCTAATTTGATTAATTCAAAACTTGTTGGGTACGCACTGGCACTGGGTCTGGGCACTTGCACTCGCATTCGAAGTCACACTCGTAGTTGTAGTCGCATATGCATTCGAACTCGTATTCTCGCCTACACACACGTTTTGCCCGTTGCTTTGTTGTTCTTTTTTGTAGTTTGCTTCTTATTATTTGCTATTTGTTTATGTTTCACTGTTCATGCTTGTGCCTATCGCGTTATTCGTTCTGTTTTTCTTCTTTTTTTTTTCGCTGCGCTGCGCTTCGTTCCGTTCCGTTCCGGGCAGGCCAACTTAACAGCACGACGTTCGATCTTCGAATGTTCGATCAACTGTTGCTACTGTTGTTGTTGCTGCTGCTGGTGCTGCTGCTGCTGCTGTCGCTGCCGCTGCTGACGCCTGTCGACGTCATTGTGTGTGCAGAGCGGCTGCGGTTAGACTTACCAAGCGCCCAAAACATACACTCAGTTCAATATAAGTACAAGTGTGTGTGTGTGTGTGTATGCTGCCGACCGAGACACGCACACATTTAAATAAACTGTATTAGCTAACATTGTTTATTTATGGCTCTCGCAATAGTGTTGAACCGGCCCTGTTTCATATATGTATTGGGTCGCCACCACGACGACGGCGACGGCGACGGCGACGACGACAGCAGCAAGAACAACGACGACCAAAGCTAGTCAGCAAGTGCCAAGGCGTCGTCGGCTGCTGCGCGTCGTGCTCGCCGTTGCATGTGCGTGTGTGTGTGTGTGAGTGAATATGCTCTGCTTGTTACCCAGGGAAGCCCCAAAACACCCCGCGCACACGTTTTTCTATTGTTGTTGTAGCATGAGCAAAGACGAATAAAAGAGCTCGCTGCTTGAGGCTTTTGCTTAAATGAGCGAGCGCCGTCGCCGCCGCCGTTCGCGTCGCTGTCGCCGCGTTCTTGGCTTATTAGATCAATTGACTTTGTTTTTGGTTGGTTTCATATCTTTGTTTTATATTTATTATTATTATTTTTTTTTTTTTTGGTGCGCCATTAGCTGTTGCGTTTGCAAAAGGGGACCGGGAGCTAGGGTAAACAAAATTTTAGCTGTACAGCTTTTTTTTTGTTTGTTAAATTATATCAGATTTTGGCGCTTGCAAATTTTCGCTGTTGATTGATATTTTATTGAGCGAGCGGGTGATTAGGATGTGATAAACAACATTCGAAGTACAGCAATGCGCTTATCGAGTAGGTTTTAATCTGACTGCAATTGTGAGTTGGCAACAGAAGTTCCCATTGTCTACCTCGAACTCGAACGGAAACGAATCGATAAGCGACCGTCTATCGGCCAATGCACACCCCCGCCCCCTCCCCCTCCCACGCACACAGAAAAATAGTTCTAATGTGCATATACACATGTAAGCATACACACACACATACGTACGTACACATATTTAGACAGTTGACGTACTATGCGATGAAACTGAACAGTAAGAACATCACATATCACAAAAAAAAGGTAAACAATCTAATCAATAAACACAGTATAAAGCCATGACGAGCACACACAGACAGAAGTGTGCGCGCGCCTGAGAGTGTGTGTGTGTGTGTGTGTGTAACGTGAGCAATCGGCGTAGTCGACTAGGCTGATTCCCTCGCACTCTTTGCGCGCGACGATTGATTACAGGCAATAAAACGTCTTACGAACCGATTGACTTAAAAATAAACACAAACACACACACACGCACACGTACAGGCACTTAACACAGCTGAGTGTGAGTGTGGGAGAGAGGTAGAGGCACAGAGAGCGGGGCTGCATAGGCACAAGTGGCACCAAAAAAAAAAAAACTGCAGCGTTGACGATGTCTTATTCATTCACGCATTGAGTAATCGATATACAAGCACACAGACACACACTCACATACACACACACACTCGCGCATACACGCCAAATGAAACCATTAAGCGCAACATAAAACAGCCCGTTGCAATGGAAAGAGTATAGAGAAGAGGCGAAGAGACGTAGAGCGCGTGAGACGCAAGATGTGAGAGACACTGCAACCAGAAGCTATGGTGCGGCCAGTGCCGCCAAAGTGGCGGCTACAACGCAGACGGACAAGCAAAGCACAAACAATCACTGGAGCCAAAAGCAAAAGCAACAACAGCGGCAGAGGCGGCGACGCCAGCGACGACGACGACGACGTGATCATGTCTGGACAGTTCAGCATTGCTGGCGACGTTGTCGGCTCCAACTTTGTTATTAACGCTCGTGCACATGCCCACGATTTGAATGTGTTTGTTGTTGCTATTGTTGTTGTTGCTGCACTCGAACAGGTTTGAACTCGGCTCGTTTCGGTCGATATTAAATGTAATCAATAGAGTTAACTTCTTTAATTGAGCAAGCAAAAGCAATGTCGTGAAAAACGCACGACATAAGCGAAGCGATGCGACAATCAAAACTAATTGAAAAGGCAAAAAGAGCGAAAAAAAAGCGAAGCATGGCAAAAACAACAACGGCATAAAGTATGAGCAGTAGAAGGAGTGCGGAAAAGGGAGCGCAAGAGCGCGGCGAGAGAGCCGACACTTAAGTGTGACCAAGACATAAGATGACCTGTTGAGCTTCAAAAGTATTAAAACAGCATTTGTTTTCTCGCTCTCGCACCCGCGCACGCCTCTACGCATTTGAGTGAATGAACGAAAAGTTTGAGCGGGGTGTCAAAAGAGCTTTTACTTCCTTGAGGCTGCTTTACGCCTAATCAAATGCAAGAATGGCAACAACAACAACAACAACAACTAGAAGAAGAAGAAGAACAATATCTATTAAGAGAATTGCTTGCTCATGGGGCAAGGCTCATTGAGCATTGCATAGTTTAGGGCGTTCCCTTAGTAAATGCTTAATGATTAAGGACATGGATGTGGTTGAAAAATACATGGGGTATGCACGACTTGCTAAAGCTTATGTAACTGGCAGTTTTTGACAAATTTCGAGCATCTCATAACTCATTGGTATACCATTAATATTTCACAAATTATATGCTTTTGGAGCTGCTGCACACAGGGTATCTAGCAGTTGTGCAGCTACCATGCCTAACTAAAGCTCCGTTAATGGCGCTGGCCAATCCATCTATGCGTCAGCGCGACAAATATTTTTGGACCTTAGTCAACATTGGCCCCAACGACCGAAAGTTCAGTCAAATGTATGGATAAAGCAGACTCGAGACTCAAAGTCGAAGCTCGGCTGTTTCGACCATGTCGACCGTTTCGACCCACTCGACTGGGAGCCACTAAAGTTGGTTATTAGAAAACGTTGAATGCTCATTTGTTGACACGCAACGTTTGCCGTGTTTCTATTTTCAGACGGCCGCAGCGAGCGAGCAAAAGTCAAACAAGCAGCAAATTTAGCTGGGAGTATGACAGCTCAGAGATACCCTGTAATGCAGTAAAAAGTGAGTGGGAAGGCAGCAAGACTGTAATTTGATGTCTCGCGGCGATAACTTAAAACTGGTTGGGCGTAAAACAGCTAAGGATACCCTGTAATACACTAGAATATTTTAACAATTTTATTTATCATGGAAAAATGATCTTTTGAGCTGCCTTAATTATCTAAAAGTGTAGCTAAATATATACCCTGTAATACAGTATAGTTTTCTTTTTATTCGATTGTGCTCGTTTGTGAGCTTAAATGAAACTCATAGCTGCTAAAGTTATTCTGTAGCAGAGTCTACTGATTTTTTACTGGCTGCAATTATTTATAGGGTATTTTTCGTGTCGATTTTTGGTTAATATTTGCACAACGCAATCCAAGCCAAAAGCAAACAACGCTTGCATACAGGTATATATAGGTAGGTATACAATACACTCTCTATCTCCCCCTCCCCCTCCCCCTCTCCCTCTCGCTCTCTCACTAGTCGTCTATGATTGACGATGACTGCCAGACCAAAAAACTAGCTAGAACAACGGCAACCATCGAGAATCGGCAATCGCTAAGTGCGCGCACGTCATGAGCATTTGCATATTTCGTATTTTGTATTTCGTATTTCGTATTTTGTGTTTCGGATTTTCGTATTTTGTAGATAGAGAAATACGTGAATTGTATCTACATCTACAGCGCTGGGCGATTGAACATTGAACTGCGAATGGAATTGCGATTGGGGCTGGGGCGAATCGACAGCTAAAAACTCAGACAGACGGACGGGCGGACGGACGGACGGACGGGCGGACAGAATGTTTCGTGTTGGCGTCATGAAATATGCACTGAAAACCACATTCTTTCTCAGCTATAAAATTGCGCCGTCTGTTGCGTTATTCAAATTAAGAAATTATTGTCTTAGAATTCAAATTTCCAATTGATTTTTGCATAAATTATAAATTTTGAAGTCATCTTAATGATGATCTAAAAATAATGTTCTAAAAAATAATTATACAAAATAATCTAAATGATCATCTGCTAATGACATGGAAATTAAATATTATTTTAAAGTGATTCAAAATAATGATTTAAAGCAATGGTCTAAATGTGATCTAAAACAATCATCTAAATTAGTGATCTAAAATAGAGATCTAAACGGAAATAAGACAACAATTTAAAACATAGTCAAACAATGAGCTGAACATTAGTCAAACTTTGATCCAATTATCTAAAAACTTAAATTATTTTTAAATATAATCTAAAACTATAAAAAATATTTATTTCCATTTTATCTAAAGATTATCTAAAAGTCTATAAATATCAAATATATATATATGTATAAATAAATGGTCTAAGAGGCTCTAAAATGCTTCTGTTTCGCATGTCTTTGCTAAGTCTTTATTTAATGAGTGCTAAAATCTACAAATTTTAATTTTTTAGCTCCAGCAGCTTGCGCGAAATGTGCTAAAATTAGTCAATCAATTGTTCAGTCAAAGCTGTTTATTCATATTTTAGCTAAATCTGAGACAAGCTTTAGGAAGTCTTAGCTCAATCAATCAATCAGTCAAACAGTCAATCATTCAATCAGCCGAACATAAAGTTTTGGCTGCTTATAAAACGCGCGCAAAAGTCAATGAAATTCAGAAACTTAACTCGCATTGGTCTAACTTTATATATATATATATATGTGTATTATATATATATATATGTATCTATATATATATATATATATATATATATATATATATATATATATATATATATATATATATATATATATGTGTGTGTGTGTATGTGCAGTATTTACCCTGTCTATTGCTCGATTATAATTCCCTGGCACTCGAGTCCCACAGCTCAGTGTGTTCTGTGTCGAGGTATCAGAGCAGCGCATGAGTTCATTCTGTGTCATATTGTTGTTGTTGTGTGTGTGCTAATGTGTGTGTGTAGTTGGTGTGTTGGCTGCCGCCGCCGCTGCTGCTGCTGCTGCTGATTGGGAATCGCCAGTTGGGCGACTGTTGAAGAGCTTTGCCAGTCGCTGTGCGGCACGCAGATACTTTTACACACACGCACACACAAAAGTGAGTGAGAGAGAGATATACACACACACACACACACACAGATTTGCTATGAATTTGGTTTTATATTAAGCAGTCGAGCAGCTCCACTGACGATCGCAGACTTGCGACGCCACTGAAAATATGCTGTGAATGTTCAGCTGCTGCTGCGGCTGTTGATTGTCGTCCATCTGTATCTGTGGCTAGGCAAATGTATCTGTGGGCAGCAGAAATGTATCTATGCCTATGCGAAAGTATCTGCAGCTGAGAACTGAATCTGTAGCTAAAGTAATTGTATCTAACGCCTCGAAAATGTCTCCATCTGCTGCAAATGTATCTATGACTATGTAAATTTATCTTTGACTATTAAATGTATGTATCTAAAGTTGGCTGCAAATGTATCTATCTGTAGAAAATCTATCTATGACACTGCGAATGCATTTGACTTTTTGAAAAAGTATCTCAATCTTTTGTTACTGTATCTACAGCTTTAAAAATGTATTTGTATCTATAGTAAGTGTATCTATTGCAGAGAAAATGTATCTGTATCTTTGTTTAATGTATCTGTTGCTGTGTAAATGTATCTGAGGGTATAGCAAATGTATCTTTAGCTATGCAAATGCATCTGTATCTTAACCTGTGTATGGTGAATGTATCTATAGCTATAAAAATGTATCTCTGGCTGCCAAAGTCGCACAATATCTTTGCTCTAAATATATTTGCATGCGCCGCGAGCTGGCAGCTGTTAGCTGTTAGCTGTTGGCCTTACGACGCAGCTAGACAGCAGCGAGACAGCGTAATGACGTGCCTCAGTGCACCTTTTACCTGTGCAACTGTGCAAATCCCGAGCTCAAACTGCAGACAGGCTGGCATCATTAGACCTGACAGATTTTAGCGGGTAAAAACCCATAAAAATCATCAATAGAGCGAAAAACTTAGCGCCAAGAGAGAAGCGAACTGAAGCCACTTGACTGCCAGACCGAAGGGCAGCGGCAGAGGCAGCGGCAGCGGCAAACGGGCTATTAAGCGGGCTTAGCCAAGTCAGGTAGCCAGGTCGAAGAGGTTCTCAATTGCTTCTGCGGAAAAACCCAGCTGTGAGTGAGCTCTGACTATGGCCGTGGCTGAGGCTGAGGCTGAGGCTGCGCCTGCGGCTGTGAGTGTGGGTGTCAGGCGAGTTACTGCAATCGAGTATCCTTGCACCTTAAGCAACTGCTCGATCCTAATTAGATTTGAAGTGTTCTCGGAAAAGGGCTCGAGGGCCGCGGCACAAAATAAAAACTGTTTACGAAATTAAGCGAGCGGAACAATGCAAAGTTAAGGCAACTCGAAGAAGAAGATGCAGCAGCAAAAGGGCGTAGAATTTATAGATAAAGACCTTTATAGGGGAAATATGGCAAATCAAAGAGTTGGGCTGAGAATATAGCAGAAGATCACAGACGATCATACGTAATGTTCCTTGAATTGGCTAATAAATATATAATTTTCATGTGAACATGAGCAGTTGAACGAGGAATATAATTCTAGTTTCAAAAACTGAATAAAAGATTATTTAATTTTTCCTCTGTTGAGCTAAATCTGCATACAAATTATAGAGATTTGCCAGAAGTTTCTAAATTTTTACTTGCAATTCTTTCTCATAGAAATTGAATCATAATCAAAGGAAATTGAGATAAAGATTATTTAGATATAGCAGTTCCCCCTGTTGTGACTAGAGCTCACTCACTTCTGTCTATAAAACAAATATTGCCATGAGATATTCGATTTAGTTGACAAATTAACTGGCTCTTAGCTTAGGCTATGCAAGTCTCAAGTCTCAGCTCAGCCCCGCAGCCTTTGAGCTGAGCTCTTAATTTTGCCTGAATGGCTTCATTTTATTGCAATTCTTTTTAATTTGCGACTGCTTCGGCCTAGCATATCTATTGTATGCGTATGTAGCTAGCTAGCTATATATGTAGCTAGCTAGATTTACCGCTAAATTCAATTGTGCTCAAAATTGTCTTTCAGCTAAATTTGATTTATTGTTCGCACTTTTTGTTGTTGTTGCGTAATTGCCGAAGTTTATAAGAAAGTGCGAGTTTGTTGGGGCCAATCTAAATTCCATTGCCCTGCCCCATCCACATACACACACACACACACACACAAATATGCTTACATAGGTAATATATATATATATATATATATATATATATATATATATATATATATATATATATATTGTATTGTATCTACGTCACGTAGGCGCCTATCAGCAGCTTTGATAACAAAAGTGAAATGCCAAAAGCAACTGGCAAAAAAATAGCCAGCTATGCATAAGCACACACACACACACACACACACACACACACACACACACACACACACACACACACACACATCTATGTAGCTGGGAACATCTAGCTTGCCCTGCTTAAGCCATAATCTCTTCTTGATATGCGTATTAAATTCATTCGCATGGCAAATGTCTATGCAGGGTATATTGAGCTGCACTTGAGTGTGTGAGGCGGGCAAATAGGCCAGAGTCTAGCTGATCATACAGGTTCCATATATCTATAAATGTAGCTATATATACCATTATCTTTATACATAATTATTTATTTAACTTCATTCGCCTATCTATGTCAGAGAGCTAGGAGTCTGCCTCGTACTCTTTTATTACACTTCTTATCTATTTACATGTATCTATCTCTCTCTCTATTTTTGTCTCTGCCTCCCTCTATTCTACCTTTCTTCTCATACCTTTCTCTCTATTTGGCTGTCTTTCTTTCTCTCCCTTTCTTTACATCATTCTCCCATTGTGTCTCTTCCTCTCCTTCTGTATCTATAAATCTCCATCTTTCTATCTCTATTTAAGACTATGTCTGTATCGTCATCTCTCTGTATCTATATCCCTCTCCTCATCTTTTGACTCTCTCTTTCTCTTTCTACTTCTCTCTCAGAGATCATTTCTCTCTCTGTCAGTCTTCATCTATTTCTCATTCTTTCTCTCTGACTTATATCTCTCTCCATATAAATATATGTTGTCACTCTCTCTCTCTCTCTCACTACTTACTCTTTATTCCTTTCTCCCCCTCCCTCTACTACATGCTCCATTTATCCTTAAATTCTGGTAATGAATGTTTCCTTGGGGTATATGCTAGTCGTGCATACCCCTACCCCAGCTGGCCGATTCGTTCTTTTCCACAGGCAACGCACTTTGTTATTATTATTATTATTATTCTTATTTCGCTTATTTATTTGTCGTGTCGCTTTGTGTTGGGTGTGCGTACTTCTATCATGAATCACGCCATTCGCGTTTTATCAACCTCTATTTTATGCTCACACACATACGTATGCATATGTATACCGTCCATATCAATATTGTCGAGCATTGACATATATAGTATATATATATATATATATATAAAGCATTTAAATAGTCTCCAAGTATGATTGCTCCACCATAATAACTGTATTAAATAGCATTAGGCGTGAGTGAGAAAGAGAGAGATAGAGAGAGCGACGCATAGAATGGGCTGACATAGAAAGTTCGACCTGAGTTGGGGCGTACTTCGATAAGGCGCTGAAGACAACACAGAAGGCACAACCCAGCCGAAGGTCATAGATATGTAAATATGGGATATAAATACATTGATAAATATGGGATTCTCGCTAAGACTTGATGATAAATTGTCGCTATATTTGAAATTTAGGTTAATATTTATAGAAATTCATTAACTGATTCTGCTTAAGTCAATTTGAGATTAGCCTTATCCCACCTCAATCAAGACTCAATTCAATTTAAGTGAAGAAGTTAGTCTGACTAGTAAAGTTGATTGCTTCTTATTTTTTCCTAGTATTTCGAAAGATAACTTCTGTTAAAAATTACAACTTAGCCGCTCTTTTGGCTTGCGCTGGGCGTTGATCTTCAATCATGCAGTCAATCAATCAATCATTATGTATATAACCACATATCAAAGCTTTAAATTGGGAAAAGTTTAGCTAACTTTTATTGTCAATTTCAGTTTACTTGTTTAATATACTCTACTTTACTTTCTACCCTATCAATCAATCAGTCAGTCAATCATCATGCAAGCTGTGCTTCAATCACGCCTTAAATTGTATATAGAAATTCGGTTTCATTAGACTTGTTTATGCGCTGTGATGATGTAGGCACTGCAACTTTCAAATAGTCTTCAATCAGTCAAGCGGTCAATCAGTCACTCACTGATAATGCTGATGATTCAATGTGGGTCGTTATCTAAGCTTATTTGTGATGGGCACTAAATATATATCATTCGAGATAACAGACCAATTCCCAGGGCTTATGCGATCAATGATCCAAGACTTACCTTTCAATTTCTCGCGTGTTGACTCCAAATTGTTTTTACGTGAGTTCACAGTGGATTCTAGAAAGAGCGAGAGAGAGAGAGAGAGAGGAGGGGAGACTTGCCATTAATACCAATTGAATTACAGTTGCAGAGATATAGAATTATCAGACAATACTACTGAGTAAAAATTTATACTTGATTTATAGCCATTATTTATGAAGGCTGTATTAGTATGCCCTGTACTTTATTCGGAAGTTGATTCTTGATCAAGTTTGAGCTAGTTCCTCACTTACTTCTATCTATTCCTAACTCGAGTATTATTTCATGTTGAAATTAGAAATATATATAGTCTAATATGCTCTACTGCTTAGCTTTCTTCAATAACGCAAACAATTAAATGATATCGATAAATATCGGTTAACTTAATTATCTATTTTTCGGTCTAATTTGCATGCTCTAAAGCAAACGAAAACAAATGTTTTCTATGAATTGTGAAAAATAAATAAATATTATATATTTTAGGAATTTCGAATAGCGCTATTGCCTGTAGACGCCCCCAAATTGAATTGGCTATAAGAAAATGTATTTAAACTTTTATTTAGACTAAATGTCGAGGCCCCCACGCATTGACACTGACATTTCACACAGTGACGTCAGCTACGTGTGTGTGTGTGAAAGAGAGAGAGAGAGAGAGAGAGAGAGAGAGAGAGAGAGAGAGAGAGAGAGAGACAGTGTTTGTGTGTGATCTGTGTCTGTTTAATAAGAAAATTTTGCTAATTTTCCATGGGCAAGCGCATAAGGCCAGGCAAAGGCAATATATGAACAATATCCAAACAAATATATATATATATATATATATATATATATATATATATATATATATATATATATATATATATATATATATATATATATATGTATCTACATACTTATACATATGTACTATATCTATATATATATGTACTTCTGCTTTTATTTATTTATATATTTTTTGCTTGAAAAATGTTTACAAGCGAATTTCTTGGCTCGATTGGCTAATTTTAAACGTCTGCCCAAAAAATAAAAAGAGTGTATTACTCAAGTGCCTAAGTGTGTGTACACCTGTGTACGTGCACACACATATGGTATATCCATACATGTGTGTGTGTCTTCTTTCTAGTCTGTGCCAAAACGCATAGACAATGTTAAATGTTCTATAAATAAAATCGCAATGCTCGCAAAAAAAATTCCCAAAACAAATAAAAAGTACCAAAGGAAATTAGAAGAGTCGAACTAGTCGCACAGCAAATACCCCAGCAAATATACATACATAATTTATAATATATATCTATCTATAGTAAATGCCATCTAAGAATTTATTTTATTGTTATTATATTGAATTTGTTCTCTATTTATTTAAATTAAATCTGTTAATGCCAAGTTGCCCTATAAAATGCATATACCCTATGCAAAGCGCACATAGCTTAGCAGAGACGTGACAGGCGCTTTATTTATTAATAGTACAGGGTATGCATAATTTTTGGCCAGCCAATTGCGAATGACGCACTTTTCCAACGCACGGCACATTCCACTGTCTCATTCTCATAATGTGCCATTCTCAGATGTTGCGAGTTCTATTCATGCTGCCTCTCGCTCGCTCTCCTTGTCAATCGTCGCCTATTTCGCTTGATTGGACTGCGCAGTTGACTTTTTCGCAATTTTTTCGCTGTCGTTGCGTGATAAGCGAGCTCGTATATATGTGTGTGTGTAGAAAAGCGCGTAATTACAAAATACAGTGAGATTAACGGGTCTTATCAGCGCAGTATAAACTGAATTATTGTCATGCTTTCAATTGTAAATCACTCTCGAGTGTGTGCTTGCACACACACACACACACACACACACCCGTACATATACAAACTGTAATCACATTGAGCTGCACTTTGAACGCATTCACTGATAAACCGTAACTTTAATATTCGCCTCAAAGTATGCTTTCCGGTTCGATAGTTCGCTGAAAACGAGTTTTTACGCTTTGGTGATGCTCTATAAATAACTGTCATTAAGAAAAGAAAAAAAATATACATAAATTTACTCAATTTATCTAATGTTAAAGCTCACGCAATCATCGCTTGGTGACGTCACATGTTCAAATACAGCGCAAAGCTGAGCTCACACACACACACACACACACACATAGTGAGTGAGAGAGGAGTGGAGCGGCAGAGAGCGTGCGATTCATGCTAATTGTTTTTTTTTTTTTTTTTTTAACATTTGCGGCAGCAATTAGCAAAGGCCGAATATGTAGCAGAAGCAGAAGCAGCAGCGAAAAGAACGTAACAATAAGCGGCTTCCCCAGCACACGTTCACACTCACACACGCGCACACACATACAGAGACGACGTAAAACTGGTTGCGACGTAACCAGTTTTAAAGTGAAGCAAAAGAAAAGAGGCCCCAAAGCAAAAGCGCATGAGTCGCTGCGCTGATGACGACGTCGGGCGACGGCGACGGCGACGGCGACAGCGACAGCGATGGCTTTGCCAATTTCCAGTCATGTTATTGTTGCTCTTCTTCTTCTTGTTGTTGTCTTGTGCCATGTAAGCTCATTTATATACATATATGTATGTACATACATAGGTGTGTGTGTGTGTGTGTGCTTGTGTGTCTGCATTGATGCGCATGTTTCCGCTTTGGTTGGGCTGTCCCAATGTCCAATCGCGGCGAAAGACGCCAACAAGTCGGCGGTCATAAACAAGTGCGGCAGGTGGTAAAGCAGCAGAGGCGAATAGCTCCTATGCCTCAACTGCTTCTTCTTCTTCTTCTCCTTTTTCGTGTGCTGCTTCTTCTGCTGCTGCTATTCATTCTGTGAATGATGCGTGCGCAAAACGCGGTCGCATTTTATGCTCGCTACCTGCGTTAACAAGTTCTTGTTCTTCTGCTTCGCCTGTTTCCTTGCTTCTCTGAATCGCGCCTGCCGTCATTCGCGCAGTTGCCATCCATCCACGAATGCTGCTTGCCTGGTCGCTGCTTTAATTTGCATGCAGGCTCTTTTTTCGTTCGCTTCGCTCTGCGTATACCCTGTTTACGCGATGCTCTGAGATATGAATAATTTAGCTTATCTGATGATTTTATCAAATAAATATGTCGTGATTCGTCGTGACTCAATCTTGTTCATGGAAAATTTAATTACAAATAGTATTATACTATGTACATTCCACTTGATGTTTGCAATGTGAATTGCATGTTATACAGGTATTTGCATTGCCATTGTATTACAAGAGTGCGCTGTCAATGAGTCATTCGTTCATTCATTCATTCATTCATACAACCTCATTCCATAACTAAAGTTCAGACGGCAGCATTAAGTGACAGTTAACCAACTGACCGAGTGCGGGAGTTAACTGTATATCCCACTCAAAACTCGCAGTTAAATCTGCTGCAAAACAATAACAAAGAACGAAAGAGAGCGAGAGCAGCAGCGGAGCCAGCGACTGCAGCAGATCACTGACGACAAAAGTTTATTTCAATTGCACTTCCAATCGTCGTTTTGCTATAACTCCCACTCAATCCCTCTCTCTCTCTATCTCTCTCTCGTTCTACCGACGCTGTGTCATTCCCAATTTAATCGGCTTGTTGCCTGTGACGTATGACGAGCGCAAAGCAGCCGCAGCCGCAGCAAATGAAATATGCGCGAAGCAGCACAAAAACCAAATGAAATGAAACGTTAAACGGCAGCAATAACAACAAAACAAAAAGAACGAGCGAAAAGGCAACAACAACAAGAACAGTTTTGCATATGCGCCTGTTGATTGCGTAATTAAACTGCTCGACTTTACAGCGGCTTCTCTACACTGCTGCCGCAGTTGCTTCTCCTCCTCCTCCTCCTTTTGCTTTGTGCTCTGCTTTGACTTTCATGTAGTTTTTGCTGTTATATTTATATTTTTATACTCTGCATTGTGTGCAAATATGCATGTATGAGTGTGTACGTGTGTGTGTGTATTCTAAACGCAATATTCCTTGCTCTTTAGCTTGGAATTCGCAATAAAGTCAAACACAATCAAATAAAGTTGAACTAAAATGTGAAAAATATAAGAATAAAAATGCACGAGCTACATTTATTTTTATTCTTTTTATTTATTTTTTTTTTTTTTTTTGTTCAGTGGCTGCCAATTTCTGCAGCTGCTTGCACATTTAATTAAGAGAAACATAAAAAAAAGGCAAACACACAGAAATATGTACGCAAACGGAGGGGGCGAAGCGGGTCGGAACTGAGCCCGGGCGGGCCCAAATCCAGTTACGTTTACAGCTGCAACACAAACGGAATCAACGGAATCGAAATTGCAGCCAAGGCCCACGTGAGACTTTGCGAACTATGCGCGGAATGTGGCAGAGTGCGTGGGGCACACAACTGTCATGAAGAATGTGTGTGGAATACGAGAATAGGAATTGAAGTCACAAATTAGAATCGAATTGGAATTGAAGTGCAGTTCTTATCAGCAATTGCCAAGTGTTTCATTCACACACATACACAGTTTGTGCTATTGAACTTTATTAATCACTTGTGGTTCGCCTAAATAAACTGTTTACAATTCTAATCATAGCTGATAGTTAAATGTTAATCTACAGTAAAATAAGTATTCCATGGCTAAATTTTGATTAAATTAACGCGTTTCAAGTATCGCTTTAAAAGGCGTTAAACTCGAAATTTCATGTTATTTTATAAAAAGAAAAAAAAAAAAATATATTTTAAATAATTCTTCATATTGCTTTAGGCATTTCTACTTATAAGAGAACAGCGAAATAATATGTGTGGGAAATGTTAAGTGCCCTTCCAATTAGAATGTGAGAAACGCTTATCAATTGTCCACGCGGCTTATTCCAATTCAAATGCACAGATGCTACACAAACGTAAATGATTTACCCATGTGACTGCATACACACACACACACACACGCACGCACATACATACATACTTATGCAAATGATGAGCAAACACAGTTAACGAGAATGAGATAAACTTTCGCACGCACACACTCACTCAACTGTTACACACAAAGGCAGAGCAATTGCCTATCCAAATCTCGTTTTGCTTCTTATTTGTTCGCACTACAAAAGCAAAAAGCGATGCCAAAACGGCTGACAACGCGCAAAACGCAATTATAAAAATTTATTCACTTTAATGATTAATTTCCTTTGAATTATACATTGCTCACGTTCGCTTGCTCACTCGCTCGCTAACTTATACTCACTCGCGTAGTCGCTCTCGATTTGGCTCTCTCTTCATTTGCTTTTCAATTTCGCTTTGACGTTCAATCGTTGCGCTGCCACTGCCGCTGCCGCCGTCGCCGTAGCAGTGGCAGAGGGAATTCCCTGTTGAGTGTATATATTGCTTTTTCGCTCTCGCTCTCGCTCTCGCTCTTTTGCATTTGTTATCGCTCACTCAAGCTGTGAGTGTGACTCGCTAGGCATCTGTTTGCCTTTCAGCTTTCAAGCTTTATTACACGCACATTGTGTGTGTTTTTTGTTGCTCTTTGTTGCTGTTGCTGTTGTTGTTGTTGCTCGTGTATTTGTTTTGCTTTGACGTTTATCATTCGCTGTAGATTGCTTTCTGCTGATGTTGTTTTTTTTTTCGGTCTTTCTCAGTATTTGTGTTTATTGTGCAGTTAATTGCTGTGCATTTGCGCTTGAACTACTTGAGCTTTGTGTTTCGATTGTGTTTGCTTTGCCACGATAAGATTTCACGCCTCTTTCTCGTATTTGTCTCTGAATATAAATGTTTTAAACTGTAATTTGATCTCCTTATCAGATAAAAAGAACAAAATGTGCTGCGAGAAGCATTTCAATATGCTTAATTTTAATTTAATTATTTAATTACTTTAATTTTTTTTTATTTAAGCCAAGTTCAATAATTATCCTAAACCATTCAGCTTTAATATTTTTTGTATTAATATTAGTTTAAAGCTCATTTTGCATTTGTTGACTTGAGACTCGCCTTAAATCTCAAAGATTTTGTAGTTATCTTTTAACAGTTGGCTTTAATTTGTCTTCACCTTTTACACTCCTTCTGACTCTTTCCCTCTCTCTTGCACCTTTCGCTCATCCCTGGCTTATCGCCAGCTTCCAAGTCTTCCAGCTTTGCCCCATTTTGGCCATTTAACACTGAAAATTTATAGCCCGGCTGCGTGCCGGCCAACAGATTTATTCCACGATCTCAGTTAACATAAATTTCAAAGGAAAAGCGCGAAAGAAAAGCGAAAAGCCAGACGCAATCTTTATCTGTATCTGTATCTATAGCTATGCAAATGTATCTGAAGCTATATATAGATATATTCTCGTTTATCTAGAGCTGCTGAAAATGTATCTGCATTTACTATATGGAAATGTATCTGTATCTTTACCTAATGTATCTGTTGATGTGTAAATGTATCTTTAGGTGTGGCAAATGTATCTGTATCTATAATAAAGTTATCTTGTGTATCTTATCTTATGCTGTTATCTGTTACTGTGACAATCTATCTTTAATTATAGAAAAGTATCTCAATATATGCATATGTATGTATCTTTGGCTATGCAAATGTATCTAATTATGATCACATCTATCTGTAGCCGCTCGAAGTATATCTATATCTTTAGTCAATGTATTTCCAACTCTATAAAAGTATCTAAGTCTGAAAGTCTTTATCTGCATCTGCATCTACAGCTCTGCTTGTATCTGTATCTGTGCCAGAGCCTGAGTATCCAGTGGGACACACAAAATTTCATTTCGTTTATATTTTATGCGTTCGCTTCCTTTAAATGCGCAAAAGATACACACACACACACACACACACACACCCGCAGAGACATCGACATCGACATCGATTTGGATTCGCGTCTGTTGCTGCTGCGAAATGGTCATAAAAAAAGTATCTGTTGCTCCATCCTGTGGCAACAGCTGCTGCCGACCCTTTGCTCTTTCTCTCCGCCGAAAGGCGCAACGTAAGAAAAGCCCCTCCCTCCGTGTGTTGCTGCGTCTCTTCTCCGCCTTGGCTCTTGCTTTGTATCTTTGTCTTTTTGTCTCTTTGCTGCGTTCTTTAAACAGAAGTTTTTTTCTGCTTTTTCTTTTTTTTTTGTTGTGCTTCTGCAGACTTTGACGGCGCCTTCGACTTGGACGTGCTTTGCGCTTCAACGCGCTACGTGCCGCATTCGTAACGCGACTTCCTTCTAATTCACTGGCCCACTGTGTGCTCGTTGGCCGAAAAGGGGGCGTGGCACATGGGCTGTTGAGTGCTTTGGCTCAACTACGTCTAAATACCTATTTCCGCTTACGTTTACGCTTAACCGCTGTTAAGTTGGTTGACAGAGGCTGTTATTGCTGTTGGCTGTTAACAGAGCTCGACTTATAGACTGAAAGCTGTTGACAGCTGTCGTTTGGGCTTGCTGTTATTAAGCTTAACAGTTGTTAGAGCTATTAACGGAAGTTAGATAACAGCTGCTGATAGCGTCTATTGACTATAGATGACTGTTGGCTAGGCGAAATAGCTATAAAGCTATTGACAAAAGACGAAAGTTGGCTGTTAACAGAAGTTAATAGTTCGCTGTTAGCACTCTGTTTCATTGCTGTTAGGCTCGACAGGTAGTTATTAACAGCAATAAGTCAAACAGCTATTAACAGAAGCCGATAATTTTATTATCTCTTAACATTTCTTAACATAAATCAGCTTAACAGTAGTTAGGCTCTTAGCACAGCCCAATTGTATAGCTGTTAGTTATTCACAGAAGCTTCTAACAGAAGTTAGCTCTGTTAGCATATCAACCAATGATTCTATTATTATATCTGCGCTGTTAGAATATGACTGTTAACATAACTTAGCTGCTGTTCTCAGAGACACTGTCTGTTAGGCTGCTCGCTGTTAACGCCTTACTGTTATCCTTCTGCAGATTTCGACTCAATCTCCAGTTTAGGGCAAGACCGGGCTGCTTCGCCTGCCAAGGACTCCAGTTTCGAATAGAATTCGTAAGCATTAACTAAATCAATGCAAGAGCCACAGCCGAGTTGGCCTTATTTAGCAGCAGAGCCACAACATTTGCCAAAGGCAATGCCATAAACTTGACTCTCTCGACTGAAATACAGAAATACAAATGAAACGCTTCACTTTGAAAAGGCCGCCGACTGCAGACACTGCGACGTCGCGACGTCTGCGAGCGTCCACAAGCTGTGCAGCCAGCGGCTGGGTCTTTAACCCATGACGCGAGAGATGTTGCATCTGCTGCATCCTTAAACCTGTCTCAGCATCAAGTGTTTTGTCTGTGTGCGCTTGGTGTATCCCTGCACTGAGAGAAAGGCGATCGCCTGCAACTGAGACTACAGCTGAGACATGGATAAATATCGATATATCTCTATTGATCGATATATATCTCTCTATAGAGCTAGCTCTGGCTGTATCTGAATCGCTCTGCACCTTTCTGTCTGCATCTATTGCCTTAGCTCTCAGGCATTGGCTGGCTGACTGTCCGCAAATAATATCTTATCAATCTATTATTTATCTCTTTTATCTAACTGCTATCTATCTATTTATATTTATTTATTATCTATAATTTCTCACAGCTTCAGCTCTTTCCTCTCACCCTCTCTTAATTCCTCCCGCTTCGCTCTTTTCTCTCAGTGTAGATCATTTTTGATTGTCTGCCCAGTTTGTTTTGTTTTGCGCTTTTTTTTATTTATTTTTTTTTGGGCATCGAGTGTTGGCCATTTGGCTGGCTCTTTCGGCTGGCCCTTTGGCTAGGCCAAACACACAGCAGCGACGACGACGGCGGACTACCTGACGCTTAGCCCTGCTTTCGTATCTTTGTATCTTTTTCTGTCTCTCGTTTCATTTTATTGTATCTGTATCTCCTGCTCGCTGTGCAACATATTCATATTTATGATACACACACACACACACACACACACACTCGCACACACACTTGAGTAGAGGTGAGATTGAGGCTCTCCTTTTGCTTTGTTGAACCTGTTTTTGGGGGCCCTTTTCCTATGCCCGTTCACAGGGTGAACAGCAAGGGTATATTGGCTTTACGGCCCGACTTTGTCTGTCTGTCTGAAGTGAGCTCAGGAAATTTTGCTTCTCTTTGGGATATAACTAAAAATATAGAGAGTGAAGCATTTTTTTCCCAATCTCTCAAGAGTTTCCTACTGCTTGGTTAATAGAATAAAAATTCATATAATTCCCATATAGAATTAGAATTACCAATAGGCTTAACTCTGACTTCAGTGGTGGGGCCCTACCTAGATTAGGGCAAATCGATAAATATCGCTTTTAAATTATATAGCTGTGAGGGAGTAACAGACAGTCGTCTACGCCCGCTTTCAGTGTTTTTACTTGTTATTTGCGTCTTTGGTTTTTGGTTTAGGCTTTTGGGCACTTAACTTCTTCTTTTTTTGGCTTTTTATCAGAAATCACTTTGCGCTTTTTGCGAAATTGTTATAAATACGAATATGGCTATAGGTATAAAATATGTGTCTGTCTGTATATAAAGGAAGATATATAGGTATATATATATATATATATATATATATTATTTATGAATATATTTATGTATATATCAGTTTTGGTGAAGACATTTACTTCGCTTGCTGCGGCTTACATTCAGCTTAGGGCCGCCCAACAGGTGCTAAGGCGCTGTTCAGGCATTTAATGTGAAAGATGCGCAATGTGAGAGACATTTAACAAGGCGAAAACAATAATGCCATAGGGCATTTAAAGAGACTTTAGTTTCTGCTCTGATTTCTCTAGGTTCTGTTACAAGTGTTATGCTTACAGTGCTGTGAGCTAACAGCTGTTAAGTAGAAGGGAATTTTGTATATCTAACATATTAAATTTTGGCTTGATTTAATTGATTTGGCTGCTGCGCTGCTGTTTAATGCGCTGTACATTTTACTAAAATGTTAAATATTTAACAGCTGTTAGAAATATAATGTTAAACGTTCAGAAATCGGAAGATTTCTATATATGTTATACTTCATTTGGCATTTCTTAATATCTAACAGTGGGAGAGAGGTCAAAGCGCTAGAATTCTTATAGGTAGAGCATTGGGAAGAGAAATTGTAAGAGATTTGAGCTGCTCAAGTGCTAAGGCCCAGGCGCAGCGCTGTTTATCAATCAGTCAATCATTTAGTCATTGGGAATACTATACATGATATACATTGCTAGCTCTACGGAAATTGTTTCTTATGTTGAGCTAAGTTTTGGAAGCAGAATCTTAGCTTCAATCAATCAATCAATCATTTGGTTTGATGATAATTTCATAGATATCTACAGCAGTTGCAGTTGCTTTAAATTGCTTTGCCTTAGCTCATAGTGCGTGTGACTATGTGGTCTATATATATACACACACACACTCTATCTCTCTCTCTCTCTCACACACACACACTCTTTTTTTACGACTTGATTGATGGCACTGATTGATAGCTCAGCTTGAAATTCAATTAAAAGCCAATTGAACAATTTGTGAAATGGCAAAGAGCCCAGAATATATGTACGAGTGTGTGTGTGTGTGTGTGTATCTATGTATGTGTGTGTGTGTGGGTGCTTGGGGCTTACCTAGCCGTAAGGCCCGACAAGCAATGCCCATTTGCAGTTGTAATATTTTTGGCAATTGATATGCGTTGATAATTTATTGATTTCGCCTTAATCAAAGACAGCCAAATAACAATTCTTAGAAATTGTAGCGCGATAAGCTGCAAGTGTATGTGTGTGTGTGTGTGTGAGTGTGTGAATTGTTACTCATCGAAAATATGATATAAAACTTGTTTAGATCGCTGCGAGTTGTGCGGTGTTAGAAAACGTATTTCGCTTCAGGTGAATGAATCATCGACAACAATGGAAACTCTCGATTCACAGAGAACGAACGGTTTGTGGGGTTACGGATATGGATAGAAAGAGAGGCAGACAGAGAGAGAGAGAGAGAGAGAGAGGGAGAGAGACAGAACGATTGCTGTGCTGTCATTCAAAGTGATTCTGTGCTAATATTTGACATGACTCTGGACTGTTGTTGTGTGGGTGCGGCTGGGGCTGAGGCTGAGGCTGAGGTTTGCTCTGAAATCATTTTTGGTTAAGCTTTGAGCTCAGGGCGGGGGGTGGTGCGAGGGGTGGTTCTTAGCTCAACTGGGAACAGGTTAAGCTGCCATTTGGCATGAGAATTGTGCTACGTTTGAGCAGAGCAAGCAAATACAGCAGAGGCGTAGTCCAAGGGGTGTGACATTTCTATGGGCACGCGGTGCGGAGGAAGTGGGGGCCAATGCAAAGATATTTGAGGCGCATTGCTCATGCAGACGCAGAGGCGTCGTGGCAGGCTGAATGACATGATTCTATAAAGTAATATTACAAAGAGATGACCTAAGAACAGGGGCGTTGCTCAAGAGTTGCGTAATCGAGGCATAAAATACATCTGGATACAAGACTGAGATAGGGACTTGGGCTAGACACATACGACTCTTTGATCTCTGAGTTGGAAGCGACGGGTGGGGGTCTGAAGTTGCTCTATAAAGTTTCAGTTTATGTTTATTATGTGACGAAATTAGATTTATTAACTCAGAGCGTAAGAGGCACAAGAATATCAAATTGCTTATCTTTGTGGACTTTAGTTTAGCATAAGTCGTAAGAGGAGCGCGTGAAATGGGTTTTATCTTGCAGAGGGCGAAACATTGAGCTGTGAGCTAAGGGGTGGCTAGCTAGGAATTTGTAGTATATATAAGATCTATTAGTACGTAGTATAGTATGATCTATGCTGATACTGATCTATGCAGTTGAAGCTTTAGGCTTGGTCTAGACCTAAGCTCAGTTTATTTTATTTTTGAGTAATTCGATTATGACATAAAAATAAAAAGAAAATGTTTATTATGCGGCAACTGCACAGAGGCGTAGACAAGGGGGACTTAGGCATAAATGTAAAAGATCAGAGTTTATTTCAGTTTCGATTTCTAGTGAAAAATAGTTGAGCAGGGGCGTAGTTAAAGAGGCTGCTAGACTTAGCTCTGGCACAAGTGTTTTTCCAGTTGGCCAAGAAAATTGTTTAGTTTCCATTAGGCTAGTCTAAGGCCAGGGGGAAATCTTTATATATTACTTATTTAATTCTAGTTCAAGCTCCCATGGCTGAGCCCCCTTTTTACCACGCCCCTGCGCCTAGTTTTGCAGCTCAGCTTACAGCGCGTGTTTGTCTCTCAACGTTTCGGTTTTTGTTCTTGGCGCGACTTTGCTTTGGCTTTTTGTATTCTTCTCGGCTGAGCTTCCCCCACACGAAATTCTTGTGATTTCGGCAAACGAAGCTCGAAAAAAATCAAAAAAAACCGGAATGAGATTTTGTTTCTTATTTCTGTTTGTGTTTTTCATTCGATTTGGTTATTTGTATTTGGGCTTCGTATCTGGTTTGGCTTGGAGCTCTCTTATGGCAAATGCTAAGGAGTAGAGATAGAATATTGCAGGGTAGACTCAGACTGAAAGAGGAAGCTTACAGGGTATACATGAGCTACATATATGGCTATGGCATAATGGCATAGAAATAGAGCTTACAGGGTATACTCGAGCAATGCTATGGTCGGAATGAAAATGTTTACAGGTTACATTCTAGCTAATGATTTAATGTTTACAGGGTATACTTTATAGGTGGTGCAGTCACTTAGCAGGGTATGCTCTAGACAGGGATCATCTTATGCTCATAGGGTATTTTCATATAATTTTCATAGATTATAGGGTATATTTTAACTAAAAATATGTGGAGTAAACTAACGGCAGTAAAACTTTAGCTTAAGCTTTACTCTAGCTGAGAGAAAGAGACAGGGAGTAGGAGAAGCAGAGTCAGATAAGTACATTGCGCAAAGCCAATATACCCCTTTTTGCGCTGTCTGTTGAACGAGTACACTCGAGTAAAAGGGGAGTTAAAAAACTAATTCAAATGATAATAAAATCGAAATGAATATCAAATACATTCACACACACACACACACACCCACTCCCCCCACACACACTCACTCGAAATTCAACTTGAGTTTGGCTCCGCTCAACACTTCAGACAAACACTCACACAACTTGATGTTGTGGCAGTGTTTGCTTGTTGCTTTTGTTTGTTTGTTTGTTTCTTTTTTGTCCATTTTATTTGGAAATTGATACGAGAATCGGAGAATCGGAGAATTGGAGAATTTTTTTTGCAACTTTCGGTGCTTTGAAATAGTTTTTTTCTTGCGTTCTATGAATTTGTTTGCTCAGCTGCTTTGAGTGGCAACAGCGAGATACACTTTTGGCACACAGACAGATAGACAGACAGACAGAGCAGGCCGAGTGCTTGTGTGTTTTAGAGGGTATAACTAAGGGCAGAAGAGCGACGGAGGTGTGGTCATGGGGATATGCTATTCATAGGTTGAATAATAGAAAGTTATGCCTTAACAAGTTGTTGCTATTCAGCGAAAAGATTGATTGATTGATTGATGTACTGACTGACTAAATAGGGAGAATGATGGGTAGAGAGAGGGAGAGAGAGAGAGAGAGAGAGAGAGGGAGAGGAAGGAAGGGAATGAGATATAGAGCTGGAGATAGTAGTAGAGTAGAGAAAAGGAAGTAGAGGGGCAGGTATCTATAGATAGAGAGAGAGAAAGATAAAAAGGTAGAGAGAAATGGAGAAGGATATAGAAAAAGAAAGAAAGACAAATATAGAGAACGAGAGAGAAAGAGGGTAGAGAGAGATATACATAGATAGAGACTAATAGAGACAGACAGAAGATATCTCAGAGTTGCAGATATAAATAGATAGATAGAAAGAGCGGGAGGTAGAGCAAGAGAAGCAGAGAGACAAAGAGAAAGATAGAGAGTAGTGACACATATAGACACAAATCGTGCCATAGAGAGAAGTAGAGCCTTTGAGAGAGACAGATAGATAGATATATCGAGTGAAAGAGAGTAGCACAGATTCAGAAGAGAAAGAGATAGCTAAAGTGGGAGAAGGAGGCGCAGGGATGGCGGTAAACCCTGTTATCAGTTGAAAAGTTTCATCTACGTAATTCTAAAATGAAATTTGTGGATTTATTTGATTTTTGTGGCATTTTTGTTGCTTTTGTTCGTTTTATGTTGGACGCGATGCGAAGTCGCTGCCAAATGAATTTTCGTTTCGACTCGCGCCGTTGACCGCATTCAGCATTGAACTATTTCGGCGAGGGGTTATCAAAGAAAGCAGCACGAAACACAGATTACGGATTGGATTTCAACTTGTTTGCTTTGGCTCGGCCGACAGCAATTATCGATTGTGCGAGATGAGCGCAAAGCAATTAAATATTTATATATCATATAATATATGATATGCTCTGTTCGATGGCCAAATCGAGTGTTGTGGAAGCAGGCAAGACTAATAGATTTATGAGCGACACCTGACTTAAATGAGAGAAGTTCTTATATATATAACCTCAAGTCGAGTCATGGCGAGTCATATGAACTGGCAGATGCATAAACAGAGGAATATACTCTTGTCTAGCGCACTTGGCTCATATCACTAAATATCGATATTAACTTGAAAACTTTCAGAGCCAAGGACTCTCCTCTTAAGTCTGTCTTTCAATAGACTGAGCGCCGTTTCCTTCTGCTTACAATTGCGGGTATCTCGCAGTCGAGCATGCCCGACTGCAGCAGTTAGCTCAACTTGTTTAAATTATGTGCCTCGCTGGCAAAGGAAATATTTTTGCTGGCAGCAGCTGCGGCAACAACAACAGCAACCAGCACAACGCTGGGAGCTAAGCAGATACTCAGATACTTAGATACTTAGATACGTATCTTGTAGATACGCAGCTATGTATATGAGACCATGACACGAACGCATTCCGGCACGTCCTGCGGCAAGCGCAAAAAAATTTGTATTAGGTTATCCTTGCCGCACACACACACAGTGATAGAGAGAGAGCGAGAGAGTGAGCGAGGGAGAGAGTGGGAAAAGGCAAATGGCCTTTCACGGTCGTTGCCGTTGCTTCTGCTGTTTGAACAACTTTTTTGCCCAGTTAGAGCAGGCAGCGAGGTCAGAGGGAATACGAAAAAGGCTTCCTAGCTGCTTTTCCTGCTCTCTATCTCACTCTCGCTCTCTCTCTCTGTCTCTGGCGCACTCTCCATGTTGTACGTCAAGTGGCCCACACATTTTGGGTTAAACTCTCTATGCCCTGCGGCCAAGTCGTGCTACAACCAGCTATGTTCAGTTAGGAAATGGTCTTGCTTATTGAGTCAACTTTTATAGAGTATCTTAGTGTTGGGTAACAAAAGATTTGCCTTTACTTGAGATGGAATAGAGTTTGCATAATCACGAGCTTAATATGACTGAGAGAGATATTCAGAGTACACCTGGGTAGCTCTTATATAGATTACAGGGTATGGCCGAGTCATGTTGCCGTGGGTTTACATGTAAGAGTTAGAGTTAGACTATGATGTGTGGATATCTCTTATGCATATGCCTTTGTAAGTGGTATTTAATTTTCCAGGGTATCTATTTGTTAGTCTACTTAATCCGATTCATTGGCTTTTGCATGTCATATATTGTTAGACATTGTAAGATCTCATTATTGTGTGCAGGAATTTCTATGTTATCTTTTCACACATATTTATAGGGTATCTCATAGTCTCATCCATACTAGCCACACTAGAGATATTACATAATGAAGAGAAAAAAATCATATGCTGTACATCTAGCTATTCTGAATGTATGTTAATTCACTTACAGGGTATCTTCAAGTCTGCTATTAATAACTTATAAGTCTAGTTTCTGTATTTATGTAATAAGAATCGATGTATGAACAAGAAATTCATAGCAAACTCAGATTTAATTTAACTTAAATGTTATTGCAGGGTATGTATAAGTCGTTGTGGTCCATTTTAGGCTTAAACTCGTTTGCATTGTTGCTGGGTGGGTGGCTAAGCTGGCTTTTCATTGCTTTTCGCCTGCTGTTGCCACGCTGAGCCAACGTCATGCCCAACCTCAATCTCATCATCATCATAATGATCATCATCGTCATCATCATCATCATGTTCATTGGTGGGCGTTTGTTTGTTGTTATTGTTGTTGTTGTTGTTGCATGTTCCTCATGCTGACGTCGAGGCAAAACTCGAAACGTGCAACCCGCAAAAGGCAAATAAAACTTTATCATTTGGGGAAGCCCTGCGCTTTCATAGACCTGCCTGACTGTGTGAGTGTGTGTGTGTGTGTGTGTGCTGTGGGTGTATACACTCACACACTCACTCTCTCACGCGCTCTCTTTCTCTCTCTCTCTCTCTCTTGTATTTAAACACGCTTTGTTTTCGCCTGCTGCCAACATTTTTCTCAATTTCTTTTCCATTTTTTCACTTTATTTTATTTTCTTGTTTTTTGTTTTGTTTTGTTTTGTTTTCTTCTTGTTTTTGCTTGCTCAGGTATGAGGTTTTATTTTGGCTTATTGCGGGAGCTGATTTTCTGTTTTTTTTCGCCACTTTCAGCTTGGCCAGGATGACCTTTTTTTTTTGGTTCTCGTTGTTCTTGTGGATTTTCTGGGCGTGGCTTGAAGACAGGAATTGCGGAAACCAGCCGGGCTGGTTGCCTGCTGGGGAGGCTTCACTGTGCCTGGTTTTTGCATGTTGAAATGCGAGAAGTGAAGTTTTAATTGGGTGCATATTGAAGAGGCGGCACTTGAATGCGGCCTATATATATACTTTTCGATAAGTTATCGATTGAATGTGCAAATAATATTAATAAGCATTAATATGATTACGCATTGTGCATATAATAATGAAATATTAATTTATTTATCGTACATTTATCGATACATGGCAACGATAACTATGCATAGTAATTCGTATAAGTTTGGGTTGAAGGTTTTAAATGTTACTCAATGATAAATTTATGACCTATCGATAAGTGTTGGTTATGTTTTCTTAAGTCCTAAATATGGTGTGCCATCGATTAGTTATCAATTTGTTATCGAATATTTGTCATTTTATTTCACTTGTTTTGCGCCTCGCACTTGTGGGTCTTTGCCTTCGCCTAGTGTCCAAGTGACTATTAGGTCATCCAATTGCAGGTCGTGGGGCAACCCTTAAAGTCAAAGCCGTTACCGTTAGCAGACCCTTCAGCGAAGCTAAGCCACACCTAGACCCATTTACCCGTTACCCGTTAACAGTTAGCTGCTACCTGCTACAGTTACACTTAAAAATAAAGCGAAGCTGGTCGAAAGCAACCCCAAAAGAAATCAAGGAAAGGGGCTAAACTACGCATACAAAGTGAATCACACACGAATAACTAAAAGCTCGTTCCACTGTTAGGCGGAATGCGTTGCCAAAGGAAATGCTCAACAAAGACTCGGCGAATGTGATAGAAAAGGTAACAACAACAACAACAACAACAACAGCAGCAAATGTAATAAAAACAAAGAGCTGTGCATAAGGAATTGCCAAAGAGGCGCAGAGACGCCCAAGAGTCAAGTCGACTTGAGCAAGCAGCGCGGTCGCCCTCTCGCTCTCTCTCTCTGCCTCTAAGGCTCTACCTCGACCACTTCCACTCGAGCAAAACATAAATCATCAGCACAATGGGCAACAGTCAAGGCAAAAGCAAAGGCAAAGGCAACGACAAAAGCGAAGGCAAAGGCAACGGGAAAGGCAACGGCATAAGCAAGAAGAGCAGAGACACAGGCAACAGGGCAAAGGAATGCCAAATGACAACAACAAAGGCGCAAGCACAAAGGGGGTGGGTTTTGTATCGAATGCGATGCAAAGCAGTGCGCGCGACAGAGATAAGGACAGAGGCAGAGGCAGAGACAGAGGCAGAGGCAGAGGCAGAGGCAGAGGCAGACGGAGAGTGTAAGCAGAAAAGCATGCCCGGGCCAAAGTCTATTTTAATTTTGACGTAGTTAGTGACACAGAACGTTTGGCCAAAACAAATGGCAACAAATGTGCAAAAGCAATGGGAGCGACTAGCAAATACCCTAAGAAATTAATTATGCTCTAATAACTCTTGTGTTTATTGAGCGATTTTTATGAAATTTTCAGCGTGCGCATAAAATAAGAGAGCCTACACACAAGTATAGCAAATAAAATAATAATAATATTATAATAATAATAATATTATAATAATAATATTATAATAATTATATTATAATAATAATATTATAATAATTATATTATAATAAGAACTGCTATTGACCTTAGTTCAGACGTTCTCACAAATTTGCAGAGTATCAAAAGACACAGCAATCTGTATCTTGCCTGTGGATCTCTTATCTACTCTCTTGGCTAAGCTGCCCTTTGCAAATATCTGAAATGGTACCCAGGGTATTCAAAGGCAGAGCTTATAGCAGCGGCTCAGGCAGCGGCAGACAGTCGTAGTCAGTGCTAAAGGCAGCTTAAGTGTCCCATTCGCTTTGAACATGTTGCGCCTGCTGTTGCTGAGTATCTGAGTATCTAGCAGCTACACAGATAGAGATGAAATGGTATTTGAGTCTGTGTGTGTCGCAGACTCGGATTTGGACTTTGGTGTGGCGCGTGGGCAGCGAGGCATAAGAATGCCGCCTCATGCCACAAGCGGCAGACAGCTCCAGCTCCAGCTCCGGCTCCACTCTGTGGGGGCCCGCAACAAAGTAACACAGAAAATTGTTGCACGTTAACTGTTATGACAGCTCAGCGGGTATATTAGCTATGACTAGTCACTGAATACCCTATAATTACAGAAAGCTGGAAAATAGGGCCATAGAAAAATACCCTGTAATTATGCAGAAGAGTTGGCAAAATGAAGCAATATTTACTATTGCTGAGTCTGTAAAGCAGGGTATAGAAGCTTAACAGTTTCCGCTGAATACCCTAGAAATAGTGCAGTTAAGTATGCTTATGCAAGGTAATACGGAATATTAAGGTGAAGTATATCAGCTCTAGCCAATATACCCCATGATACCCTAGCACAAGGCAGAGGTACTCTTTTATGTAAATAAGTCTTTTATGCAGCATACTCTATGTTCAAGCAGCTCTCGCTGACTAATGCAGCGTATCTCCAAGTCGTGTTGACCCAATAAGGCCAAAGCTGAAATTTCTTGTTAATAAGTTTCAAACTGTGGCTCTAACAAGTCTGTGTAACAAGTAATATGGCAACGGCTGCGAGTGCTCGAGTGCCTTGTCTGCTCAACAACAGTTGCCGCCTACCCATACACACGCACACACACACACACACACACACACACACACGCACAACAAGTCTCGCTGTTGCTGAAATGACGTTAAAGTATCTGCGCATTCGCTTTGAGTATCTACATCAAAAAATGAAGTTGACTTGCCTTCCATGTGTATCTATAGCTGTGTCTGTCTATCTGTCTGTGCGTGTGTGTGTGTGTGTGTCTGTGTGTGTGTGTGTGTGTGTCTGTGTGTGGGTGAGCGCCAAAAAGTTCACGTGGAGACAGGCAACATTGCCATGGGGGCGCGCTTCAAGCGGAGCAAAAACATTTTGTGTTTTTGTTGCTTGCTCTTCACAGCTGCGACGCGCGCTAACTAGGCGTGTGTGTGTGTGTGTGTGTGTGTGTCGGTGTGTGTTGGGGCTTGGGGATTACGTAAGGGAATCCCCAACATTTGCAGCTAAAGCGAACTGCGTCAGAGTCGGTTGCATGTTTTATGCATGAACTGTGTTGCTGCCACGTACCACAGCCCCCACCCCCCTGCCGCCCCCTTGCCCCACTGGCGCCCCTCGCCCAGGCAGCTTCAACTTTGTGCGCAGCAAAATAAAAAGAAGAAGAAGATGAAAACGCAAATAAAGTATCTTATAGATACTTTTGTGTAGGGGCTGCGCTGGGCAGCGGGTGGGGGGCGGGGCGGACGTGGGGCGCTGTGTAACAAGTGCGCGCTTGGTTGCGTTTCAAGCAGAAACATTGCTGCAAGCAGCCACGCCCCCACCGCAGCGACCTCCTGCAGCTTTACAGTTGCTTTTCCTTTTCCTTTTCTGTTTTGTTTTTTGTTGGTTTTTTTTTCTTTTAGTTTGCAAACTGCAAAATATTTTACTTTGTCGTAGAACTTTTGCCTGCTTGCTGCAGCGCGAGTGGGCGTGGACGTGGGCGTGGGCGTTGCTGGGTGAAAGGGGCGTGCGCAGTGGGCGTGTTCGTTTCCTTTTGCACATTGCTGCTGCGCTTAAAGCGCGGCCAAAAAGTAATCTTTTAGCTGTAATTGAAAATGTCTGTTTCGCGCTGTCTCTCTCTCTCTCTCCCCCTCTCTCTTTCTCCCTCTCTCACTCTGCTTATCAATCTTTCTAGCCCGCTCTTGGCTTTTCTATTTCTATTAACATTTGCTGCCTGTGGTGAACTTTTGTTTCTGCCTTTGTCCTTGCAAATACCCTGTAAAAGGGCGTGCAGCAGCTAAAGAGTTGTTCGATTGATGCTCAAGCCATGGACTCGACTTAACTATGTAAGAGCTGAAAGCAAATAATCCCTTTGACTTATGCAGCTATATCTTCGATAGTTCGCAACTAGTCTATCATCAATCAGTCAAACTTTAGTAATCATAAATTATTGCCTAGTTAAGTTATCTATCAGTCAATCAATCAATCAGTCAGACTTGACTTTTATATCAATCAGGCCATCAATCAAGTTATTGCCTGTATCAATCAAGCTGTATAGTTACTCACTCCGAGTCAACTAATTCATCTGTCCAGCTCTAACTTCTTATACTGTGTATCAATCATTCAATCAATCATTCAATCAACAGAACTATGACCTATATCCTTCCTATATGTGGTAACTCTCAGCCAATATTGACTTCAATTGGCCTGCCTTTGGATAGACAAGCAGTTCCACGCATACTAATGCTTGCCCATATACACACACCCACACACACACACACACACACACACACACTGCTGTCGCTGTGCGGCCTTGAGCTCAAGTATCAAGTTTTGAAGTTAACGCATGTCAACAGGCGCAATAAAAAAGGACGTTGTGTGTATGTATGTGTGTGTGTGTGGGAGTGTCGAATGTCCAATTGTAATGTGCATATACTTATGCCTTAGACTGTACATATATATATATATATATATATATATATATATATAAAGAGAAAGCTCTTACAGCATTTACCCATTGGGTTAGGTCAATTGCTCCAAGTGTGTTTATACTTATGGTAAAAGCTGTGCATATACTTGCAGTGGCAGCTGTAATAGCCTAATTAAGTTGCTAGTTGCAGGTGCCATAATTAATTATAATTTACAAAGGTTGCATACTTATGCTACGTACTGTATGACTTGAAGATGAGTATGACTTAAAGAGAGATTTTGAATATCTGTGCGGATAACAAATGTATCTATATATGTATCGAAGAAACACTACAGTCTGTTAAGAAAGTACACAAACAGTCTGCTGGAAATGTATCTATAAAGTATGCATACTATATATATATGTATGTATATCATATCACACATATGCATCATATATCATAACATATCATATACATATATGACTATACTTTTGTAAGCGACTGTTTGCATAGTTGAGCCACAGACTGTATAGTTTTTAACTCCAATTTAAGCTATATTAATTGTAAATATATATATAGAAATATACATATATATATATCCGATTTCTACTATATACCTATACTTTTGCTAGAGACTGTTACTCTCCGCACGCATCTTCCAATTGGAGGCGATCAAATTAGATTTGCGATGTTAATTTGTACTTACTGCCACGTCCGCTGCCTTTGCGTCGCGCCATTTTCCACGCAGTGTCTGCCTGTGTGGGTGTGTATGTATGTGTGTGTCCTGTGAGTCCTGAGTGTATCCTTTGTGCTGCTTCCGCTTTGCCTGTTTGTTTACAAGGCTCTAGTTAAGCGCCGACATCGTAGACGTTGCCTCGGACTCAGCGACTTGATTGATGTGCAATAAATATATATATGTATATACAGATAATATATATATATATATATATTAGATATTCACGCCTGCCACGCCCACTGCTGGGTAGCTGCGGTGTGGTGTGTCCTTGCCACGTTTGCGTTGTCCTTCGTGTCCCTTACGGCCAGGCAGGACGTCTCAGCGCGCGGCGAAGCAAAGCGCTCGAGTTGCTCGCTTTTGTGGCCTGATTCCGTTTGCCTTTATATATATAAATGTATATATATGCATATATGTGTGTGTAGTAGTGCCATGTGTGTGTGAGCTATGATGACGTGGCTGCTGCTCGCTTGGCTTTGGGCTGCCCGCAATTTGCAGTCAAAGGCCACATTTTGCCTTCAATACAAATTCCATTTCATTTTCGCGTGTATAAATATAACTGTATAAAATGCTTTAAAATATTTCAAAAAAAGTTTCTTTTATGCTTGATTTTTGAATTTTTTCTAAACTTTTTTATATATTCTTTTTTTTTTGTTTGTTATTCTTTTTTGTGGTCGTTGCTTTTGATATGCGCGTTTTTTTTTTCGTCGTTTGTTGATTTTAAATTGTGGTCAAATTTAGCCACAAACCACGTGGGATTTCTCTGCTTCTTCTGCTCTGTCTTCTTCTTGTTGTTGTTTTTTTTTTTTATTTCGTGTGTGTGTTTGTTTATTGTCGTAGGCCGCGTTTTACCGTTTGACCGCGCGCGTGCAACAAAGACGGCAAGCGTCAAGCATGACGTATGACAAAGCTGGCCAAAAGAAATTGCGTTTGCGTTTCTGCCTTTGTTTTTGTATTTGCTTCGTTTTATTTGTTTCTTGTTTCTCGTTTTTTAGTTTTGGGCAACACGTTGCGTATACGCAATTCACAGACTCAACATGCAATTCAATTACCTTAATATATATCTGTATGAATATATATTATATATATATATATATATTGATAGTTGAGCCAATCCACATGTATTTGTTATCAATTTTCCTGTGTGTGTGACACTTTCAATATGGCGCGTATATGTGTGTGTGTGTGTATGTGATTTCTATTAATATAACTGAAATATATTCGCTGTCGCTGCTGCTGCTGCTGCTGCTGCTGCTGCCGCTGCTCTACGAACTGTGTGCGAAGCGCGCGAATAACGAGAGGCGTGCGTCGACTTCGGCGTTCACGAACAAACAAGACGCGATTTTGATACAAAACTGAGCACTGTTAACAGTTAAGTGTACGGCACGAGTCGTACAAGCGCACGAACCCATACGTCGAGAGAGTGGAAACTTGTATTGAGCGCACGTTATAACCTGCTTGCTGCGCTGCCAGGCGCTTATTCGCTCTTTCGTTTGCTCGCTCTCTTTGTGTGTGTCGTTCAATTGCGTTTGCTTTCAATTTGTCGTTGCTCGTTTGTGCTTTCAATTGGCTTTGTCTTTTTGTTTACCTTTTTTTTTGTTGTTGCGTGCGCTGCGCATGTTTTTGCTCTTTGAGTGCTTTTTGTAATTGAAAGCGCATTTAAGAGTGCGCGCACTGCTATCGACTCAAATTGAGTGAATTTGTATTGAATGGTTATTCAAGTAATTATCTTAACTAGTTGAGTGTTTGAATAGAAATATTTTGGCAGCTTGCAAGTTTTTATATTGAGTTATTTTTATATTTTGCTTATTAAGAATCGCTCGACATAGAGATGTGCATGGCATAGAAATCGTTGCAGACTTTTTGGGCGCAAATAAATTATCATTTTAAATTGTCAGTTTTTGGTTTGCTTTAATTTGTAGCTTCGAAAAGCTGATATTTGTCCACTAATACTTTTATTTGTTAATTTTTCAATAATTTAATGAAGAAATGTTTATATAGATTTTTTTAATATTTATAATATTTTCTTAGTTTTTTATGATTTAAATTTCTATTTTAATTTTATTATATTTTTTTAAATATCATTTTTGTACGTTCCATTTTTATTAATTTTTTATTGGTTTTTGTTATTTTTTTTGAAGATACTTAAGAAGACATTTATCAAAATAAGCAAAGAAATATTTGCACAAAATTAAATTGCCAAAAGAAAGATTGATGAATGTGTCTTATGTGCTCCTTATGCCTCTTCTTCTTCTCCTTCTATTTTTACTTCTTAGGCCTGCTGCTTCCTTAAGTGCAATTCAGTTAATACTTTTTTTTGGGGGTTATTCATAGATGTATATTCGTGGGCGTTTACAGTGTATCAAAGCACACACCAAAAAGGCGTGGCAAGTGTTGCATTAGGCATTAAATACAGAACGGAATACCCCTACTCTGCACTGCTCTGCTCCGCTCTACTCCTGTATTTAATCATTTCTACTTCCCTCTCCCTCTATCTATTACTCAGCTGATTTTCCCTCTCACTCTTCCTCTCGTAAACGCAACGGCATCAATGAACGTCGCATCAGCTGTGTTTTGTTTACGTCTAAAGACGCAGGCGCCGTTATGCCGGCCGTTTCCATTCGTTCCAGTCGTTCGAATTTCTCACTGGAAACGAAGGGGAAATTTGTATTCGAACAGCGCCCAAGTTTGGCGCCAAATGTTGAGTGAATTTGGCACGCAGTCGGCCGATAAAAGCGCAACCGAAAGGAACGTCGAGTCGAGTGCGGATCACAAGTTGCAAAAGAAGAAGAAATATTTTTAAAAATATATAAATAAACGGCAAGACCAAACCCAAAGCCAACAATTGACTAAAAATAAATATATGCCGAAAAAGGAATATCGAAAGTAATTTACAAATAAATAATAAAACACAAAAAAATTAATTTATCAAAATAAAAATAAAATAAGTAATGAAAAAAGTATATTTAATTTATATTGAGTTCAAGAATAAAAACCATTAGTTAAATAAAAATTAAAAAACTAAAAAAATATAAAACAAAATAAAATATTAGAGCTTAAAATAAAATTCAATAAAATAAAAATTAAAAAAATTTTATATATATAAAATATAAAATAAATTATATTTGATTTAACAGATTTCAAATTTTTATTTAAATGAATAGATTTTTGATAAAACGTAAAAAATTAAAAGAAATCAAATAAATAAATAAATCATAATAAATAATAAAAATATAATGTTTGACAAATTAATTTTATTACAATGTAAATTCACAATAATAATGAATTAATAAATATATATAAGTAATAATATAAAAAAAAGTAAAGTCCTAAATATACAACAAATTAAAGAAAAATTAAAAATAAAATGTATTTAAATTGAATTAATTTAATAATTTAATTTAATTTAAATGCTATACAATAATTTTTGAAATATTCGCTACATAAAAAAAAATAATCTAGCTAAATGAATAGAATAAAAAATGAATAATTATTATTTATAAAAAGTGGCCATAAATAAAAATAAATTTTAAAATATATATAGTATATTATATATATATAATATATTATATATATATTTATATATATATATATTTATATATTATTTATTTTTTAATTTCTGCTAAAGAGAACTTTTATGGATTTCTCCGCAGTTGCATTCGCCTTTAAAATATACAAGTGCGTCATAAAAATGTAAATATATATTTCTTTTCTCTCTCTCCCTTGCTCTGACTCTTCTTTTATCTAAATAACTTATTTTAATGGCACTTCATGCTCGTTGGAGCTGGGTAAACGAGCATATTAGGCGCTTGTCTGCAGCGACCTGACATTTTTAATAAATATCAATAGAATTTTTTAGTCTTCAGTTATTATTAGCGTGGCAAAATAGAATTTTCGACAAATTCTCAAGACACCTATAAAGGCGTGGCAAGCCGTAGAATGTTGACTTAACTTTAGTTATTTCAGTGCCGCATCGCGCCGTCGGGTGAAGCCGAGTGCAAAATTGTTACTTAATTTTTTATTATTCCTCTGCTGAAATGTGAAGTAAACGTAATTTTTATTGTCTTGAGCTCAAATTAAATTTCAAATTGAAATATATATTTAAAAAAAAAAATGCAAAAAATATTTGAATTATTTTAGTTGCAAAATATTCGCTGCCTTTTTAGGGAAATTTCTGCTTAATTTTTATTTTAAACTGGATAAAGTTTTGACGTCTTTTAGATTTGTTTATTTTAAATAAAATAAAAAACACATTTTGGGATGTAATCTGGAAACAATTTACAAATATTTCACATTGATTGCAAAATCCTTGCCGTGTGCGAGTTTCAAATGCTCATCATAGAGGAAATCAAATTAGTTTTGGTTTCGCTGCTCGTGCACAAGGTGAAAACGCGTACTACGGGTATGTGGTGATGAGTAGCGGGCGTGATGGTAGTGAGAGAGAAGATGTATCTACAAATGAAACTTCTTTCAATACCGGGTTTCGTCCGAAGCTTGTCTGCGGTTTACTCTCTCAGATTTCAAGGCAATAAATTTGGAGGTAAAGTAAGTGCAGACATACACGATGTCTGCCTAGTCGGTCATGCATCATGCTCACATTACTTACACAGACTGAAAGTTAGCTAAGACTTTTCGCTTTCCCCATTTACTGTATAGCATACATGGTATCTCTTAGTCGGTCCCTAATTAAGTCTTACACAGTATGTATAGTTTGTGAGCTTAAAATATGTATAATTTTAGCAATTTCCCTGACTGGCTCTTCATTCTCTCACATACAGGGTATCTCTGAGTCGTTACTAGATTTATATATGCTGCTTAGCAAATTAATTTGGAATTTGTTTACATTTTTCCTTGCCTTATTTTGTCGCTCCTCCGATTCTCTTTGCCCAATGTTATTTACCTATTTGCAATGCAGGGTATCTTTCAGTCGTTCACTGCTGCACTCCTCTTGTGATGTCTACAGTTTGTTTGTTGGTCAAATAATCAGTTTACATTTTGTCTCTCATTGCCATTCCCATTTCTATTTTCCTTTGCCCTTTTCCCCATTTTCCCAAAACTGAGCTGAACTGAAATATTTTCGCTTAATTCTGACCGACATTTGTCGCAGTGCAATTAGCTTTGCTCAACGACTTGGGCTAATTGAGGAGTTTTGCTCGTGTTGCTTGGACAGAGGGAAATCTAATTGTTTAATGGCTTTTCTCTTGCAGCTGGACATGATAAATGGGCAGCAGCGAGAGCCAATATACCCCATTGCTGCACCACCTCCAGGGCGTCGCTCGGCTCGTTGCCTCCGGCCGGCTGTAAATTAAACGCCAAAGTCAATACTTAATTGCCTTTGTTGGCCATAAACATTATTGTTTATACTGTGCTCGAGTGTGGGCACATATAAACAAATATTGCGCAAGAGGAAGAGACAGAGACAGTGAGCCAGAGAGAGAGAGAGAGAGAGAGTGAAACAGCGAGAGAGCGAACCAAGGGACAAGCAGCCAGCGGAGCCGCAACTTTTCTTGCCTCAATCGGAACAAAGCAGAAAAACATAAAGAATCAACTGAAATAAATATCTACAGGTGAGTACAGCATCTGTCTGCTTTGTTAACCAATACTCCCACACCCACACACGCACTCGCACAGCAAACACACTTAGGCATTGCTAACTTGACGTATACTTAACGCAAATCAAAATATTGCGCATACGCAGCGTTAGCCTTGATTCATGTTGAACTGTGGCGAAGACACCACACACACACCCACACACACAGACATAGACATGTTAGAAATAGCGAAGAGTGCTCGACTAGCAAATACCCTGCATAACCTGAGCACTGCCAAATCGAGCTCGCCAAGAGAAACCAGAGACACTCACACATTGGGCATATGTAGGAGTGTTAGACTAATAGATATCCTATATACTAATTAGAGATCATTAAAGTCGTAACACATAAGTATAAGTAATAGACTACTAGATACCCTGTATACTGATTTTACATCTATCTGCTATACATCTATAAAAGGCACACGAAACATGCCCGCACAGACTCACACACACAGCTACGCCTCCCACACATACACACAGAGAGCTTGCTCTTTGTATGCCCATAACTTAATTGTCAGCTATACGTGCAAAAGTTTTGACAGCCAGAAAACGTGTAAACTAAGTTAACGCAGGCAGTGGATATTCAGAGTGTGTTCAGAGTATTAAAGTGGCTTTTTCCGGTCAAATGGATTTCAATCTGTCAATGTGTTCAGAGGGAGAGAAAGGATAAGAGAGTTGAAGAGGGAGAGCCACGTGCAAGATATTAGGCCACTGTTGTTTACACTTAAGATTACTTAAGGGTTAGGCAGCTGACCATGCTATCAGCAGTTGTTTATACTAAAAGACTCAAAATCTCTCTAGAAATTATTTCATCTTATGTATTCGTATTTGTTTTTAATGTATTAAAAAATAAATATTTAGAAATTCCATTTACAATAGGTAATTTAAAAACCTCGACATTAAAAAATATTAAAAAAATGAAGAAAAATCCTAAATTTTTAGTATTTTTCTAGGGTTTTCCTTGAGTACTTCTCGAGATATAAAAGATTAAAGACAGCAATAGACCGACAGTTGGACGAGAATCGTCATTAATAGATCAACTAAGACTCTTAGGCTGATCAAGTAGATATATGCAGTCTTTATTAATCAGCCAATATACCCCACGCGCTGACAGCTTGGCCAATGGGTATCGAAACACGTTAGCGACGAAGGGTCCGCAACAGTTTGTCGCGCTTATTGTTGCCTACTTATTGATGCCTGACTTGCTGCGTGTAATCGGAATATTATATTTTATAAATATACTTGGGGTCCATTAAAAACGTTTTCTGATACATTCTGATCATATTTCGAGCACTCATTGATTTATGAATTCCAATGAATTATGTGCGCTTAGCTAAGCGAGGCTGCCGGCGCGGCAGACAGCGAGGCGGGCGGTGGGCAGTCAGACAGTCAGGCAGTCAGGCAGGTGTGGTTAATGCGCGTCCATAAAAGGTCAGGGGCTGAGTACACGCATAAGCAGCTGAAAAAACCATAAACCGAAGCGAGACAGAGAGAGAGAGAGGGAGAGAGAGGGGGAGGGAGGGAGAGGGAGTAAGTGTGGGCAATGGGAATACAGAAATGTGGAAATTGTGAAACGAGGGAATTTGTTAGATGCCTAGAAACAAGCCGAAAGCCTTTAAGCCATTTCTTTTTTTATTAAGTTGTTGATAAGAAATTGAGGAAGTGATGTGGAAGAGAGTGGGTGAGGGAGAGAGAGAGAGAGGAAGAGGGAGAGAGAGTAGGGATTACTGACTGCTAGATGCCCAGGAAGCTGAGAGTTGCAAGCAAAAGTGGGCTAGATAGATGATGAATGCCTAAAGTGAGATGGTATATGATAGTATTGAAAGCGACTATTAGATACCCTAGCGGGGGGCATGGGTAAATTTGTCAATTGAGGTAAACTCTCATGATGGGATTTACTGAAGCGCACATTCATATGATAAATTCAATCATCAGTTGCTTAGAGCAGATGTGGGCAGACGAGGGAGGATGGGGAATGAGAAGAGACGACAAGGGAAGGCAAGGGATGCCAGGATGAGGAAAGAAAAATACAACTGAGGGACTACAAATGAAAGACGTGAGCAACCTGGGAGGGACATGACGAGTTAATGCCGAAAAAATGTTGTTCCTGAATACCGAAAGTCAGATTCGAGACGCTTAGAAATGCTTTGCCTAAACGGCACCAGGCCATGGCCGAAAGGCAAAACGTGGTCCAATCGAGTCAAAGTGCAGTGATTCGAAATTTTTGCATACGCTGCAAATTGCGTGATAGAAATCAAAGAGCGACCAAAAATTTCGGCTGGACCTGTGCAGAGGGTTTCTTAAGGAGCTGATATAATTTTTATAAAAAATACTTATATCATTAGATCTTTATAAATTTATATTTATAAATATTTGTAAAAGAAATATATTTGTGTTTTTCCTGAAATACACATATAAATTAACAGATATATATTGATATTTCTGATTGGAGAAGCATTTTTTATGCTGCATATAAAATAGACCTAAGATTTGATATATATATAATATATATATCATTCGCCTAATTCTCTCATATGCAGAGCAATCCAAGCTCGACTCAGCAAGAGTTGCACCTGAGCTAAAATAAGATAATTCAGTTTACAGTTCAGCTGGTCAAATTGGAAATTCGATGCTCGATTCCAATTAGACATTGTACAATGCCTGTTGTTTATGGTTCGCAGCTTGGAAACTATTTGCGGTGTGTGTGGGTTTGTGGGTGATACGTGTACAGCCAGAAGCAATGGCTTCAATCAGAAGGGAAATGGAAAAAGAAGAGACTGAATTCGGTTCTGATTGAATTGGGTGTGTGTGTGTGTGTGTGTGTCTGTGTCTCTGTATGTGTGTGTGAAATTGTGGACATCAAAGATACACCAAACATATTTGAATCGGAAAATGAAAAATATTATGCGGAATAAGTAAGATTCCTGATGCCAACTGAAGGCTGTGTAAATATGGAAAACAATGGCAACTCGTCGGAGGGGGCGGAGGCGGTTGGTCTTGGCTCTCAGCTGGACACTTTTTAATATGGCAAAGCAAGAGGATGTCGTTTTATTAAAAAAAAATGCGAATGCGAAGAACAAGAAAAACTCGTAAAGAAAATGTAGATAGAAAAAGTGAATTAGAATTGAGCCGACCTCGCTTCACTTCATTACGGCAAATTACTATGGTAAATCTTTATTAAATATATATGTGTACATCGAGTTTGGCAATACCCACTCCACCACGCCCCCTCGCCCACGCTCGGACTTACTTATGCGAGTTTATTGCTGCTGGACATGAGCCGCAATTTATTTGGCTTGCATGCCAGCTAATTACCTGTCCGAGACATCCCTCATTGAACCTGATTGGCAGCAGGTACACACACACACACACAGAGTGCGAGAGAGAGGGGAAGAAATAGAGAGTGCGAGAGAAAGAGGGAGTTAATAATTGACATAAATTCTAATTACGTTTTTGGGCAAATTCATTTTTGATAGTTTATAAACAATATATATATATATATATATATATATATATATATATATATATATATATATATATTATACCTATACCCTGTGCAATAACATATTGAGGAAATAAATTTCAAACAGATTCATTGCGTTTGCATAGATTGGGGCAATGCATTGTCGTTGTCTCGTGGCATATTGGCTTTCTGCGCATGTATGTAACAGATAGTAGAAGAGTCAAGAAAATACACAGATATGTATATGTATGTATATATATATATATATATATAATAATCTAAAATTTGATTTGGTGTTATTGGACTTCGATATTTTTATTTCCATTGCCATTTCGATCGCAATTGTTATTGTTATTGCCATAGCCATTGTCATTAGCATTATCATTGCTTACAGTTTCTGCAAATATCAATAAAATTGTTCATAAAAATGTTACAGATTTATAGTTACAGGGTATTTTAGTAGCCACTTAGTCGAAATTGCGGGCACTTGGATGTCAAATGTTAAGAGCATTATGAGTCACGTTTTATTTATGTCTAAATTTCACAGAGCTCAAATTTCCAATTTATTAGAGAACGTCTTATCCGATTACGTCAATCGATGCATGTAATACGATGTGGCATAAAAAAGAGCGGAGAGAGAAAGAGCGAGAGAGAGGGAGGGAGTTAGGATGAGCACAAATAGGTGCATGTGAAAGAGCAAGAGCCAAAAGGATTGCGAGACAAATAGATGCCTTGGTTTAATTAGTCAAATTTTGTTGGCATTTGTACTTTGTGCTTTCCGCTCGTTGTCTATGAATGTTGAAGCAGCGGAAGTGCGAAATGAACCAAAGAAAGAAGCAGAGTTGCACACAGTCAATGTCTCTATCTCGCTCTCTTTCTGGCATATTTCATTATTAATTTTAATTAAAAAGCGCCTGACTTCAATTTCATTTTGTGGCTCAACGTGTTGATGCTTAACAACAGGCAGCAGAGGCATAAACAGACAAACAAACAAATAATACAAGAATATTTTCCATAAGTCGCCAGCAGATGGCTTCAAGTACACTTGCCGAAATGAGGGTGGAGTCAACAGTTTGCCACGAAAATTCGTTTTGGAACTGGAATCTCTGAACTTTTCTTATTTAGTTCAATTGAGAATTGCTTTTATTTTCTTTTAGTTTACTCTGCCCAATTGAAGCTCAGTTCAGACTTGTTTAAAGACGACTTTAATATTTCTCTGTACCTAAAAGGAAAAGGAGTATATTGGCTTTGTAGCTAAGGGCACAGAGTATCAAGCAGTCGTTTAAGCTCCCTGCCTTGTAGCTGCAAGAAATGGAATATTAAATTGAAATTGGATTGTTTCATTCCATGTTGCAAATGATAACCAGAGACATTTTCACTTCTGTTAGGGCTGCTGTTGGAGTTGGAACTGGGAGCTGGGAGCTGGGAGCTGGGTGAGCGACAGTATTGCTCTCCATATGCTTGTTCTTCAGTAAGAAATGAAATTTAAAGAGGTGAACAAGCGCTTGTGCTGAGCTCCCCGAATCCATTTCTTCTGTGAACAGATCCAATAATAGTTGATTTTTCTTGTGTCTCAACATCTCTGTGAAAGTCTCGATAATTTAATCAAGCATAATTTAAAGTCTGAAGCTTGAGCTTGTGCACTTAGAGCGCTGATTTGTTTTTCGTTTAGCCCGCAAATCATAATTGCCATTGCGAGTTCAACGTCTTACGGCATCTGCAGCAGCTGTTGCGGCCTCTCGTTCAGCTCGTTTCGAAGGTATTCACACCTGACCGGCACAAGTACTTTGAAGATTGAAGTCCATTGACTCCCAAAAAGAATATTTTCAAAAGCAATGAACCCATTTTCATTATTTTACTTTACTGGGCGTGCAATATTGAAGTCTGTTTGCTTAATTGAACTCAGATTGATATTGATGATGGAATTCTAGCTACTCAATTGCAGAAAAACAAAACTCAAATAGTTAATAAATAAACACATTTTGAATTCATTATAATTTATTTTATTATAATATACAAAAAATATTTATTTGCTTGCTCTAATCTATGTTAATCTCTCATTTAATTTAATATTCTAGAAATATTTGAATAACACTAAAAAGTTTAGCTAATTTCGGTAATTCTATATCACTATCCGGAAATTCGTGTAAAACTATTTTACATCAAAAATCTCAGCGAAAATCAAACAAATTTTTCGCACTTTCATAAGTACTTCGAGAGTAAATCGAAAAAGTTTTCAACTTTCATGCATGGTTTCGCCTCTTGTTGAAATTTCCATAAGTTTGTATAATTAAAAGTGAAAATAATTTTCATTAAAAACTTTATAAAGTATATAAGTATATCAGAATTTCACGCTGCTTGACTCTATGAATTAAATTCTAAAATTTCGATTTGAAATGCGTATAGAAATATAGAAAAAGAATAATAATAATAAGAATAGAAAAAAGAATACGAATAATTTCAGATTATTTTCTTGGTTCTGGTTCTGCTGAGAAATTAAATTGTATTTAAAAAGTAAAGTCGAAGCCTCTAGAGTTACTCATTTAAATAGTAAACAAGATGTTCTCTTTTTTTTATCGGCATAAAATATTTTACGAAAATTAATTCATTTAGCTTACTGCAAGCTCAATTGATTTTCATGAAACTTGCGCATATTTCTCATGGGCTGACACTATAATTTGTATTCATAAAAAAATATATATAAACAAATTTTTATAGATATTTATTAGAGTCAAATTTCTCACGTCAGCAAAATTCAAATAATTTGTTTTTCTATTTCTATTTCGTTAGACAAATTCTCCCTCTCTGATAAATTAAAGCTCAATTTGTATTTATATGCTAAATTTACAGCAAGTTGAACTTCCTCAAGATTGATTCTATTTTCCATGCCAATATTGACAAAAAATGTAAATTTAATTTTTAAAATTGAATTTCTGATTCAAATTCTTGTAGAGAAATATTTGCTTTAAGAAATATTGTCTCCGGGTAATTTTTGTAGCAATAATATTTTTGCATGAATTAAATTATAAAATTTCGCCACTTGCCGAGCTGTGCGAAATCTGAAGGCAGTCTGAATTTTGCTGCATGATTTAATCTTCAGTTTTATTTCACGTTTAATCTGAATAATTCATTTTCTTTTATTCCAAATTCATGCAAAAAGCCAAATTTGTTTACCTGAATGGGAGTGTAAGCAAAGGTATTCAATGGAGCAGTCAGTCAACAGTAGGCATGTCTCTTAGCGTATGCCTGAGACACTCACCCACACACACACACTCGGATTGCTTGCGTGTATTTGTTGCCCCTTTGAGTTATGTGTTTTATGCTCTTCGGCTGTCTGTGTTTATGGCCACTGGTCCACCGGTCCTCCGGTCCACCGGTCCACTGGTCCACTTGGCCATGTTTCACTTAGCGGCAGCAAAGTTTTTGCCGTTTTTTCAGCTCTCAGCTCAGCAATAAATAACAGCCCAGTCGCATTTTTGCTGTCTGCCCACTGCGGACTCGTTCTCTAAGAACGTGAGTTTATGTAAATGCACGCAGACTTTGGGTTGTTTGCCCAACGGCTGTTGAGCGAAAGCATAATAAAATCTAACTAAACAATAAGTGAAAATGATATACATAGTTGGGGCTGCTTGATTAGAGCATGTTCTGTAGGCACGCATAAGGAGCAGCTGTGCTCTCAAATGCCAAGATTTTCTTGAATATAATATCAATTCGTCTTCGTGACTGAAAATTGAGTAAGGTACGAGTTTGACTATAAATAATATGTGAAAGAGTGAAAACATGCATCAAATTGTGGCTTCTTCTCCTTTATCTATGTCTATGTCTATGTCTGCTGCTAGAAACTAAGTGCTGCCATGATAAATGCCGGATGGAACTTGTATATATTCTTGTTTAAGAGCCTATTTGAAGTTTGAGTCTTTGAATACATAAAATAAAGTGCAATCGATATATATCGATAGACAATTAATATCAATATATTCTCAATATATGAATAAATGAATATTTCAATTGTTTTTAGCTTTAGTTATGTTCCCTCCCCATATTACTGCATAGTATCTAAGTCTTTTACTTCTATCTCTTGATTAGTCCCATCTATATTTATCGATAATATGCATGCAGTCAGTTTCATCTTCTTTCTCTATATATATAATTTTCATATATCAATATCTTGGGTCAATCTATAAAATCCTTTCCACACCCCACTTTTACAGGGTATACATACAATTTTAAGAACTTTTCATATAGAACTGTTATCGAATTTGCAACATTGGAATTTCAATTATTTGTGCCTTAGTTTATTTAAGCTGAGTTCCTTCTTTGCTCGCTCTCTCTGTGTGTATTCGAGCTGTGAATTGAATTTGGGGTCGATTTGCGGCTCGACTTGTGTCTTTTGCCTTCATTTGTAGCATTTCATTGGATAACTACGCAACGTTCATTAATATTGAGTGTCTGTGGGAATGTTGAGTTGTAATAAATTTAGCATTAGGCTTAGTTAATAATTAAACGAGTTTCCATTACGTTTCACTGAGGATTAAGTTCCCTTTTCGGCTTATGTGCATAAATATTCTCGTTTGTTTTTCTTCTTATTTTTTTTTTTTTATTTAAAATCACTTTTGCTTTCAGTGTGTGCTTTGGACGTCCGATATGCTCGTGTTTCACTTAATCTTTGACCCTTATTCGCCATTTATACGATTCTGCGAAAATGATTTGAGTCCCATAAACAAATTTTTTTAAAGACTTTCAGACCATAAAATTATGTATATATATTCTTAGAGTGAGCTACATAATAAGTTTTAGTCAATCAGATCAGATAAATTAGCTAGTAAATAAGATAGTCAATCAGAGTCAATCAAGCTGTCAATCAACACATATGTGTTATTTCCGTTGCTGCGCCACTCCATCATTCAATCAATCAATCATGTAGCTCGTCAATCGCAGCGCAGACTTTAATCTGAATTAATGATTTGTTGCGCCCCATCTAGAGTGCGCTCAACTGAACTAAAAAGTCTCATATATTTATATTAGGCTAGAGTCTGAAGTCTGCTCGAGTGGGCATTAGGCGAAAATCAAATGACTTGACAAAACTGAATTTAAAGTCATTTCCAAGTGCCCGGCCAGAGGATGCCATTAGTGTTTGTGGTCGTCATTAGTCAAGCGAGGAGAGAAATGGAATCGTGTCAGGCATAAAGCCGCCCGATTGGCCTCAATTTTGAGCCAGGCGTGGGTCAAGGACGTCGTCAAGCGAACTTCATGGCCAACAGCCAACAGAGAGCTGCGAGCCTCAAATTACGCATACGTCGCATAATACGTAAGCCCGCATCAATTTACGACTGTCAATGCTCATTAACACATTAGAACAACAGAGACAGAGACAGAGAGAGAGAGAGAGAGAGAGAGAGAGTATGAAAAATAGTGCTTACTATTTGCCGCAACCCTCGAGGCCTGCGAGTGAGTTTTATTGACGGAACGGACAGAACATGTGTCCAAAAGCATTTATGAGCCTCCGTCCCGAATATGTGTTTCACTTCACATCAACTGCAGACGTGACCTAAATGTTAGAGTTTATAGCTTGTTTTTAGGCTTTTTAAAAGGCCGTCCTAAAGCAAGACAACTTTTCTAGTGGGCAATGCCCGACTAGTAGATATCTCAATTAGTGTGGCACAGCATCTTATACTAATGCTGGTACCAAAATGCTCTTATACAGTTGGCTGACAATGAAAAGGTTCCACATCTCATTATCATCTGTCCTCTTTTGCCTCTTATATTCATGTATTCGAATTAATCTATTCTTTCACTCTTTCACTCTTCCATTACTACTATTTTTCCACTCTTCTAATCTGCTACACTTGTAACTACTCTACTCTTATACTCTACTATTCTTACACTCGCTTAGACTGCGCTACTTTTCTTTTCCTCATATCATTTTCTCTTCAACTCTTACATTCATCTTTTCTTCCACTCTTCTTCTGTCCGCTTCTTTTACTCTTGTATTCTGATACTCGTTTCAACTCTTATACATTTATATTCCCTCAACATGTTCTGTTTCTCTTATACTAGCACACTCATAAAAGTCAACTTTTCTCTTACTTATACCTTACACTCGCACACTCTTATACCCTTACCTTATACACACCTTATACTGAAACGCATACCCCATCCCACCTAGTGTATTCAATGGGCATACTAAAGGCCCGACATATGTACACATGGAAGCGTTTGAGCCCGGGCCAGCATTTATTTACACAAGTCACAAGTTAAATGGGCTCGCTTTAAGGATCAGTGGAAAATCAAATTGATATATGACTGTGGGGCACGTGCCTCAGGAAAGAAAACACAGATAGAAAAAAGTCGACTCTAATTGCGGCACAAGCTGCGCCCTGTGCAACCGGCAGCCAGGAGAAACTTTCAATGAAGATAAATTGTGGCTAAAGAAATTTGCCTAAATGACGCCGAGCGTCAGGAGCGCAGAGCGGGGAGCGGGTAGCGGGTAGCGGGTAGCCGGGAGCAAGAAAACATTAAATGGCACTCGCAGCTCAGTGAACAGCGATTTACAATTAAATTGAATCGAATTGAATTTCGAGCTGTGCCTCAAATATCGTGAACTACGAATCGTAATTGATTTGACACAGGCATATAGAAAGTCGTTCTTGTCTCTAGTAATTATGCTGCAAAGCCGGCTAAGCTCTCATTTAGAGAGTGCAAAGCCAGCTCGTGGCAATGCATGGGGGACACTAGGCGAAATCCCTAGCTACGAGTCTGCTCAGCTTTGGCAGCTTCCACAGTTTGATTAAGAAAAGAGCTAAATTCCTCCTTGCCCGGCCATAGCACAGTGGAAATGATAGAGGATAGAGGATAGAGGAGGCAGAGCAGGTTAACGCGCTTAGCTCCAACAGGTTATTTGTGCTTCCCCTTTGAGCGCATTGCACCATTTGTTTCATATTTCAATCACTCAACAAATTCCACAGCTAAAATTTCTTACTTCATGCCATTTATCTAGCTCAGAAGTTCACGGTTGCCCAGCAAAGTTTTTAGGTAATAAAGTAACTTTTCTTTTTACAGGGTAGTTATTAGTTGTTTCATATATCCATTGAGGATTACTTTGCATTACCTCATTGCTGGGTTTATGCATACCTTGAACCACGTTTATTTCCGACTGCTTATATGCTACAATGAATTGTTGGGCTTTGTAGGGTATACGTTAAGCATATACTTCTTTGCATCTACGCTGTTAATGGATAAGTAATGTTAATGGATAATAATTTTTAGCTACATGATGTGTAGTTTTGACTGTAAGAAAGATATTTCTCTATGGAATCTGCTAATCGCTTTATTGGCAAAAGTGTATTAGAGTTTATTATATATATATATATATATATAGAGAAATATATTTATGTATATAAATATTATCTAATCTCATTAAAATTTCATTCTTTTCAGCCTACAAGTGCATTAAAAAATCTTTTTTCTATATATTCTAAGGTATCTGTTAGTCTTTTAGAATTTTTATTTATATAGACTTTCATCTCCTCAGTTTCCTTGGCATAAATTCATATTGTTTAAGATTGTCGCTTTTTTAAAGGATATCTAGCTAGTCTATATATATTTGCAAGCTTCTCGTTCAGCTGACTTTGCGTTCGCATTTATTACTCTAGAAATGTCATTATAGATATGCGGCGGCAGCAGCTGTTGGGACTTGACTGTTGCTCCCAGCGAGGGCCAGCAGCTACAACAACAACAACAACAACAACAATAGGAACAGCAATAACAACCATAGTAATACCTGTAACAACACCTGCAATGTTGTCCTGGTAATTCCGCAGCTTATGGCATCCATTAAAGGCAACCTCCGTCTATTTGTCTATTCGCAACAATTTGCTGAGCTGGACAGCTTTTCATGGTTTTTGCTTTTTGCTGTTGCTGTTGCTGTTGCCGTTGCTCTTATGCGCTTCTTCTTCCTTCTCCTTTTCCTCCCCTTCCATTTGTTGTAGTTAGCATTACCTGTAGCGAAAAAAAAAATGAGCAGGCACGTGTCTGGCACTTAGTCGTCTTGCCATACTCTGGCCTTCAGCTGGAAAGATGTCAGAAGAAGACAAATTTCATCAAATTCAATTTTATAAATGTTTATTAATCAAAAATGTTCAAGCTGCCCTCGTGCAATAAAGCACGTATTGCAGCTATATATATATATATATATATAAATGGCTAGGTTTACGTAATATTTTTGCTCCTGGAGCAGATACCAAACCAATATTTGTTCACGTTTCGCTCTATAAATTGAGACTCAACACCTGAAGAATTGAATTGTTTTTTTTTCTATATTTTACAATTTTTTTTAGATATAAATATAGTTAATGGGAACTAGTTTGGCATTTATCTGCCATTTTTATACCCTGGAAATTTTAAATAAATGTACTCTTGACAAAACGATGAGCCAATCTAAACAGATCCGTTTCTCGCACTCTATCTCTCTCTCTTTATCTGACTCCCTCTGTCTGTCTGTCTGTGTTTATCTGTCTGTCTCTCTCTCTCTCTCTCTCTGTCTGTATCTCTTTTACTCTCTCTCTCTCTCTCTCTCTCTGTTCGGCTTTCTCTCTCTCTGTCTATTTTTCCCTATCTTCCTCTCTATTGTGTTCTAAATTATATTTGTATATCTAGGCATTCAAACCACCTCATAAACTCTGAACTATTTGCTAGGGTATATGAAAAAGCTGTGCAAATATTAACTAACTGCAAGAATGTAGCAAACACCATTTGATGTTTGTTTTCACTTGCTTATTTTGAGGACCGTTGGGCCTGTGCCGAAAACTTTTGTTAAGGAGCCATGGATATTTGGTAATATTCGTTCAAATGAAAAGAGAGTATATTAGTGTTGTGCTGAGAATTGAAACCATAGAAATATTGAAGGAAGAGATCGCAAATGGCAGATGGATGAGAGGAGATGGAAGAAGGAATATGGTAGAGGAAACATAGAAATTGGAAAAGGGAATTGAAAAATAGAAGAAGAAAGAAGAGGGAACAAAGATGGGTTTTGGTGAAGATTAGGTATAGAATTCTATAGCTATGCCTACTCTACTCTGAAGCGAGTATTATGCAGTCGGTCAACTCCATCTATGTTTTCATGTTTTCTCTATGTATTTGACGTGCTCAGAGTGAAATATGAAATGTGTTTAGGCTTATTTAGCTTTCGCAGAGTGAAACAAATATTAGCCGTGCTCTTAATTATGTTTGGAACAACAATATTTTTGCTTGTCATCCATTGCCAGCTGGCGATGAGAATCTCGTTTACATAAGACCCCAAAAACTATACAAATAATGTTTGTTAGTTCAGTTTTACTTACTCACGCCCCCTGGCTCGCCCCCTTCCATCATCTCTCCTCCTTTTTATATAATTTGGCATTATTGTTCCTGACAATTATTTTGGTGGTTTTTCTTTTGGTGCTTTGGCTTTTTGGGGAAGGGCGTTGCCAATTGACAGCGATTAATATACGTCACGGCGGTGGCCGTCCACTTGCCTCCAACCCGAGTTGAATTCATTTAATTTTCCACTGATTCCTTCCGTGTATGGCCTCTCAAGATTAATCAAAATTTGTGTTAGTTTCCGTGTGACAATTCGCACTTTTGTCTCATTTCCTATTTGACGAGGGTCTTGCTACTCCCCAAAGTCTTTAACAAGCCAGCGGCTTTTCAGCGAACTTTTTGTTGACTTAAGCAAACTCAAATCAAGTCGACATTTTGCTCACTTTTGCCAGGCAAATAAAAAATGATCAACATTTACTTTGCTGACTTCCCATGTGCTTTGAAATTAGTTCAACAGTCGTCATAGGAGCAGAAATTTATAGAAGTTTTGGAGTTATGGTAACACTTTCTATATGAATATAAATTTCAAAATTTATATTTATAAACTAAACCCAAAGAGCTTTCAAATTGACGTAGCTATAAATATTAAAGAAGAGTTTTTAATTTTTAGGAACTTTCAATAATTTCAGATTTTTTAAATTGTTTGTAGCATAAGCTTCTGAGATCATGAACTACCTTATTTATTTCAGTGTATAAACCACATTTCATTAAATGTTTGAGCCACAAACCAAACGAGAACTTTGACAATTTGTTTGACCAAGTTTTTAAGAACGTGAACTTTAGATGTCGTCGCGCCTACAAGGAGAGTGTGTGTGTGAGAGAGAGAGGGGGGATAGAGGAAGAGAGAGCCGCTGTAGTGAGCAGCTGCTGGCAATGCTCATTACAACTTTAATAATTTGTGTCTGGGGCTATTAATTAAGTAAATATATAAAAGTTGCAGAACGCATATTTAATGACAGCTCATGCCACATGCGACATTCCTCATGCCGCCACCACAATCCGCCTGCCACACGCCACTTGCCACTTGCCACTTGCCATTTGGCACTTTGTAGAATTTGCTTATTTATTTGTCTGCAAAATGTGAAATGAAAAGTTAAGTGCCAAAGGTCAAAAACTTGTTCAAAATGTAAAAAAAAAGTTAGAAAAAAGTGAAAGCTTTAAATTCCAATTGGAATCACAATAAATTTATATAAAGTGATTGCAACTTTTTACAATGGGGCAAATTATTTGCTATTTCCATCAAATAAATTTCAACTAGACTAAAATATATTCAAATCAGAATACACTCAGTAATAGATAAATCCAATAAGAGTTGTATTGTCATACAATAAGTAAATATATCAATATCACCTAAAGGCAAATAAGAACTTTTGTGATCCGCTTGAGTACACTGAATATATTCGAATATATTCGCCAATCGTACTTTATTTTATTTGAATAATTTCTAATTGGATACCCCAAATGCGCTTCCAATGTTGTTTTCTGTACGCTATTCTAATAGGAATTCCAGCGAATCGTGCTATAAATTATGTTTTCCATGCCAATTGTGACAGCTCAAGCAAAAATAAAAATAAATAATAAATACATATGTGAGCCTACAGGTCAATTGAAAGAGATAGAAAGAGAGAGAGAGAGAGAGAGAAAGGGAGAGAGTGTTAGTTAGTGAGAGTGAGAGAGCTCAGTCATTGGGGGTAATTAATTTTTCATCAATTCACAATTTGATGCAGCCCAAGAATGTGGAAGAAAAAATTAAAATATTTCAAAAATTGTTTTGTAAACAGAGAGCGAGAGCGAGAGCAAGAGCGAAAGAGATCTTAATTAGACTTCATGTGTTTGAATATATATATATATATATATATATATATATATATATATATATATACACACATATATATATATATACACACAATATATGGATACATTTAGGGCAACGCGTAAAACATTAAATGAATACAAAGGAGGAAACTTTTCACAAGTTCTTAACATGTTTAAAATTTGTTTTCGTTTTATGTTTCTGCTTTGAAAATTATTATATATTTATGTATTTTTATTGCGCTAATGGATGAGGACAAAAACGTGCTCTTCATGTTACAAAATCGACCATATTTTACACTCGAAAAAAAAAGGATTACTTAATTAAAGCGTAAAATGAACATAATAAATAAAGGCAGCATAATTTTGGGCCAAAAAACAATCGTTGAAAAATGTTTACATTTTTTTTTTAAATTGTGGCCATTCTCTCAGTGTACTTGGACGAATCCATTGAGAGTAATACGCATAGGCCATAAATAATACAAAGTGTGTGTGCGGCCCATGCTTGCGGCTACTTGCGGAAATTCCCTGATTTACATTAAAGACATTTACATTAAAGTCAGTTTCCGATCTGGAATCTGCGGGCTCAAACTATGTTAAGCTGCGAGCCACTTGGCTTTCAGTTTGTGCTTGTAGCATGAGACTTCATTCATTATGCATTCGACTTGGGGAACTAGGTAAACGGACCAGCAGACACAGAGAGCGAGCAGAAGCCTTGGAAAATCTCGGGTGGCAACAAATCTGGGCGGGCTATAGTATTTAGTGCAGGCGGCCAGGTAAGGCAACACCTGAGAAATGGAAGACAGCTAGCACTAGGTGCGGGAGACATAACTAAGGGTTACCCTGTAAATCTGAGAGGAATCAAAAAGCAATCGAATTAGATAATTCTTTAGAAACAGAGTCTGATAATTTAGTAGAAGACTCTGATATAGACTCTTAAACAGACTATAATATACATTATGTCATATACGATTCAGAGCTTCATATATAGACCTTAATATATGACGCTGATATAGACTCTTAGACAGACTCGTATAAGGCTCTTATACAGACTCTTATACCGACTCCTTAAAATTAATAAAACTGATATAGATTCGAGTGAGTTCAATACTATAAATAATTTTTCTGCGCTCTGTCAACTGCACCAGCTAATAGTCAATATACCCGCTTGTCTTTGGCCTTTTCAATTGCTGCTGGGTATGGCAAAGCAAAGCGTCTGCTAACACAGCGCTAAGCTAGAAAAGCGCACAGCAGATGAGCACTTGAAAAAATAAAGAAATGAAACAAAATGAAAATGCTGCCGCACACGATAATGATGTTTGAGTTAATGATAATGATAATGATTATGATGAAGCATTAGCATCATTATGATTATGATTATGATTATGATTATGATGTAAAGGTGCAGTCAAGTTTTGCAACATTTAGAAAAATAACAAAAACAAACAAAAATGTCGCTTGCTTTATCCAATTTCGCGCTCATCATTTCGTATTCCTCGAGCGTCATCATTTCCCAGACACACACATTGACACCAACACACGCACACACACACACACACACACACAGATGCAGAGAACTTTTAGCATTTGCATAATTTTCAATGAAAGCCTACCTGGCTTATGGTTGCGGCGTCTTTGTTCACTTATGCGGTGCGATTGTTCATTTTGAAACTTTGTGAAAAGAAACCGAAAATTCCATTGCATTAATTCGTATTATCAGAGAACGGCTAAAGCCACAGTCAAAGCCAAAACCAAAACCAAAACCAAAACCAAAGCCTGAGCAGAGCTCAGCTGAGCTGAGCTCAGCTCAGCTTAGCTAATGGCCTCTCAGATCTGAAGTCTCGCAGGCAACTGTTTTTAGCAAATTACAGGCTAATTGGCGTCGAGCGTGAAATCTTTTGTGTATTTATATAAATAGACGGAGTAAAACAATGTGGAAAATATTTTAATCGGATGCCAACGCAATTTTGGCGCCCATCAACCAGCTCGGCCCCGGGCTTCCAAGTGTTTGCCAGGTATTCGAGTCAATTGTTTGGCAATTTAAGTTTTTCAAGTAGTTCAACCCATCGAATCGACTTCGCCATAATCCGATTAAGTATTTGCTTGAAAACTTTTACATTGAAGGATGCGTTGACTCCATCAATGGGTGAACAATTAACTCAAAGTTGTTTGACCTTCAGCTGACTACAAGTTATGACTTAAGCGGATCATTAAGTAATCTGTTTGGCTGTCTATCAACTTTGCATAGCTCTGAGGTATCTTCATGAGTTACACAGGGTATCAATCAGTCAGTTAACTCTGAGTTGAGCTTTAAGTCAATCAAATAAATGGGCTGTCATAACCAGCCACAGAGTATCAATCAATCATGAAATCAATACCTACTGATTGATAGATTAGTCTATTGATTGCTTGCTGATAGATATACTCAATCAGTCAACCTTTCAAACAATCTTTTTCTATTAAAAATGTATCATCTTCTTTCATCAATCAATCAATCAATCAATTTGTAATCTCTCGCATCATTCAATCCTTTCCTATCGCTCTACAGTCTCAGTCTCAGTCTCAGTCCATTATTCTAGCATTCATCGTTTCGTCGATATTTCCATAGCTCTAGGGTATCTTCTGCATGCCCATTGCTCGCGCAGCTCATCACTGCTGATTGCCCATTGTTAATCACTCTGTCAATCAATCACTCAATATAATTGCAAATGAACGTAACGGCGAGTCCCTCCGTGGGATTATAGTCGACTTAATTAAATTCTCACCTCAGAGTGAGGCCTGACTATCTGACTGAACGGCTGCTCGGCGGCTCGCCTGTTATCTCGCGATGCAGCCCGTTGTAGTCGTAGTGGCTGAAGATAAAGTTGGGCATTGTTATCATTCCATTTGGGCAAAAGTTTTCAGACATTATATGGCCCAGCGGCCGCAGTCAGATAACAGGCGCTCGTTGAGTCCAATGAACGGCGATTACTGAGCAGAACAAGAACAATTAATTGAAGCTCGCATTTACATTGCTTTTCGCTTCTTTTGCTCAATTGTCCATGGCGGAGCTGGCGCTCTGAGCTGCAATTACATCGACGCACCTAATTAAGCAAAATGCGACTTACTGATGCGTGAGATAAGCATTCTGCATTAGCGCGCATCAAGGCGGCTAGCCAAACACTGCAGCTGTCGGCAGTCAAAGACCTCGAGAGCCCCAAAGACCTCGAACACTGACTCCCACCTCGCAGCCATGTCCTGTAAAATTATCAAGCCTTATTGATCAATTTGCCAACTTGAAAATGCGCGTGGGTTGTCTGAAAACTTTTACGAAACAGAAAGCAAAAATCGAATAAACAATTTTAAAATTAATTTAACTCTTTATGATCACAGAGACAGTCTTAGTCCGTCTCTTTGAGTCAATTTGACTTGAAGATATTTAAATTTGTAGAAATTTTACTTTTTTCTTCAAATATATATTAAATATAAATTAAATTTCTCTTTAAGTCAATATTACCTTAAAAATATTTAAATTTGTAGAAATTCAATTAAAGTGTTTTATTAAGTATATATTATTTTTCAGTCTATAGTTGGGATTCGGCTTAAATGTTTTCTTTTTACCATTCACAAGCTTCTACCCTCGGCTTAAAGTCGAATTATGTCCATTGTTTCTTGAGGTATTCTGTAAAAATATATATTTATTGAAACAGTGCAACTGTTTTATGTGTGCAGTGCATGTATTAAAGGGAAATTCAAAGGAAATATTATTGTAAGTGGAACAAGTTAATATACTCTTGTTGGGTATGCACGACTTGGAGATACACTGATGTCTGCCCAAATATAAGTCTATGCCATCTCATGTGGTATTGCAAAAAATAAAAGCAATCGATTGTAAATGATCGTAGGGTTGAGTTACTGACAAATAATATAATATAAATAGAAATATCTATATTATTTATTAAGACCTAGATCAACTCAGTTAATTTCGCTGGTTAAGAATAAATATACCCGAGGAGTCCTACCATTTCTCATTCCGCATGTTAAATACATAATTTTTTTCTTTCTGAATTTCCATTTATCCATTTTGGGTAAATCGCATGAGCATCATGCAGCATAGTTTCACGATTATACAATGCATACATAAATAAATATATGTGTAAAGCGACTTTCGCTCAAAACTTGAATTTCATGAGAATCGTGTGGGCCGGCCCAGCTGTACCGTTATGTTACGGGCGTATTTAACCTCGCATAAATTGAGCCGCTGCATGCATCGCACTTTAAAGGTATTTCAATTAAACGTATACAAATTATATTTAGCTTCGTTGCCGTGTAATCCCCCCAGCAATCAGGCATTAAGGTATTCAGATGATGACAGTGTCAAAAGTTGTTCTGGCTGCTGCCGGGGGCTGAGGCAACTAGGCATCAGAACGTGTCAAATTATTGCGTGCGTTGCGTTAAACCTGCTCGAACAATTCTCAATTTGCATAAATTAAAATCGTTATAAATGAATGTCAAATGAATTGGCATATAAATAATAGAGTATGAGTAATTGCGATACAGCTGACAGCTTTGCCAGACTCCCTCTACCACCTTGAATCCAGTGTGGACCCAGCTCTCTTTTGCGACTGCATAAGTCTCTGGATTCAATGACTCTGGCGTATGTATTATCGATATGTGTCTGTCGATAAATATATAGATAGCAATATAATCAGTGCCCATCATTATTGATCAGCAGGATGGAATGCGAGTATATAGCTATGTCTATTCATAGATCCTTAGAGACTTGAAGTTCTTTAATTGCTTTCCAATAACTCCATCCATTTGCTGGTCATCGATAATAAATTCTAATTTGATTTGTATGCCACAAAAAGTGCTGAGTTCACAGACTTTGAGTTCTGAGTTCTTCGCGCACTGCCCACATGTTTTTTTTTGGTTTTGGACATTTTCTAGTTTGTATAACCAATTATTATAATTATCGGGTAAATATTTGCTCTGCCAGCGCACACATACCTTAAATAAACAACGAGCTTGACTTTGGACAAACATCGAGTTCTGGCTAAAGGCTAAATGCGTCGTTTCCTGTGTCCATGTGTCCTGTGGCCCCTGATGAATGGGCTTAGAAGTGTGGCAACTGCTAAATCAAAATGCTGCAAAACTGAACAGAAAAAAAAAATGGAATAAAGAAATATGATATATGTTCGCTTGTCGCTGAACATGTTTAATGATACATGTCCAGTTGCTGAGCCATAGTGACGCCACGACATCGCCATGACAATGTGCCCACTGCACAGCGACCACCGGATTTATGATCTAACGGCATTCGCACTGCGGCTTTGTTTTTGTTCCCAAATGCGAGTCAGCGTGACACACCCACAATATTTCTGCCCTGTATTTTTTCGACATGCTTCGCCAAACAATACCCATGAGCGGGTTAAGAGATACCCTATACATGAGAAATGCTGCAGCTTCAGTATTTCTTTGATTATATTAGGGAGAAATATCATAGGGAGAGACAGCATATTGCGAGTGATCAGAGTGAGAGTAATAACAGATAGAGTAGTCACAGGCAGAGTGTGTGTTCATGAATAGAGCGATCATAAGGGAGAGTAATCAAAGGGAGAATGAGTTACACTCGAACTTTCAAAGCTCATTACTCATTTTCATGTTACGATTTGTATTACATAATTTTATTTTTTTTAATTTATATATTTTCTATTTTATTTGTATATTTTTTATTTTTTGATTTTTATCTATTTAAACTTTTTTTTTATTAAATTTAACAGTTGGGAAAAGCAGCTTTGTCGCTGAGCATAGAGTTATGCTCTACATCTCTCGTATCAGCAATTTCTCTCCTTCCCTCTCTTGCTCCCCTTTTCTATATTTCCTCTACTTAAGTCAGGCGAATAACTATTATCATAATTTGATTTATTTACTTGACCAACTCACCTTTTGCCATTCACACAACACGCCCTTTCTCACAATTTGCTTGCGCTGGGTATGTGATGTAAGGATAACAAAAACAAATCAGCAATTGCAAAAAAAAAACATTCTGTTTATCCCAGGGGGAGAGAGAGAGAGAGGGAGGGAGTAAGTGTATGTGTAATTCCCTTTCTGCTTTGTTATTCAATATTCACATACAAACACACACGTTCCGCAAACATTCGCGGAGACAGAAATTTGTATACGAATTCGTCGACTCTTTAGATCCGCATGCACAGCTTGCGCCACACCTTTAGGCCTTAGGTAAAGTTATCGAAGAGAAATAATGTCTGAAGCATTAAGTTTTTTCAAAGAAAAATCCTTTGTAGTTGATGAAGTTGTTTTCAAATGCTGCATTAGCATGCACATCATGTTTGTTGCTAAGCAAACCAAGCAACCAACCGACTTTGCGTATACTTAATATTTTACGGAGCCACAGCCATCTGTTTCAATTACGCTCAAATCGAGCTAGCGATTGAGGCTGAATGCTTGCCTCTACTTGTTTGAAATGTGAGCTCGAAAGGTGGAGGGACTCCGAGTAAAAACATAAATCGTAAAATATCAATTCAGCACATGGAATGAGTGGAAGAACAAGCAATATAAGAATTTTCAACACGAAATTGTGCATAAAAATGTGAAATAAAAGTTAAGTATCGAAGTCATCGAAGTATGAAATCTGATTCAGATTGTTGACGACAATGAAATATTTATTTTTTATGATACAAACATAATTTGTCTGGAATTGGGTGAAATGTGCTTTAAGCACTTCAGCTGTCAATTGCAAATTATCGCCAGTTAAAATAATATTTTATTATATTATTTTCATGCGAGAAGGTATTAAATTGTCCCTAGTTGATATTAATGTGTTTCCTTCATAGTAGGCATATTAAAGCACAACCTCGATAGTTATCGATTTCTTGTTGTTATTGAATTGTAAAGCTATATTTAAATTTCTTTTCATTTGTTAGACACTTTCTAGTTCAAGGGTAAGCCGTCGTCTCGTTAGCGTCGGACACGATTTGCATGCGCGTGCAAACATGGTTGCTGCGAACATGAAACGTTGCGAGTCCTCGTTGTTAGCCAAATGAATAATGAGTTATGCACACTGTTGCCTGACCTCGATGCGGCTCAGTCTGTTAGCGCTTTGCTGTTGTCGCTGTTGTCGCTGTTGTCGATGTTGCCGCTGTTGTTGTTGAGTCAACAATATCTAGATACGAATATGATGTGATTATGCTAATAAGGCGGCGTCTTAGCGCTTCTAATAATATTGCCAATAATAATGTCTGGGCCATGGCCATGCAGCAGTCAAGTGCCAACTGCTGCTCGTGCATTATGCCAACAATGAGCCACTTAAGCCAAGATTTTTCTAAAACTCAGTTCATCGCAGTTCAGTTGATTTTTTATTTTGTTCGTGCGTGTTACCGCGCTCGGCTCACATTATCTACTTGCACTGCCTGTAACTGTAATGCTTCTGTTTTTTATGTACTGAGAATTACTTGAATACACTCAGAGAAGAACTTTTTTAGAAAATTGTCATTATCATTGTCATTGTCATTGATATCGCCATTGTCGTTGGCATTGTTATTGTCATTATCATTGTAATTGTCATTGTTTTGGATATTGTAATTTTAAATTTCATTGTAATTGTCATAGTCATTGCCATTGCCGCTTTCATTAGCATTATCATTCCCATTTTCAATGTCGATATAAATAACTATAAGTAATAACTATAAGTAAATCAACCGATTTATTTTTCTCAGCGTAATATTCTGTGACGCATTCATTGCTTCTTAGGCTTTTAATGGGGTGTCCATCATAGCAAGTGGATGACTCTGTGTCATTGTGCTGACGTTGAAATTGCGACTGATGCGCCAATGTCGATGTCGCTGTTGCTGTCGATGTCAATGCGAAGGCTGACGAGGCATCAGACTTAACATAAGTAACGTCAGAGGTCAGCTGCCGATCCGAGCTATTTCATGGAGCTCAACTAGACTAGAAAGTATTTCATCAGACATTCGAATCAAATACCGGAAAAAAGAAAAAGCCATAAAATGTTGTAGCTGCAAGGGTTGCCAGCAACTGGGCTTAAGTGAAATCAAAACCAATGTACCGTGCACTCACACACACTCACACGTAAACGCACACGCACACATCAAGACGCAGACACAATAGTAATTTGTTGCGTATCCTTTTTTGCTTACATCAATTTCTTCTCTTTCGATATTTGGCTGCCTGCTTTAATGGGGGCCAACAGTTCCATTAGCAAGCTGAATGCAATCGCTTACAGCTTGAAGAACTTGTATATTAAGTATACGCCAAGTGTTAATCTCTCCCACATACTATCACACTTTGAGCATGCGTTGATTAACTTTTTGTTGCATACTTTTTGGGTGTTAGTTTTATTATAGGTTCTTCGCTTCGCCTTGGCTTTGTTATGTCCACAGCGAAGAGGTTGCCGCATAAGTTTCACCAGGCTAAATTAATCAGATTTACTATTTATACTTACACAGACCGAATTATCACTTAACTGAATTGCACAAAATTACACAAGATTTGTGGCTTTGACCTGCGACTCGATTTCACTCGTGTCATAATTTCATATTAAGCAAACAGAAGACGGGAATAAGCAAACAGAGTATCAGGCAATACTTGGGACTTATACTTGAGTGATTATCTAAAATTAGATTGGGGCTTCGTAATTGAAGGGATAGGAAATTGACATTAAATACAGAGACTCAAAGGGCACTTATGTTATCGATACGTGCATCTCGATATATATGAATGTATGTGTACGATTCAAGAGAGAATAAAATACAGATACTGAGTCTCTTTCAGACTTGTTGCTAGATAAATAAATATCGTTTAGCTAGCATATCATCAATTTATCGATATATCCAATTTGATAAATATCTGTTTCTCGAGCATCGACTACAGGTCTGGTATAAGCTCTTAAAAAGGTATTTTCAAGTTGAATAACCTCAGCTAAATTAATATTGTAATCCCGTCTGAGTTTTAAAACAAAAATAAATTTAATATAAATTTCAATTAAACTAATGTAAATTAATCATGCTCACTTTTAAGTATGATGAAATATTCTGTATGATATTATTCAAATAAATATTGAATTAAATCGCAGTTGATGAGAAAAGTTTTACGGACAGAAAGTAAACAATTTGAGAAGCGTGAATACCCTACACTTGAGCTTAAGGCATGTTGAACTAGATGGTTAGTGATCAAAGTGATTAATAAGCTCTAAGTATTTCTTTCTCGTCTAAATATACCCTGAACTTACTGTATAGCATGAAATACGGTAATATTAAGACTCGTCTTCGTCTTCTTCTATTTGTACATCTATACCCTGTAGATACGTCTTGATTCTATAATAGCAATTTGTATTCAAACCTGACACCACGATGTGACATCTATTTAAATTTGCCTCAGCCGCAGGGTATGTGGTCGTAATAGACTCTTATCTGATTGTTTGTTGAGTTTCGATTTTATTGTAATTTGTCATTTGCTTTTTAACGGTTCAATTTGTTAATGTCAGATTTTTTATTCGCTGTTTATGTTTTGCCTCGTTTTTGTTTCTGTTTTTAGCACTCTTTGCTGGCGCCAACAATTTGCATAATTAAAGCCGTCGTTCAGATAGTGAAGAGAAGATAACGCGCGCTACAGGTAAGTCGAGCTATTAACACGATATATATATATATATAAATTTATAGATTTGCAATGCAAATTTAGAAAGATAAACATCATTCAATTTTTGTTTTTGGTTTTTTTTGGCATTTGTTATTTAGTACTGTTAGCAAATTTATACGCTCGGCGCATGTAAAGAAATGTGTTTTATTTGTTGTTTGTTTGGGTTTGGTTTTGTTTTTTGTGGTACAACATTCCATTTGGGAATTTCTGAGCGATTCTGGTTGGCATCCGGATGATAACATGTGGGCGAGCCATAAAAAGCATAAGATGAGCGTCATAAAAGCTGTAAGAGCAACAATTTCCACAATGAGAGCTAGTTAAGTAGTTGCTGACTAAAGTGCGTGAGCAAATTTAATGATGCTTCGTCTAATAATAAATGACGTAAACAGACTAATCAAACCTGGAGTAGAGCTGCTTCCGCAAGCGATGCACTTGGCTTTACGCCGTGTCTCTGTTGCCATGGCTTGCCACTAGTCGGGCCATTACTTTAGCCTAATTAATTAGTCTTTATTATGCCATCAATAAGCGACTGCACTCGGAAAAATGCCTTAAAGATTGCCTAACGAATTTACTTGGAAAGGTGATTAGGGCCGAGTATTTCTGAGTCAGGCACTCCGCAACGTAAAGTGGTACTAATCCCAACCCACATTTATTGAAATCGCATGCTATTCGTGTCCCTGTCGATGCTTGTTGACTAATCACTTTATTGGATATTTATTCATATGTGAGCGAGCATGGTTTACCCTTGCCATATTGAACAGGTGACAGCTCCTTTGTTCCGATTTACGTCAATCTGCTTGCTATTGCGGCTACTGGTGTCGCTGCTGCTGCTGCTGCTGCTGCTGCTGCTGCATGCAGCTGCAAGGGTCATAAATTGTATTGTCTAACAGCTCATTCGGTATGCGTACACATGCCTCCATATGGACTCTGAGGGGAGAATTGTCAATTTCAATATGTTCAGGCGGCAAAAGCTTTTTATTGCTTTCAGCCATAAATATGGGACGTTTGATAGTCGGCTATCAGCTGTTATTGTTGCCCCTACGCGGCCCGTTTAGCTTTGCCGCTCGAGTTCTGGGTAAACATTGTTCGCTACTTGAATGGCAAATGGCGACAAAAGTTGAGCTTGAGCCATTGAATCTTTCATCTGCCATTTTGCATCCGACTAAAGCGCATTTCTATCCACTTGGCCAGCCAAACTTTAAAGTTGTTCACAAAAGTTGCTCATGCTCAATTTGTGTGCATTCAGAGAGTTGACTTCTCAGCCAGCTGAATCAAGTATGTGAGCTGCATATGCCACACAAGTGCACTCAGCGAAAATTTGCACTCGATGGGTAAACAAAGATTTTTGACTGTGAAACTTTGTAAAATCTCTTGAGTTGAAAGGAAAAGTTCTTAGCCATTATTTTCTTTGGTTCTAAAAAGTTTAGTGCATAAATTACAAAAATTGTAAGACGAATATTTGCCAAGATGAAGTTATTTACTCAACTTAAGCTAAACTTAGATATTTTATTTAAAATCAATTGAAGTGCAAATCTCTGTAAATTCTAAATAAGCATTGAATATTTATAATATTATTAATATATTTATGTATACTATTTAGTACACTTAATAAATGTTTTATTTTTGGCATATTTCAAATTTAAATTAAGATTTTAAATATTTGAAAAATTGTATTTATCAAAAATACAACAGCTTTCTTGAAATAAATTTAATACGCTCTAAATTACATATAAATATATAATTTATAAATAGGGAAAATAGATCAAAGAAATTATATTATACAAATAAGAAGGTAGAAAAATATAAAATCTTTTTAAATATTTATATTATAATTTTATATCCAAATACTTTTTGCTCTCAGTGTAGTTTTAATATATATGCGACTATGCGACTAGTTTTAACGATGGTATCATTTTAGTTATGCAAAATTTCAAAGTTAGTCTTGCATCCGCTGTAGGGAATGACACACAACACACACACACACACACACGCTCTCATGCTTTTATAAATTTTCCAGCAGCTGGAAAAATTATGCTGACAAATATGTGAGCGATCGAATGTTTACACGCGCCGCATGTCAGCGCTTTAAAGGAGGAGGCAGGGCTAGTTGAACAAGCAAATTGATGGGTTCTTTGTCGAAAAAGGGAAATGTTGAGTAAGAGACGTAGCTATAGCTACTCGGTAGCCATACAAATTCTGAGCGGCACTCAGTAGCTGCATCGCTCTACTGGCTTACGTGTCACTTCTTTGGGCTGGTTGCTTAGTTGCCTTGGCCACTCGCCTAATTAGCAAATAATTGTAAACGTGCAATAATAAAGGCAGCAAAATCTAATTGGATTATTGCCCAATTAGAGACTGGGAAATGATAACAACAAGCCAAAGCGAACATCTGGACAGCAAATCGATTTATTATTTTCGCACTGTTTACGGAATTTAGCATTAAAAAAGATCTAAAAACTAAAAACAAATGTAAAATGCTTCAGTGCTAATGGATGCGGGTTATTCCACATGATCTGCATATGTTATTTAATAAACATAAATTCCAAGTTCTCTTTCTCTATCGCACTCTCCACATGAACTGGCTAGGAAATACCCAAGCCATCAAACAATCGACTTTTTAATTGTGAGTGTATGAGTTGTGTGGGTTTGTGTGTGTGTGTGTCTGTATGTATTTAATTGGTTAATTAAAAAATACATAAATTTCAATAGACTTCAAACCATTTTTTAAATGAATGTATATATATATATATATATATATATATATATATATATATATATATTCTTTTTTATTCTTTTATGACAATTGGCGTTAATCTCATTAGATTTATAAACGAGTGCGAAATACTAAATAAAAAATGTTTATTTATATTTATATATTTTTTAAAATTTATATTTAAATGCTTTATAAATGCCACTGTGTGGATTATTTAAAAAAAAAAAAAAAACAAGTTTAACGATTTTTATTCTTTTGTACAAGTCAAATTCGGTTTTATATACCTTATTTTTAATGATTTTGATATCTAAATCGACTAAGAATTCATTGCAATAAAAGCTCACATATAAATTTTAATTTAATCTTTGTCATTTTACTAAATGTTTTTGTGTTTCTACATAAAAAATTAATGTTTTTAAATAAATTATAAATACAAACATTTGTTGATTGCGTTAATATCGAAAGAAAAATTTGTATTATTTAAAAGAAATTAAATAAAAATTATATAAAAAAGAATCCTATTGAATTAATATTTTTCATTTACCAATATTTTTATATTTTTCAAAACAAAAAGAAAACATTGCAAACTATTATGAATTCTTATAGAAATTGCAATACTTTTTTTACATTTTACATATCTTGCAAAAAAAAAATTAATAAATGTTATATTTTTTCCTCATAATGAACATTTGTTTTAAAGACTTTAGAAATTTTTATTAACCTATCAGCCTAAAACTTATATCTATGTGCATATTGGCTTTCAATAAAAATTAGTTTTTAATTTTTTTAAAAATAATTTTATTGTTATTTCTTGTAAATTTCTTATAAGACTAGTAAACACAACAGAAGGCGGTCGAAACGGGGCATTTCAGGCAGACTTAGAAGTAATTGCGAGGCACAAAAGTATTTGGATCGATGAGAGTGGCAATCTCGGCTGGATGAACCTTCGAAGGTCCCGGGATGCGGTTGTAGGCAGCTGCGAGGCGACAAAGATAGATGAGATTTTGTGGGCGATACTCTGCGGCGGGAAGGGAAGACTTACCAATTATCTTATTGATGGCCGTCTGTGCATCCAGTATTTGTGTGGGAGCGGCATTTACCAGGAGCAGACAGATTGTGGCGAGCACGAAAACAATTGCAAACAATTTGAACATTTTGTTGGAGCCTTTGAGCTGTTTCCTGTTGCTGCTGTTGATGAAGTTTGCCTCGAGTATAATTAGCCAAGGCACAGCAGCCGCTATTTATACCCAAACAAAAGTGATGAAAGAATTTTTGATGAACTCGAGCATGAATGGAAAGCCGCAGTCTCCCGGTTTAGTTCTCAGCTCTCAGATGTCAGCGCTCGGCGCTCGGCGCACGGCGCTCAGCTGTTGCTGCTTCTCCCCTTTGTTTTGTGGGTCGAAATTGATTTCTTGTTTTGTAGACGCTGCGATTAATTTCGTTGTCGCAAATATGCGGCATCTGCTACGATATTTAATCCCAACACGCAAACATATTAAAAGAAAACAAGTCAACATGTCGCGGACGCAGCTTCACTGACTACATAATACTCGCTCGAAACTTGCTTAGAATTTATGCTATTTTTGAGAATTCTTCGAATTGATTGAGTGAGAGATGCTCTAAATGGTCAGTTCATGTGGATGTTCCGCCGATGCTCTCTGCAGTTTGAATTGCTTCAATTGGAAGATCTTACTATATTAAATTCTCAATTGGCATATATTGACATACTCATATACCCGCTTCGGCCCTTAACTGAGCGAGTATGCAACAGAAGCTGTAAACGGGTTTCGCTAAAGAACAAACACGGCGCGACGCCGGCTGGAAATTCCAATGGCATGGAAAGTAAACAAACAAAACAAAATAATATTTAAATGTTGCATAAAAAAAAAAGATTTTTTTTATTTTAAATAATAATTTATATGAAACATTTTTTCTTTGTTTTTAGCCTAGGAATTTCTGGTCGGTTCATTGTACGAATTTCGTTGTTCCTCTTCGCATTTTGTTTTGTTCTGGGCAATACCAAGATTTTTTTTTAAGTCTGGCTTTGGCGTTAAGATCAAAAGACAAAAATCGTTTGATATTGCGCTTTTGTCGCCTTTTGTATCAAACGAGTTTCAAAGAAAGTAAAAACTTTTTTTTTCTAACCGAAACGAGCTACGTTTGTTCTATTATTAATTTATAAACTAATTCCTGAATTTATAGCAGGAATGTCAATAAAAAAATGTGGGAGTTGAAGGTCGGAAGTGAAATGTATAAACAGCAACAAAATACAAAAATATTTTCCATTATATTGAGTATAATTCGTATTTTCTAAGAATATTGTGGGAGACGCTACTAAGTCGGAGGCCAGTAGAAGGTGGGTCATCTGACACCACTCAGCTTGCAACGCCAGCCAGAGCCCATCACTCAGCAGCTCAGCTCGATGGGCACGAGTGCGCCCAAGCCATGAGTGCGTCGTAGACATATTTTATGGACAGAAAAAGAACTGCACATGATGGGTCAATGCACTCACCTTAAACTCACTTGTCCCCTCTAATGTAGAAAATATATTCAGAGCGAGTATGCTCTTCGATGGAAATGGAAATTTTGTGTTTAGATATCTCGAGTTTCGACTGTAAATAAGTTAACGACTTGCAAATACTCGCTCGTAATGTGTAGCCTCTGATATCCTACACAAAAGCGGATACTCTTTATGTAAGCATATTGAGGTATTTAATTTGGTTTATAGATTTCACTAGGCAGAGAAGATCCACTATACTAAATAATTATGAATAATTTAAATCTCAAACAAGTCTAAGTATTAGTAAGTGAAAATCACCTTGCCTAAGCTGTAAAGAAATGTGTGCTGAAAATTTCAAGCGTTTTTCCCTAATCAAAATCCCTTGGAGCTTATTTCAATATGCTACACAATCTCTAGGTATCTATTAGCCTGTCATTAGCTAGTTCACTCTCATTTATAGCATTCGCAGAATTTATTCTGCTTTGGAATTTGATTTTGAGGCTTGCTTAAACACTATGCTCCAAGTAGTCGAGAGTAAAGAAATGCGTAAGTCTTCAACTTAAGCGCGCCCAAACGCTTATGTCTGGCCTTGTGTGGGGGCAACATTTCAACGAGGACTCGCCTTCTGTGTTGCTGATTCCCTTGAGCGCCCTCGACGCGGTTAAAAGTGGCAACAGCTGCGCAATGACAAACAACTCAGTGTTTCCATGTGGTTTTGTGTTCGTTTGTGTGCGGGTGTGTGTGTGTGTGTGTGAGTGTGTGTTTGTTGCGTGTTCATTGTACGTGTTTTGGGTAGATTTGACTTATGCTAAATCCATACGCTTTTAGGCATATTTGATGCGCTCACTTAAGCAAACGCAAAAAGTTTGATTGGAATTTTATGTTATTCCCATGCCTCGTCCACTCACCCCTCGCCCTCATATTGTCTGTCATCAAAGACATTGTGTTCACACATATATATATATATATATATATATATATATATATATATATATATATATATATATATATTTGTATATTTAATGTGCATAATGGTAATGGGCACACGTGACGACGTGGGACCAAAAATTTGTCAGCCACCTAATTGATTGAGACAAATGCCAGGCGAGTGCGTGATGTGTCGACGGCTGAGCATTGGGAGACTTCCTGTGGCTTTTTCTACGACCACTTCTGCCTCTTTCGCTCTTGCACTTGTTGCATGGGAGCCGCGCTGTGGTCCACACATATGCTTCCGTCTTGGATTGCTAATGAGACGCGTGAGTCGCGGCAATGAAATAAAGCCGCTAATCGCACTCGGTTTTTATCAGGCAGAGATATTATCTGCCCGCCTCCGCCCCCGCCCCCGCACCCACAGGTACTTGATACTAAATATTAATAATGAGCCTCAAATGATGCCAAAGTTTTTCTTACCCATGTGCGTGGCATGGATTACATTAGCCGCAGGTAGAGCGAAAAGTTTTTGGCAAAGTCTTCACCAAAAGTGGCTTAACTGAGGGTAGGCAACGCTTACTTTCTTCGCCCTTCTGTGCAAGTTAATTTCATTGGAAAAAGCAAATTTAAACTCCACTTTCACTAATTGAAAGCTTGAAAGCGTAGCTCGCTCAAGCATGAATATTTTTAGCTTTGCTTTTGCATGTGTTTCACGTCTTGCTTTGAGAGCCACAGATTTTGTCAATAAAATGAAAATTGATTCTAATCAAATGAACACAAACTATTTGAAGTTTGCGCAATCAAGATTTATTATTCAAATGAGAATTAAGGGCATTCGAGCAGAGATAGCGATAGCTGTAAGTTACACAAAGTGAGCTATATTTGCAATTATTTTAACTTAGCAAAATTTATAAAAGAATTTTTAATGAGTGTCAAGCAGATTTAGTTAAAATGAAGTCTACGATGGAATGAATCTTTTCTTTATACCTGCGCTGCGTATACTTAATATTATTATTGTGTGTCACACAGAAGAGATTAGCTCTATATATGTATATAAATAAATTGGCATTAGTGCTCTGCCTAGTCAATAAATAGTAAACTACTAAGAGAGACAGGCAGAGAGAGCTAAAGAATAGTTATGTGCGTATACTTAATATAACTCACGCATAAGTAATTTGTAATTTAAATTTTGTATCTTGAGATAAACAAAAATGTTTGTTCACGATTAAATTTGGGTGGGCTAAAAAAAAGGGTATAGAGAATAATACTTTGTAATTAAAAGTAGAGTGATAAAAACGCCTTGTAATGCGCTGCGTATACTTAATATGATTTTGGTGCAATTGAAGCGGCCCTCGTTTTATTTGTGCTTTGTGCAAATTTAGTAAAGCGCAAAATATGTCTGCTGAAGCGTGTTATAAAAATAAACAGAGAGAGAGAGAGCGAGAGAAAGGGAGAGAGAAACATAGCAGGCGGAGACCGCGATTGGCTCGGTTAGCATAAACAATAAGCGCAAGAATGAATGAAAAGCTTCGCGCACACAATAGGGACACAAGGCGGGCATAAACATATTACCCCAGGGGAACATTTTCAAATTATGCGCTAATAAAAAACTTCCAGCTACTCTTTGCTGTACTTTGTATATGTATTTGGTTCCATTGGGCCTGGGCGGCGTATGCGCAATGTGCAAAGGATTTGCGTGAAGTCAAGTAATTTGTGAAATGAATGTATGAAGATGCGAATAAGCTTAGCACTCGACTTGATTGATGCGACAGTAATTAGCCGAAACCAACGATGTGCAGTTAACGCTAAAATATCATTTACACATGTGAAAGATGAATATATATATATATATATATATATCTGTATATTTATCCGTTTATTGTGTAAGATTAATGCACACAATGTCCTTGGGTCGCATTTGTTCAGCTTTAGCATAGCTCACAAGATACATTTCAATTAATTTAGTTGAGCATGAGCTGCAATCAGGTGTAAATTAATTACACAACTTGCCATACTTCCCTCGCCCAGATGCTGCCCCCCGCCCATCACTCTTTGGAACTCTGCTTACACTGCCTTTTCAAAGAGCCCTCCATGCAATGAATAACAAATGTTGCACATGGACTCAATGCTTTTATGTTATGCGCATTATTTTGTGGGAGAAATGTTTACCACACACACTCACAAACACACTCACACACACACGCACACACACCTGACGCACCTGCCCGCCCCACGTGTGCTGCTCACCTGGTGTGAAACTGTTTCAAAGCTAGAAAATACAATTGGCTCTAGCCATGGTTTACATTGAGTAAAATTAGAAATCGATCAAGGAGTTTTGCTAATTCCAACATACCCAGCTCTACTCACTTGCAGGGTATATACATTAAGAGACTATTTCTGCAAGCTTGCTGACTGCTTTCATACTCTGTGCTGTTTTTTGGCTTCCTCTTGACAACAGCAATTTTTGTTTTTCTACTCATTGTAAATGGTAATTTGGGGTATGATGAGGCAGAGAAAGGCGTGGTGGCGTGAAGGCGGATTCAGGGTATCTGCAGGTCGAGCACTCCCCCTTCGTGCACTCAGGTTGTTGTTTATGTTCTTGACTCGACACGTTTTTCACTCAACTTAAAGTAAGCTCTGACAGTGTTACATACTATACATTGACAGCAGCTAAGCAGGTAACCTGAACTTGGACACTTGGAAGTCTTATCTCTGGTTCCCATGCAGAATGCTTAATGCAAAATAAAGCTGAGCCAAATCTGAACACGTTATTTCGATTGCCTTTTATGAATGGCACTTCTAGCTGCACGACAGCGTTACAAACAGATTTTCTCAAGATGTTTTCCATCACATTTTCCTCTTGCAATCAAATAAAATATGTACAAAGGCCAACAGGGTTAAGCAAAAACCACGTCTATTTGTCAGTGGCCTTGAAAATATTTCAGTGTCGAGCAGAGTACAAGAAATTAAATCGGTTTTTAAAGTGACAAGCGAATAAGTTTAATATTTATAGAACTGAATTAAGAGAGAAAGAATAAATTCTCTATTATGATTTACGTCCTCAAATCAGCAGCGTTTGGCATATGCCAGATTTTATTGTAAACGTCTGAGTATTAAGGCATTGAATCATCTGTTTATAATATATAATTAAATATGCATATACGAGGGTATTTCGAAAAATGTGTAATCCTCTTAGATATATAGAGGAGCGACTGTCATATTGAAAGGCTCCAGTCCAGCTTTCTTTGGCTTCAGAATAAAATCAATTTCGGTACTCTAAAGCAAATGCAGCTTGTTTACTGTTCTAGTTTCAAATTTCGATTACTTTAGCGCTTGATGTTAAATTTATTATACGAATTCAATATCAAGCGCAGCAAGCGCACTTAGATGGTAAGCATAGGAGAGCGAGCATAGGGAGAGTGGTTATAGGGTGAAGGGTTACAGAGCAAACGAAGGTAGGGCGACAGTGTATGGAGAGCGATCATAGGGCACTCACCAACTCCTCCTGCTGCTCCTTACAGTGATAATCCCTTGACATGGACTAATTTCAATTTGAATTTTATTATCTGAACTGACTTAACAAAGAAGAAAAATAAGAACAAATATTTAATTTTATTTAATTTTTAATTCTTCATTAAAATTAGGATTAATTTGCATAAATTTTTGTATGAACTACAAAATTCATTAAACTCTTTGAATAGACCTCGTCTATACAAACATATATAGCATACAATTAAATGTATTTTACCCTGAATCCATTGAATATGGGATTTCAAGGTATAATGGTTTTGTTGAAGTGTATACAAAAGGCAGAAGGAGGCGTGCCACACCCATAAAGTAGTTAATCTATCCCTGCTCATTTGTGCGTGTGAGCATGATTATGACATGAATGATATTAACACGCTCTGAGCTTACTTACTATAAAACGTCCAACTGGAAAGTTGTTATTGAACAATTACGTTTCCATAGTAAAGTGCCTGTTGCAGTCCCATCGCTGCAGCTGCCACTGTATAAGCTGCGCAGCAAGCAGAGCGCGTGTGTTATATAAATGCACAAATAAGACGCCAATGATAGATACATATATCAGCTGGAAGTGCTCAGGGTATCTCTCAGTCGAACCATCTTTTGCTCTATTCACATTTGCCTCTTTTCTGTGCATATATTTGTGCATTTCTCTCGGTGCACTTTACTGCATTGAGTCGGAGACATTTATTTATGAAAAACAAGACAAAGGCTGCAGTTGTTCCGAAAAGGCAATTAAATAGAATTATGACTTGTTCGATTCGAGTTAATGATCGCCATCAATTTACCAAAGACAGCTTTAAGTATATAAATATATATATAGTGGAAACTGTTCGTTGGGCCGTAATGCTTACACCTTGAGCAAGGACAACGCAGAAGCTGCGTAAAGCAAGTGACGCATAAGCCTTCGACTAGGCAGCATATGTTTCTATTTATCTTCGGGATGTACTGTGGGCTGACTGCGTAGACAAGCTGGGTGGCCTGAGTGGGTTTGGCCGGGTGGTTTTGGGTTATTCATGCATAATTAATCATGTTGTGACGCCCGATGTCTTTCTGCGTTCGGGCTATGCGCTTGTCAGTTGACATGGCCGCGATTTTTTATCACAGCCCGAGGAGAAGGCAGGCTATATTTATCTAGTTACTGTTCTATGCCCGCCAAACGTAGATAGATAAACATGGGTATATACTGGCCTTCCACTCTGATTAGAGATCAACAAGTCTCAAGTCTCAATTTGTTCGACCTGCTAACGTGGGTCGTGATTTTTTAGTATTGGCAAATTTTATAGCGTGTATTAAATGAATCTAAATTTCTCATCAAGTGGTAGCTGCGAGCGTGCATCAAATAGCCGCTTAAGCTCGTTCTCTTGCTAATCTTGACGCTCAATCTCAATCGTCATAAACAGAACCGTTAGATACGTTCCCCTGCGGGCCAGACCCTACTTTGTTGTCTCAACGCACGTTTGGCCACAATAATTGTTGGCGTATATCACAGGCCGAGGCAAAAGAAACAAGGAAAAACACTTTCGTGGGGAGTGCACGACTGGAAGACGGAAGGCGGAGCTGCTACAGCCTGTGCTGGAGCTGGAGACGCATGAGATTCGACGGGGCAGATCGATTTTGTCTTCCGCCATCATTTACATACATTAACATACAAAACAATATGCCCCTCTTGCGCCTGGGTTACAGAGTATCATGTTATGTATACATGAATCAGCGGAAATGTAAAAAATATGCCTGCTAACGCAAAACCATTGAAAGGCCCATTTCTGAGTGTTGATGTGGCAGCTTTAACATTATTTCTTCTGTCGCCTGTTTGAACGCATAATTGAAATAAATAACTCGTCGCATTGGATATAAATATATATATAAATATATATGTAAAATATAAATACATTTTTTTTGTTTGTGGCTTAGTCGCTTGACAACGAGTGTGAACCTTTTTTATGTTCTCTATTGCTGCTACGCTGCTATTTTTTTACTTCTATTATTCCCTCTGATGAAAGCAATTTAACTTCAACGAGAAAAAAAATTCCCGCAAGCATGAGGATGAGGAAATTCGCAGAAAGCATTGTTTATTTTCCCTATTGTTGCTAAGTGCTTCTATATTATGCAGTCTGGGTCTGCAATATTGTAATTGCTACCAAATTACAAATTCCAAATTGGAAATTCTTAAACGCTCGCAATTTTCTTTCGTAATTGAAAAATCAAAACAATAATTGTAATCAGAATAATTGAATATGTTCATTACGAGCAGGAAATGGTTTTGAAATACATAAGTTAAAGGCTTGAAATATTTGATTTGATTTGAAGAAATTTATTTTAAATATATATTATACATACTTTAATTGTAATATTATATTTTATCTTTGATTATTTGACAAATATAATATATAATAAATATAATTTGTTTAAGTTATATTTATTTTCTTAGTTTATTTAGTTAATTTTAATTTTTTTAATATTTGTTTTATTTATTTACTTTCCTCCATATCATTCATTATTATTTAGCTTTACTATATTTAACATTCACTTCGTATCATTTTTAAATTGTATTTTCCGCTGTTTAAATTTTGCTTCATTTGGCGCGCTTCTCTTTCAGCACACGCGTTGTTATCGTGTATTATCGATATTTAAGTTGACATGCGCACAAGCATCGATACCAGAAACAGCTGTTCTTTGCGTGTGTACTCATTCAATATGGCGTTGTTTTGTAAAAACTCATAAATGTTTATTGAGCATTTTCGTTCGAGTGAAAGATATTAGACAAACTATTAAAATTTAGTAATTGCTTGCCAATTAAAAATAAAATACAATAAAGCGATACAAATAGGACGTGGGTGTGTGTGTGTGAGAGAGACAGAGTAAAGACTTAAATTGACGCGAGGAAAATTTGCAAATTGTGTTTGCTGTCGGCGCCGGTGTAATTTTTCAGGCGCCAAAAAAAGCACAATACAATAATAAATAGAAAATGGAAGAGGAAATAATGCCTGCGGCAACCACAAATGGCATGGCCGCAACTAATGCCGATGAGCTGCTAAGCGAGGAGACAGGAGATGCCAGCAAAGCCGCAGAAGAGGAAGCAGTTGCTGAAGAGGTGGGCGCAGTGTGGGGGTTTTTGCGAGAGTGAGACAGCAGTAAAATATTGCTTAACATTTTCTAGGGCAGCGCAGCGACTCAGAACTTAAGCCAGACAGCAGCTGTGGAGGAACAAGAGCAGGAGGAGGAAGCTGTCGAGGAGGAGGTGGAGGAGGAAGACGAGGAAATGGGAGAAGCTGAATATCTTGAAGATGAAATGCCTGATGAAGAGTGTGAGAATCAGAAAGAACTAACAGTGGGAGCAGAGGAAAAAGAAAAAGAAACGGAGGCGGAGGCGGAGGCGGAAGCTGAGGCACAGAAAAAGGCCGATGGTGATGCAAAGGCAAGTGAAGCGCCGGCAGAAGCAGAGGTAGAAGCAGCGGCAGAGACAGAAACGGAGACTGAGGCAGAAGACAAGGAAGCAACTGCAGAAGATGTCGAGGAAGAAGCAGAGGCAGAGGCAGAGGCAGATGCAGAGGACAGCGCTGAGGAAGAAACTGTTGAGGAGCTAATCGAAGAAGCAGAGGAAGCAGAAGATGAGGGCGAGCTAATCACTGGCGACGACGCACAGGCGGAACTAACGAATATCAGTGAACGACGAGCGGGTGCTCAAGTGGTCGAGGAAGTGGATGAGACACAGTGTCGGGTCTGCACCAGCAAGGAGCAGCTAGTCAGTCTCTTTACGAAGACCAGTGAAGGCAGCACGCCAGTCGACATGCTGCTGCAGCTCTGTCCGAGTGTTTCCATTGCGCTCAAGGACTTTATGCCGCAGTTCATATGCAGCAGCTGCTTGGAGAGTCTCATAGTTGCCATAAAGTTGCGCCAGCAATTGGAGAATACGGAAAAGGAGCTGCGCAAGCGTTTGTCGCGCAGCAAGAACAAAGTGCGTAGGCCGCGTGGCTATGTGGTCATCGATGCACCCGTCTCAGATTCGGCCAGCGAGGAGGATGAGGAGGAGCTGAATGACGATGCCGAATTTAAAGTGTCCGATGTTGCGGGCTCCACAAGCGCCGACAGCGACTCGGCGGACACGGATATTAGTGAAAAGCGTAAGCCGGGACGGCGACGTGGCCGCAAGAAGGGCACAAAACGTTCGGCCGGTGCGAACAGCCAGGATGAGGATCACCATAAGAAGCGTAGCCTACAAGTCTCACCAGCCGCCTCCAGTCAGGGCCTCTTCGAGTGTGATCAATGCGATTTGAGTTTTCCCCGGAAGCAATCCTACGTGATGCACCGCAAGATGCATGACTCTCGTCACGAATTCCACTGTCAGATCTGCAATAAGAAGTTCAAGGTGCGCGGCGCCTATAAGACCCACATGGAACGCCATGCATCGGAACGCGCCCAGTTCCGCTGCGAGCTGTGTGCTCAGGTGTTCCGGCTTCGAGCCGAGCTAAAGCGCCACATGGCGCTCAGCCATGACGAGCATGGAATCATCTATGAGTGCAAGCGATGCCAGCGCACGTTCCTCACCCAAACGCGGCTGCAACGACACCAGAGCACCAACTGCAGTCGCCATTCGGAGGGGCGGGTCAAGCGGCAATCAACGGAGGGACAACCCAGCCAGGGAAGGGATCTATTCAAGTCTGTGGCACCCTTGACAACTACCTACTGGAGCGACAGCTTCTCCGATTAAGCCACAACTGTTCCAGATAGATGCCTTTCTCAATTTCATCATCATCATCATCAATAATTGTTCAATACAAATACAAGTTGTATCTCATCCGGACAAATCAAACTGAATTCCAAAATTGTGTTTCTGTTTCCTGTTTCCTCGGAAAACTTTTTCTTTGCATGGATATTTAAGGATATTTTACATACATAGACTCTCAGCTTCAATGTCATCTTCATGAAATTCATCATAGATCCAGTTTGGCAGTTCTTACATAAATTATTCAATTGAATGGATCGGATTACCATATCGTTCAGTTGGCGTAGGAATATGATCTCAATGTAAGAAAATTCTTTTAATTTTGTTCATTTTGGGCAGATTTCTGATGTACTATGATATAGTACGACATTGTATGTATGTGCGTATGTATGGTGATGTATGTAGATATTTCTATGCAGGTATATACATATGTAGGTATATACATCTGTATGTATGGTGCTGTACACATGTATATGTATATGTTCTCTGATGCTTGAGTTCGTTGAGCTAGAAATGTACAGTGCTGTCCTCCTCGATTCTCAAACATTCAATTAGGTCTGCAAGACACTTAGCTCTGCTTCTGTGTTTGTTGTAATTTGTGCTTTGTGTCGTATTTGTATGTACATTTGTATGCGTATTGGTGTAAGTATGGTTGGTGGAAGTACGTACGTGACGTATGTATATATTGATGCACATTTAGTGTACTTACTTCTATTTAGGTATACATTTATGTATACTTGTGTGTGGTATATGGAGGTATTTATGTAGGCATGTATGATGTATGTATGATGTATGGTTTATATGTGTGTGTATGTATGAATTGGTGTATGTATGAATTGATGTATGTATGAATTGATGTAGTTCGGAATTACTTTAGGTGTATATTAATGTATGTATGAATTGTTATAAGTATGAATTGACGCAAGTATGAATTGATGGTATGAATTGTTGCAATGATGTACATGTATGTATAAATGTATATATTGAAGAAACGCCATACTCTCGGACTCTCATGAGTTTTGAGTAAATCTTAATTTTTTGTGCCACTTCTGTCGCTGGCATTTCAATTATTAATTATGTACTCTTGTGTTGGCTATACGTATGCATTTATACATCAACTTTTAACTAACATAGGGATAATTAAGCTAAATTGAATGCGGATGCACTAACTGCATTAATTGCGCTCTAAGCCTTTGCCCTAAGCTTATCGTATTATATGAACCTAACTAAGATTTATGCCACAATATTCAATGTTATTAAAAAGATTATAGAGAGAGAGAGAGAGAGAGAGAGCTCTTTTACTCGTAAATTGACTTTAAAGCCAGATTCAAAGCCACGCAAATGGCGGCAGTGGCCGTTGCAACTCGTTGCAAGCCACATTATAATAACAATAATGTTGTTGCATAATGTGCGTAATCACAATGTTAACTTAATGTTTGCCACTGTGCCATGAGGGCTTAACTGCCAGGATTATGTGCTTCAAGTTGCGACAATTGGAGCCAGCCACAGCAAGAGGCAGCAAACATTCTGCTGCTGCGGTTCAAACTGGTTGCCAAGCAGCCGCACCAGAAGCCCTCAGAGAATCGCATTTAACTGCAGCAGCTGCTGCAACTTTTGAGCTCTAAGCATTGTGAGAAAAGTTGAATGTTTTATGAATTTCTCATTTCATTATTTTGATTGAAAATACTTAGATAATAAAGACACCAATTTCAGAAACTGGACAACAATTAGCTTTAGTTACTGGCAAGAAAATTAACTAAATTTATGATTAAAATTACTTAACAAATTTAAAAAAAAATTGAATTGATTAAAAAAATTAATTAAAATTAAAGAATATAAGAATTTTAAAAATTTCCATAAATAATTTTTAAAATCGAATACAAAATTCAGCTCTGGGAAAAATGTCTTCAATTTGCAGTTCACTCAGCTTTTTATCTCAGTGTAAGAGCAAGTTGTCAGGGTCCTGTTTTACACGCTTACAGGCTTTGCTGTCAGAGTTCTTTTTATTCCTCCTTCTTTTTTGCTTGCAAAAGTTTTGACTGAAGATACATATTTTTGTTGTTTTAAATGCAGAAGAAAAGTTTTTGAACGTATTTATTTACAAAAGCGGAAAAAGGGCTGAACATTAAAAGCTGCTTGAATGGGGAAATACTAAAAGATAATTTCTGTCGCGGGAGTACACGTGTTGACTGGGTATTGCTGCAGCTGTTGCTTCGCGGCGCTGCGCTCCAGGTTGCTGGTTGCGGCTCAGAAATGATGAATGGAATGGTAGCTGGGCAGATGGTAGGAGATCGATGACACCGGATGGTGCGCAATGAGCGGTGCATGAGATATGAGCGGTGCATGCGAAATCAATGGCGCATGATGCACGATAGTGGGTGCTGCCACGTAGTGCGAGTGGGTGAGCAAGGGCGCATGGTAGCCGAGACCCAAAGCAATGCCACGCTTGGCCTTCGGCGACGACTCAACCTGCTCCTGTTGCTGCTGCTGCTGCTGCTGCTGCTCGTCGGCAACGGGCGCGGCCAGGACGCACGCAATGCCAGCAATCAACAATATTAACTACAGAATCCCATTTGCATTTCACGTTTGGTTTTCGTTTATTTTTTTTTTTTGTTTCCCCCAGTAATTTTCCAATCGCATGGCAAAGTGACATGCAGTAAAAATAGAGAAAGAAAGAAAAAGAACAACAGAAATAATTAAATAGTTAAATGCTTGAACAGTTCATCTGTCGGTGTGTCCGCCCACAATACCAGATGGGCCTGGCCCACGTGAGCTGAACTTTTGTTTAAAATTAATGCCTGGACTCAATGATTTATGTAAGAAATTTGCTCATTTCGGCAGCAATTTTTAAAAAGCTCTGACAGCTCTCGAGTGTAACAAACTCCTAGGCTTTGCTCATCTATTATTTATACTTCATAATACGATGTAATCTTGCTAGACTTTTGACAGCTTTCCTCTGTCATAATTTTGCTCTAAGTGAAATAACTAAGCACAATTTCCATTTCCAGCGGCTGATGCCTTCATATAGAGTCGGCAGTGCTCGACTATCTAAAACTCTGAGCTCTGATCAGAGCTGTTATTACTGGCATTCTATTAGAGCAGGAACATTTTCTTCAGAGTATAATTTTTCATATATTGAGATGCAATTTTCTCTGCTTCTTGAAGTGAGTTCTTCGCAAACTTGAGGTAGAGAAGAACAACATGTGAAATGTATGAAATCTATGTAATCATTATAGAAACTCAAATTAGAAATCTCTATTTATAGAGCTAATCGAGCTGATATTCTTGTATTGACTCTGTGGCTGTGTAGATTGTTTTCTTCTGCTTTTTGTAGTGAGTTCTCTCGTAGTGAAGTTTAACAATTTATTTGAAACTATTTCATTCTAAACAATTCACAAGTTATTGGCATAAACTTTTGCATATTCACACCTCTTTGGTATGGCCGAGTAATTTTATTTGATATTCTTCTGCATTTACGCCTCGGCAGCTCTCAATTTATCTAGTCAATCAAGGCAATCTCTGCTCAGATGGTTCCTGTGGAAACTTTGCTGCTGCAACTTTTGTGAACTTTTTCCTCTTTTAATAGATTTTTGCAAAGTTCAGCTTGGACTTACAGTGAATTTCATAGTGTTAAAGTTTTGGCTTCAAGTGTTTTTTAATGTCGCTGCACGCACTGCTCTGCACTGTGTCTAAGTATCGACTAACGATATTTGTGATCAGAATCTGTTTATTTATACCATCGAAACTCACTCAAAACTAAGTCAAACGCACTCATTAGGCAAAAACTATTTTGCGGCAGCAGCAGCAGCAGAAATACGAAGAAAAACAACTGAGTGGGGAGTGCTCGACTCGCACATATCCTCAAGAGCGCATTGAGCTCAGGTCGTACTGATTCTCTTCTAATCTTCGACTCTTGATTCAAGTTCTTCTTTAGAGCATTATGCTCGAATAGCAGATATCTTTAATACTGCAACAAGATGTTGTTGCAGTCAGCAAAACTCTTCTACTCTTCTGTTAGAGATGTAAGATGTTGCTAAATGTAGGTTTCTGATTAAATACTTAGTGCATAAATATGAAGCGCTCAATGATGTAAGCTTTAAATCTTGGGCTCTTTATATAATTTGGAAGTATATATAAAATATAAAATACTTTAGTTTTGGTCTTCTGTCTTTCTTATAGGAAAATAATGAGATTATTTTTTTATTTGAGATTTATACATAAAATAACAAATCTTAATCTCTTAGCATTTTTCTCGATTATTAGTTAAACAAATTTATATAAAGTACAATTAATGTATTTATTTACCCTTAAGCTAATATACTCTGCTTACGCATGTTGCATATGCGCACAGGGTATTGCAAAATAGGAAAACACGCACATTCGTCAGTCAGCAAAGTAAGTTAAAATGCCCACATCAAGTCCGAATTGTTGCAAACGAGTTGCGCGTGCGATCGTGTGCGATATATATATATATATTGATATATTTATATATATTCATATCTGTATATAGCATTTTATTCACTCAGTGTGCATACAAATAATTATTTGTAATATAAACGCATCGACTTGATTTTTGTTTGCATTAAATCCTTTCGACACATGAAAAATGCATTTTGCCATTAATAATTGATGAACTCGCATTGTAAATAAAATTACAATAACACTATGTTTGCGTGTATAAATTATTACACATTACAAATGAAAATGTTTTCAATTATAATGAACATCCTTTTAATACATTTATGGGATTTGCTGACTCAAATTAGCCCTAAACTAGACAAATTTTGAATATGTAATCAGTCATTTTTGCTCGATAGTAACAATTATGGATATTTATTTTTTTTTTTTTTATCAACAATAAAAGTTTTTTTTCAGGAGGCTTCTGCAGTTTGTTCTATGAACTGTTCTATATTGATAAAACTAATCAGGTTTGAGTCCTAATGTGAATATATTGTTGAGCTGGCAGCTGGCTTTTCAAATCTTACAATTTTTAATAAAAAGGGTCGCTTTATTTTATAATTTATTCTAAGACCAACTGAGTCCAGAGTTGTTAGCGGCTTTTAAATACTTCATACGGCATTAGGCTGGGCTCATATTAAATTGAGGCTTACGGCTTTAATTTAAAAGGTGTTTGGATTAGTCTTAGCTAAATTAGCATAAGCCGCTCTCAAATGTCTGCAGATAGATCTTGGCTCAATTGGCTTGAGCCGCTGTCAAATGCCACTTGAAGCTTGAAATTTTAAGCAACTCAGCTTAACTCTCAACAAGTCATGGCACTGTTTGAATTGAGAACTCTTTGTACTTATTTTGTCAGGCATGAGTTTTATAGTCTCGAAAATTATCAGGACATGAAATCTGAATGTTTAGCGCTTTAAGCGAAACGCTCCAATGGCTGCCAAATGGCAATTTGTTCGCCATTCAAGCATTAAACTTATATATCTCAATTTGTTTAAAGCTTTGGCTGCTGCTTGTTGCTCGCTGCTCGTTGATAAATTTGGCCAATAAATTTCTATTCAATACCATTTTTCATTGCGCTCCAAATCGAAATCTGTGCAATTTGCAAACCCATTTGGCATTTGGCATTTGCCATTTGCCATTTGGCGTTTGGCGTTTGGCATTTGGGCTCTGGCTACAGTTGTAAAAATTAAATTGAATTTAAGTCCGCAGCTTTCACCTGCAGTGCCATTGTCTCCCTGAGCAATAAAGCTGTGTGCGTAAACAAAGTTTATTTTGCAGTATAATTACATTTTAATGGTTCACAACTGCTCCGGGGTGCGTTAAAGCAATTGTCGCTGCGGGACTGCTGCTCCGTACCATGTATATGCCAGCGCAGCTGCCTGATAACAGGCCAGAGACAAGGGACACCCAAGTCTGCTTATGGTTATAGACCAATAAAAGGGCAACTAAGTGGATAGCAGGCATGCAGGGGGAGTCTGACTGACTGCATGATGCATGCTCGTCCTAAACAGAATAATGGATTCTACATAGGGCTAGATTGAGCTCTTTTGGGTTGGAAATATATTTGTATATAAAAGGCAGAGACCTCTGTTAGATGTAGTATATAACTTATGATCCACCAGCAGTGGATGTTCATATGAAATCTTATTCAGTCTGTCTCACTTATATGAATATAATTGTAATTCGAGCTTAAAGTCTCTCTTTCTTTAGAGAGCTCTTTAGTTAAGTTCTATGGTTCTCTCTCTCTCTCTATGGTACATATCTGTCCTCTCCAGAGTCATCTGCATGACAGATTCACTTGCTTAAAGCAAAGAGATCTGTAAATTGAGCCAGCATTTGGCCAGAGCGAAAGCGCTTAGGAGCTTCGAGCTCTTTATCAGACAAGGCACATCTCACTTCAAGTCTTTAGCTTTACTAGAGACAAATTGCTGTGCCTAAAATAGAAAAGTCGACCACTGCATGCCCAACAGGCGGCAGTCAGATATAGCACACAACCAATATGCCCACTCTTATATTGTGAGCGCACCCACACACATACGCACGCAACATGTCAGCTTCCGTGAATGGATGTGCGTAACGGAACATTAATTAACAGCAGAACAGCTAATGGTGGCAGCAAAAAAAAGATGAAAATCCGTATGGCGTTTATCTAAAGCTCGCACTTGGCGCCATTTAGCTCAAGTGTGTATGTGTGTGCGGGTGTGTGTGTGTGTGTGTGTGTGTGAGTTGTGCTGCGAGGGTGTTTGTCTCACGGTCGACCACTTTTTCCATTTCCTTCAGCATTTGACGTCGGAATTTGCCTTTGAGCGAAGGAAACAGATAAAAGAAAAACTTTGCACTCTCAGCTGGCAACAAAAATGTGGGAAAAAAAAAAACAAATTGAATAAGTTATTGCTTTTCTTTCAAGAACTATTCGCATTAATTTTGGAGTATGTAAATAAAAAAACAAAGCTAATTAAATGTCTGCTCATTTTAAATCATGCTATATTAAACGGCTCGAGTGTTTTTACCTAAAAGTATTTAACTTGTCTGAGACTGGCACACAGCTAAGGACTTTGTAGCTGAAAAATATGTATAAGCATAGACAAACACCTTTAATCAGGACTGACTGGATCTAGCATTGTATAACTGTCCTCATCGGAGTTAGAGACTTTAAAGACCCTTAGGTAAAATTTGTTATCGAGTTATCAGTTATTAAATCATGGTTTAAAGCTTGTAGTTGGTTGGTTCAGATAATTTGCCAGTTGAGTACTTCCATCTTACTCACTTTTTATTCAGTTATACAATTACAATATCTATAAAATATATATTATATATATATATAAATAACTCGTCAATTATATATGCCTTTTAATGCGTTTATCCAGTCCAGTCTCTGTGTCGCTCAATTTGCCTTTTCTGACTTATTAAATTTGTATAATTTAATAAGGCTCGCAGCTTTAAATCAGATTATTTCACGCTTTGAGGGACGGCCAAACCGCAAAAGCCAATTTGCGACCCATTAAAATAATTGCAATGTATCTACAAATATTTCCAATTATTAATTAAATCCCTTTTTTTGTGAGTTTCTTTATTTTTTTGCTGGTTCATTTGCAAGTGTTGACAAATATTGATTTGCATAGAGAGGCAAAAATATTTACGCGTTTTTTCGATAGGCAACAGTTGGCTTTAATATGTCGCTCAGCTTGATATGCAATTGCGTTCACTATGATTGATGGTGAAATATATGAATATATATATTTGTATGCCCTGTAAGTGTGCTATGTGGGGTGCTATTCAAATGCGGGCAGAAGTTGGCGTGGGTGACAAAGAGACTTTGCTTGATCGGAGCAAAATAAATTGGCCGAGGTATGTCTACATGTATGTGTGTATGTATGTGCATATAAAGAGTCTAGAGCGACTGTGGCAACAGCACTTATTATAAGTTTAGAGTGTCTACCAGTCGAGCACTTCCGTCCAATTTTGTCTCTTATGGAATATTTGTGCTGCGAGCCATTCAGACAAATTTGCTCAAAAACTGTTTAATAAATAATCATATTTTGTGTTCTTAGCGCAGAAAACAAGTTGTTTTTGCTGTTCAAGCTTGATGTGAGATGGCTGCCTGCCTGCCGTCTGCCGCCTGCCGTCTGCTGACTGCTGTCGCCTTGTGTCTCGCATATCCATCAAAAGCAAATAATTGACAACTGCCAGCAAGAGAAACAAAAAATAGTCTAAAGACGCACAAGTTTTTTGTGTGTTGCAGCTGCCTGCAATGTGAAAACATGAGAAACTAAATCTGAATTGCAATTGCGAAATGTCGAACAGGATTTGAATGCTGGCTTCGAGGCTGGAGTCGAACCCATTAGCCGAAAGCAAACACCTCCGTTGACATGGCTGAACATTGGGGCGAGACATTTGATTTGCCAACGCGCTGACTTGACTGATTTACGATGTCGCAAATAGGTTTATCATATACATATACATATATGTATTTATGCATGTATGTATGTGTGTGTATTTGAGTTGTATCTGTATCGTTAGCCAATTAACTGCTACGCCCAGCTACTCGCAGCGGCGACAAGTGTTTTTGCTCTGCTTGAATTATGTTTTAAACTAAAAGTCTCTCAGCTATGGCAAAATCGAGCATTGAGTTCGTTTGATTTTAGAGTGTATTTAAAATTCGTTCATTAGCCCCGTTTTATATTAGATTTTCAATCAATTATCGCTTGAATTATGTTGGCCTGTTTGACCAGCCCAGCCGCTGCTGCATTTGCAGTTGACTTTCAATACGCTTTTTGGCATTTCAAAACTGATATGAACTGCGTTAGAGCATAAAGTATGAAGTTTACTGTCTTTCCGTGCAGTTGCACAATTTCGTAATTTTGTGGCATCTGCTGCGTATTTGCACCTTTTCATTGGCCATGCCACTCGCAATCGATGTCGACCACAGAAAGTCCAATTTTGATTGCTGCAGCTTAACTGTGTGCTTAGTGAGGCCTTTGGAGCTACAGATACCAAAACACGGCCAGTCACAGGGACTGCTAAATACACAGACCACAAAAAGTCAAATTTTGATAGCAACAGTTCAACTGTATGCTTATTAGACCCGCCTGAGCCACACACACACACACAGGTCTATGAAGGGCTGCATATGAATGAACAGCAATTCATATTCGTCTATAGAACGTGGCTGACTAATTATTGCCCATCCACAGAGTGCACACAGCAAAAGAAAACATTTTTGTGGGTATATCTAACCCTCTATTATATTATATTATATATATATACTCATATATCTTACACTCATGTCTTTCATATATATATACTCAATACTTCCAGATGAAGTTTACTTTTTGGGAATCTATCAAATCCAGTCTGACAAATATTTTATTTTATTTATTAATTTTAATCGACAATCGATAAATATAAATTTCTAATAATAAATCGTTATATATATATATATATATATATATATATATATATATATATATATATATATATATGACTCTATATATACTATCGAAAAAACATCCATGCTTTTCCGTCTTAAAATCAATAACTATAAATACTCAGCTGTGTGACTTATAGACTAAATTTATCGTATATGTTTATTTAGTATTTCTCACTCTCCGATATTTATATATATATCGTTTAAGAGCTCCTTAACTCAGCTGAATTTCTATTTCGATTACGAACTGTTTAAGTATGTTAATGAGGTATTTGTCTGTCGACCACTTGCGTTTCTTTTGCTGTTTTATTTTGGCCAAATCGAGTTTCGCATTGGGTTATTGAGCCTGATGATTGCGTCCCTTGTGGCTAGACTGTTTTGCTTTGTTCGATTGTGTCTCTCTGTTAATTTGGGCTAATGTGTCTGACAAATACACAGCCTATTAGCTTAATTAAGATACTTGAGGTTAAATTGTTTTCCAATTAAATTCTCTGCCATTCTCTTCCCTCGTTCTTGCAGAGCAGCATGCTTTAAGGAGACAAATCGAGATTTGATTTAGCAATGCAGGAGACAAACATGGCACTGAGACAGATGGATGAGAGCGTTTCGCTGAACGACACGCTGCTCAGGGACCTGGAGATCACGCGCGGCGACATTCAGGACTTCGTTAAGCTGCTGTTCGACTTCCAGAAGAAGAATCAGACGCAACAGGACGAGTGCCAAGGCTATTGCCAAGGCGAAATCTACAGCTGGCTGCGCGCCTACAATGGCATCCATGGCTATGTCTCGCTTCTGGTGAGTAACTAAAGTCCCTAAAGTGCCCCATCCCTTTCCGCTCTCATTAGCGACAACAAACACGAACACGCGAACTAATTACCTTGATGTCGCCCTGTCGCCCAGTCGTCCAGTCGTCTGCCGCGGCATTTTTCACTCTGAATACTTTATCCCCTGCTGGGCTCTGTCACAATGTCAACCCTTTTAGCAGCTGGGAGGAGAAAGGGAAAGTCTTTTTTCTTTTGTCCGCCGTTGATGAATTCGCGCACCTTTGAGCTAATCCGAAGTTCCATTTGTTTTTTGACCACCAAAAAAGAGATGAAATTAATTTCTGTGTGTTTACATAAATCATAAGATGTATTTTTAGCTTCCCTTTCCCCTTTCACCTTTAAGATAAAATGCCAACAGCCATAGGAAAAAGTTAAACTGGCTTTTATGAAAAGGCTTTGTAGCTTAAACAAAATATATTAAATGGTTTTGATAGAAGGACCTCTTAATAACTGTTATAGATCTCCAGCAGTTCGTAGGTAGAAAGTTTCTTGAGACAGACGAATTAATAAATTTAAAAGCTGACAATTTACTTTGTGAACTATTTTCATTAATGTTCACAAAGTAAAAAGAGACAGAATTTTATATTAAATTACATTTAATATTATAAAATATATATGTTGACATGCTTGAGCGATTAAGTTTACAAAATTTCATTTGTCTCGTTCAGTTTTTGATTCTTATTAAAAATGTTAGACAAAGGCAGGGCTCAAGGAAAATGTTGACTCCATACACTTATGGAAAGATAGTCTGAAAAGTTGCCAAATTAAATTGGCAATGAATGAGCGGAAAGTGGGCAGTGCTCGACCAGCAGATACCCTGAAGTTTAGTGTATCGAGAACTTTAAAATTGCAAAAAATCCTTGCGGCTAGCAAAACTTAGAAATAAAGTTTGCCTCACTCTCTCATATGCTAATAATATGACAGAGCAAATAAAATATGATATGCCCAAGTCATGTGTGTGAATCAGCATATGAATAAAATGAGTGGAAAGGGTTTGAGACTTTAAGGAAATAGAGTGTGTCGACTTTTTGGTGTGAGGTTTCCATCAGTCAACTCTTGCTATGTTTGGACAGACTGGGCTTTGTTTTCACACAAGTTTATTGTTATTATTATACCCTATACCCTATTGCAAATGTGTAAGCAGGGTAATTGTTAATGGAACTTTCTTAATACTTAGAATAATATTTATGTGTCAGGCTTAGGTGTCTTTGTCATAAGTCACCCTGCGGACTGTTATGTCAAGTTACTGTATTATTATTTAAAGACAGGATTTTTATCATAATTATGAAACAACCGCTTTCATCACAGGATATCTTTTAGTCTTCCGTAGCGCTTGCTTAAAAGTTTTCTATTTTCTATTTTGCCTTTCTCTAAACTTCGTTTTTCTCCCCTCGCACAGATTTGCATATTCGGGACAATAGCCAACATACTAAACATAATGGTGTTGACCAGAAAGGAAATGGCCAAGGCGCCCATTAACAACATATTGAAATGGCTAGCAGTCGCCGACATGTTCGTGATGCTCGAGTATATACCCTATACGACATATCAGTACATCTACATGAAGCCAGGTGAGATATATGGAGAATTACAGAAATATAAATAGAAATATATATATATATAAATATATTTTTTTAGTATTTTTGATTGTTTCTATTGATTATTTATATTCATATTTAATTTAATTTACAGGCGAGAAGGACTTGAGCTACGCTTGGGCCGTTTATTTGCTGGCACACATGCATTTTACGCAGATTTTGCACACGATCTCGATTGGGCTGACTGTGACGTTGGCTGTGTGGCGCTACGTGGCAATCAGGTGAGTGGCAAGTTTAGCGTTGATAATGGTTGGCCCCTCAACGCCTCAACCAGCGCGCGCCCCCTCACCTGAATTCGTGCTGAATCCGGCTAACTGAATAATATGACGGCAACTGTGGCTTCTCTTTCTCTCTTTCTCTGCTTTTGTTTTCTGTTTTCTGTTTTTCTGCTTTATAGCAAACTATTTCCATCTCTAATCCACAGACATCCGAATGGTAGCTGCGCCAATTTTCTGCTCGCACATTCCAGAGAGGCGATACTCTTCCCCTTCATCATCTCGCCCATACTCTGCTTGCCCACGTACTTCGTGTTCAAGGTGCGCGAGACGCACGAGATGGACACCAAGGAGCACGAGGCCATGTATCACGTGTACTTTGACACGGACTCTATGCTATTTAGGTGGGTTGCGTGACTGAGCGAGTGAGTTGGCTACTCTACTAACTCTGCCACTCTCTCTCTCTCTCTCTCTCTCTCTCCCTCTCTCTGCATAGATTCAACTTTTGGATACATTCAGTGATTATAAAGCTGCTGCCCTGCTTCATTTTAACCGTCATCAGTCTCGTTCTGATGCACGTTCTCTGCGAGGCCTCGCGGCGTCGTCTCAAGCTCAAGGACTACGATAATCCCACCAAATACGCCATTCAACTAAATCTGAATGAATCAAAGTCCAAGCGGTATGTAATATTTATTTAAATTCATATTTTATGATATTTTCATAATATTCGTGTAAATATTTATTTCATTTTCATCTTTCATTCCAATATTTGTTATGCATCAACTTCCCCCTGACTTCATCAAATGCTGAACACTTCTTGTACAAGTTTTTTTTTTGCTAAGCCATCTCTTGTCCCATTTCTGATTTCCACTTTCATTTCGATTGCCTGGCCTAGCTGCCTTTCATTGTTATCTCCATTTCAATTCAATTGTTGCTGTCATCTTTATCATTTATGGAACATTTAAGCTGCTTGTATGCTTCGTTTAACCTGAAAGGGTTTCAAAAATTTCATTTTTTTGTTGTGTTTCAACTTTTACGCTAGGCTTGATTTTATGTTTCTCGTTTGCTTATCCTTTGAATTGCATTTCCCTTTTCTTATTGCTTCTCTATTCGCCTCTTTGCGGTCTTTTTCTTTCCCATGGACACATATTCATCACTTTTATTGCTTGTCATATATTTATGGCATACATTTGCTGCCAACTTTTGTACCATTCCATCATTCACATTTTGTTTCATTCCATTGTTCATTATTCATATTTCATTGAAATTTATTGCTCTTCGCCATTTCATTTCGTTTGCTTGAACTTCTTCAGTTTTGCATTTCATTCCAACTTTTGTTTCACTTCGCATTCATTCCAACTGTTTCACTGGGTTTTATTTCTCTTTCGCATTCATATTTCATTGACATTTATTTCTCTTTGCGATTTCATTTCGTTCGGCTTGACTTTTGTTTCATTTCGCAATCATTCCAAGTGTTTGACTCTCTCCTTGTGACTCTCGCCTCTTCTGCAGACCGCCTCGTTGTGATCGACGCAACGATCGAACCACTCTGCTTCTGGTGGCTGTGCTGATACTCTTCCTCGTCACGGAGTTCCCGCAGGGTCTGCTGGGCCTGCTGTCGGGCGTGCTGGAGAAGTGTTTCTTCGCCCATTGCTATCCGCCCTTCGGGGAGCTGATGGATCTGCTGGCGCTCATCAATGCAGCTGTCGGCTTCGTGCTCTACGGACTCATGTCCAAGCAGTTCCGCACCACGTTTCGTTCTCTGTTCTTCAAGCGGCACTTTGGCAGCAGCGAGATGACTCGGCTCACCCGAGTGACCACGACTTGTGTCTAGAAGCGACTGCACAGGGGGGGATCGCGCACTAGTTAGGGACAGATGGGATAGAATGTGAACTTGATTTCGGAGGCATCTCAAAGATGTGCTGTGGAACTAACTTTGCAAAAGTTGGGCTGAAACTGTGAGCTAGGGCGTATATTAGAATATACCAAAACTAAAAGAAACAGTCGAGTCGATTCGAGTCGACCCGCCGAGTCGCACACATTGTAGGGTATCAAGTGCCATTTCCATTTAGCAGACACATAAAACGCGCTCTCAAACGAATTTTTGTATGCAGCTTGAAGTTAGATTTAGAAGCAGCTATAGATATATATATACCTTAAATGATATATCGATAAATATATAAATTCACTAAACTGAACTATTCATGATTCTGAGATAAGAAACGCCAGCGTTTATTAGCCTTAAGAGTTGAATACGATTTTGTATGGAAAAACCTAAACACTTAAACAATTACAAAATTTCATAGAAAAAGAAAGTGGTGAAAGAAGCGAAAATAATTAAAATATAATTAAAATAGGGAATTAAAATATAGAATCTAAAATTAAATTTAAACAAGAAAAGAAACTGGTTGAAGAGAACGAGCAGCCAGCGAGCCCCTTGGCTGCTTTGTTCTCTTCCTCCATTTGAACTTTATGAACAGAGTTAAGCACACACAATTAATTACCATACGAATATGCATCTATATATATGTATATGTATATGTATATGCATGCATACACCTATATGTATATATATTAAATATATTTAATTATAATTGTAGTTTTAACATAACATCGCGTGGCCAATGGATTTTCATTGGCTGCAAGTCGCACGCATTTGTTTTGACGCTTTTTGATTTCTGTTTCGAACATGTTTCAAATAAATGTTTGATGTGAGTTAATTATCTCAGCTCGTTCAGTTGTTCTCTCTTGTCTCACTGGGCTATGCTGACCACGGCGTTCACTTCCAGCGGCAGCTCGTCTGGCATCTCATCCCGGCTGGCAGCATCCGCGCCTCCGAAGCGCATCGAGTCGTCGCCATCCCCTAGGATGCCCTGGCTGTGCGTTGAGATGCGCAGCAGCGACTTCAACTTGGTTGCCTGGAATTTATACTGAGCAAACAGCAAGATTTTACATAGAAGTTGGTCGACTCAGATATACCCTGTAATGGGAGTAATGATCTATAGCTGATATGAGAGCAGATTATTTGAACTCTCTATGTAATTAACTGATATAAGCTCTAAGTTACTTGACTGACGTATACCCTGTAGCGAAGTGTTTTATATAAGTCTGATTGCTTTGGATTAGTTACATTAACTTCTTTTCAATGCTTGAGTTTTCTATTGCCCGAAGCTCTTTACGTCATTTTGTTGAGCTATGTTAAAGAGCTGAGTTGATCGATTGACATATACCCTAGCGTTGAAAATCTTTAACGTTGCTAAGAGTGGCTTTCGCTCTCTCTCTGTCTCTCTCTTATATATTCATCCAATATGTTAAGCCACTTAAATTCTTATATTCTTTTCTCGTATCGATATATTTTTTGATTTTCTTTTCAATTTAATTAATTTTTGATATCACAACAAAGAAGCTACAGAAATGCTGGAATGGAATAGTTGTGGCTTCTGAGATGGGTAATAGAAAAAGGTAAAAAAGTTGTGGGAGATGAAGGTGAGCGGAGGAGGAGGTAAGAGGACTTAAAAGTTGGAAAGAGGATGTTGTGGTAGCCGGCGGGAGATGGAATAAGAGGTAAAGGAGGACGGCGACAAGTGGGGAGACTTGTAAACAAGGTGGATGCTTAGAGGTAGCAGTAGAAAAGAGTGAGAGGCACTCGGAAGAGCAGGATGTAACAAAAAAGGGACGACAAGAACAATCTGTGCTAATCTATCGGCCTGGCTAGAAGCCAACGGGCTCGCTGATAGAGCGCGCGACTTACTTCAGTGGGCAGCAGCAAGTCCTGGGCGTGACTCATGAAACGATTGTAGTGCTCCGTGGCCAAGGCCAGACGTCCAGTCTCGAAGCAGAAGAGCGCGAAATTGAGAAACACCAAAGGATGTCGCATATTGCCGCTGGCCAGGCTGCAGGCGCGCTCGAGAGCCACAAACGCATTCTCCAAGTCGTCCAGTTTGCGCAGGCACACTAAGAGAGGGGGAGATTAGAGTGGGGTGGAGTGGAGTGGAGTGGGCCACCACATGACATTGACTTTGCTTAGCACTTACAGCCTAGGAGCATATAGCACTCGGCATTGTCCTTGCGGAGGTTGATGGCTGCCGCCAAGGTGTGAAAGGCGCTCGCATATTGTTCCGCTGTTGCACGGCAGAGTCGGCAGAGTCAGGTCAACATTAAATATTGAATAGAAAACAATAACACATATATAAAGCTAGACAACAACAATGAGCCGCGAGCAGCACAACAACAATGAACTGCGGCAGACCGAAAAAAAAAAAAAAATAAAAATATTCCAAGGACTTGTTGTTTTCCATTATTTTCTTTTTTGCTCTTGGTCATTTATGAAAGGTTCTGTCCCAAAAGCACATCTGACATTGACTGCGTAATATTTTATGTTAGACTGCTTTTATTGAGTGGCCTTTTTCTATGGAAGCAAAGGTCTTGGGGCCGCCTTGGCTTGGCTTGGCTTGGCTTGGCAGAACGAGCGCTTCTTGGCTGTTCAAATATAATCAATATGAGCATTAGACTAATTGCAGTGTGAAGGTCGAGTTCAACGAAATCATTTTGCACCCAAGCGGAATGGAGGGCAGGAGAGAAATTGTTAAATAGAATTCAATAAAAATATTATTGTTATAAGTATAAAATTGATTGTAATACGAGGTCGATGCTTGAGGCTCTGGCTTGAGTCGGAGTATAAAAAGACTTTGGCAAAATGTATGGATGTGAACAACGAGTTATCTAGCTATGTCTAGATACACCTTCAATTAATTTAATGTACAAAAGACAAGGGGTAAAAAGGACGAAGGAAAGGGAAAAAAGAAGGTAGAAATATCTGTATAGAAATTTCACCTTTCGGACTAACTGGGGAAAGGTAAGGAGGCGCAAGCAAAGCTAATTGAGTCGAGCCCCATTTAGACCCATTATTAGTATCCCAATTAATTTCAGGATTTACTTTCACTAATGAAAACTATAAGGAAGCTTGATCCAAGTCCAAGATTCGATAAGCAGACTAAAAAATTCGCCGACTTTGCACTCCCAGTCGAATTGCTTTACAGGGTATTTCAATAGTCAACTACCTGTTTTCAGGTCTCCCCAAAACTCTTGTTGTTGTGCGCTCGAAACAATTCATTCATTGGCCCCAGACTCACAGGCAATGTAGATAAGGCTTAGATTGTAGAGCGCATTGTAGTTGAGTGGCGACAGCCAAATGGATTTGCGTAAAGATGAAATTGCCTGGGGAACAAACTCTCTCTGTGTACACTCTGTGTCCAATTGAGTAACTGCGTCAGCTTACCACAATGAATTTTTGCTTTTTGAAAAAGCATAGGCCAATGTTATTCCAGAGCTCCGCAATTTCCGGCTCGGCGTCTGCGATTTGGCTGTATTTGCTCAGGGCGCCGTCCACATCGTTGCGCGACTGTCGCATAAGTCAAATCGTAATCGACAAACAGTCAATGACAGACTCAAACTCACCTGCAAAATGGCGCCGAGGGCCAAGAGGCCTTTCGGCTCGCAGTTTCCTGCAATATGCGCGATTTCCGTGAGGCGATCGAACGCCCTCTGCGTCTCATTGATTTTCAAGTAGAGAACGCTGATTTCTGTCAGAACTTCCGCATTCTCCGGCGTCAGGCTGCACAGCAAGTGGAAATGCTAAAGCTAAGACTAAATATACTTGAGATTGCTACTAACTGCAGACAAGCCTCGAGCACATCGATGGCCTTCTGATACTCCTTCTCCTTGCGATACAGCTCGGCCAGTCGTATGTAGCTCTCCTGCTTCTTGCCCGACTGCACGGCGCGCTCGAAGTACTCGCGCGCCTCCCTCTGCTGCTCGCGAGCCGCCTCCAGCTGAGGCTGTGTGGAGGCTGAGCGATAGAGCAGCTCGCCCAGATAATGATAGATCTCGTGATCCGGCCGAGGACTCTGCTGCTCGGCATCGCGAAACACGCTCAGCGCCTGGCTGAAGCGGCCCATCAAATAGCTGCAGTGGGGAGTGGGAAAGGAATTAAAGAAATCTTCTGCTTAGGGAAGAATACTTAAAGGCCAGATGAGTGGACTTTAAGACTTGCGTATCATAAAATTGAAGCTCTTGGCTCTTGTGCTGTGCTGTCGACCTACAGAGTCCTTCCGATTTCCTTAAAGTTCTCAATGTTTTGGGTGTTCAGCGCGGCTGCCCTCTGCAGGTTGCGCAACGCTTCGATGTTATTGCCGGCCTCGCGCTCAATTAGGCCCTGAATTGAATGGGCGTGAATGAATAGTTCAATGCATTTCGATGGAATTGAGGAACCCACTGCCACTCCCACTCCCACTCCCACTCCCACTCACACTCACCTGCACAAAGTACAGGTACTCCGCGTTCAAATGACGATTCAGCTCACGTGCGATGAGTCGGCGACATTTGTCGAATTGCCGCCGGGTGAAATAAATGTGGAGCAGCCAGTCGATGTTTGCATCCGCTGGCATTTTCGGCTCTAATTGAAGATTGTCATCAAGGGCTGGGCTAGTGCTCTCTCTCACTCGCATGGCTCACCTGGCTTGACCACCTGCAGCGAGGGCAGCTCAATGAGTGCGCCGTTGCAGCTGATTTGCTCGCTGCCCGCTTCGTACATTTGACTTTCAATTCGCGTGACTCCAAAAGCAAAGTTTGGGCTAATTAAATTTAAATTGTTGTGGCTTTTCCATGTTGCTATGGCGCAGTCTAGGATTGCCAGCTTTTGTCAAGAATTAACTGCGAGACACAACAACAGCTTATGGCTTGCTAATTTGCCGTTGTTGTTGTCCCATTGCCAGGTTGCCATGGCTCTGTCTAGGGTTGCCAGCATTTGCTAACAAACATTACTTTGCCTTCACATGCATCAAAATCCCGCCCAAAGCACTTCAAACACATTGTAGCTGTTGCCCTTGCTCACCATTGTCCAGCGCTTGCCAAGAGATTATCCTATGGAAGTAAAAATCTAGATTAAAGAAAATACCGTAGCCCAATCGTACCCCTTTTAAGTAGTTTAAATTCTGAGTTCTTGCATTTTGTAGCTCAACTCTTTTCAGAGTTACCACCTTTGCCTAAATTTGTTTCGACTTATTTTTTTATAATTTATTTTTTATATTTTTATTTTTTTTTAATTATTATTATTTTTTTTTAATATTTAGTTTTATATAGCTGCAGGGTTGCCACCCTTGTGTTAAGTTTGGTCAAAAAACAATCCCTAGGGCTGTCATCCTTTGCTGAAAAAAATGCCAAAAAGTTTTGCCTTGGCTCCGTTTGGCTTTGAGGCTGTTTTCATTGCCTTTTTTGAGCTTTACTCGTCACCTGACAAATTAATTAATGCACGTGTTTTCGAGTCTTAGACCCCGTTCAATACTGAAAGCTTCTCGAAATGGCCTTTTTAGCCAAATGCCAGAATTTTTAATTAGTGCTGAGCCAAAAAGCGGCGAAGCCAATTGAAATGCAATAAAAACAAACGACAAATGTGACAGACAAGGCAAAATATTTCGCGAATCAATTGCAGTTGGCCAGCCAAAGTGAGGCGAGTGACTGTGTGACTGTGTGAGCGACTGGCAGATACCCTGTAAGTGGCTGAGCAGAACTAGGCATTACTTGGTTTTTGTACGAGAAGTCCTCAAAGTAGTCAACGCTTGCAGCTGACTGTGTGAAAGCAAAACTAGCAAATGTCCTGCAAAAATACAAATTCGATCAAATTAGCTGACTTTGTTGATATCTGCTGTTAGTCTTGCATACCCTACCCATGCACACTCATTACAGGGTATTAATTGCAGACGTAACTAACAAATTAAAACAAGTTTTCTTGATGCTCGCCAAAAAGTAAATGGCTTTTTGCAGCCTCTACCGTATCGAGAGATAAACAGAAGCTTCCACCTGATGCTTCAGCTCCACAGGCTGCTCTCGTCTGTCAGCCTACTGGGGAGAGAGAGAAAGAGAGAGAGGGGAGGGAGAGGGAGTGAGAAGGAGTGAAAGAGTTGCATCTTTGGCGCTCCCATGCTTGCCCCTTGCTTTAAGCTCAACTCCTTTGCTGCTTTCTTTGACTTATGACGTGGCCACCCCTTACTGCCTCCACCTCCCACCACCCACCTCCCAGTCCTCCCCATCCCACCACATCATCCTAGCTCAGGTGCATAATTACTCAATTTCCAATTGACACGCCTCGGCCAGGCGAGAAACTTGTCTTGTCTGGGCTCCATTTGCGGCTGCTGTCATTTGATCGTGATCCACATTCACAATAAGCAATTCACAATTATCAATTCACAATGACCAAATGCGCAACGTAAATCCATTAATGCATTTTGTATATCACAAGACTTGGCTTTGGCTGCATTGCGGCCGCCTTCAAAGTGTTTTGGCTTTTCAGCTTCTTTTTTAGCTTTTGGCTGGAAAAATTTAAATTTCGAAACGGCAAACGCGCCTTATGGTGGTTGCTTAGGGGAAGTGGAATAGGCAGTCGAGACTAATCAATGATAGACGCATATATACCCTATAGAGATACGTATTTAGAAAGCATTTCTAGGGCAATAAAAGCTATAACATGTTCGGCTGAGTCCCTTGTTCCAGTGCTTACTGTACTTACAATCGGCTGCAATTGAAGCTCATAAAACTTCAGTTTGTCTGAAACTCTGCCAACTGTAAGCAGCTATATGAGCCGGCCCAAGGCATTTTCTTCTTATTGAGAGTTTACTGTATTAACATAAAAATTGTATCGACTTCAGTGTTACTCAAACTGTATTATAGCTAAACTTCAAAGCTGAAATTGATTGCTTGCGACACTGCTTATACACCAGTGCTACTTAAACTGTATTCAAATTCATTTAAAAACATTTAGGTAAACTGCTTGTTACACTGCTTACTGGTAGTGCAACTCGACTAAGGCACATTCAGCTAAGTTGCGAAATGCCTAGATTGGTTTGTGTCTGCACTAACAGCGCCCGCTATGTCTTGGCTTTGCGGCAACTGAAGTGTACTTGTTGGCAATTGAAATGAAATTAAAGAGTAAGCATAGTTTAAATTAAATTTCACCTCAATAATATATATATATATATATATATATATATCACATTATTTGTGCAATAGTAGGTGCGACTGTCAGCTGCATTTGATCTGCACCTATCGCCCAACACCTGGCGCCATCTATGTTTCATAGAATCTGTCACTTTCTCTCACATTTGGCGGCATTGGGAGAACGAATTTGAAATGATCGCTTAAAAATTGTTGTTTTCTCTTGTTGCTTTGCCATTTTGTGAATTGGTCGTTTAACGCTTTAATTGTTTTCTGCTCTGCTTTTTTTCTTTTTGCTGTTATTAAATTGTTAAGCAAGCAGAAGAAAGAAGTCGCGTAGGAAGAGGAAGAATAACAGAAAGTCAAGCGTGACATTTTTCAGATATTTCTTCTGAGCCGTTTCGCTCTGCGCAGCTAAAGCACAAGCGAAATAGCTGCTAAATGATTTACAGGCCATTTGGCTGGGACATGATCTTCAGCTGCGCGAGAGTGAGAGGGAGAGGGCGAGTGATAGCGAGGGGGACAGAGAGATAGAGAGAGAGCGAGAGCGAGCGAGCGAGCGAAGGTGCAGGAACAGCAACTTTCGAGGGCAGCAAGTGGGCTGGTCAAAAAGGGTTTACGCAGGGGTGTGACAGGGGGAGGAGGCTATTCCAGGCAGGCCTGGCCAACCGGTTCATGCAACTGCGCAGTTTCGTCTTCTTCTTCTTCCCTTTTTTTTGAGCTGCAAAATAAATTTTTGGCTGCATTTCGTGCAGGTTTTTTAGCTGGATTTTTGTAGCCCTTTTTTTGTGGTGTTTCGACGCAGTTGTGCTTGTCTTTTGTTGGCTTTTTTTATTTATTATTTATTTTATGATTTTCTGCTGCTTTTATTGTTTTCTAGCATTTTTGGTAGTTTTCTAGATTTTATAGAGTATTTTATAATATTTTTAAAAGCTTTTTTTGGTTGATCTCTTAGGCTGCTCCAGCCTTTATGGATTTTACTCTCCTTATCAACGAAACAGGGCATTTCTTAACCTTTTTGTGCACTTATTGTTAGCTATTTTCAGTTTTTTCTTGCATTTTGGCTTTGCAATTTTTAGCTTTTTTTTTTGGCTTAGCTATTAGCTCGGCTGCTTTGGCTGCCGCTTTTAGCTTTTCTGGCTTCAAGTTTTTGCTGCATTTCGTGGCTGCTTTCTGCTGCGCCTTGATTTTCGCTTTTTTCAGATTTTTTTCTCCACTTTTTTTTGGGGCGCTAAAAAGGAAAATCAGCGCAAGAATCAGCGAGCGAGATGCCTGTTGCTTGTTTGTTGTTATTGTTGTTGTTGTTGTTGTAGTTGCTGCTGCTGGAGCCGTCACCCAGATTATCTGGGCAACTGGAGTAACCAGTTTTTTGCTGCTGTGGCATGCAACCTAAATATAGAACTACAAACGATATTCATATATGTATATATAGAATATATACATATATATTCCATATATATATATAACATATTCCATTTATTCTTTTATGTACTCTTCACAATTTTTGTTTTGCTTTTATTTTTGGCCGCGCGAATCGCTGACTTCATTATTAAAATTTGAGTTTGGCGCGTTTTTTGTTGCTTTTTGTTTTTGTGTTTTTATCTTATCAGCCACAGCACGCACACGCACACACAGAGGCAGAGCTCCATCTCTCTCCCTCTCTCTCTCTCTCTGTGTGGCTCTCTCGCTTTGCATGCATTTTCACCTTTCGTTTACCTGTTGATTATTTGTGTGTGGCACGCTGCGCTCTGAGCAAGTGGCAAGCGCTCGCTCTTTCTCCCTTTTCGCTCTCGCTCTTTCTCTCCCTCTCTCTCTCTCTGACTTTAGCGCTGCGATCCGTTGCCTTTGCCTTGCCTTTGTCATTCGTCTTGAAGCAACGATCGCGCGCGGTTCAGCGGTTTTTTGTGCTACACCAAAAATTTTCGACAAACTTCAACTTTTTGCGTCATTGAAGAAATAAAAAAATTTAAAAAATATAAAAAAAATATAAAAGTGAGTGTATTGTGGTTAATTTATAAGGATCAATATTTTGTAAATAAAACAGTCGATTCTGATCTGGTTTTTGGTCAACTTAAAACCGGCTTTAATGATTCACCAAATTCGCCGCGGCTTGAGGCAGTTTCGATTTTTATTTTGTTTTGTTGACTCACACGAAATGGCAAAATTCAAAAACGAAAACAAATTTACAAACTAATAATAATTTATGCGTAATCCTTGACGTAACAGCGAATTTTAAAAATAAATACAAATAAATAAAAGTGAAAAAAGTGTGAAAAATAAATCATTAAACTGTCGTAACTCCGACGAAAGCAACTTTAATTACCTCTAGCTGCTTATCGCACGTCTCGCTTAACAACTTTTAATTATATAGAGATCAGATCTGCTGTTTCTTCTCTCTCTGCCTTTTACCCCCGAAAAGTTCATGTAGTCCAAATTCCAATATTTATGATTATTGTGACTTTATCGTATTTCGAATCGCCTCCTCCCTTTCCCCTCAGAGTGCAAATATTTTGTTGTCATTTGATTGAATTACGCGACAATCGACAGTTTCGAATGCCCTGTAAGCTATGGGCTAAGTATAGGCGGGTATGATGGCTTAGAGGAAACATATATAGTATATAAGAGCTGAGTTTATATAGCTTTTTAGTCCCCTTGATTGATTGCTTATGGCTCTAGTAGAAGAGTTAAAGAACAGAAGAATACATATACTTATTTGTATAAGTTTATAGTTAAGTATAAGTTAAGTGATAAGTGTATAAGTTAAGTATAAGTATAAGACTCTTATTACTTCATTTTATATTTCTATTTAAAATATACACTTTTCACTTATGCAAGTCTAATTATTAAGTTTTCTGTGTGGCTATAACAGTATAACAGTTGAATTCTATTATAATCTGATGGGGCTTATGTCCCCATGTATATGTATATTTAAGAAAAAGATTAATTCAATCTGCTCGTGTGTATAAGAGTCTTTATAAGAATATGAGTATGGAAATGAAACAAATCGTGAGACTGCATTGAGTGCTTATATAAGAATTTTAGAGTATAAGTATATGAAGAGTATAAGAAGAGTCTAATAGTGTAAGACCAATTTCGCTGACAGAGGGTATGTTCTAGTTGATCAGCGCCGGCACGAGCATCAGCTATTGGTTTAGTTATTGTTTTTGGCGTGGAAAACATGATTTAATTAAAAAGCTAAAAAATGTTTTTGCGCTCCGCTTGGCAGTTGAGTTTATTATGCTATCTGTTTGCATTTGTTTATTTATTGTTTTACCATTTGTTGTTTCCATTATTTTTTTTGTTATTCTTTTCAAGTTGTTTAAATCGTTTGAGCTTTTTATGCCACATTTATATCTGTATATATCTCTATATCATATACATTTCATACACGTTTTTGCGGCTTGTTCGAAAAAAAATGAGATCGAAATGAATTAAATTTTCAAGTTGCCCAGGCAACAATTTTTTATCTTCAAACAATTATATTTGTGTTTTTGTATCGACGTTGAAATTTTCATTAAATACAGGCGAGTCAAATATACTCGTACGAGTACCGCCGCACACAAATATAATATATATATAATTAAAATAAATTGAAAATATTACAGTGTCCATAACTAAAATAAATAAATTTAAATAATATCTTAAATATTTATTTTCATTGATTCAAAATAAATAAATTTAAATTTAAGATATTAAATTAATATTTATAACAATTATATATAAAAAAATTAGAAATATTTTACATATGAGCTAAAAATATTAACTATTAAAAACAAATGAAAGAAAAATAAAAATTAAAAAAAAAATAATTTAGTAAAAATTTAAAAGAATTATGAAAAATAATTTTTAGCAATCTTCTCATATTAAAATATAAATCGAAATTATAAATTAAAATAATAAAATTGTAGCTTCTAAGAATTTGTTCTTGAATTATGATGTCATATGATTTGGCTTTACAGATAAACCTTTTATTTACTGCAAAAAAATTCATGTCTAAGAGATAATTTCCTTTAGTCCACATAAAGCTGCTTGTTTAACTAGCTATTGAGATAGAGCTTATCATAAAAACTAAACCACGAAGAACTCAAAAATCAACTAGAAACGTCAAAAGTTCCTTTTTTTGCTGGGCAATGAAAACAAAATGCAAACAATTAGCAGAAAAACAAAATACGCAGATATAAGAGATACATATATAAAGAAATATATATATATATATATATATATATATATATATATATATGTATATATATATATTTATATAGACAGACATTGGCAGTCGTTGCTATTAAGAGAAAAAGCCAGAGAGCGAGAGAGAGGGTGGGAGGGGCTCTGGGTCTTAGCTGGCAACGTCTAGTGCCCGTACATATAGCCGCCATATGCAGGCAGCGACGCTGACGTCGCCGTTGACAGCGGCAGCGGTAGCGACTGCGACGCCGTCTGCCACTTGCTTGAAAAGATTCTTATTTTTTTGTGTAGTTCGAAAAACATTTCACAGCAAAAGTTTTCGGTTTTCGGTTTCGGTTTTCGCCTTTTTTGCTTTAGTTGAGAGAAAATCGTCGCTTAGTTAACGTCGCCCCACAAAACAACACCTCGAACGCAGAATAAATCTAAAGAAATCAATCAATTGACGACAAAAGTGTGTAGATTGAATACAAATATATGAACTATATACGATATAGATATAGAGTTCCTCGACTGACATCATCATCAGCAATAATAATAAAATAAATATACATATATCAGTTAATTAGTGTTATCAAAGGAAAAACGAACAACAAATATCAGTTTCTCTCTCTCTCTTTCTTACACACACACTTCATTCACTCACCCTCTCTCTTCCTCTCTCTCTCTATCCTTCTTTCTCTAGGCCTTAACTTAGTGCTTGTGTTTATTGTAAATGAAAAATATAAAAAATACAATTTTTATGTGAAATTTTCTGTGCATAGTTGCTGAAGGTTAAAACGAATATCGAAAAATAATCATATATATACCACTATATATATACTTTATATATTGGCATATACGAGAAAAGAGCTTACGAAACAAAAATCTCGTGTACAAAAAAAAATTCAATTTTTTTAACCAACAGTTTCGAATTGTTCAAGAAACAACATCAACAACGACAACAACAAACAAACAACAACAACAAGCAGCAAACAATTTATCTGGATTGAAGCTAAATCGTCAGTTTTATATATATATATATACCTCATATATATATATATATATTCACAAAAAAATTTTAGAAACTTTTCAAGGTGAGTTTATTTTTAGTTAATTCGAAATGGCTGCGCAGATTTTCTATATGAAAATTCTACTCTCGCTCTCTTTTTCTCTCTCTCTCTCTCTCTCGCGCTCTCTCTCGCTCTTCGAGTTACAGTATCTGACAGATACATTTAACTATTGCGCTGACAGTTTACGAAATCTGTCTGCCAAATGCATTTTATTCTTCTTCTACTCGCTCAGATAGCGCCAAACGGGTATATTGGCTCGCTGTTTCTCTGTTTACTTTGCCAGCTGAAAATATGAGACTTGTGTGGAGTATTGAAATTGATGTGAATATAAAAATTTCTTAAGTTTCTTCAGTTTTCAACTACTTTTACAGCTCAAAAATATTTCTCTTCTGAGTTTCGATTACTTTTGGAACATTTATATGATATATATAAATATTTTTTTTTAAGATTACTTTCTTAAAATTTTGTTTATTATAATTTCTTTCAAAATATTTATATTTCTATATTTAATATCTTTAGGACTATGCTTTTTACTGACAGATCATTTTCTTTAGCTAAACCAAATCATGTATTGAACTTACTTTCGATTTTGGAATTTACTTTTGAAAAAGATGTACTGAAAGCTTGCATGAACAAGCATTAGGCAGTCGGATGCACCCGGCTCATTTATTTTTTCCTTTTATTTTTGAGGCCATAATTTCTTTGGCATTTATTTTGTAATATATATGTTAAGCATTTATATATATATAAATATTTTATATATTCGAGTTAAATAGGCGCCAACACGAGAGATAGAAAAAGATATTAATGTATCTCTAGGTCAGCCTGAAATGTATCTTTCGTCTGCATATTCTATATATTTGTGTATCTGTAGACTCGTATGATTCGACTGTACTCTGTCTGTTGATTTTCGCTGTGGTTGTGGCTGTGCCTGTGGCTATGGTTGTGGCTGTGGCTGTGGCTATGCCAATTGCGCTTTGCTGTTCTATGAGTATAGCGAGCTCTTTTTTCTTTCTGCTTGATCTATTTTCAGCCAGCAGGCCTGCTTCTTTGGCTCTTCCTCCCTTCTCCTCGCAGTCGCTCATCGCGTATACGCATTGCGCGCGTTTTGTCGCTGCCGCGGCCACAATGCTCATACGTAATACCCATTTTCCATCTTCCATTTTCGATTTTCCAATTTCCATTCAACAGTTTGCCAAAAGACCACCAGGCAGGGCACAAAAGTGATGTAACAATGTAGACAACCCGCACTTCCCCTACTCTTCCGGCTTATACAATTGCTTACGTATTTTAGCAATATTTGAAAGGTCTTTTCCCTGCTGCCTTCACTGTTTATTGTATTTTCGAATATAGCTTTTCATTATTTAACAATTCTTTTCTATATTTGTTTTATTTACTTGACTTACACAATTGTTTATATAATTTTGGAATATCTGGGCATCTATCTATCTGAGCGTTTTGTATACTTTTCTGACTTATTCAAGATCTTTTTCACATATTCTTGTCTATTTACTTGGCTTCTTATATTTTGATTTAATTTTACATTTTTGATGAAGGTTTTTAATTGTTTTTGTTGTTTTTCGACTTATACAATTTCCGCTTGAAATCATTTTGACATTTTGAAATAGTTTAAAATTTATTTTTCTCTCATTAGGCTAAGCTTTTTCGATTTACAATTTTTTTATTATTAATAAATTTTACGATTTTGTGCTTTATAGAATTATAAAGTTTTTATTTTTATTTTGTATAGTTTTTAATGTCATAAATATTTTGAAAATATATATTTATTTTTATTTCAACTAAATATTGTTAGCTGTTTTTTTTAATATTTTTAAAAATTAAATTCTTTGACTATTTTATAAATTCTTTTCATATTTGCTTTTATTTTGTAAGAACATTTTTGTCTTACCTTACTCAATTTAACTAATCTCATGTCAATCGGTCTCAAGTTGAATGAACTCTTTTATCTCTAATATTTATCGATAAGACTTTAAGGGGCTTTGCCTGTTGTTGCTCGATGATAGAAATATGTACGTAACGTCGTCAATCGTGAAGAAGTGTTGAGCTCTCATAGAGAGCGGTGGCGGCTGTAGATGAAAATTGGGATGTGGGAAATAAGGAAATGCTTGAAGGGAAATCTGAATGGTTTGCTTTGTCCACTTCGCAGTGGATGCGTATTTTTATCAGCTCGGGTGCAATTAATTAGAAAGAAAGTGACGTCTGCTGCGGGCCACACATAAAATTGCGAGCATGAGCAGGCGCCGTAGGAGGCGAGGGGCTGGAGGAGGACTGTGCTTCCTTCTCAGCTGCAAATCAAGTCATAAATTAAATTGCAGGGCGAGAGTGAGTGAGTGGGAATACCCCTAATGAGAGCAGAAATAGCGCTCATTAGTTTCGTATTTATGCTGGCGATGAATGACCAACTGATTTACTACATAGCCACGCCCCCTTCCCATCGCCTGCCCCCTAGTGCCTCCTCGGCCGAGTGCCTACGAGCCCCTCCGGCACTTGATCTGTTTGAAAATAAATGTGAAAATATTCGTTGAAATAAATATTTTTTAATTAGAATCAAAATGTGAATGTGAATGCGAATGCGAATGCGAATGTATTCATGAATACTGAATGAATGCACTTCACACACAAGTGAATGCAAATGCATTCGCTGCAGTTGCAGCTGAAATCATTTTGCAAGAATTTAACCTTCATGAATTGTCATGGTAGATTGCCTTTCATACTGTCTCTGTCTCTGTCTCCATATCTCCTTCTCACTCTCACCCTATTTCGCCAATGCGCTTATGTGCGCACTTTTGAGCTCACTCTTCGCCTCGTTTCGTTTGTCGTTCAGAACACTTTTCGTACAACGTCGAACAATGCAAACAACATCAAAAGACCATAATTAAAATAACAGTTGAGTTTCTTTGCGTAAAGGTGAGAGAATGAGCGAGACAAAGAGAGGCAAGTGAAAGAGAGAGTGAGTGTGAGCAGAGATATGACTTTTTAATGACATATTTCTCAAATGAATAACATATTTTCGTGGCTGCGTTAAGAGCGTATATAAAGAGATCATTTACGAGGTTAAGATAACTTACAGGGTATTTTATGTATATAAAATAAAGCTAAAGCTGCTAAGATCTCTTACAGAACAATGAAGGGCTGGTGAGAGATGGTAACGGATGATATAAGATGACATAGAGCTATGCTTCAGCGAGAGAATATTTTATTTTACTGAGTTCTGCAAACTGAATACATGAGCCCAAATGCTCAACATGCCAGAGTCAGATGCTAATGAAAGATATTTCCTATATTATCTAGATGAGCATGGGCCATGCTAATATTATAGATCAGTTTATCACCAGGCCAGCTTTTAATAGGGCCACAGTGGAATGTGTTGGCCATAAACAGAAGGCAATAGATTTGAATGCTTGAAAATAGATTTAAATGTGGAAACAGAGAAAATCACATTTTGATTTATGGCCACATGCTGCGGGGCAAAGGTAGAGTGAGAGAAAGACACAGACACCGACACCGACACCGACACCGAAACAGAAACGAATAAATATAAATAATATTTTTATTGTTTTATAATTTTTTATAACTCTTGTTAATGGGTCGGCTGCGGCTTGTGTGAGTCCCTCAGTCAGTCAATCGCTCAAACTTGTTGAGACATAAAACTAAAAGTGTTTGCCAGTCACGTTTTGTGGTGCAGTGGCTTCAGTGGTTTAGTGATTGCCGCAGACAACTTTTTATCTGCACTTCATCAACCTAACGAAGATTTTTGTTGTTTACTCGCTTTTATTTTTCGCACTGATTGTGGGCGTTTAAATTGCGATTGTTATATAATTTGCGGGAAGGTGGGGAGAAGAGGGCTGCGGGCGCTGATGGCGCTGAGGGCGACGTGCCGGATTCATTTTTAGTCAAATTACGAACTTCAAGTTGTATAAGTCTGCCACAAATACTCTCTCTCTTTCTCTACACGTCTCTTTTTAACTGCCTGGAAGTGGGTCGTCGGCTAACCCAATTCGCTGAGAGTTGCGCATGAGAAAGTGAATGAGTGAATAATCCAGTTTGAGCCTGAGATCGAGATCGAACTTGTATTACTTTCAACAGATGCGCTGAGCTTGAAAAAACAGCAATTAAAATGCACTTGAAGAAAAATTGTTTAACCAATTAGTATATATATTATTATTGAAATCATGTAATAATTAGCAATTTGGAATACTTATATAAATTAATTATATATAAAATAATATATATCTATATAGAAGATTGGAAATGCCAAAAGTCTTTACTTGTGTTATACGAAATAAATCCATCAAAATGATAATGAATCTGATTTGAATGATTGAATATGATACGAATAATATGTGTTCATTCAATGTGTTCATATAAAAGTTCCATCAAATGAACTATTGATTGAGTGTGTTTGTATCTAACCGATAACAGCTGCATAAATATATTCAGATAAGAATATGAAGAATGCGGTTAGACCTACAATATTGTGATTAAGATAACTGAAGATAAGCATTATGCAGCGTCTGACTGACTTCCACCTTGGCATAGTCATTAACCTTGGATCCCTACTGTATGATTCAACTGAGCATTGTTTACAGTGCTTCAGTGTCCATCGAGAGTCTACTTTGGGAAGGTCTCTGATTTCTGATATCTGCTCTTGGCAATGAAGGCATTTCCGTCTTATGTGGACATAGATTAACAGTAAATATATATAGAGAGATTGATATATTGATGGACAAAGGCTAGATTAGCTTAAATTCTATATAGATCTTATACAACTTACAACTTACTTATACAAATATTTCATAATTCCACATGCTGAACATAGAAGAAGCTAATAAGCCCAACGTCTGGTCTGTGTTGGAGTATTTGAAATATCTTTTAGCGACCTTTGTTAACAGCTTTGCCGCTCTTTCTTGTGTTTGTGGCCTTCATGTGGTTTAAGTTGTTATAAAAAATATCTCAATTGCAATTTCAATTTAAATTTGACTTGCGAAACCATAAAACCGAAAACAAAATCTCTATTTCGATCGACCGACGAGCGACGACCGACGAACGTCAATGCCAAAATGAGAAATATCAAATTTTTTGAGTGTCACATATTTTGTTGCTTTGAAGAAAAGTGAAAGAAACTAAGGGAAAATCTCAATGAAAAGCCAAAGAAATTTGCGTCCTTACCCTTGTCAAAAGGCGTTCAAAAGAATTTTACGTGAGGCATTTATAAATATGCCACGGCAAATATCTGCTCAATGAATGCTCAATGTCTACATCTGTGGTTAGTATATATGCTGGATGCTGTATACTATTTAGTAAATGTATTAAAAATAATTTATAATTTGCACACGACTTGCCAAAAGAAAAGCATCAGATCTTCCCAGCGCCCGCGTCCGCTCTCACTTTCCTTCTGATTGCGTAGGCGTTGCGACAGCTGCGAATGCCAACTGAAAAATTGTGATTGAATAATCTCACACCCACACTCACATTCACACCACCCACTTGACAGTAGGCCATAAATTAAGTGAATATGGCTTACAAGAACTGCATTTGCTGTTATCTTGCAACGCGGCTCGGATTACCTTGGCGAGCACAAAATCTGAATTTGATGCCGAGAAACAGCCGCAGACGCAGCAGCAGCCGCTGCAGCCACAGCCAGAGCCAGAGCCACAGCCGCAGCCGCCTTTGACATACATGAAATAGTTTTTATGTTAAGCACACAGCACAGATTCTGATGTTGCAACAAAAGAAGCGGCAGCTGAAGATGTACAACTGATCTGACTGACGATAAGTGCTGCAAGTGCCACCAGCTAGGGACTACGCGGTAATAGGGCGTGGCTGGCACATTTTGACACTTGTCGCTGTCCATTTGAAAAGCAACTGACAAATTGAAAAGCATCGCGATGTTCTCTGGCGCGCAGACAGACACAGACACACACGAGTTGCAACCGAGGCATGGGCATGGGAGAGCACGAGGAGTGACAGACTAAGGGCAGACCCTGTAAAGAGATAGCTGTGGTCAGAGAAACTCTCATACTCAACTCAAAAGTCTTTCAGATGTAATGGGAAGAAATGTGAAATATACCCTGTAGAAAGTGTTTAGAGAAGAGCTCTGGGTGGGTCTAAGACATAAGCGTGCTGGGATACCCTGTAAAGAGAGCTGTGAGCTGGGAGTGCTTAGGATGGGCTTAAATGACTGATATAATATGGCCTGTAAAAGATATCATAGCTGAGACAAATATTCCCTTTATTGATTATGAAGACCTATCGACTGTGGATACACTCAGAGAAATTTTCATCAACTGGCAATGCCATGAACTCTTGAATAAATTTAAAATAACTTAAGTTATTCGTTTCGTATTCCACTTCTTCTCTCAGTGCACACTTCTTAGCTTACTTGATTGCCATAAAATGAATGTTCACCCCATTGTCTCTCAGTGTATAGCTCGTTTTGTCAACTCTGCAAGTTGCTTGCTAAATATCTGCTGTACGATATTATTTTGAACAAATTTCTTCTTGATTAATTTGTTGGCATCCACAAGAAACTTGCCACGCATCTGTGCGCCGCCTTGTTTGTTTGTTTGTTTGTTATTTTTTGGTGCAACAAGTTGAATGGGGCACGGGGGCATGGTTAACAAATTCATTTGAATGTTGTTGCCGCTGTTGTTGTCTTTGCTGGCATTACAAATGCCGAGGCGAGCGCAGCCTCCGCCTGCCGCTTGGGCCGTGTGTAAAAGCCAGCACTTTGTCAACCTAATTGCTGCACTTTGTTAACTGTCACTGCTGCGCATCGGCAATGCGGGCGGAAGGCTGCGAGGATGGGGGCGGGGGGCGTGGCAAGGGGACAATCACTCGAAGGCATTGTCATTGCCTGTGGCTTCTTTCGCCTACCTCGTCTCGGGCCTCTCATCGGGGCTATGCAACAAGTGCTTGGCTGTTCACAGTGTATTCTCCCCTCTCACTCTCTCTCGCTCGCACTCTCTCACTCCGTTGTGTGCATCTCAATTTCTGATTGGGCATTTAAGTTCGACCTTCGAACAGTGTTGCAAGTCTCTCTTCCATACATCGTATCTTCTACTTTCTTCTCTCTTGCATTTTATTCTCTCGCTTGCTCTCCGAGACCTTTTAATGGTTTCTGGATATATATATATATATCTATATATAAATATATATCTATATATATATCTCTCTTGCTCATGGGCTCTGTTTATGCTAACTTCCTTAGCATTACCATTTGTCTTGCCTCTGTCTTTTTCTTTCTCCCATTTTGTCTCTCTTCTCCCTGCAATTTTAATTTTCCATCTCTTGGCTCCACTCAATTTCCTTTCATGTCTTCTCTCTACCTATCGGCTCGATCTCCTTCTTCACCCTTCTCTCATTCCCTCTCCCTCTGCCTTTCCCAGTGCAACTATATAATTATGGCTTTCATCGTATGGCACGTGGCACGTGGCATATGGCATGTGTCATGTGAGTTAACTCTACTTCAACCTTTGGCATACTCGACTTCACATCCAATTAGCATTTCTCTCTCCCTCTCTCTCTCTCCCTCTATCACTCTCTCGCTGCAGAGCAGATTCGCATCTGAGTTGCCGATTAATCGCATTTCGCTAGCCAATTAAAGCCACAAATTATGCACAGAAAGGTAATTAAAAATAGTTTTTCATTTAAATTGCATTTGCTAAATGACATGGCAGAAATTGCAGTCGTCATTCGGCTGAGCCACAGATAATCATTTGGCTGCATAATGCGCCTCACTCTCGACCTTCGCAGGCTGATTCTATGCATTAAGATATTAAATAATTTCGACAGTTGGTCAACAACTGATTAAATCATATTAAATATATAATTTATACAAATAATCCTTGTCACACCAACTCCTGTATACCCTGACACGGACTAAAAAAAGTGAAATAGTTTCCGTTTCGACTAATTAAATAAATGCGCCGTGCTAATTCGACTTTATTAGCTCAAAGAACTAAACTGGAATTAACTATTTCATTGACAGATTTTATAAATGCATTAATTTTGCTTTATTTTTTGTGCGCACTCTTCTCCCTTCTCCCCTCTCCCTCTCCCTCTCACTCCCTCCTCTTCTTCTTCTGCTGCTGCTACTGCTGCTTTTATTATCAATTGTTTAACTCTGCGGTTTTTAGCAATGACAGCAGATTTAATTTATGGGATTTGCTTTTTTTTGATTGTTTTATAATATATTTAATTACATTTTGCTCCATCCGGATTTTTTCGGCCCCGTCCCGCAGCGAATTGTAAATAATTGTGAATTGAGCTTTATTTATGCGACATTTATCGCACATACCAACAACAAAATGCCCCTAGCTATATATATATATATAAATGATTCTGGTTAATGCGTTAACTTATCGCTAGGCAGTGACCGATTTGCAAACAGAGCGCGAAAAAGTATGAGCAGTGGGATCGAGAGTGCTCGACTGGCAGATACCTCGTTGCAACAGTTGTGTATTTGATACTCAAATGGTCTTGCAGTGCTGAGTCTGTTACCGATATACTCTCGAAGTGTTGTAATTTTTTGATCGCTTAGTCTTAGACTTTTGATTTTTATACTTATATTTCATTTACTCTTATACAAACTCATGGGCTCTGAAGTACTTGGAGTCTTTTATTCTTATACTCCTAGGTGCTTCAGCATTTGCAAATTAATATTCTTGTACTCTTACAAATATGCACTCTTATACTGTTGTACTTCTACCGCTTACAAACATTTTAACTACCAACAAATATACCATGCTAAGCAGGTTCCAGGGTATATATATATATTAATAAATAAATAAACATTAAACAGCTGCCGAACAAAGAAAGCGAAAAACAAAGCGTCATAAACAAATTGCATTACTCGATTTATATATAACATTTTTTCATATTTTTAAATAGTTGAGCAATTGTTTCTAGTTTAAAATTGTACTTAACTGATATATATGGGGTTAGAGGAAGACAGGTACAGATAAAGAGAGAGAGAGAGACTCTAATGATTAAAAATTTAAAAGTGAATTGAATTCAATGAAATTGTAATTAAATTTAGATTGTACAAATTTAATATTTATACATAAAGGGAGGGAGAGAGAGATAGAGGGAGAGAGAGAGAGAGTAGATCGAGTTAATTTAGATTATTTAGATAATGCAGTTACTTTTCAGTAAGCTCTGAGCTCTTCTGGCTTTAGATTCATATTGAACGTGCATATTAAAAATCTCTGAATTCTTTTCTTGATCTCAAGGTTACTTCAAGTAAAGCTAAAGAGCGCGTGAAAGGAGAGACAGAAAGAGTAATTTCGAATATTTATGTTTCTTTTTGTGTTTTTCCATTTCGGGTATTTAAATTTAAAAGTCCTTCTAAGAGCTTAAATTTAGCCATCATAAAAGGCAAAATTGAAATTCAAATCCAAAAATTTGTAATTCATAAATGAAATTTCTCGCGCGGAGAGAAATTAATCAATTTGTTTGTCTGCTTCGCACACTCCCAAACTAAGTTGAAAAATTCGATTTCCATTTGATGGCATATAATTATAATTCCATATTAATTATATGCAATCAGCAAATGTGTGTGTGTGTGTGTGTGTGTGTGCGTATGTGTGTGAATTTATCAATTTACATATTACAAAGTGTGGGGCAGAAATTTGCCTACAATTATAGATTTGAAATTTACAAACAAAAACTTCTTTTTATGCTCGCTCGCCTAGTGTGAAAGTGAGTATATTAGCTCGTAAAAGAGTCTGTAAATAATTTGTATATAGTAAATGATCTATATAGATATATCGGCTTATACAGTAAATCAAAAATTCCAATGAGATTTGCCTCCAATCGGGTATTGGGCAATTGCTTACGCCCGCTTGCCAAGTCTCAAGTGTTATACATAAGTGCTTAAGGCAAAGTTTTCGCTTGGCTTTTCATGGTTAAAGTTGCAGCCACAGTTGTGAGTCGATAACGTGACTCCGGGTCACTTGCGAGCTGCAAGTTGAGTGCATTAAAATAAAGCGAATGTTGTGAAGTAAATTGTAATCATTGCACTTTGTGCTGCTCTGGCTCCAAAGGGCAGACGACATGGATTACATTTGTGGTAATGAACTTATCACACGCCTGTCTGACTTCCGACTGGGGGAGACCGTGTCACAGCGCCAGCAAATGGAAGCGGACAGGTGGGCGACGTGCGCCTCTGTGCAGCTGTTGCTGTGCAAATAATTTGCTGGATAAGTAGCTAAGCAAAAAGTTTAGCCAGAGAGAAAAATGTCGAAGCAGATAGAAAGACAAACACAGAGAGATGGACAGACAGCTAGACAGAGAGACGAGAGACAGGGAGAGAGGGAGCGAGGGACAGGGAGTGGGCGATTCTCTCTGTCGCATTCTCAATGTCAATTGCATTCCGTCTTTTGTTTTTGGCAGCGCATTTAGAACGTGTGTTTGCTGTGTGGCTGCCCAGTTGACAGAGCACTCGAAAGCGCCAAGAAAGCAAAAGAGTAAAGCAACAGCCACTGCCACAGCCACAGCCACAGCAAGGGGAGGAGAGCGAAAGCAAGTGTCACTTTTGTCAGCTCTTAAATTTGTGTCTGTGTGCCAGGCAAAAATATGAGCGAGCAGCAGCAGGCAAACATTACGTATACGCCGCATAAAACTAAAAACTGCACAGAGCAGGAAAGAAGAAGTGGAAAAAAGCTATTGGAATACTCAAGTGTTTTGATGCACTGACAGATGCAGGCGCGCCTGTGTTTGTTGTTGCTGAGCGACTGAAAAAAAATTAAGTTTATTTTGCAAGCGCTTGATAAGCGACGCTCACACACACACACACACGCGCACACACACATACACACATACCCACAGTGAGCGTAAAAAAGTCGTCGAGCCGTTGAGTTACGCCCATTTAGCACGCGCATTGCATTAGACAGACTGAAGAGCAACAGTCAGCCAGACAGACAGACAGACAGACTTAAAACTGTGTCCTGGTACTCACACACACACACACACACACACACATATATGACGTCACTTTCATGTCACGTCACGTCGCATCACAGCGAATGCCTCTGCGGATATAAAAAATCACTCTGCTCGGCACGAGACGCACAGCTTCAGCTCTACTAACCAGTCAAAGTTTAGTTTTGCGCTAAGCTAACAAAAAACTGTGAAAATGGCTAAAAAAATACAAGTTCGAGCACTAGCAGCGAGCTTAGGCGACTGCTTAATACTTGCCCACAGCGAAAGTGCTGAGTGAAACGATTAGAATCCAATTGGAGTTCAGCCTAATTGGAATTTTTCAATTTCTATCTTCAGACTGAGTAGCGTATAAGAGTATGTGGACTGGGATGTGTGTATAAGACTTGATATTTGTGCTAGAAACGTTAATCTTAAATCTTATTTCTATCCATCTGAGGAGTATAGGAGTTCACATATTGAGCATGATTATAAAAATGTAATATTTGTATAAGAGTTGTATCAGAAGCAAATTGAATCAAATTGAAATTAGTCTTAAATGAAACATCAATTTCTATCTATAGACCGAGCAGACTGTGCAGTATAAGAGCACTTATACTGGTCGTTTTAATAAGAGTATTTTATATTTGTATAAGACACGAGTAGAATCGAATTTGAGGTCATCTTAAACTAAACATATCAATATTCTGAGTAGTGTATAATGGATGTAAAGTATAAGAGTAAGTTATAAGAACTTGATATTAGTATAAGAGTTGAGTTCAAGTCTCCAGAGGCAGCAAACTCAACAATAATGAGTGAATACAATTTCGTATAGAAACATATGCCCAATTCGGTACGCCCCAAGCGGGTGTCTTTACTCTATATAAGCCTAGGGCATACCCTAGGCGTCTAGCCAGAAAGTTGTCAAGTTACCAGCAGAAATGCTTTGCCTGCAAACCAACACAAGAGCGCAAAAAATATAAAAAAATACCGAAAAAAGCGGCTAAAAAGTTGGCGGGCAAAAAAAAGGCGTTTTGAAGTGTACGTGAATTTTGCATAAATGCGAAATCAACGCGTTCTGCACTCGGGCGACTGTCTGGCAGCCAGTAGGGCTGCGAAAGAGATAGATAGAGAGAGAGAGAGAGAGCGCGAGAGAGAGAGATATGAATGTCTGCATGCGTTTGGCTTGTTATTTCTTGACAGCCTCGTTGGCTGCGTTCTTCTTTTTGTTGTTGTCCCTAATTTGCCCCTTTGGCTGTTAGTGGGTGAATGTCGACGCGTTGATGTGCCAGACGAGCCAGCAGCAGCAGCAGCAGCAGCAGCATAACAAAACTTCACTTTTGTTTGGCCCAAAAAGCCAAACAGCAGCAACAACAACAGCAAATAAACAAAATCAACTTCTCAAGCATCTTTTTGCTGCTTCTTAGAGTTTTTCTTATATATTTTTTTCGCTCATTGCTCGACACTCGGGCTTGGCCACTTGACGTCGCATGCGGCAAAGGCACAGAGCACAGAGCACAGAGCACGCAGCACATAGCACACAGCACACATGCCACATGCAGTGGCAGTGGCAGTGGCACTCGCCGCTGCCGCAGTTGCAGTTGCAGTTGCATTTGCCCTGCGAGAGTTGTGAAAGAGATCTCGTTCGGCTCGCTGGTTGGCACTCTAGCCGCTGCAGCAGCTCCAGCTCTGAGTTGCGTGTTGCCTGCCACAGGCCACTCGAGTGGCTTTTAATGAGCTGTTTGCATATGCAGTTTATTAATGTGTTGAAAATACTCCACAGCAGCAACAACAACAGCAGCAGCAGTTGATAAGTGTTGTTGTTGTTGTTGCTGCTGCTGCTGCGTGCCAGTCAAAAGTTTGTCTAAACTTTGGGCTGGTTTAGCGCTATAAATTATTGAGAAAATCTTCTCCGATTGCGAGTGCCTAATTAAAGGGAAATGAAACGGTTTATAGAGGTGGCAATACCTGCCCTGTGATAGAGGGGAGCTTGAAGCAGAAAATAATACCAACTGCGTCTGTGTATCTATTCATAATCTCCTTCTGCCTCCTCAAATATATCCTCAACTCTAGCTTTAGTTCTTTCTGAATCCACATCAAGACTGTTTCGTCTGCTTTGACAATTCATCAATTTATACGCACACACACACACACACACACACACACACACACGCACACATCTATAATGGAACGGTATTTGTCCAAAAACAACTTCCTCTCGCTCTGCTGACTAAGTGTCCGAGTTATCTCTGACCGCCCGAATCTAATCATTGAAATCGAACAAAAACAGAAAAAAAGAAAACTAAAATCAACTATCAGAACAAAAAGAAGGCAAAGAGAAACATGTTTGATTGGTGGTCAATGCCTGGCGCTCAGATGCTCTGTACTCTCACTTTGATAGCTTACGAGCTGTTAGCTCACGCTGCTTTCTCTGGCATTGCGTATACCCCATTTCTATGAGCGATTTACTGATGGGTATCCAGCATTGTGCTTCATTATTTACAAAGATTTTGAGCAGCGTGCGAAATCCCCAAACCGAATTGCCGTATCCAGTTGCTGGCTCCCCTCTCTAGCCGGCCGCCGCCCCCCGGGTGGCCCCTTGGATGACATCATCAGCGTTAAAAGAGGCAACGATCCGCGGTGGCCATTGGATGCTTCAGTTGATTTTGGTTTGATTTCGGTTTTTCGGTTTTCGGGCGAGTTTCTGAGGTTTCGGCTTGATTGCGTTGGCTTCTACTCATTGCTTGGCTTCTCAATTGTTGTTGCCGCTGTCGGTCATTCGCTTTATGTGCGGGGTCAACAGAGAATGGGTATGCGAGGCGCTCGCTCCATCTATTATTGGAGCAGCCGGCCAGAGCTATAGATGCCACAACTGCTAATGGCACATAAAATACGTGAGTCAGAAATCAATTTCATTGGCTCCATCCACCACAACGCAAGCCGGCTTAAATGTGCGCTTTGTTTAAGAAAGATTTTAAAATATATACCAAAAATTAAATGCACACACGCACACCCATCACACACATGGGTGTGCCATAAATCCTCAAAAACAAGCGAATGCAAATTGATTTGTTGCTCTCCCTGAATCAAACGAAACGAAATGAAATGCAACGACTGCTCGTGCCACACAGCTCATGGCGATGAGGGGCGGCACGACAGAGTCACAATAACAAAATCAGAATCAGGAGCGGACTTGACTTGGATCAAGCTTAAATTAGTTAATGAATATATTTATTTAATTTTTAAATTAACTTAAATAGAATTACACGTTCAGCATACAATGAATTAGCTGCACTTACTACTCTCATTAGTTTCTCGCATTAGCCCAGGCCTTAGCTTGCCTCTCGGCTGGTCCGGCAGTCCGCTCCTGTTTGATGCCAATACCAATTCGTTTACCCAATACCAAATCCAATGTCCAACGTCAACAGCAATAATAATAACAGCCGTCGAATGCTATCGAATGGCAGCTCCCGCTCCCCGGCCTCAGCACTTCTCTTGAATGCATATAAATAAATTTTAATTTGCCAATTGTGTGTAAAACTTATTAGCGATAAGTTTTGTCGCAGTTGCAGCCACAAGCTGTGACACAGCTACAGCTACATATTTGTATCCAGCCATGGGCCTGAGCTTTCGGGTTGTTTATTTTGCATAATGTCGAGCCTGTGCCCGTATCGCGCTGACTGAGGAAATGAAATACGTGTATCCGTGCCTGGATTTTGCTCGTAAGCTGGCATTTGGTTATTAGTCATAAAGCTGCAATGGATCGGGCATAAGTCAATGATAAATGTCTCTGGCGTCTATATATGGACGTGCGTTTGTTGTCAAGGCTCGGCCAATCAACCAGGCAGACAGGTTCAAGCTGACAGCCAGGAAGTTGACATAGTTGCCGAGCAAATGGAGCTATCAATTATTATAATTGTCATTGCTATTGTTATTGAATGGCATTGTTGTGAGTCAAACTTGTTGTAATGAAATTGATATTAGTATTGGTAAACGTATTGATACGTATTGATAAGTATTGATATGAGTATTCGTATGAGAATTGATGTGGGTATAAGTAAAAGTATGAGTATTTGCATGAGTATTAGTATGAGTATTAGTATTAGTATGAGTATGAGTATTAATATTAGTATAGCATTAGTATGAGTACTAGTATTATTATTCATTATATCATTGTCATTCAAAATATTATTAGCATTATCATTATCATTATCATATCATTATCATATCATTATCATACCATTATCATATCATTATCATATCATTATCATATCATTATCATATCATTATCATTTCATTATTATTATCATTTGCATTATTATAATTACTATCATTATCAATATCATTATCAGCATCATTATTAATATCACTATCTTTATGATTATCATTATGATTTGCATTATTTTTAGCATTAGAGTTATCTTTAAAGTTAGCATTAATAATTTTGCTATTCGCATTAGTACTGACATTAGCTTTAGCATTAGTATGGGCATTGGCATTGGCATTAAGAGTAATACGTAATATGTGGAGCATTTATTGAGTCTGCTATATAGTTCCGTATTCTGCCAACCACTGCTCCACTCTATTCTCGATTTATTGGAGTATTCCAACAGGTTATTAGCGCTCATTATTGCTTGTGATTCAAATGTCCATATTCCATTGTTCCACTTGTGGTGCAGTTCGTATTCCACTGTTTCACATGCCATAAGCCAGCGCGCTAATCTTTTTCGTGAAGTGCTGTTGAGCTAGTTATTAGTATTCACAGACCTGTGCATATGCTCCAAATGGGAGAGACCATTAAAACCCAATTCTAATGCGAGTAATTAGCCAGACCGACTCACACACACACACAGAGACAGACAGTCGTCATACAGTCGCAGGTGTAGCTGTAGTTGGTATCTGAAATCTCAGCAACCAGCACTCCAGCTGGCATTTATGTGTGCACAGTTTCGTGTGCGTTTCGCTGCACGCGGGCGAAGCGCCGCTCTTTTTGGCTTTTCACATTTTATTTAATATTTTAATTAAATTATTTCAGTGCCCGCTTCTAATGGGCGCTCAACTTTCAAGGCATTTACATGCAAATGTCGTCCAACTTGCCCTCTTTCTCCCTCTCTCTCTTTCTATCTTTCTTCTTCTCTTTCATATGTGTGTGTGGGTCTGTTGTGACTTGTAGATCGAGCTGTTGCCATTACCACCCGCACTTAACGTTAATTAAACTGCTGTGTGTGCTAAAATGTGTCTCTGTTTCATGTGTTGTGTGTGTCCTTGTCCTTTGTAGCCTGCCTTGGTAGCCTGGCAGCCTGGCAGCTGCTGTCGTTTTAATAGCTTAATGTAGTTACTTCCACTTTGAGTGTCTTCCCTTTGCCTTTGCTGCAACGAGCCGAGCCAAGCCATGAGCCGAGCCGAGCCATGAGCCATGAGCCATGAGGCGTCGACCGTCTTTACTAATAAAAAACACAACACTCAGCAAAATTGTTATGCAGCAAACTAAATCAACACACACACCCGTACACACACCTACACCTACACACACACACATCACCACCACTCGCATGCTGTACAAATTACAAAGCAGCCATGACGACTATAACTAGGAGGAAAAAAGCCATGTAAGCCGCACTTACACACAACTGGGTCTCCCGTTAGCATGTGCACTCGAATGCGTGCACTTTTTCCATACAGACACACAGACACTCTGGGGCAGAAAGGGAGAGGGAGAGGGAGCGAGGGAGGTAGAGGGAGAGAAAGTGAGAAAAAAATGGGGATATCTAACAAAGTTCTGCTGTGCTTAGATAATGGACAATGGGGCATATTGGTTGTATGAAGAGTGTGTAATAGCTAGAATGTCTCCAGGGTATCTCCAAGTCTTGTATGTACTCAGCAGCAGCAGTCAACTTTACTCAGAGTCTATTACCTAGGTCATATGCAGTAGAACTTAATGTTTAACAACAGCAAAGTGAGTTTGTATTGAATTTCTACATGGCTCTATTGCTCTCAGCGTTACAGGGTATCTGCTCGTCTTTTATCCAGTGTGTCTTGTTTTAGCCAAAAGTATGTTGGCTGTTTTGGCACTAGAGCTGTTATTTTTTTGTTTTACATGCGAGAATGCGCTGGCAGCTGCAGCTGCCGCAGAGATCAAGGCTGCCCGGCCAGGACTACACAGCAAGAGAGAGGGAGAGAGGGGACAGAGAAGCTATGGCATGTTGGGATTAGCTTGCAGTGGGTACACATGCCTGAGTAATATCTCTATTTGCGGGAGTTGCAAATTTCCATTTTTCATTTTTTTGTCGGCATTTTCCTTACGTTTGCTCAGCTTAATTAGTCGGCTACGTGATATCAAGTGTACGCCGTGTATTTTCACACATATTTACTCATATGCATATCCCTTGCGCTCTTTCTATTTACAGCTCCCTTGCTCCTTCCCGAACTCCGAATTTTAGTGCAATAGGAAAATGGCCCAACCGCAATTGCTGCAAATCAAATTGTCACGTTTCGATGCTCAGCCCTGGGGATTTCGCTTGCAGGGCGGCGTCGACTTCGCCCAGCCCCTGCTAGTGCAAAAGGTAAGTGCCACGCCCCAGTTTTTTTTCCATTTAACTGTTGAACAGCGATTCAATTACGCACAGATTGTTACTCAAATCTGCAACTGCTGAGCAATCGCAACTCGAAAAAAACTCGCGCGGAAAATTGTGAAAAAATATTAGTTGGGCAGTTAATTTATTTATGCATTTAAATGCTGAAATTCGGGTATTTTATTTGTTAAAAATAAATTTGTAGCAATTTGTGTTTTTTTTTTTCAATATATATTTTTTTGTATTTTTGCGCGCGTTTTTTGCGCACGGAACGCCAAAAGTTTTACCAAACAATTTTCCAATGAAATTTCCTTTGCGGCCATTTTGGATATTTTATATGCAGGCACACACTTGGGTGGGAAAGAGAGAGAGAGAGGGAGATAGATGTAGTGTGTGTATGTGTGTGTATTCGAATTTGTTAAACATTTTGAAATTATTTCTAATAATTTTTACATTTCTAGCGACACTCACGCAAATTCAAGAGCTTCTATTTTTTGCGCGATTATATATCCATATATATATATCCATTTATATAATAAATATCTTAATCTATATTTATATACTGCATACACATTGACATATACTCATGCTCGAGGGTAGCTGCTGTTAGCCATGAAAAAAAAGATTGCGCGCAAAGATCTGAATATGGATAAACGAATATGAGTTATGAGCCGCGGAGATTATGTTTATGGCCTTTGCAATTGGGTCACAGATGGAACATTAAAATTGAAATTACTTCCAGAGATTTTATAATTTAAATAATTGACAAGCTTCTGCGGACTTGGACTTGGCGCTTTTATGGCAATTTTATAATCTACTCCAGATGAGGGCGAATGAGAGAGAGAGGGAAGCGAGAGGAATGATTTAGAGAGGAGAGAAAGAGAATAAATAGAGGAGAACGAAATGAGAAGACAAATCAGAGAGGATAGAGCAGCCAGGAAGGAACGAGTACAGTAAGCGAAGACAGACAGAGAAAAAGAATGAAAGAGTCAGAATAGCAACTGAGCGGAAAGACAGAAATTAGAGTGAAAGAGGAGGGAGGAGAGAAATATAGACATAAAACACACGATGAAACACCCATGATTAGCTCTGTCAAAAATATAAGGTAGCTAACAGTCGAGTACTCCCATTTCGAGCTAAGTTCACTTTATGGTCACATCAAAGCCGAATTTGAGCTACTCGAAACTTATAGAGTATGTTTTATATTTTTATAGCTATTTTTATTTAGTAGGTTTTCAGATTTGATTAGAGTTGAGGCAATCTCACGGCAGTTGAGCTTTGAAGTTGATGTGAATGGGCTTTGATGGTCTGTCAATCGAGTGACTGCAATTTGTTTGTGCAGTCGTAATCGCATTCACATTCGCAATCCCACTCAGGCATATTTCCGAGTGAGACAGATGAATCATAGCATGGCTTGACACTGACCTCACTCGAAAGCGAAAAAAAAAACAAAAAGCAATGCGGCTATCGGAAAATGTTGAGTTCGACCAAAACTGTGACGAACTCTGTTCGGTTCGATTGTGTTTATTCCGCGCTGTGCGTGAATCAGCGGTCCGATAAGGGTTCCAATCATATTTATAAATAGGCTGCCTTCATAAGCAAAAAAGCTCATGCCAGCCTGCTGTCAGCTTAAAGTCAAAATTTCCCATTGCTTTCCAATAGTTGATAAACAGAGGCAGGCTTTGACGGGCCTCTACTGCGTCGAAGACTGGAACAAGCTCATAGTTATTGCATAGTACTATCACCTGCTGAAATGTTATTAGATATGACAAATTAAAGAAAAATATTTTCTATTGCTTACCTCTTTCCATCTCACAAACAGCTCTCTAATGGGGTTTGGAAACAGTAAATAAATAAATGGAAAATAAAAGTTTGCGCAACTCGTCTAGTTATTATCTTTAATCTTTCTCTCTCTCTCTCTCTCTCTCATTTCTTCTATATCTTTCGCTATGTTTGGGGCCGCAATAAAGGCTTTTGGTAATTGTTTAAGCGCGACAACATTTGCCAATGTGTAAATATTTTATTTTATGCCCAACCGAATTTATTTCGTTGACATTTTCAAACGCCACCAAAAAGCAGCAGCAAAATTCCCTGTTTACTTTGGCATTACAAATGAGTTCAGCTGCTAATGGCGCAACAGTGGGCGCCAGAGAGAACGCGATAGATGGGGCGAGAGCGGGGGCGTGGCATTCTATAGAAATGCGCAATTTCTATTTAAACAGCTTGTTCACTGAGTTGATTTATGTCAATGCTATGTCTATACCTCTCTCTCTCTCACTCTCCCTCTCTCTCTGCTCGGTGGCTGAAAAAGAAAAGATATTTAAAAATAATTCCATTTCCATTGCTCAAGTGCAAGACATTTCTGTGCATATATCAAATGTTATTCTATATAAAAACTTTAGCTGTCAACACTGTTTTTTTGCAGTGTATTTTTAGTCGCTCGCTCTCTCTCTCTCTCTATATATATATATTAATTGCTCTTTAATTCAATTAATTGGCATAAAACCTGGCTCCATTATCAATTGATGCATTAACCTAATGACAATCCATGTTCATGTCAATTAGAGTGGACCAAAAACAATATTTTACAACAACAACAACAATAACGAGAGACCTGGTCGATACATGTTGTGTAGCAAAACCCATTAGCAGTTGTTAGCTTTTATTTGGCCAATTTAGCGGCCAGACTATGTAAAACACAGCGGAAAAAAAAGCTGCCAAAACTTTAAAATGTAAATGTTTTACAGCTAGACTTTGATGGACTAATAGATATGCTGTATTAAGAGAATCAGACATAATTGAGTGAGGAATTAGTGAACTAGATTTGGAAATTGGATATGTGTTATGCGAGGGTAGTCTGAAGAGTTTTATAGCATTTGCAATAAAAGCTATGGCTGCTGGGACTTAAGCTCTTTGCTTACTATATATATATTTTTTGGTTTACAGTTTTAGCTGTTTTCTACATTTCTATTCTATTTTCTATCGATTAAGTGGAATATGATTAATTTTTAATTTTATGGAAGAGCTGCGTTGATTTGTATTAGACAAAGTAGAACTTGAGTCGAAATTGTACTTGGGACTATGTGAGCCAGATGCAGATAATCTATATATTGCAGACAATTTTAGTTTGGTTTGCCTTGAGCTGAGCCTCGCATATACCCTCTGGACATATATACTTTGCCTAGGGCGTTTACAAATTTGGTTGTAATTTATGCGAAAATCACGCAGCATAAATTCCATAAAATAGTTGAACCATTTATATATTTGTATATAAATAAATATATACATTGTATATATGTGAGAGAAATATTCATGATGTACAAATAAAGTAAGCGAAAAGGCAGAAGTATTTATGATAAACAAATGTTTAAGAGATGAAGAGATAAATAATATATTTTTTATATCATAAAGTATATATGTATATATTTATATATATAATACAAATTGAAAACTATTTTTGCTGCAACTGGCAAAGGCAAATTGACAGGCGGAGAGATTGAAGCGCAGTCCCAAAGCTGTAATCAGCGTTGTTTTTCCTACCCAGAATCTCAACAATTTTACCCGGAGTCTATCTTCTTTATTTGTCTGCCAAGGTGTCTGAGCCGTAGCTGAGCTGTGTTCTCCCCCCTAACGCTCTGCTTGACTGTCGGGCATCAGCTGCATGGCTTGGCGCCTTTTGAACACTTCAAGCTCAATTGAATTTAGAATGTGCCACACTTGAGGCAGCATCCAAAGCAGCTGCTCTGCTGCAAGTGCATTAAAAACTTTGCCCCGTTTGCGTCTCGAGGTGTGGCTGCCGAGGCATTTAATGAGCGCGCGTGTTGCCAAAGTCTGCAACTGCAGCTGCTTTTGGGGTTCAGCTTGGGGATTGGGCATTGCCTGAGTTACCTGAGTAATAATGCCAGACAAGACAAAAAAACTGACAAACAAATTTCGCACTCATTCTCTCTCTCTCTCTCTCTCTCTCTCTCTTTTACTCTTACTCTCTCTGAATGCTCATTAAGCTAAAAAATGAGCTGCCCGCTGAAAGCTAGCAGAAAAATAATAAAAAATAAGCTACTCAGCCGCTTAAATCGGATTAATTTATGCTTTCGTCGAACGTCAAAATGAAGTCCTTTCGTAAAAGGACTCGACTCTTGCTTTCGCTTGTCTTTCTCTCTCTCTTTCTGTGGTAACCACAGACGGACAGAGTCTCTCTCACATATTGCCACGTTTATATTTCATTATCAAGTGCAGGTCGAATGAAAAGGCGCTTCACACACACACACATACACAAAGAGCTATTGCCAACGAGAGAAGCACAAAAAAAGCAGGGAATAAAAGGGAAAGCCAGGCCAAGAGTCCACTCGCTGGTTGACTTCATCCGCACAAATAATGGACGCCAAATAAGTAATACAAAAAAGCGTCAATTCGGTTTAGTACAAATTTACACAGAAAAAAACAAATGAGAGCGTTCACACGGGGAGTGCACGACTCGGAGTTATCCAGCATGGAGTGTCGAGCAGAGGTGTGTGCTCTTCTCTATGTAGCGAAAATAATTGACATTAAATCTCTAGATAACTGTTATACAGCTGAACTGTTATAATGTTATTCTCTTGAAGTGTTATAATCTTAAGCTGTAAGCCACGTACATGATATCGATGTCAATAAGCCCTGCTTGGGGATATTTTAATGGGTAAGCCAAATAGGAATAGCTAAAACAACTTCAGCTGAAAGGATGCTGCCTCTTCGCTATAGCAATGGCTACAGCTACAGCTATTAGCCAACTTAAAGTCTAGACTGTTGCTGGCCATGGCACTGGGTCTGGCTGTGCGTCTGGGTTTGAGTCTGGGTCTGGCTATGATTCTGGCTACTAACAAGCTACTGTCGGAATCCAAGGCAACCGACGTGCAGTTCCTCCTCCACATGTGACCGCCCACAGCCTTCACTTCAGCGTTTTGCATTCAACTCTCTGCGTTTTGTGCATGCAAATCTGTTTTGCGTGTTTCTGTTTCTGTTTGTGTTTTGTCTTTTTGTTTTTCTTGTTTTCTCCCCTTCTTCCTCAGCTACTCCATTTATTTTTTTAGTTCTTTTTGCAGAAGTCTTCGTGTTTGGAGTCCCCTTTAGCAGAGCCATTAATTATTTGACTCCTGTCTGGCTGAATTTTTCGTCTGCTGCGATGTTTGTCTTTGTCTCCAACTATGAAAATTCATAATTTTCAAAACTCGCCTCGCAATGCTCTAAGCGCGAGTGGCAAAATGGGAGTTTCAGTTGACATGGGCAACTTAACATTTGCTTTTCTTACTAACAGAGCGCACAACTGTTAAGCTCAACATGAATCTCTTAGCAGCAAATGCTAAGCGCAGAATACAACTCTCAACTACAGGGTATTTCGCAGCTTTGTCTTATCATTTCGTGGGCATGGCTTTTGGTGCTGTTCACACCACGTCTCGCTGTTTTTGATTTATGAATACTCCTACCCAGAAGCAAAAATAATACAAGAATTATGCAATGCTTCATTCGTAGCTTTTTGGCTTTGTGTAATTGAATCGCAGTTCAAAGCGCGGCGGTAGCTCTTGGCAACAACAGCTGTGCATAATAATGAAATGATTTTCTGATTGAACTTGTCTCACACAGCTTCTTCTTCTTCTTCTTATACTTCTCTCTGTGTGCATGTGCGACCACAAGCACCACGTGCCGCAGCAATTGCAATGTCAAGACTTGCGGTTGCTCTCAATTTAGTTGGACGTTTTATTAATTGCGCAACAACAACAACAATAACATCAAACAACAACAAATTATGCAATTGCCATAGAACACAACACCTATTGTTCAATCAATTGCAAAACAGTTAACCACACACACACACACACATTCGCACTGGAACAACAGTTTGCTTTTAGCTAGAAAATTCTGCCTGATTGCCGGACATTTGGGCTGTGGTCTTTGAATACCCTTAATACCCATTTAAAATGAGTGAAATAGGGTTTGTTAGTTCCTAATGTGAATAATATCACATATACATAGATACCAAATAAAATAATAAATATTATATTCGATATAGATCAGATCTGTTGGATAAATTTGTTTTGTCTAAAAAAATTGTAGAGGAATATCGAGTATACTCGAAGCGTAAGCGTGTATAATGAGACCTTTACTTGATAGGTATGAGTATAATGTATAAGAGGGAATGGAACAACCGTGTATAAGTAAATATTAAAGGCTTTCCTTTTGTTTATAATATATGTATAAAGTAGAGCAGAAATCTTGTATAACTGAATATAAGAATCAATGAGAGACTATTGAAGAATTCGAGTATAAGAGTATATGAGATCGTATATGTGAATAGGCGACTTATACTGTCTGTGCACTGTGAGGTATGCATATAAGACTCTAAGAGTTGAGTAGAATAATAGTATGGGAGTATACGATCATTCGAGCATTGGAGTATTAGGAGCAGCAATCCGAGTCGACTTAGCTCTGATGCACTTTCTTCTAAGTGTAAGCGAATCTGTATGTATCTGTATAAGACTATTTCTATAGTATGAGTATGAGAGTTAAAGTACGGCATGGCATGAGTAGGCAGACAGAGCTCATCACAGAGTATCGGGTGTCTTCTGTTAGGCCACTTGCGAGCAGAGCTTCGTGTTTTCGGCCATGACAAATACCAAGTGTGGTAAATAGGCAATTGGCAATTGGCAAACGGCAATTGGCATGTGGCAAGTGCCTCTAACTGACCACAAAATTGTTGCTCATGCAGCAAAGTGAATTTGCACCGAGTGCAGCCCGTCCGTCCACTGCTGTCGGCCCCTCGCTCAATCTCAACTTGACTGGCAAGTGGCAAGGCGAAGGCGTTAATTGAATCAGAAGCCAGGTGATAATACGCATTCGCAGTGGCGCCCACTTCCTGTGATTCATCAGCTCTCAGCCACGTCCTCAATTGATAAAGTCGAGCCGGCAACAAGAGCAAATGTGCAACAAAAAAAAAGACAGAAAAAGAAGCAAAAAGGATAGCTGAGCAGGAAGTGGCTGGCTATATTGATCCCAGACTCGACTCGACTGCCCGGACAGTGATTAAGTGTCTCTGCTCTGCGTGGCATTTGATTGATTATCAATTTTTACCGGTTTGCCCAGTTGCTGCTTTAAGCTGCTGCAGTTCCCGGCTCCCAACTCCCAACTCCCATCTCCCAGCTCCCAGTTGCTGCTGTCGCAGTTGCCAGTTGCAATTGATTCAACAATATTCCAACAGCTCTGCACTCCACGAGCCATTAAACGTTGCCTGGTTTCCGTTTCCGCCCACAGACTAAGAGAGTGGGAGAGAGACAGAGAGTGGGAGAGGCAGGTAGACAGGCGATATTCGCATCCGTTTGTGATTGGACAGGCGAGCGAGCATAGCTGCACTGGGCACAAAGCGTGTCTCGTGACACGAACATGAATATCAATTATATATATATATTATATAAAGTAGGCATATAGTAAAAGGCGGCACTCGACTGTTCGACTACTATTGCCATTGACTGCGTCTCGTGACACGAGCGTGCAACTTCTCTCTTCACTGGCAATGAACAATAATATTTCGAGTCTTGGCTTGAGTGGCTCGAAGCGTAAGAGGCTTAAGACTTACTCACACACACGCTTGTCGTGTCGTGACACGAGCAGAGCTTACATCTCAATGCAGTGCTCGATGCTCAGCTCTAACTGGAGCCTTATCTCAAGCAGCGGAACAAGAGCTAAAGCAAGACTTTGCCCAAGTCTTGTCTTCCCACACACAGACACGCACACACACACACACACACATGCACACACACACACACATAGTATCTGCAGTCGAATTGGTATCGCTATTCAATTGCACTTCATTGCACAATTGCTGCGGGCTCTCTGCGTCCAGAATTTCTTCGAGCACGTCTTATTTAGATTTATCCCAGCTGCTTCACTTGAGTTGTCCATATCAACTGTCTGCATCCCTTTCTCACTCTTTCTCTCTCTCGCTCTGTCTCCATATGTTTAATATGTTATTGAATATTTTGTGGCCTTTACTAATGTCTGTGTGGCATCTCCCTCTCTCTCTCCCTCTTTCGCTCGCTTCCTTTCCCTTTTATCTCCTCTGTTTGGCCCACATGCAAAAGTCACATAAATTTTTGGTACGCTCAGTGCTGCTGCTGCTCGTGCTATGTCCTCGCCTAATCCTTGTGCTTCGCATATTTTTCTCAATTGTTCGTCTGGAAATATTCTTCTTCTGCTGGCTGCTCCTACTCCAGCTCTGGCTCTGGCTCTGCTCCTTGCTTGCAGCTTGCAGCTTGTGCTTGTCCTTGCTTGCTTTTAGGTTGCATGTCAGTGCACATAAATCGCTCGCTAGCTGAAAACTCGCTCTGCTTCACTGCTTCCCAAATACACACACCCACACCCACACGCACACACACTTGCTGATAGCTGATAGCTGAGCCAGCTGCTGTAGCAAAAATTATTTGGCAAAAAATAGCAAAAAAAACACGAGTCAAGCTTAACTCTAGCTGCATTATGCTTTCCCTGTGCTTGTGTGTGTGCCATAAATATTTATAAGTTCTAAGCGTAAACTTAAAAAACAACATGTAAAAGAGAATTAGTGGAGAATGCTAGACTAGCAGATACCCTGGGTATGTACAGATCAATCAGGTAACACAGAGAAGTTGTGGCAGTGAGTGGGAGAGGGGCAGAGCAAGAGTGTATAAGCCTTAGGGACTCTGAGTGCTGCCTAATTCATAATCGAATACCTAAACTAATATACCCCGCTTACATACGCTGATTGCATGCAGAGTATCAGAAAAGAAGCGTTTTGTAAAACGTTAAAGCGCTTAACTTGGCCAAGACTCAGTTACCTCTCAGCAGTGATCCCTCTTGGCCCTCTTGGCCCGCTCTTAGCCCAATCAGTGTAAACAGACAGCCAATACAAGTTTCCTCGTGCCCACTCACGGCTCCACATTAGTCAGCTAATGGCAGTTGCTGTGGCCGCCTCTTACCTGATATATGATTCAGTTACTGTTTCAATTTCTACCTGTCCGATATCTACCGCGCGCACCCTTCTACTTCTGTCGCTCTGTCTTTGTTTTATGTAAAAGAGTTACAAATGGATACAAAGTCCATTGATGAGTCAGAGCTGAGACCAAATCAAATTCAAGCTGCCAATTTCGTGTCGTTTTATGACGAGCTGCAGCGAGCCCGATGGCTGCCCGCTCAGCTGGTTCGCTTAAGCCGTCTTCACTGTATTCATTGCTCGAACTCGTGTTTATTTTGCAATTGATCTTATTTGGGCGCTGATTTAATTGTTGCTTAGTGGAGGAGGATTTGCTTTTTTTCCTTTTTGGCGCAGAGGCGGAAATGCGGCTAACAAAGCGGAAACGGAAATTGTGCGCACGCTTATCGCAGTGTTTATATATGTGTGTGGGTGTGCTAAAAGGGGATACTCGGGCAGCGCAAATTGCGTGCTACAGCGTAATCGAAATAAATTATGAGCAGAACTTACGCTGCGGTTGGAGAGGAAACGGCGAGACGAACGACAGGAGAAGCAGGAGCTGAAAGAGAAGAATATACGTAGACAAGGTAACCTGGGGGAAGAAGTAGAGCCAAAGGTGGGTAGAGCAGCAGACAGAAGGAGAGAAACCTAAGACCCAGAGAGAGAGAGAGAGAGAGAAGGATGAGCGGCACAGGGAAGAGCAGCTGCAGAGATGGAAGCTGAAAGCTGTAGTCGACGTGGAGGAGGGGAATTGTGGTTGAGGTAGCCGCAGCTGATAGTCGCCTGCATACGCCTGTACGGACTGTATGTGGATATCCGGCTTTGAGCTACTGGCCGTTTCCGGACTTTTAGTGTCTTAGCGTGTGCCTGACCCTGAGCCAGGGGCGAAGTCCTCGCCGTGGCCGGCAGAGCGAACTTTATGCGAACGGGAAACTTATCGCTGCCCCTCGCTGTATTATTTGTTTCTGCTGCTTGTTTATGGCTCGCGGCGCGTTCTGTTCAGGTCTCCACTTTCACTTGTGCTCGAGGCAACGGCAACGGGATTAACTCAGTGGAGCAATTAGTGAGCAGAGTTTAAGCACTCATTTTCAGTGGCATCTGCCTTTTAACAGGTTATAGAGTGTAGATAGAGTAAAGCTGAAATACTTTACTTCCTCACGAGGTTTGACCTAGGTAAAACTCTATTTAATGTGCTTCATATTTGTTAATTTTAGATTAGTATATCTAAGAAAACTTATCTACTACGAACAATAATGAAGCAAATTAAAAATATTTATTTTTCTTTTAATAAACCTGGAATATTTTATACATATTATATATTTATATTAAGTTGAGCATACAATGAATTTTTTAAAGTAAAATAATATAAGTCAGCTATTGAAGTCTGTCGGGCAGTTTTAAGGCGCTTTCAAAGCTCTATCCTCATATCCTTTTACTGCCAGTCAATGATACACTTATGATTATTATTATTATTGTTGTGCGTGTGTGTGTGTGGGTGTGTGGGTGTGTGTGGCTATGTGTCGCATGTATCACACATGTATCTATAATCAACATTATATTATGATGCCCATTCATATTTTATTTTCACAATTTTTTATGGGCCAACGGGCACGTATTAGCCATAACGATATGTCATTGATTCTCAGTTAACGCAGCCGAAGCCCTAGACAGTCATTACGAATGGATATGCCACACTCTCCCCCACTCCCCCACTCTCCCTCTCACTCACTCTAGCGCTCTGTCTTTCTCTGTCTGTCTGTATCCTTGTCATCGTGTTTGTCGCCTTTGGGCCTTCGTATATTATGGCCTGCCGCCTTGTCTTGTTTATTTGAGTTATTTGGCTAAATGTGGTAGCAGCAGCAGCAGCAGCAGCAGCAGCAGTTGCTGTTATTCCTCCTCCTTCTGCTCTTCCTCTTCCTACACTTACTCGTCAATCTCCCTTCGGGGCTTGACGCATTCTGTTTTTGTTTTTATTGTTATGACGCATATTTTGTTACGCTGGAAATTGAGACGTTGCTTGTTTTGTGATTTATTATATTGGCCTCGCTTGCATTTGAAATTGATTCAGATATTTAGCTGAAATGTCTTTTGGCATTGGCTTCTAAATTGTTTACAGCTGGAGCCGTTCGGCTTTTTACAGCCTTCTTCTTCTCGCTTTTGACAGGGCTGGGAAAAAAAGTCAATTTCGTTAATCAACACGAACGACTTAATCCAAATTGAATGAACTCGATGCCAAAAGCGGATCAGCTTCGGCTTATGCGATGCGGCAGAAAAATTGGAAAATTTACACATTTTTCGCATTTTTGGGAAGCATTTGATGAGCCAAGAGGCAAGAGGCAGCCGAGGCAGTCGCCACCAAATCGGCTCAAGGCTCAGGTGGAAAAGGCCTAAAAAGGCGAAAATTGAAAAAAATCGCAATAACAGCAGCAGCAGCAGCAGCAGCAGGAGCAGCAGCTGCCAGCAGCACAAAAATAAAGCCTAAGCCTTGGACGTTGACCAAAAAAAAGCAAGAGAAAAGAAAACAAAAATCAAGCCAAGTCAATCGAGACCATCGAAACCAGTCTGCATGCGCCTCTGTATATATATATATGTGTGTGTGTGTGTGTGGGAGTGGGAGTGGGTTTGGGTGCTTCAGAGCTCAGCCACGCTTGAGGTGATAATGTAATAAGCACTTTTTATGACCCAACAGGATTTAGACCTAAAAATTCCAGACACTGCGCAATGTTTGGCAGCCGAGCTGAGTTCAAAATGTTCGCATTCCGTTCTTTAAATACCCTGGCAAATGTGTAAGAAGAGCATATTTGCTTGATATGTAAAAGTTTTATAAAAGTGTGTGAGTAGCAAGCCTATTCCAGCATAAGAATAATGTAAGAGTTATATTAAAATATGATATGAGAAGTGTCAAGTATAAGACTGTTTCTAAAACAATCAAGTATAAGAGTGAATGGATATCAACGTATGAGGGACAGAGAATAAAAGTAACTGTATAAGAGTGAAAGTAAGCAATGAGAATTTAAGCGACAATATCTAAAATAAATAGTATAAGACTGATGCAGCATAAGACTACATAGAACAGAATTTTATAAATAAGAGCGAAATTGTCGCAAGTTCGGAGTATAAGACTGGCTTGAGCAGAGTCTAAAAACTGTAGCATAAGAGTTAAGTAAGTATACGGAATAAGGCTCACAAGCATAAAGTATAAATAAGAGTAAAGGAGCATAAGTTTATGCTGTGTCTAAAAGTATCATTATGATGCATTTTATATAAGAGGGTATCTGGCAGTCGTGCACTGCCGACACGCCCGAGTTGGCTGTTGCTCTTGCCGGTATTTAGATTGTGAAGGCAGCAGGCACAGGCACAGGCAGCAGGCAGAATTGTTTTTTGGGGCCAGTGAACATATTGTTTTTGGCTCACTGCTAATTGGTGGCATTCAACAAGGCTGTCAGCATCTGTAGCAGTCGGTAGTTTTCTTTTATGAGTATGTTAAAGAGGATTCGACCTCACACACTCAACCTCCTGTCCGTCCGTCTGTCGCTCACTCGCCCACTCCTGCGCTCAATTATAAAGTACACTTATTTGATTAAGCGTAGGTAAGGTTCGTTCTCATTAGCAGAGAGAAAAAAAAAGCAGAGAGTAATGGAAAATTACCTGACCATGTCATTTGCCATTAAGGAGAACATGGAACAGGGAAATGTCCACGAAGTGAAATAAAATTGAAAAATGTCATTGATAGAGGAAAGCAAAAATAAAAGAAATCAAATCAGTACACAGCACCACAATGGCCAGGACAAGCGACAGGGATAGGGGAGAGGGACACGGAGATGAAGGGAAAACGTCAGCTAAATGTAAAGGTAAAGGTAAAGTGTGCCGCTGTCGGGGTCTCTGCTTGACTGGCTGCATTGACAATCGACAAATGAGAAAAGATAATGCACAGCATTAATCTTGCTACCAGCAATTTGTCAGAGAGCCAAGAGCCAGGAGCTCGTTCGGAGCTCGGAGCTCGGAACACACTCACACAGAGCATCGAATCGAGTTTCGATTTGAAGCATGCCAAATGCAGTTCAAATATTGTGGCCAGCAAATGGAGCAGCAGCTGCTGCACTTGACTCCCACTCTACCTAACTCTCTCTCCCTCTCTCGCTCTCTCGCTCACTCTCTAAGCGATGCTTTCATCAATTAATTTACAATTTGCCAGGCATTCGCATTTTCACATTTGCAGCTCGTCGTCGTTTTCATTGATGGGCAGCGCGTGGGCTTGGCATACATTTACTTCTTTTCCTATTTTCATACTCGTTCAGTGAGTGAAAGAGGGGCATATTGGTTAGGGATTAGGGACTAGAGTTGAGTTATGTTACTCAGTTTACTCAGTGACCAAGTCTTAATTGGATTTAGTTTCTGTTATGCATCAAGCAAGCATGCTGCAGTCTGTTATGCTCGACTGGCATTTTCGTGCTTGGCTTTTCCTTTTGATTCTTTTTTTTTTTTTCATTTCGTGCAATCCTTCGGCAGCCACACAGTAATGGCCATGTCCTTGCTGTTTCTGTGTCCTGCCGTAAATTGCATTGCTTGCCAACTTGTTGAAAGGTTGAGCAAGAAAATCGCGCAAAACGAGTGTGCGATGAGTAGGTGTGTGAGTGAGTGTGTGTGTGTGCTTAAATGCTTTTCTGTGTTTTGCACTCGACTACAAAAACTGGGTTACGAACTGAGCAACTGGACACTGGGCGCGAGCATACTCAAGAGACAGATAAAGTGAGAGGAGAAGGGAGTGAGAGAGGGACAGAGCGTGAGTTAGTGCTCGATTTAATGCTCACAATTTGGACTCTTAATTAGATCCACAAATTTAGTTTGGCATACAAATTTTTACGCCGCGTACTGGAACCCGAATGGGAATCGGAAACGGAATCGGAATCGGAATCGAAATTGGCATCGGAGAGTGCTTACGGCGTATTTCTTTCGCTTTTAATTGTTTTTGCCGTTTGCTGTTTCACTTAATTTTGCTTTTGTTGGTCTCTCGCGTTGATTTATTTATTTCTATTTATTTTTAGAGCAATTGCGGTTCGCCTCAATCTAGACCACGCCCCCTTGCCAACCGTGCTCCCTACCGTCCACGTCTGCTGCCGTCTGCGTGCTATGCTCTAGATTTTTTCTATTTTCTGTTCTGTCCGCCGTAATGGGGACCTTAATCACGTAATGATTTTCACTGCGCGAACCGTGAAGAGCGAGTCCCAGCAGTTTGTCTTGAATTCTTGGCCAACATTGTTTCTGTTTCAGTTTTTTATATGCATTCTCCACTTCGTCTTCATTTTGCTTTTCACAATTGGCACAAATCTCGCGCTCATTGCTAATGGGCAAAATGCTGTGGCGCTAATTGAAATTGCATTTGCTTTAACTTAAATATTTAATTGAGAGAAAAAGGGACTGAGCGACTGAGAGTCTGTTTGGAATTCCATCAAGTATTCGAGACTTCAGGAAATGCTAACTGGGCCATTTGCTCCTGCGGATATTTGACATGTTCAAAATTTGGCAATAAATACAACGGCTTTGAGTAAATGTAGGAATAATGCAGGAGGAGTCTGAGAAGAGATTATGGGGAGAATATAGAATATAGGAAGAGACTAAGCAGAGTGTTGGAAGAGTCTGAGAAGAGCGAAAGAAAATTCCAGCAGGAGTCAAGGAAAAATGTAGGAAGAGTGCAGAAGGAGTTGTGAAGACTGCAGGAAGAGACTATAAAGAGTCTTTGAAAAGTCCAGAAAGAGCGAAGTGAAATTCAGAAAAGTTCTAAAAAATATACAACTGAATTCAGCTACATTTTAATTTATATGCAGAGCACATCGAATGATTTTCTAAATACAAATTCGATACAATTTCTAAGCTCTTTAAAAAGACTTCGAATTCATTTTGTAAATACTTTCAATTGTGTTCTGTCTGTTCTTTTGTGCTGCAACACGTGGCAGGCGACGGTGGGGACAGTGAGTTGCCGTTCCTCTCTCGAGTGTTGCTGCCTCATTTCTGTTGCTTAGTCAAGCAAATTTTATTATGGCTCTGCAACGTTCTTGATTTGGAGGCACTGCAATGGCCTCTGCATTGTCAGCGGGTTCTTTGTCTTTCATGTGTTGTCCCCGGAGAGGCGCGTCAGTCGATAACAATTGACAATGGGACACTGGCTGTGTCTCCCCAAAGACGAAATGAAGAGCTGAGCTACGGCTTCAGCTGGCAAAGCCGCCGCCTGCCAATTCTGCTTAGAATGCGCAACACGAAGCGTCGACAAATCCTAATTGCATTTGCCTGATTGCAGCTGCAGAGCGAGAGAGAGAGAGAGAGAGACAGAGAGAGATTGCATCTGTGGATGCATCTGCAACTGTACCTGTAGGCCGGAATGTATCTGTATCTGTAAAAAGTGTCTTTAGCTGAAAATGTATCTGTCTCCCCGCATTCATGTGCAACAGAAGCTCAAAAACGGAAAATGCCATTCTGCAGCTGATTCATTAAAGAGACGAGAGGTGGGGCAGACCGCGGCCTATTGGCTTATGACAGCGAACATGTAAATGCCATTTACAGCTTCGTGTTGCCAGTCGGGGCTGGGAAGCATTGTCTTGTCAGCGGCTGATAGCAGAGCGGCGTAGGCGTAGAAGGTTTTGCTTGCTCGTCTTTGGCTCAATTGAAATTCCATTTAATGTAATTTGAGTGCCATCATTCATGTTCGTCCCTCGCTCTGTCTGTCTGTCACAGTCAGATAAGAGAATGGACAGACAGACAGACAGACAGACAGACCGACAGGCAGGCAGAGCCACGCTCGAGTTCTGAGATTGCGCTTACACCGATTTCATGGGCTGTCAGAATTTTCGTTTACACGCTGCCCGTTGATTGATGGATTATTTAATGGTGCTCGGTTATGCCGGGCTCTGTTTGCCAGCTCATCTCGTTATATGCAGGCCGAGCGCACACATCAAACTAATGAAGCTGTAAAATAATTTTCACAGCATCAAACAGAAAAGAAAGAGAGCGAGAGAGAGAGAGAGAGAGAGAGAGAGGGTGCGTTGGGAGATGCGTATCTAGCGACATGCAATCGACATTTCCTGCTGCGCTGCATTTTATTTTAGCTTTAGTGGAACTCGAGCCTCGCCGCGTCTCTGACCCAATTGCCAGCCCACTGACATAGTAAAAATCCCTCATATATAAACAAACGAGCGGAGAAAAGCATTCGGCACAGACATAACTTGCGGATACTAAATGCGTTTTGCCGTTGCCGTTGCCGTTGCCGTTGCAGTTGCAGATACTTTGTTGTTGCTCTCGTTGCTGTTGCGACTCACATTTCGACACGTACAAACAACAGACGTCGGACGGCGGACGACGGACGGCGGACGTGCGAACGGATTTGTCTGCATCTTTTTGCCAGACCTCTAGGCACGAAAATGTAAACAACAACGCCACATGTGTCTGCCTTTTGAGTGTGCGCCTCTGTGTGTGTGTGTGTTTATGTGGGTGTCTGGAAAAACTCAGCAGCGCAGGTAACGGCACTATTAGGCCTTAGATTTTCCAAACATTGAAACACGCACATGTGGCCCAGCACTAATTGCTTTAGTTGGACAAGTTCTTGAACAGTTTCGGCGCTGGCCGATGTGTTGCGGAAATACCCTATATGGCGACGGCTGCCAAAGGGTATAATGTGCACGGTATTTGCCCGAACTAATTGCTTTAGTTGGGCAACTTCATCTCAATGGCTCGCCTAACGATTCGACGAAGAGCAGAGAGCTGTGCACATGTGCCAAAATGTTCACTAAAGAGATTACCGATAAATGGTTAAGCAGGAGTGTCGACTAGGAAATACCCTAATGCGGAGCATATGCTGTATACGAAAAGCAAATTATATCGGGAATTTCTTTATATTTTATGATCTCCAGACAGAGAGAGATAGAGTTCCCAGCTGGACTTGCAGTTCAATTTCTTACTCAGATTCTCTTGGCTTTAGTCAACTCAATTTAACTTTCAGAGACTTCAGCTTTGGCTTGGCTTCATTAGCTGTCGCTCCTAAAATACTAATAATGATAATAATTTATGCATGCTTTTGACACAATGCACAAAGGGTTAACCGGCCACTGGGGAGTGTGGGGGGAGCGTATGGGGGGGCGAGAGGCAGGCGCAACCGCATGCGAGTGTCAGCGACAAACTCAGCGAACTTCAGCCAACTGCGAGGCTAATTAAAAATATTTTGATGCTGGCCAACCCTTGAGCGCGAAATTGAAAAGCTAAGCGCATGGGGTGGATACATCTAATACCCGAAACAACACACACACACACACACACACAGAGAGAGAGTGACTCACACACACACGCACGCACACACCTTTGGCAACCTTTGACGCGCTCGACCTTGTCCGCGAATCATTCAAAAACATTGCCTGGGACCACCCATTGATGATGTTGTTTAATGCGCAACCCGAAAAAAAATCTCAACATCCCCACACACACACACACGCATACACACACCAACACACCCACACACCTACACACACACTCACACAGCTAGAAAACAATGGCGCGTAATTTGACGAAATTTACATTCCTTAATTAATCTTGTTTGCGTTGCGGCAGTTGCCTGTTGTTGACTCGGCGCACACCAAGCCACGCCCCCTCCCGCCTCCCAAACCGCACCCTAAGCTGTGTGTCTGTACCTGTCGCTGCCTGCCTGTGAGAGTGTGTGTGTATTTTTGTAGACTGCCTGGCGCTTTTGGCAATATTTACACCCTCTGCTCTCTGCACTCTCTAATGACTTTACACACGCAGAAGATGCCTGAGTGTTGGCGAGGGGAGAGCGGAGAGCGAAGAGAGTCCTACTCTGACAGGGGTAACTACATCCTGGCAACCTGGCATCCTGTCATCCTGGCGTTTGTCACTTTAGCGCATCTTGTGTCTTATTAACCCATATCCAGGCAGGTATCCTCTGTCGGCAAACATTTTGCCTAATGAACCCTTCTCATTCGCATTAACTAAGACCCGAGCTGAATCCTGCCGGCTGCTGGTGTCATGTGTCCCGGAATGTAATTCCTTGACTGCCGCCACACACACACCTTAGCTCACCTGGTTTTAATCAAGAAGTCGTCGACATGTGACAATTATTGAAATTTTTAGTTGCAATTGCGCACCTGAGACCAAACTAATCGCAACGTGAGCGCCATCTGCAACGAGATTCATTTAAATATTTCACCCAGTATGACTTTTAGTATGGAAAAGCAAAGTTCTCAATTACACTGAGCGAAAAGAGGCTGAGCATCAAATTTGCCACTCTCCATCCTCTGTTCTTAATCTTCCCAAATGTTTCTTCATCAAAAGATTTCTCTCAATGAGAATGCATATATTTTTTATGACTCCAATTTTATTTTATTTATTTTCTATTTATTTTTTTCTGAATCTATATCTACATTTTGATTTATTTATTTTATTTTATTTTCTATATTTTCCCTATTTCTCTCAGTGCCTTGCCCGTTTCTCCAGTTCTCATTCATTTATTTGCTTGCGCTGCTCAAGTCATGCGATCCCAGGCTCCGCCCGAGGGCATTGTCAGTCTTTCGCAGTTAGTCATGAATGTATGCGCATATTGGTCGGGCAAAAGGTGTTGCCACACATGCGCAACAGCTGTCAGTATCCTTTTTCACCTGTCGCCCCCTGCCCTGCCATGCCCTGAGTGCCTCACCTGTAACGTGGCTTGTTGATAGTTGCCGCGAAGATAAATTGAGCTACGCTTGGCAGGCGCTGCCCACGCTCGCATATAGATTTGACAAGAGTCGTACTGACTTACCGCTGCACGTCCGTCTGCCCGCCTGCTCGCCACCCCTTCATTAGCTGCGCAGCTGAAATTTCCTGCGGCATTGGCCACAATAATTTCATTTGTGCAAAGTTTTTTCATTTTACTAGCTATGAATATGCAGCGCCACATGTGTGTGTGTGTGTGCGTGTGTGTGTGTGGGTGTAACTGCAACTGTCATTTTCGAAAGAAAAAAACCCCCATGTCCACTCGTGCAGCGAGCGCGCTTTGTGGCACGTTGATTGCAATCATAATTTATAAATGTTGCCGACAGTCAACGAAATGTTGCCGTTGTTGTTGCAGAAGTTGCTGCTGCTGCTGCTGCTGTTGCCGTTGTTGCCGTTGTAGCTATGTCAAAGCAGGCTCTGGATTGGACTTTGCTCCCTGCCAGCCTCCGCGCCTCGTCTCGTTTTTTGGAACCAATAAATAAATAACTTCTGTGAGCTGTTGAGTCATGCGCCGCACGTAAAAAACGGCCGAAAAAAGTTGGCAATTTGCAGCCGAAGTTAGGCAGAAAGCCATTAGCGACAGATACAGCTGCTTTTGCTGTTCCTCCTGCTGAATATGAATAATTGAAAAGGAATCAGAGCTTGAGCACTGAGAACTAGTTGAAGAACTGCTGAAGGCATCTGCAGCTGAACTGGAACAGAACTTGCTTATGTTTATCCAACATAAAATATGAATAATTGAAACTGGAACTAGCTGCAGCTGGGAGAAAAAGAACTTTTAATTAGGGGAAGTAACCGGAACTAAGAATCAGTGAACGTTTTACCAATTAATGTAAGACCTAGAAGTGAAATGTGAACAACAAGGAACTAACTGAAGAGCTAAAAATTGGTAAAGGAACTGGGAACTAGTTTAGGAACTGCTAAATATGTAGATGTACTGCATAAAATAGGAACTAATTGAATTTAATCTAGCAAGAACTAAGTAAGAGCTATATATTGAAATATAAGGAACTAATTTAACTCGTGGAAGAACAAGGAACTAGAAATAGCTTAAAGAAATAGTAGAAAATCAAGTAGCTAAGGCGAAGGCTGCAACGGGCTCTCATTGTATTTACATTGTAATTGGCAAGCTATAAAATGTTGACTAATTGAAAAGGGAACTAGTAAGAGAACTAGGAACTAGTTAATGGAAGCAGCGGCTTAAATTTGGATCAGTTCCCAGGAGGAGCAGTTGAGCCAACATTGTGTTTACTTTGCTGCATTAACAGCTCGCTGAATTTGATTGTTTCGCTTGGCCAACGGCTGGGGTCAGCAGGGGCGTGTGGGGCGTGGCACGAGGACCAGAACTCTTCATTTGCCAAGTTTTGCAACTGCAACGCGATTTTTATATGTTTTCCTCGTTTTATTTTGTATTTCTGCTGGTCAAGTGCTGCGGCCAACATTTGTTGTGGCAGAGAAAACCGCAGCGCCGCTTGCTTGATTTACTGCGAGCGAGCGAGAGAAAGCGAGAGGGAGCGAGCGAGACGGGACGTATGAGTGATGGCCATGCATATTCATATACATTGAGATTCATTGTATTTGCGCGCTGCATTTCCGCAGTATTCGAGTCTCCTCGCAGAGCTCTTGAGCGTTTGTTCGTTCTACTTACGAGCATTTCGCTTTCTGTTTTTTATGGCGCAAACGGAAGGGGGCGTGGTGCAGATGAAGAGAGAGAGAGAGAGAGAGAGAGATAAAACCATTTGAAGCGAATGGCCTGAGCAAATGGAGCTGATGCGGTTTATGTTGCCTTTAAACTGATTTATTTTCAATTAAACAAGTTCATAACTTGGCCAACAACTTGACAGCTACTGCGAAGCCTTCGTCCTGGCCGTCTTGGCCGTGCCTTTTGTGTGCTGGCCTACAATTTAGGCCACAAATTTAATTTATTTTAGATACACCTAATCCACAAAAAGCAAACTTGATTTATCAACATAAATATTTTGCCTGCTGTCGAGTCTTGCATCTCGACAGTTGGTAACAAAATTATGTGCACGCCCTGAAAACAATTATGTGTAATAATTTGAACGTTATGCCACAGTCAATATATACTTGCCTCAGCTGTGCACACACTTTTCTCAGCCACTGTTAGGCAACAAAATGTGCGTGCATCTCTTCCTCTTCATCGCCCTCTCCCTCTCCCTCTGTCTATGTCGCTCTCTGTCCTTGTCTTGTTTGCACAAATTGAAGAGTGTTAAAGGATATGTTTTTCTGGCTCAGGCAAAAGTGTGTGAAATTGACAAGAAGTGGGCGTGGCATTTGCATTTGCAGCAGAGCAAAGAGGAGTACATGGGCCAAACGGAGCCAGTCGAGCTCTAGCAGCCCGGCAAGAGCATCAACTGTTCTTCTTCATTTCAATTACAATTGCTTTCGAGTGAATTTCAATTTGAATGCACTTGAATGGATTAGTTGACTTGATTACGAGCATTTCTGTCTGTGTCTGGCCATTAAATTTAATTTGCTATATGGATTTATGAATGCCGCTGAAGAGAGATGTAGCTCTCCCTCTCCCTCTCTCTCTCTCTCTCACTCTCTATTTCTGTGCTGTTGGCTTGCGTCACTTTAAATTGAAGATTTAAGATTCTATAAGCCCAGTTGCTCATATCATTTCATTCGACAATGTATTCCCTTTTCTCTCATCTTTCTAGTCTCATTTTATCTATCTCATTTTATCTTATCTTATTTTATCATTTATCTAAAAGCTTTCCATATGATATCATTTAATTTCAAACTAATCTTATCTCATCTTAGTATTCCATTTCATCTCATCTGATCTCATCTGTTTGTTCTCGCAACTTGACCTATCTCATTTCATTCCCATTTCATTTGAACTGTTCTCAGCTCACCACAGCTGCTCTCAGATAGTCGTTTACTGTTCCAACTCATCTCAATTGTTCCCAGCTCAGCTCATATCATCGCAGCTTATCTCTTCTCAACTTGTTTCATCTCATCAGCTGCCGGATCATATTATTTTGTCAGTCGTCTCATCTCTTCTCATTAACAATTTTCAAATGAACATAAAAATGTGAACTGGAGTGTATTTTACATATGATTATTAGCAACTGGAGAGTTTTCTCTCCTCTCTCCTCTCTCTCTCTCTGTGTCTGTTAAGCTGGCTTAGCTCCTGTTCTGCTATAAATCATCATTTGCCCAGAGTCCTCTGGTTAACACATGTAATAGCTGCCACTGGCTGGAGCCAAATTTTTGGCAAACTGTGACCAGAGTCAAAGAGTATCCGATATTAATGCTCCACATGTTTCGATTGCGATGCGAGGCGGGGGAATCAAAGTTTTATGGTAATTGAAATGGAGCTCGCCTTCGACGCGCTCATAAGTCAAATGCAGAAAACAAATGCCTTGTCAATTGGCGGCTGGCCACAAATGCTATAAAGCTGACAAATGTCTAACAAGCGCACGCGGCGCCCAACCACAGCAAAGCTGGCAAACAGCGGACAGCGGATAGCGGTGCAGTGGCCAGTGGCTGCCAGGCCGCAGAGAGCCACAAACACAGCCATAGATAGAGAGCCATAGACAGTGAACAAATATTATGGGCGGGGCGCATGTTGATCGTAGGTACTCATAAAACTGTCCAAATGTCAATATTCCAATGTCACCGACACACACACACACAGAGAAATAGAGACAGAGAGGGGGAGACGGAGAGGGAGAGAGGGAGTCAAACACACATATTAAATCCAAGCGCACGTTTGTGACATGCAATTTGCTGGCAAACATCGAGAAAAAAAATATCTTTTACAGCATCAAGTTGAAGCTCATGTTGCATATACCCTATAAAAAATGTGAATCGCACAAGATTTTATATGGCTACTCAAGTATTTCCCTGCATAAAAGCTATTTTGTTAACCTGGCTCAAAGTATTCATTCAGCATTTCCCAAGTTGCTGCATGTGGCTTGATATGCGAGTCAATGATTGAGTGTCGGCGAGGGTATTTATACTTGTATCGAATCAATAAAACAAACTGCGAAACAGCGCATACTTTGATTCGGTTTCGTTGCTCCAGCCTCGTTTCCCCTCCCTCTCTCGCGCATACAGTGTAACACCTCAAAGTCCGACCAATTTCAATTTTCAACAGTCGAACAACAACAACAAGAACAAGAACAACAAGCATGTTACAAGAAAATGAACATGTCAACAGCATCCATTGAGAGACAGAGACAGAGAAAGGGGGAGAGCGAGAGAGGTACGCGAGTTTTCGCTTTACTTTTCGTCTTCTTCTTTCTTTTTTGAGTCTCTGTCGTTTGCCCGCTCCGTTGACTCCATTGGTTCTGGTTCTGGTTCTGGTTCCCAGATTTGGGCTCGCAGGCTTTCAGGCTGATTCTCGTTTTGCGGGCTTTGGTTTTTTCGGTGCGCCACATTTTTAGCAACTTTGTAAATATTACAAAATTTAGGTGTCTCGCTTGGCGAGCACGCCAATGAAATATTTATGCAGTCACACACATGTGTCTGTGTGTGTGTTTGTCTGTGTAAGTTTGTGTGTGTGTATTGCTGTTTTGTGTAAATATAAAGCGAACCACATTCGACAGTTCAGTCTGACACAGAGATAGAGCGACACAGAAAGAGCGAGAGCGAGAGAGTGAGAGAGAGCGAGCGAGTCTGATAAACAGACAATTTGGCAAAGTGGAAACGTGCAGAGCGCGCATAATTTTCAGCTCGACACACCTGAGCCTAGTCACGTGGCAGGTGGGCAAGTGGGCAGGCGGACAGGCGGACAGGCAGTTGTGGCGCATAAATCGAGCCTAGACTCAAGTCAAGTGCAACAGCAGCGGCGACTTTGAGGTTTCAGTGCTTTGCGGCTGATTGAAGCTGCCATTGAAACCATTTTAGTTTGATTAGCTGGAAGCTTATTAAATTTTTCATTTATTTTCGATTTAATATTTTTACAAAGATTTATTAGAAAAAAATTAAATTTGATCTAAAGTCATTGAAGAATGATTTGATTTTGGTTTGATGTGGATTTAAATTGATTAACTGATTCACACAATATTTAATATAATAAAACTTACATAAATAATTATGTAGCAATTTAAAATAATATTTAAAATTCGTAAATAAATAAAAAATAAAAATTAAAAATAAAAATATATTTTTTATTTTAAATAATAAATACTGAAAATAAAAAATAATTATTTTAATACCGTCTTATTCTGCCTTATTTCGATTCAATTGAATTTTAAATTATGAAATTAATTTCGCATAAATTTCGAGTCTTTTCGCCTTGAAGTGAATTTGTTTGAAACTTAAACTGAATTTATTTAGATATTAGTAAACTTTCAAATATATCTACTTAAAGCTTTAAGATATTTGCATCGAAGGCGTGGCAAGCGCCTCTGCCTGGCGCCTCATTCGGCCGCCTGGAACACATGTGTGCAATGGGGGAAATGCAGCGTCTGCTGTGGCTGTGAAACTTTTACGATTTTAATCGTTGGCAAATTTATGGCTTTTGCCGCGCACAATTTCCCAGCGGAATAAATAAATAAATGAAAACACGAAAGCATAAACTAAACTCACTGAAGAGTAAAGAAAATGAAAAAAAAAGGACTGAGCAATAAATGAATTTTTTCGGCTGAGGTTTTCATATTTGCTGAATTCATTTAGTTTTAGCTGCTGGCAACATTAATTGATTGATTGATTGAGTAACTGACTGATTGATTGATTGATTACTTCTCTCTTCTCTTCCATTGTAATTGCAGGTGAATGCAGGCAGTCTATCGGAGCAGGCTGGCCTACAGCCGGGCGATGCTGTCATTAAGATCAATGACGTGGACGTCTTCAACTGTCGCCACAAGGATGCCCAGGACATTGTTGTGCGCTCGGGCAACAATTTTGTCATCACAGTGCAGCGGTAACTTCACTCGGCTCTAACGAAACTTGAACTTCTCTTAAGCTCAACTCTCTATCTTTCTCTCTTCCTCACATGTGCAGTGGCGGCTCTACCTGGCGTCCACATGTGACGCCCACTGGCAACGTGCCACAGGTTAATTCGCCCTATTTGCAGACAGTGACGAAAACTTCTCTGGCTCATCATCAAACCGATAGCCAGCATATTGGCTGCGGCTACAACAACTCGGCGCGTCCATTTGTAAGTATAGTAAAGTAAAATACATAAACACATTTGAGTAGATCTAGATATGTGTATCTACAACTAGTCAGGCATCTTCGAGCTATCTTAGACAGGCCACTCAGAAAGTCATATATGCATATTCCGACTACATTAAGCTAGCTCAACACATTCATGACATAATGCCCCACTCTATACTCTGCTTGCTAATTGTTACCTATCATTAACTTCTAGCAGCTCAAGAGAATATTAAAAAAACTGTAGCATACTTTTGCGGGTGGCATTTGGATCATTTGCAAACGGTCGACTCTCTAACAACTGGTTGACCAAAAACTTAAAATGTTTAAAGTTCTGAGTGAGTGCGGCTTTTGGTCTGAGGCAGCTTTTAGGTAACATTAGCCTCACGCACACTCACAAAACTCACTCACACACACACACGCAATTACAGCAGACGTGCTGATGACCAATGATGTTGATAGTTAGTCTCTCAGGGAAATGCTGTCAGAAAGTGCCTCGCCCTACTCCCACTTCTGTCTCTCTTACTCTCTCTCTCTCTCTCGCTCCGTCCCTCTGTTTGTCTGTCCTGTCTCATTGTTGTGTGGGTTTTCATATTCATTCATTTTATTTTCGGCACAAGTGGAAACTTGTCTGTTTTCTATGAGTTGACAACATTTGCATTTATACGATGTTCCCTTCGTCTCCATCCCTCCTCTCTCTTGCTCTCTCTCACTCTCTCCATTCATCCCTTCTCTGTCTGTCAGTCTGTTTGTGCGTAGTTTTTGAAAAGTGTCAGAATGAGTAATGAATAAGAGTGCTAGGATTATTTGCTGGCAAGAATTAATGTGGCTCACACGCACACACACCCACACTCACACTCACACCCACCCGCCCACACACACACACATGTGTCATGCATAATAATATCAATGTGTATGATATGCATATATTTGCGTACATTTTATTGTTATGAATTTATATTATAATCATTTCTATATGACACTGCACAGTGGCCTAGACGAATAGAACATGGAAAGCAAATATAAATAAATTAAATAAAATATAATTTCTAAATAAATATAAATAATTAAAGTTGAGAAAAATAAATTCATAAATAATAAAATCAAAATAAATACAAATTATTAAACTTGGGAAAAATAAGTTCGTATATCGAAATAAAATTAATTATAGCAAAATTATAATTTTAATAGATATTTGAATACATATTTTCTCTATCTCCCTTCTTATTTTCATCATCTCTTAAAATTGCATCTCGAACTCTGCTTCTTCGTTGCAGGCCAACGGCGGCGGCGATGGCGGCGTCAAGAGCATCGTCAATAAACAATACAACACCCCGGTTGGCATTTACAGCGATGAATCTATTGCGGAAACCCTCTCTGCTCAGGCGGAGGTTTTGGCTGGCGGTGTTCTAGGGTAAGTAATTCCACTGGATATCTGACCTCTTCCATCTCGCTCGCTCTCCTTATCTATCGCTCTCTGTCGTCCTGGTCAGTCTGCTCGTGCTTCCCTTTTGGCTGGTTAGCGCACGCTGTTTATGGCAAAATATGAATGTTAAAGCAAGTGAAAAGCGTCAGCATATTTGAGGAATATTCGACTGCTAGATACTCTCGAATTTATTGCAATTTTGCATTGAAATATTAAAAATTAATGAATAGTATTTTTTTTAATTCTATGAGAGTCTTAAAACTAATGCATGATGACATGAGACGAGAAGAAGTCTATTTGTAGCTCAGCTCATTCAATGATTGCTAAACTGTAAGCTGTGCAGATATAATGCTCCTTAGGTGTCTCAGCTACTACTAGCCCTGAAGCATCCACCTGCTCTTTGACTCAGCACAAATCAACTAAAGCAAAAACGATGTCAAATTGAGTCGTTTTCAAGCAGCTATATGCCCTGGCGTGCATTCGCGAGCAGGGTATAAAAAACAACTGTCTACCATGACAACCGAATGCCACACAAAAGTTTTACTTTAAAATTTGTTCTGGCTTTTTTTCATTTTGCGGCTTTTGCTTTTGGCTTCTTTTTATAGCCGCGCCGTCGTCGGCCTTTGCCTGGGTCTGTGTTGCACGACCACAGGGTCGCCTAAGCGTCTAAAGCTGAGTGCAATTCCGCCAAATGATAGCAGCTCTTTTATTCCTGACACGCGGCCCCTTCCGCCCCTCGGCCAAGTGCTTTTGGCTTGCCTTTGCCGGGTCGAGTCTTGTTGGGGGGTTTTTTTTTGTTAAAATGCACGCATGGGACTTGCCTGCACTTAATTTCTTTGGGGGATCTGTTTTATTATTTTATTTAGAGCCGACTTTGGTGTCGGACAATGCGGCGTATGCGCAACAATCTTTCAACTTTTCATAGCATACTTTCGTGCGCTGCGCTTTCTATTGTTTTTCTTGTGCAGCCTGAAAGTATGCAATGGATATTTGTTATCAGCTTCTAAACGTTCTGTTTATCTCACTCTCTCTCTCTCTCTCTCTATCTCTTCGCTTGCAGTGTGAACTTTAAGAAGAACGAAAAGGAATACCAGGCTGACCGCTCGGAGGTGTTGAAGTTCCTGCGCGAGGAGGAGACGGGACAATCGACTCCAGGTAAGGCAGCGGCCAACTACGAGCTGGCTCGCATGCTCCTCCTGCTCAATGCAGGCGAAAATCCCTTCAGAAGCGACACCATAGCCGATTGAGTTTGGTACTAGGCGGGGCGGGAGGGATAGCCTTGTCGGTGGCATCGTAATATTACGCATACGCCATGTGTTGCCAGCTAGATGTGGCCTTTGGGCTATAAATAAGCCTGAAATTACAGCAGCATTGACTCTTTGGTATCTTTTTTTAAAAACCCACAGCAAAGACCTTGAACCGTTCTATAGGGCGACCAAAAATATATATTAGTTTTATCTGAATTTGCTCTTTTTTATTTATTTTGATTTTGTCTAATTTTCTGTTCTGTTTTGCGCTTAGATAAACACAAAGAAATGGATTTTCGTTTTCTTTATATCAAATCGAATTTCTAAAAGCAGCTCACACAATACCAAAAAAATACAACTCTTTTTTGTCCTCTCTCTATCTATATCCTTCTTTATATATAAATATATCATGAAATATTCATAAACTGTAGCTTAGGGCATAGCGTTTAAGTTAAGATTGGTTCAAACTACTCGAAATTTCGTGTTAGGTTTCTGTTTGCAGTTACTTCTCGTTCTCGTTCTCGTTCTCGTTCTATGTTCGCTAACTCATGTTTGTACTCTCTGAACTCTATTCCATACCAAAAACGAAAACAATCTACACGAAAACCAAACACAGCATTCAGCAACAACAACAACTATGAGCATGATGCACCTCAGCAACAGCAGCAATATCATTATCAACAACAACAACAACAACCCCAACAACACCAACACCAACATCAGCATCAGCATCAACACCAACACCAACACCAACAATATCAACAACAACAATCGAATGCCACTCGTCACGTGAGCGCCCCCGTCAATTCGCCAAAGCCCCCCAGCACCGGGGGACTGCCAACTGGTCAAAACATTTGCACCGAATGCGAACGCCTCATTACGTAAGTGTCGTAACTAAAAACTTAGCCTAAGCTGACAGCCAGAATAGCCCTAACATGAAGATTAACACGAGCATTCACAGCAAAACGAAGCACAAATCATTTATGTATGCAGCTGACTTCATTCAGACATCAACATGAGCGTTAACAGTTTCTTAACATTAACATTAACATTAACAGTGCCCGTAACATTAAGACTCTGATTAACAGTGGTCACTAACTGCCTGTCGGGCCGAGCAGTAGCTGAGAGTTATTTGAAGATTAGGCTGGGTCAAGTTTAGGTGGGTCCATGGGAGTGGCTTATACTGGGGGAGAGGTGGGGCGGCTTATTCCTGGGGGCGGGTGTCACATCCTCTCCACTCCCCTCCCACATTGCTTGCAAATAACTTGTCAAAGGCTTTGTGAACTGATTGAACTTTTGTGCATGTGGCGATAATAATGTCGCTGCTGCAGAGCCGCACAGCCCGGCGAACTTCTATTGGACGCAAAGCCATGCGATTGGCGGCAACGAGCGACGCACGCCGCTGCCCCACAGCCAGGTGCAGCAGTTGCAGCAGGATGAGCGCATCGGCACCAATTTACAGCAAAATACGCTGGCGCCGGCGGCCACGCATCGACCCAGTCTGCCCGTTGCCAAGCCCCAGCAGCGGCAGCAGCAGCAGCAGCAGCAGCAACAGCAGGAGCCGCAGCAGTCGGAGGAACAGAATGATCCGCGCATCATTGTTATGCCCATATGCCCCGCTCTGCAGGGTCCACAGTACAAGGCCGAGATGGACGCAGCGGCGGCGGCATTGGCCAGCGACTCGGATGGTGTGCGTCCATTGTCCGCCAGCGGACATCCGGCCTGTCAATTGTGCGGCGTGGGCATTGTGTAAGGATTCCACAATGATAATTCATTGATGTCTGTCTATGTGTGCCTCTCTGCATGTGTGTGTATGTGTGCCTGTGTGCGTGTGTGCGCGCATTTTAATTTGCTTTTATTCCGAAGTCAATTGTTTAAATTTATGCAGTGCACATGATTATTATGCAGACACGCCTCCAACACCTTGCGTCGTCTGCATCGCTATGCAGCTGGTTTCCAATTGGATTTACTCTCCATCTCTCGCTCTCGCATTGCCAATCGGACTCCGGTTGAGTGTCATTGGGGAATATCATCATCATTTGTATTAATTTGTATGCCAATTTAATTGGCTGGCCATTGGCGACTCGGAGAGCTTAATTCGATAATTCATTATATGGACTTAACATATTTTATTCCACATTTACATTTATTTATTTCATTTTTTTTTTTACTAAATATATCATGAATAAGTAATCGATAATACTTGAAATGCCGGAGGACTTCATATTTGATAACAAATATAGATTTGGATGTCAGCGATCGTCAATTAAGAAACATATCAGTTCGATAAATAATCTATGACATGATAAATGTATAAATATATATAATATATATCGACTATTGATAAATTTGATTATAGTGTCAAAAGTATTATAAAATAATTTTATAATATATATATATATATATATATATATATATGTAAATTTAGCATTTTTATTAATGGCTTTCTAATAATTCCTGACGGTATTTTCTAAAAATTAACAATAGCAATTCACATTATCAATTATTAATCAATTCAATTCAAATGCTAATTAAATATGATATTCGATAACTAATACTACATTTCGATTATTAGTCGATGACTTCTACTAAACATACTAAAAGTTTTCATAATGCATTTAAGTACATATTTTCTGAGAGCTTATGTCTTTGCGCATTCGATTAATATTCGATAACGTTTTGCAGCGGTGTCTTCGTGCGCATCAAGGACAAGAATCTGCATGTGGAGTGCTTCAAGTGCGCCACCTGTGGCACCTCCCTGAAGAACCAGGGCTACTACAACTTCAACAACAAGCTCTACTGCGACGTCCATGCCAAGATGGCCGCCCAGGCGCATCCGCCAGCTGGCACCGAGGGCTACGTGCCAGTGCCCATTAAGCCGTAAGTTGATAGGCTGAGAATGCTCACTTTAAGCTATACCCTGTAATTTACCCCACCAGACAGAGATACCACCAGAAATAGATTAGAGAAGAGCAATGAACATTGACTAGGCAATCTAAACATAATATGTTTATACCCTGTAATTGTCAGTTTTTCTACATTCGGTCGAGGCACACGGCCATAAAATTCTAGATTTATCTAAAGTGAAATTGAATTTCGCTTAGATTTGACCAGTTTTAAAGGCAATTTGTTTTGGTCTGTGGCAAATGAATATGAATGTGAAAAGAATTAAATGTGAATATGAATATTCATACACGATACGAAATATAAAATTGCAATTCATATTTATTTTTCTGTATGCCAAAACACGTTTGACATCTCGACGCGATGGCCAAGAGGGGGCAAATGTTATTTGTGCCCCTTGCTATTGTTTGCTTGGCACCAGGACGGCCGCCCTCTCTCTCCCTCTCACTCACTATCTCTCTCACTCTTATGTTCTCCCTAGTTACCAATTGAATAACGTTTTTTTTTTTTTACATCTGCTGTGGACATAAAAAGCTGACAACTGATTGCCGACGTGTCAGCAGCGAAAATTTTTATTAAATGCAATTGCAGTCGAGCAGCGATAGGTGAGGGGCGGTCAGGGCGTGACCAGGCTGTGGCTAGTTCTCAAAAAAATATACATGTATATATATAAATATAGAGGAGCATTCGTTAGGGCTGGCATATGCTGTTGTCTGTCAATTTATTGAGCTGGGCGCTTTGGGATTTGTTTGAACATTTCGGCAAAATCGCAACTTAATTAAAGGCCAGGAGTGAGAGGGGATTGTCGATTAAAGTGCGGGCAATTGAAGACTTCTGTTAATTAATCATGTGTACAACTCTATTCTCCCCCCTTAGGAACACCAAGTTGAGCGCTAGCACCATTTCCTCGGCCTTGAACTCGCATGGCTATGGCAGCAATGGCTATGCCAATGGCAATGCCACGCCCACTCCGGCACCGGTAAGTAAAAGTTGGCTTGTAAATTTGTTAACTGTTAACACGCACATAGACACACACACGCACACACTCGCACACACGCACACACAAGTGCAAAATATCTTTCGACCTCAAAACGAAACACTTGAAGTTGCCCTCGCTTCTGTTTCGGCTTCTAGTTTTACTATTTGTGCTGCTTCTTCTTCTTCTTCTTCTTGTTTTTACAATCAATCTTATCATGTTTGCATAAATTTTTGCTTGCGGCAGACACATGTATATACTCAGTTATATATACCATATGCTAAAATGTTGAAAGAAAATGCAAAATGCAAAAATTCAAAAAAACAAAAAAAAAGTTTCAAGGCAACGTGAAAAAATTTCGCTGTGTGTGAAAAAATAAGCGAGGCGAAAGGTGAAGCAGAAGAAGAAATTCAAACAATTTCTCTGCTTCTTCTGCTTTGTTTTCTGTTTTCTGCTTTTTGTTTTTCTTTGCTTTATTTCCTTTTCTTTTCGCTGGCGATAAAAACGACAAAATGGAAAACTTTTTGCATTTGTGTGTGTTATTTGTTGTGTGTACATGTGTGTATGTGTGTGTGTGTGTGTATGCTTTTGTGTTTGTGTGTGTGTTAGTCTGAGATAATACGCTCGCTTCTTCTATGCATGCAATTATTATTATATTTATTGTGAACTACCCTTTCTCCTCTGAGAGCGATTTGAATTGTGTTTAGCTCGGGCTATGCTGCGAGCCGTGCGGCACGCAAGTCCAATGAAAGCTGCTTTAGGTCAGCTTAAGCTATAGGCGTGGCATGTGCTTGAACTGTAATTGATTTGCTACACTCAGAGACGAGGCAATATGCTTATTAAGTATAGCTGATCCTATATTGGTTTTAAAACGAGAATAGAAATATATAAAAAATTGAAAATATAAATTGAAATATTCAAATTAAATATATAAAATCAATGAAAAAATAAGATTCAATAAGGATAATTCTTAAAAATAAACTTAAAAATTAAAATAAAAATAAATAAAAAATTAATTAATTAATTTAAAATTATATTAATTTAATTTTAAGCTAATATATTTTGGCTAAAAAAATCAGTATTTTTTTATGATCATTTCAACTAAAATTGATTTATATAATATTATTGATGTTTAATATTTTTCAATCTGATTTTAATGCTTTATATTAATAAATAAAAATAGAAAATGATGAAAAATATAGCTTAAAATACGTTAGAATTAAATAGAGTAAATAATATAAAATGGTGAATAATTCCCAAGGCGTAAATGGAAGCCGAAGCAGCTGAAGTCCATTCAGATTCTACTCGCTTTGCGCCAAGTGTAGCCATTGTGCATCATCGTGAAATGTAGCCCAGCATCCATCAAAGTTAATCAATGCAAATTGGGAGCTGCTCACCCACTAAACGAAGCGAAGCTGATATAAATAGATAAATAGTCAACTAGTTTCTATTGCCGTGGCGGCTGCTGCTGCTGCTGCTGGTCGAGAGTAAAAAGTAATTTCGAGCATGCGAGAAGAATGAACTGCAGTCACTGATGCAGTCACTGATGCAGTCGCTGATGCAGATGCTGCTGCCTGCGGGCTGCTGCTGCTGCTGCTGCTTCTGACTGCTGGCTGCTAGCTAAACATTTTTGTGAAATGTGCAATGGCTAGCCAAATAGTCGAATGGCTAAGAATGCTAAATATACATTTATTTGTTGGTAGCAGCTTTAGCTGTTTGCTTTTTAATTCAATTTATTTTTACCACGATCTATAAAAAAGATAGAGAAAAAACCAAGAACAGCTGCAGTCGGAGACACAGTCACAGTGACAGTCGCAGTCGCAGTTGCCGCCTCAGTCTCAGCCGCAACTTTTTCGCATTCAGTTTGCTTCGTCGACTCGCGTTCGCGGCACGCAGCCAGCGCGAAAGCTGCGAATCGAATAACTATATAGACCGTCCATACGCATATGTGTATATAAGAAACTCCAAAAGCGAAGCTAAAGAAAACTTTGCGTGAAGTGTCTTTGTTCGCGCTCTCGACTCTCTCGAAAAGAACTCTCAAATTGATTGCAGTGTAAAAGAGTTTTTTTATAATCTTAATTAGCAAATGGCAATTGCTTCCTGTGTCTCGTTGCATAACAAACTTTGTTTCGCCTATTGGATTACGCTTCTTGGATTACATTCGACTATTTTATTTATAAACTCAAATTGGATTACGCTTTGGGATTATATTTTTATGAGAACAAATTTTAGCTAAATTTTATATGAACTATATTTTATATGGTCAATTCGATTTAGTTTGAATTATATTCCAATTTACTGATAAATTTCCTTTAGAATAATTTCTTTCTTCGATTCCAAAAATGACTTCCATATTAGAGTAATATTATCTAGGATTATCTTTAGATGAATTCCAAAATTATTTCAAATGATTTGTGAATCAGTCTCTTTGCCTATATTTCCATTTATTTTATTTAATTCCTATATTGGAAAATATATTTTTATTTAAAGTACATTTTATTATTTATTTACTTAAATTTTTTAAAATTATTTTAAAATTAATAATAGAATTTGTTCTAGAATTTTATGTTAGTTTATTATATTTATTTTAAGTATTTCTTAGATCAAAACTTTGGGATTATCGTAGATAGATTTAATTATTCTCTCAGCTAAATATTGCATTTCTCTTACACAACTCTCAAGCATTTGCCACTTTAAGAGTCAAGAGCTAGCTTTAGTTGGCGCATTGACCTTGACCTATTAGCTATTTATAGTACTCACACACCCACGCACACACACACAGACTTGCACACATACTGAGCATACGCCACTCACACTCTTTAAAGCCTCTCAGAGTCGTCGAGTTTTTGCTGTGCATTTTAATTAACTGCCTTTATTAACTGTGCATCAATTTACATGCCATTGCCCGCACGCTCGCCCACTCGCCCGCCCGCCTGCTTGCCCGCCTCTTGTTGCGAACACCCCCGCCTGCCCCGTCAACAAAAAAAAAAAAAAAACACGCGCTCGTATTAACACATTAGTCCGAGCCAATGCCTGAGCGCGAGCCGGAGCCAGAACCGGAGTCGAGTGCAGGCAGCTGCCACGAGCTGCCGCTGCCGCCGCCACCGTCGCCCACGCAGCTGCTGCAATTTGAGAGCGAGGAGCTGCTGCAGCTGCCACCGAGCAGCAGCCAAACCACTGTGCGACAGCAACAGGCAGCAGCTGCTGGCAGCCTCACATCAATTTCGAGCGGTTCCTCATCGTCTGGCCTGGGTGGCTGCAGCGCGGCCGCTCTCAGTCCCAGCTCGACGCTCTCGCTGGACATGGAACAGTCGCCGCTGCACTCGCGCCAGGCATCGGGCTCCAGCACATCGCTGGATGTGGCTGCTGTTGATAATTATATACCAGCCGCGCCGCCCGCCCCGCCCGCGCAGCCGCAGAATGAGAACGACATGAACATTCAGAACAAGGGACATAATGCGTATAATCAACTGCTAAAGCAGTACTCGCATAAGCTGCAGCAGCAGCAGCAGCAGCAGCTCCCCACAAACAGCAGCAACAACACAAACAACAGACAACACAACAACACGGCCAAACCATTCACAACAAGCAATGGACAGAATGTTGCGGCGCTGAGTGCAACATTCGCTAATCAATTGAAATTTAATTCACATCAGGCAAAGCCAGCTCCAGCACCAGCACCAGCAGCAGCACCAGCAGCAGCAGCAATAGCTACAGCTTCAGCTCAATCAGATATCATGTCAGCCAACGTGGCGGATGAGCAATATTTAATTAATAGCAACAATTGCTACGGCGACGCCGGCGCTGCTGCCGCCGCGTGTTCAGTTCCCTCGTTGCAGGCATCGGCACCGGCACCGGCAGCGAGCGGCTCCGATCAGCCGTTCGAGTATGTCACCTTGACCGGAAATGTAATACGCAGCGTGCAGCCGCCCGGCAAGGGCAATGCCTCAGCCAGCTATCGGGTAAGTAAGCCGCCGGCATCGCCCCCTCCCCGCCACGCCCCGCCTCGCCTCGCGCAGCGAGCTAAACTAAGCAAGCGCAGCCTGCCAAAGTGTTAAATGTTCTTTTTTTTTATGTCTAACTCGCTAATGTTTGTTTCTCTTCTTCAACGAATTGAGGGAGTGAGAGTCTCGCTGGCAGACACTGTAGCTGCAGTCCCACAGACAGTCAGTGTCAGCAGTCAACGCACAGCTCAAATAGTTAACATTTATCAATTGATTTTTGAGCTTGGAGTATTCTGTGCAGTAACTTGTAGCACTCCGTGTGACTGTCTATTTAAGCAGAGCTTAGAGATTTGCTGCTGTTGCCATCCTAGCACGCATTTGGACTCTCTTAATTTAGTAGAGCTAAAAGAATTTAATTTGCTAAACATTTTTTACGGCTAGCCTTTAGTATTCGCTGCAACTACAGTGCCTGCCAGCAGTTGGCTCATATATTTACTCTTGAATTATTTAAAACTAATTTTAATTTGAATTTCTTTTTCTATTTTTGTATGAGCAGCAGTCGCGCCTTAAGAAGAACTCTAATTAAATTACCCTCTCTCTCTCTCTCTCTCTCTCTTTCTCTCTCTCCCTCTCTATCTGTGTCTCTTGCTCTGTGCAGGTCAACCAGGGCTATGCTCGTCCCTACGGCGCCTCTCAGCCGCCAGCAGCGGCGCCCAAGTCTCCGGTGCCGGTCTCCTATCCACCTCAGCAGCAGCAGCAGCGCCCAGGTGGCAACGCCTACGCCACTTTGCCACGCTCGAATGTTGGTCAACAAGGTAAGATGATGACGACGTCAGCTGATGATGAGTATTTGTCGCAGTCAGAAGGTGAATGGGTTTAGAAACCAGAAGCCAGAAAGCTGAAACAGAAACAGGCGTATTATCTACACCCGCCCCTCTCTCTCTCTCTATCTATCTCTTTCTCTGTCTATTTCACTCTCTGTTTGTATGATATATAGAACTGTGGCCAGTCTTAGCTGCTTGTGTGGCCACAGTCCGCAGCTCCCCCCGTAGGCGTATTAAATGTGTATAAATCAAAACAAATTTTGTTGTTAAGCTAAACACACAAACTCGAATTTTTCTAGTCAAAATAAACTTAAAACCAAAACTAACCTCAACGAAATAGAAAAAAGAAAATAGAACCCGAAAATCGAAAAACGAAAAAGAAAATCTGCTTAAATAACAATTTTTTGGCAAAGGCGCAAAAATGAAATCGAGCCAAGCGACAGTTTTTGCTTTGTATATAAATGTCTATTCCTCTATATATAAATGTCTATGTGTCTGTATGCGTGTCTATATGTTTAGGTCGCACTGTACAAAGGTACAATAGCATCAACAGACAGCAACAACAGCAACAACAACAACATTATCAACAGCAACAGCAGCAGAAGCAGCAGTATAGAAACTCTTACCCAATTGGAGCGAGCAATAAATACGCTACACTGCCTAACTATAATACACAGACTCAATCCTACAACAACAACAACAACATCTATAACAACAATAACTATAATCGAGGTAAACAGCAATTGTTGCCAATGCAGCAGCAGCAGCAACCAGCAGCAACCAGCAGCAGCAGCAGCAGCAGCAACAGGCTTTTAGCAACATTTGCAGCGCGTAGTTGATTTAGTTTTTTCATTGTGATACTCGTTCACGTTGTGCTAATGGGGTGTATTAGCTGTGTAACTTGTCTGATCTTGTCAGTTTGCTGAGACTTCTAGATGCCTTTGACTTACCTTCGACTCGAGCTTAGTTAATCTGAAAACTCTTTCTTATGACACTTTGGCTTTAATATTTATAGCTCACACAGATCAAACATCAATTTAAATACCAAGCAACTCTAGCTGCGCCTAGTCTAGGCAAATAATAGGTAGGCTAAATATATCTACAGCCTAATAATATCTATGGATTGAGCACAAATTTCCATTGAGCTCACTGAGTCTTAACTTAACCTCACCTAGTCCAGATCTCCAGCTCAGAGCAGAGATCAACAGGCGCCTGAGCGAGTATCGGGCAGTCGGCGGCATTCGACTGCAATGTTCTTAGCTGTTTTGTTTAAATTTGTTGCTGCACTTTAGTTGATTGCCAAACACTTGCAACACTCGCCACAAGCTCTGACTGCCACTGCCACAAGTTGTTGCTAGAAACCAAATTTAATCGAGTTATGACAAAGGAATTTGTGAAGTAAATAAGTTGTAATGTGGCCTGACGGGAAATTAAAAACGATAAGAGGAATTGGATGGGGATGGAGGGGGGGGAGACGTGAGGCGTAGCATTTCAGCATTTCAATGTCAATGGCAATGCCAATGCGATTGCGATTGCGATTGCAGCGCAGCGCTTCCGGCACATTGGCTTTCAACTGAAAGTCAAACGGTCCCAAAACCCAAAGACCAAGCGAACGTTGCGTATACGTAATGCAGCAAAACGAAACAATTCAAGCAGACACACACACACACACACACACGTAGACGTAGACGTATGTGTACCTGCTATAAAATGTATTTCGATTCAGCATTGCAACGTTGCAATAACTGCGGTGGCTCAGCCACGCACACAGCATTAAATGCAAGCCAAATATTATATATATATAAATTCGTGTGTATGTGTGTGTGTGTGTGTGTGTGTGTGTGTGTGTGTGTGGCATACAGTGACTGTTAAATGCCAAAGCACGAGGTTCTATGAAAAAATGTGGCCACTATTTAATGTGGCTTTATAGCCAGCGTCCACAGAACTTGCTCGCTTGGTCAGCAGCTCGCGTGCCTTTATAGCCAGCGGCCACTGTAGCCCTTATAGCCAGCTCGCACTGTGGCTCTGCTGTTCTCTTACAACACGAATTTTATGCATTTTTCTTTATGTGCGCAGAGTCCAGGCATGTGATGCTGACATATGCATGTATGCATGTGTGTGTGTGTGTGTGTGAGTGTGTGTGTGTTTGTATATCAATTACGCTTCAGTATTGTTGTTGGCTGTCATAACGGAAATGAATTAACAGCAAATATGGCTGGCCTGGCCAGCAGCGAGTCCGAAATGGTAACAATGCAATTTATGAGTCCAATACTCTCGACTGCTTCTTCCTCTCTTCTTCTTCTTCTTCTCAATTAAAATTGCAATTATTGCATGCGCATTACAGCTCGCCAAATATTATATATATATATCTCTATCTGTATGTTTATATAATTTCATTGCGAAGCGAACCGCTCTGTGCTTCAAGGCTCGCCTTGCCTTGCACCTTGGCTGAGCCGTGATAAGCTCTGCAATCAGAGATCAAAATCAATCTCCTAATCAAAGCGTGAATCACGCACAACCGCAGCCATTAACCCGGCACATTTTTTGGCCTTCTCTGGTGTGGGCCGTGTTGTTGTGTTGTGTTGTGTTGGCGGCATGCCGCTAAGAGCAGCTGCCAAAAGCCGCCGAAAACACACATAAAAACAAATCCAGTTGGCAAATCCCACAGCACGAGGCGGGCGCTGGTCGCGGCGGCAGTAGCTGGCAAACAAATGTTTGTACTACACACATTCCGACACGCACGCACGCATACACACACCCACACACACACACATACGCACACGCACGTCGCTCAACAATGTAAACGAAGGCAGATAAATTACCAGTCATTATTATCCAAACAGCCTGACATCCTGTACGCTCAGCCTGCTTTGCGCTCCATATTGATGTCTCGCTCTCTCTCCCCCACTCTCTCTCGCTCTCTCGCCCTCTGACTATGTGGCGTGTCATGGTTTCATGCATCAAATGCCTTGAATTCCTCAAAGTCTTGCCCCATCTCGACTCCCCCGTTATTTATTATCTCCGTTTTGTTTGGCTGCTCAACTACTCTGCTCAGGCCAAAGAAGTGAAACGAGATTTATCTGAAATACTTTTTCTATTTATCTATATATATATATATAATATATATCGCATATATCGTATATGATCAATGCTGGCTTGGCTTTTCTTCTTCTTCTTATTCTTTCTAGGTTACGGTTACCAATATACCTATTAGAAACCGAAAGCCTAGAGCACAAATAGCAAATTCCCTTTTGTTGGCAAAGCTGATGAAATTTTTGGAATCTTCTTTTTGGAAAAATTGTTGTCGATCTACAGCTAAACCTGCACACACACATATATATATTTCAGTTACTTAACAGTTGTTTTTTGATGAACTTTCAATAAATCTTGTCAGACTATTCTGCACATATATATATATATATATGTACTATATTCTACATAAGCAATTTATGTACTCTCTAACTAAACGCTTCTCGCCTAACTGCGCATCAGCATTTGCCAATCTATCCATACGCATATACTATCTTTGCGTATCTCTTTAACTTAACTCTACTTTGCATGCCTGGGGCCCCTCTGTATGTATATGTTAATAAATAAATATACATATTCAGAGTACCAAGTGAAACTTTTTCCTTGGGCTTGCCTCTTTCTCTCTCTTTCTCTGTCTCTCATTATGTTTATTGCGAACTTTGTTGAATATAAAATATTTGCTATAATTCTATAAGCGACTTTATGCTTACCTATTGTACGTGCGTGTGTGCGTGTGTGCGTGTGTGTGCGTGTGCTGTTGCCATTTTCAATTTCTGCAAAATTACAGCCAATATGAAATTATGCATAATAAAAGCCAATGACTACCTGTCGTCGCCATTTTGGCTCTTGTTCGCAGACGTGAGAGCCCAGCCCCCAAGCTCAGGAGTATAAAAAATGAAAACCCACACACACACACACACGAGCATACAAGTGTGTCTAGCACACACACGGACACAGACACAGACACAGACACACGCTGTTTATTGTTGCGCCATGAAAATGGCCTGAAAATAAGAAATGAAAAATTTATTTGCCCGGGCAAACAATATTGTCTGTATTGCAGCTCTTTTTATATTGCAATGGATATTTTGTTTATGTTTTTTGATGTGTGACGACGTCGACAACAACAGACTGATTACATATATATATATATATATATATATATATAATTGCGGTACACATTGCGTATACGCAACGTTCGCAGTTTAATATTTAGCCAGGACTAAGTGCAGACTCTCAAGACTATTAATATATTTCTTTTCACATTGCATTTACACAAGTTCCTAGTCAGATTGTATTTATTTAACATCAGGGAACGTTTCCCGTTTAGGCTTTTACTGTCAATTTAATTTACTTCACAGTTCTCTTGAGTTATTTCAACTTGTTAAAAACTTATTCACATATTAATGCCTTGCTTCTAACTCGTCACACGGTTACGTATACGCCGTGTTATCCGTTTAGTCTTAGACTCAGCTGCAGTCTCAGTCATTTGGCAGTTGCTTTACACTTCACACACACATTTAGTATTTAAAATAACACTAATTGAAACACAAATTGAAACTTTTTCTATTGTTTGGAGTAGATACTTAGCTTGAGCTGCTGCGCTAAGCGGCTTAGCAGATTTATCTTGACTCATTGGCAAGGGCCGTTTGCCAGTCGCAGTCGCAGTCGCAGTCGTAGCAGTTAGTCGAGCCTCGCCTTGTTTTGTTTTGGTTTGTTTTGTCTGTTGCTTTTGTTTTTGTTCGTTTGCGCCGCTCTTTGACATCGCTCAAGCTCAGCCTTCACCTTCGACTTTGCTTTTGCTTCGCCGTCTCCGCCACCTCCGACGTCGCCGTCGTCGCCTCCGCCGCCACCCTCACTGCCTCACTGCCTCCGCCGTCACTAATGCCGCCGCCGCCGCCGCTTTGCTCAGTGCCAACGACTAACAAGCGTATGAATTTTATTTCTTTCTGCTCTTATATTTGCCCCGCCTCGCCCCCAACTAACCACTGCTTTGGCCCAACCGCGCCCCTTCACCCCTTACCCCTCATCCCTTACACGCAACGCGCAGATTTGGAGGCGGAAGGCTTGCAGCCGCAATACGAGGAGGAATGCTACGAGGTGGACGTCGAGGTCGCCCTCGCAGCCAGCCGTCGCTCGCATGGCAGCAGCTTCTCGTGGCCGCCGCCACAGGATGAAAGTCATACGGCGCCAACTGCGGCTCCACTCTACATAGCTCCACCCGAAACGCAGCATGTGGTGGTGGCGAATCCTGTGCAGGAGGTGCCTCCCCTGCCACCGGGCAGCGCCAGCTCGCGCCTCGATCCGCAGCCGCAGCCGCAGCCGCAGGAGCGGCCGCAGGCGAACAAGTCGCAGCAAGCGGCGCAGTGGCAGAGCTACTCGGCGCCACAGCTGACACAGCAGCGTGTGCAGCAGACTCAAATGGAACAAGAGTCGAGCTCGGACAGCTACACGTCGACATCGACAACCACAACGACCACCTCTGAGGAATATCAACGCATGTACGCCGCTCAGCTGCAAGCCTATCAGATGCAGCAGGCCTGCTACGAGCAGTCGGGCTCCGAGCTGGACTACCAGTTGGACCAGGACGCGCAGGACTATGCCTCGGGCCGGCGCAGTGCTCAGGAATGCGTCGATTCGCTCTCAGCGCCTCTGAGCACCTACAAGCTCATCGACATGGTAAGGGAGGTGACACCCAGCCCTGTGCCTGCTCCAGCTCCTGCTCCAGCTGCAGCTCCAGCTCGACATGTGGTGTTCAACGATGAGCCCGAGATCAAGGAGCTGCACACTGAGCTGGAGACGATACCCGAGTCGGCGGAAGATCGCGAGGGCCTCATCATTGAGCAGCGCTGCCAAATACTCGAGAGCGAGCGCATGTTTCAGGCAACGCCTGAAATCAAGATCGAAATAGCGCCCGTGCGGCAGCGTCCAGCACCCTCCAAGATACCCAATCCCATGCCCAAGGAATGGATCAATCCAATGATTCGTGTGCTTACCACAGCGCCGGAGGTGCCGTTCCACCTCGTCGAGTGTCCGTTCCCCAAGCCTTGCGACGATAACTTCGAGGCGGAGGCAGCTGCAGCTGAAGCAGCAGCCGAGCAGATCGCTCTGCAAGCTGCAGTTGCTCCTCCTCCCGCAGCAGCTCCAGCTCCCGCTCCAGCTCCACCTCCACCTCCACCAGCGGCTCCAGTCGATGCTGTAGATGCCTATGCCATTCAGCTGCTGCGCGAGTCGCCGCCACGCGGCAATCGACTCAGTCAAGCAATGGCTACAGCGCCGGAGTTTGCAGTTCGCTTTGCCCCGCCAGCAGCTGAGGGCGTTCCTCTACCCGAAGAAACCGTGCCCTACATGCCACCGCCCATGGACATGAAGCCGTATATGCGCGAAGACTATCGTCCGAAGAGTCCGTTTGTGAGCGCCTTGACCACCGCACCGGAGCGACCCTTCGAGGGTCACTTCGATCGGGATGTGCCCATCCATATGATAGACCTGCCCACACCCAAGGAGCATCTGAGCATGTGCGATGCGCTGTGCACAGCGCCCGAACGTGGCTATACGCCACTCAATCCCGAGAACGCGATGCAGCGCCATGATGAGGAGCAAAAGCAGCAGAAGCTAAAGAAATATGAATTTCAGGTGCTGGATCACGAGGAGGAGCTTGGCATAAAGCCTGAGCCACCCGAGTCTGTGGAGTACTACAAAACGCAGCCTCCGCAGCAGCGCAAATCCTCAGCATTTGCGGCCATGCAAGCATTCCAGCCGTCTCGCGAACCACTTTCCTCCAACTCTAACTCCAACTCCAACTCCAACTCCAACTCCTGCACGTCCAACACGTACACAGTCACAAACTCCCTAACGAAAGAACAGAACGATCTTGAGTACCAGAAGTACTGCAAGGCGCAGCAGCGCAATCAAAAGCGACTCGACTACTTTCACAAAAAGGAAGAGGAGCTCAACCAAAATCTTTTAGAGACTAACTCGTCTAATCTAAATGCGAATGCTGCGACTGCTTCCTCTAACTCCTCTTCCACAGTCCACCAGTCCAACATCAACAGCAACAACAACAACAACAACAACAACAGCAACAACTCCACCTCCAACTCTGCTTACGTCGCCCAAACACAGACCCAGGCTCAAGCTCAGGCTCAAGTCCAGTCTCATGTCCAGGCCAGCAGTCGGTCCTCCTTTTCAGCCAGCACCAACCTGACCACCTCCACCTGCACCAGCAATCAGACAGCTGTAAATAATGCTTGCAAGTTCGATGCCCACGAGCTGATCGAGGAAACCGCTGAGGAACTCGAGCACTCCGAAGTACTATTCCCGCCACCATCCCCGCTCAGTCACTTGAAAGGCAAAGCCGTACAGTCCGGTTTGCACAAGGCGGATACCATACCCAAATACCAGCGCAACTGGACAGTGCTGCCCACCCAGAGCCCCATACGCACGCCGGAGCCGCAAGAGCTGCGCGACAATGTGCCGCTTGCTTTCGTAGACGCACCCAAGCAGCCGGCGACTAACGCCAGCTCAGAGACTGTTCACAGACCCATTGCAAAGGTTTCGACGGCATCGACGGCTGCTCGAGGCTCGATCGCTTCAGTGGGTAAGCCCGCGGTGCAGCCGTCGGTGCCCATCATAATTGAAGATCGTTCGGGTCCAGTAACGATGGCTTTTCAATCACTAGATGAATACGAACGGCCCGATCAATCGGTGACACCTACTCGCCCGTACACGCCGTGCTCGTCCGTCTGCTCGATGATCAACAAGCCGGCTCCGATCATACCCTTCTATCAGACAGAGGAGAAGCTCTGCTTTGATGAGTGCCCCGCTACGCATGCGCGTGACTATGATCAACGTGCTGCCTCACCCTTTCCAGATCGCGCACGCTCTCCAGCGCCCGGACCGCCACCCAATCCGCTCTCAGTCATACGGGCGCCACGCATGAAGGACCCATCGGAGTCTCTCCTCTCTGTCGGAGGAGCGCGTCTACAGGCGGGCTCAATCACCACGGGCCAGAGCTACCAGGGTCAGCTCTTGGCACACTCGGAGCTCAGCTCGCAGTCGGCAAGCCAGAGCTACAGCCAGCAGCCGGAGAAGTTGACAGAGACGAGAATCGGCAATGTGAGTGTGCAGCAGCGCGAGCAGTCGTCTCAGCTGCAGGAGCAGAAGCAATCACAGCTGCAGAGCCAAACCAAGACCCAAATAGGCAATACACAGATTGAGCGCAGGCGCAAGGTTACGGAGGAGTTCGAGCATACTCAAAGCGCCAAGACCATTGAGATCCGAACGGGCTCTAGCTCCCAGACGCAGCTGAAGTCGCAATCTCAATTGCAATCTCAGTCGCAGTCGCAGTCGCAATCGCAGTCGCAATCTCAATCACAATCCCAGTCGGAGTCTACGGAGCGTCGCTCATCTTATGGACGCACTGGCTTTGTGGCCAATCAGGCGCGTCGGCTCTCTGGCCTGGAGCAGGAAATTAGCAGCCTAACCACCCAGTCGCAAGCCATCAGCGCTCGAGCCTCTACTCTAGGCGAGAGCAGCTTTCCACAGCTGCGTTCGCCCACCTTTGAGGATAAGTTTCCTCTGAATCAGGCTGCTGCTGAGGCAGCTATACCCAACTATTCAGCAGGTTTGAATGCAGGCAACAAGCTGCTAGGTCCTCCACCTGGATTCGTGCAGCAACAGCAGCTGCAGCAGCAGCAGCAGCAGCAACTGCAGCAGAGGTCGGCCTTCAAGTCAACTTCTTCCAGTCAGCAACAGCAGCTGAGCTCATCGCTAACATCAGCTTCAGCAATTACATCCGCATCTGCATCAACATCTACATCTACATCAGCATCAGCATCAAAATCGTCGGCCAGTCTAACCAAAGCTTCTGCTATTACTACCACAACTAATAATCAAGCCTGTGCACAGTTCAGAGGCTCTGGAGCCGCGGGCTCCACATTAACAGCTGCGCTGGCCAAGCTGCCAAATGCTTCGGCGCCAAAGCCAACCACAACAGTTGCGCCGCCTGTCTTTCCGCCCAATCTAAGCGAGTTGAACTCTAATGTTGATGGTTCCGCAGGTGCTGGCGGTAAGGGCGGAGCGTTTGGTGCCACCTCGGCGCCAAAACGAGGACGCGGCATTCTCAACAAGGCCGCCGGACCAGGCGTTCGCATCCCACTCTGCAACAGCTGCAATGTGCAGATCAGGTGAACAAATCCCCAACAAATTTCAAGTTCTCGTTGTTGTTTTTGATCGAACTGCAGTCCCAAGTGAAGTTCTCGTTGTTATATGTATTTGCCTGATTCCTTTATGATTTTTTCGATCTAAGATAATTGTTAAGCAATGACTAATCGATTACCCCAAGGTGGGCAATCAGTTCTCTGCTGATTTCTAGATAAATGATACTGAAATATTTGCATGATGTCTAACCTCGTTTACCTCGTTCGCTTTATGTTCAATCTCAGCCTTATCCCTTGCACGAACTGTAATCTCTAACCGAATTCTCGTTGTTGTTTTTGTTATCGTTCCATTATTCCCTTGCCACAGCGCAATCTTCGCTTGCCCAGCTAAATAACTCGCATGCTAATCAAAATGCCACGCTGCCACGCCCCATCCAGAGAGCAACTGACGACGAAGCAGCCGCGTACAATGAAACAGATGCGACAGCCATGCTGACCGAGTCCATAGGCCGCATGGATATGGGCGAACAGACGCCTGCGTTTATGCAGGAGGCAGGCAAGATCATCTCCAACATGCTAGAGGCGCGACTGGCCAACAGCGGGACGCCCTCTCAGGCTGGCAGCACTCTAAGCTTGCGCAGCAACAGTAGCTCAAATCTGACGAGGAGTCCATTGATAGTGCGCAAGCGTCTCGATCTGGACGACTTTAAGCACATTGATCCCACACAGCCTGTGGCCCTACAGACAGTTGTGGCAGTGCCACAGGCACCGGCGCCAGCTCCTGTGAAGCAGCTGCCAATTGAGCTGGGCAAACAGAAGGCAGTGCCACAGGTGGAACGTGTGGAGCAGACGCTGCAGCTCGAGCTGCCGGCACAGCATCCCATGAGCAAGATCCTCGATATCTGTGATAGTGGCAAGGCGGGCCAAGAGCAGGCCACACCTGAGCCAGTTGCCTTTAGAAATAATCTGAGACGCACAGATGCCACGCATGCAGCCGACCGTCGTTCCTACATCGAGCCCAAGCAGAGCCCAAGCAGCCAGATCAATAGCAACAGCAACAATGGCAAGGAGAGCAACAACAGTCAAGGCAGTACGCCAAAGTTTAGTGTTTGTGTCCGGGCCTTGGGAGACGCCCAAGGACCCATGTCCGAGGAGAACGAGAAAGCCGTAAGTCAGTTGCTCAAGGATGGCAAGCGTCCAATATGCTGTCAGTGCAACAAGGAAATCACATCGTAAGTAGATTCTCTAACAGCCTACGCCTGCCTAACCCTTTGTTCTCTCCCTGTCCACTCTACTGCTTGCTAATATTGCAATCTACGCTACTTTTGCAGGGGACCCTTCATTACGGCTCTGGGTCGCATCTGGTGTCCGGATCACTTCATTTGCGTGAACGGCAACTGCCGTCGTCCGCTGCAGGACATTGGGTTCGTTGAGGAGAAGGGCGATCTCTACTGCGAGTACTGCTTCGAAAAGTATCTGGCGCCCACCTGCAGCAAGTGTGCTGGCAAAATCAAGGTAGGCACTCGACTAGATTCTCAGAACTGCGAACTAACTCGCCCTTTCGTTGGCAGGGTGATTGCCTGAATGCCATTGGCAAGCACTTCCATCCGGAGTGCTTCACTTGCGGCCAGTGCGGCAAGATCTTCGGCAATACGCCATTCTTCCTAGAAGATGGCAACGCATATTGCGAGGCCGATTGGAATGAGCTCTTCACTACCAAGTGCTTCGCTTGCGGCTTCCCAGTTGAGGCTGGCGACAGATGGGTGGAGGCGCTCAACCACAACTATCATAGCCAATGCTTCAACTGCACTGTAAGTATATAACATACATGCATATGACACATGTGATTGATCTTCGATTTCGTTTTCAGTTCTGCAAACAGAACCTGGAGGGTCAGAGCTTCTACAATAAGGGCGGTCGTCCCTTCTGCAAGAATCATGCGCGCTAAGCTCTATTAGAGATACTATTGTATATGGCTCGACTTTGGACTTCAGGGATTACGCACACTAACGACCAACAACCTACAATAACCAAGAACACCAACAGCACGATTTTGAAGGCAACAACAGTTCTTAATTAAGCATTGAAGCTGATTAACGCAATTATCAAAGTAAATGATCCTAATTAATATTACATAATTTCCTTTATAATTTGTTGTCTTGAACTGTTATCCTAATTTTAAAATGAAAAAATCAAAAATTGTAAACGACACGAAATCGAATTAGTATCCAGCAGCTGCACTCTAATACCTATATATATACCTATATATATACATGTGTATCCGACTATCCACAACCCATATTTATATATTATTTATTCATCTTAGCATAATCGAATTGTATACGAAGATTTATGCTCATTACATATATTTGAATGTATTTCAAAAAGTTATTTAGTTTCAAGTGAAAACACGTTGCTGTACACAAGCCGCGTAAGAGGACTTCAAGTCGCCAAAACATGAAATAATATTTAAAAGTATATATGTATATATTTATAATATCCTTGACCAATCTACACGCAATCAGCAAACTAATTAAATTTGAAAACTTTAAAAAACCTGAATGAAAATTAAAATTTCTGTTGTAAACCAAATCACTATATTCCTAATCGATTTTACCTTGTACTAAATTAGCTACTCAATAAAATTTCGAAATCTTTTTCGCGTTTAATTATTTGCGTATTATAATGTTATTATGGGTCATTAATTTGTATATACAAAGTTCAAGACACTTTTCTTCAGGATCGAGTGCATCATTCGAAATTGCAATAAGATACGGACGATTTGTAGTCCGATTAAATACGCGTTGATTAAGGTATCCTTCATGAAAATCAGATGAGAATTGATCATTTTATGGCTTGCCAAAGTGGAGGAAAGCTTGATTTTTCGAGCCGATCCGATTTTGGCCAAAACGATAAGGGGTTACATCACATTTTTGGCCAAAAATGCAAAACTCCCGAAACCCAAAATTGTTTATGCCGATCCAGAGTCCTTTAGGGTAAGTATCTAAAAATATATACCATTCAAAAATCGGGCAACGAAGTGCCGAGTTAGAGCCATGCAAAGTTCAGGAGACTTTTTTTCAGGTTCGAGTCCATCATTCGAAAATATGATAAGAGACAGAACATTTTTTGATACACGTTTATAGTCCGATTAAATACGCGTTGATTAAGGTATCCTTCATGAAAATCAGATGACAATTGATCATTTTATGGCTTGCCAAAGTGGAGGAAAGCTTGATTTTTCGAGCCGATCCGATTTTGGCCAAAACGATAAGGGGTTACATCACATTTTTGGCCAAAAATGCAAAAGTCCCGAAACCCAAAATTGTTTATGCCGATCCAGAGTCCTTTAGGGTAAGTATCTAAAAATATATACCATTCAAAAATCGGGCAACGAAAGGCCGAGTTAGAGCCATGCAAAGTTCAGAAGACTTTTTTTCAGGATCGAGTGCATCATTCGAAAATATGATAAGAGACGGAATATTTTTTGATACACGTTTATAGTCCGATTAAATACGCGTTGATTAAGGTATCCTTCATGAAAATCAGATGAGAATTGATCATTTTATGGCTTGCCAAAGTGGAGGAAAGCTTGATTTTTCGAGCCGATCCGATTTTGGCCAAAACGATAAGGGGTTACATCACATTTTTGGCCAAAAATGCAAAAGTCCCGAAACCCAAAATTGTTTATGACGATCCAGAGTCCTTTAGGGTAAGTATCGGAAAATATATACCATTCAAAAATCGGGCAACGAAAGGCCGAGTTAGAGCCATGCAAAGTTCAGGAGACTTTTTTTCAGGTTCGAGTCCATCATTCGAAAAGGTGATAAGATACGGAATATTTTTTGATACACGTTTATAGTCCGATTAAATACGCGTTGATTAAGGTATCCTTCATGAAAATCAGATGACAATTGATCATTTTATGGCTTGCCAAAGTGGAGGAAAGCTTGATTTTTCGAGCCAATCCGATTTTGGCCAAAACGATAAGGGGTTACATCACATTTTTGGCCAAAAATGCAAAAGTCCCGAAACCCAAAATTAATTATGCCGATCAAGAGTCCTTTAATGTAGGTATCGAAAAATATATACCATTCAAAAATCGGGCAACGAAAGGCCGAGTTAGAGCCATGCAAAGTTCAGGAGACTTTTTTTCAGGATCGAGTGCATCATTCGAAAATGTGATAAGAGACGGAATATTTTTTGATACACGTTTATAGTCCGATTAAATACGCGTTGATTAAGGTATCCTTCATGAAAATCAGATGAGAATTGATCATTTTATGGCTTGCCAAAGTGGAGGAAAGCTTGATTTTTCGAGCCGATCCGATTTTGGCCAAAACGATAAGGGGTTACATCACATTTTTGGCCAAAAATGCAAAAGTCCCGAAACCCAAAATTGTTTATGCCGATCCAGAGTCCTTTAGGGTAAGTATCGAAAAATATATACCATTCAAAAATCGGGCAACGAAAGGCCGAGTTAGAGCCATGCAAAGTTCAGGAGACTTTTTTTCAGGTTCGAGTCCATCATTCGAAAAGGTGATAAGATACGGAATATTTTTTGATACACGTTTATAGTCCGATTAAATACGCGTTGATTAAGGTATCCTTCATGAAAATCAGATGACAATTGATCATTTTATGGCTTGCCAAAGTGGAGGAAAGCTTGATTTTTCGAGCCGATCCGATTTTGGCCAAAACGATAAGGGGTTACATCACATTTTTGGCCAAAAATGCAAAAGTCCCGAAACCCAAAATTAATTATGCCGATCAAGAGTCCTTTAATGTAGGTATCGAAAAATATATACCATTCAAAAATCGGGCAACGAAAGGCCGAGTTAGAGCCATGCAAAGTTCAGGAGACTTTTTTTCAGGATCGAGTGCATCATTCGAAAATGTGATAAGAGACGGAATATTTTTTGATACACGTTTATAGTCCGATTAAATACGCGTTGATTAAGGTATCCTTCATGAAAATCAGATGACAATTGATCATTTTATGGCTTGCCAAAGTGGAGGAAAGCTTGATTTTTCGAGCCGATCCGATTTTGGCCAAAACGATAAGGGGTTACATCACATTTTTGGCCAAAAATGCAAAAGTCCCGAAACCCAAAATTAATTATGCCGATCAAGAGTCCTTTAATGTAGGTATCGAAAAATATATACCATTCAAAAATCGGGCAACGAAAGGCCGAGTTAGAGCCATGCAAAGTTCAGGAGACTTTTTTTCAGGATCGAGTGCATCATTCGAAAATGTGATAAGAGACGGAATATTTTTTGATACACGTTTATAGTCCGATTAAATACGCGTTGATTAAGGTATCCTTCATGAAAATCAGATGAGAATTGATCATTTTATGGCTTGCCAAAGTGGAGGAAAGCTTGATTTTTCGAGCCGATCCGATTTTGGCCAAAACGATAAGGGGTTACATCACATTTTTGGCCAAAAATGCAAAAGTCCCGAAACCCAAAATTGTTTATGCCGATCCAGAGTCCTTTAGGGTAAGTATCGAAAAATATATACCATTCAAAAATCGGGCAACGAAAGGCCGAGTTAGAGCCATGCAAAGTTCAGGAGACTTTTTTTCAGGATCGAGTGCATCATTCGAAAATGTGATAAGAGACGGAATATTTTTTGATACACGTTTATAGTCCGATTAAATACGCGTTGATTAAGGTATCCTTCATGAAAATCAGATGACAATTGATCATTTTATGGCTTGCCAAAGTGGAGGAAAGCTTGATTTTTCGAGCCGATCCGATTTTGGCCAAAACGATAAGGGGTTACATCACATTTTTGGCCAAAAATGCAAAAGTCCCGAAACCCAAAATTGTTTATGCCGATCCAGAGTCCTTTATGGTAAGTATCGAAAAATATATACCATTCAAAAATCGGGCAACAAAAGGCCGAGTTAGAGCCATGCAAAGTTCAGGAGACTTTTTTTCAGGTTCGAGTCCATCATTCGAAAAGGTGATAAGATACGGAATATTTTTTGATACACGTTTATAGTCCGATTAAATACGCGTTTATTAAGGTATACTTCATGAAAATCAGATGACAATTGATCATTTTATGGCTTGCCAAAGTGGAGGAAAGCTTGATTTTTCGAGCCGATCCGATTTTGGCCAAAACGATAAGGGGTTACATCACATTTTTGGCCAAAAATGCAAAAGTCCCGAAACCCAAAATTAATTATGCCGATCAAGAGTCCTTTAATGTAGGTATCGAAAAATATATACCATTCAAAAATCGGGCAACGAAAGGCCGAGTAAGAGCCATGCAAAGTTCAGGAGACTTTTTTTCAGGATCGAGTGCATCATTCGAAAATGTGATAAGAGACGGAATATTTTTTGATACACGTTTATAGTCCGATTAAATACGCGTTGATTAAGGTATCCTTCATGAAAATCAGATGACAATTGATCATTTTATGGCTTGCCAAAGTGGAGGAAAGCTTGATTTTTCGAGCCGATCCGATTTTGGCCAAAACGATAAGGGGTTACATCACATTTTTGGCCAAAAATGCAAAAGTCCCGAAACCCAAAATTAATTATGCCGATCAAGAGTCCTTTAATGTAGGTATCGAAAAATATATACCATTCAAAAATCGGGCAACGAAAGGCCGAGTTAGAGCCATGCAAAGTTCAGGAGACTTTTTTTCAGGATCGAGTGCATCATTCGAAAATGTGATAAGAGACGGAATATTTTTTGATACACGTTTATAGTCCGATTAAATACGCGTTGATTAAGGTATCCTTCATGAAAATCAGATGAGAATTGATCATTTTATGGCTTGCCAAAGTGGAGGAAAGCATGATTTTTCGAGCCGATCCGATTTTGGCCAAAACGATAAGGGGTTACATCACATTTTTGGCCAAAAATGCAAAAGTCCCGAAACCCAAAATTGTTTATGCCGATCCAGAGTCCTTTAGGGTAAGTATCGAAAAATATATACCATTCAAAAATCGGGCAACAAAAGGCCGAGTTAGAGCCATGCAAAGTTCAGGAGACTTTTTTTCAGGTTCGAGTCCATCATTCGAAAAGGTGATAAGATACGGAATATTTTTTGATACACGTTTATAGTCCGATTAAATACGCGTTTATTAAGGTATACTTCATGAAAATCAGATGACAATTGATCATTTTATGGCTTGCCAAAGTGGAGGAAAGCTTGATTTTTCGAGCCGATCCGATTTTGGCCAAAACGATAAGGGGTTACATCACATTTTTGGCCAAAAATGCAAAAGTCCCGAAACCCAAAATTAATTATGCCGATCAAGAGTCCTTTAATGTAGGTATCGAAAAATATATACCATTCAAAAATCGGGCAACGAAAGGCCGAGTAAGAGCCATGCAAAGTTCAGGAGACTTTTTTTCAGGATCGAGTGCATCATTCGAAAATGTGATAAGAGACGGAATATTTTTTGATACACGTTTATAGTCCGATTAAATACGCGTTGATTAAGGTATCCTTCATGAAAATCAGATGACAATTGATCATTTTATGGCTTGCCAAAGTGGAGGAAAGCTTGACTTTTCGAGCCGATCCGATTTTGGCCAAAACGATAAGGGGTTACATCACATTTTTGGCCAAAAATGCAAAAGTCCCGAAACCCAAAATTATTTATGCCGATCAAGAGTCCTTTAATGTAGGTATCGAAAAATATATACCATTCAAAAATCGGGCAACGAAAGGCCGAGTTAGAGCCATGCAAAGTTCAGGAGACTTTTTTTCAGGTTCGAGTCCATTATTCGAAAATATGATAAGAGACGGAATATTTTTTGATACACGTTTATAGTCCGATTAAATACGCGTTGATTAAGGTATCCTTCATGAAAATCAGATGACAATTGATCATTTTATGGCTTGCCAAAGTGGAGGAAAGCTTGATTTTTCGAGCCGATCCGATTTTGGCCAAAACGATAAGGGGTTACATCACATTTTTGGCCAAAAATGCAAAAGTCCCGAAACCCAAAATTGTTTATGCCGATCCATAGTCCTTTAGGGTAAGTATCGAAAAATATATACCATTCAAAAATCGGGCAACGAAAGGCCGAGTTAGGGCCATGCAAAGTTCAGGAGACTTTTTTTCAGGTTCGAGTCCATCATTCGAAAAGGTGATAAGATACGGAATATTTTTTGATACACGTTTATAGTCCGATTAAATACGCGTTTATTAAGGTATCCTTCATGAAAATCAGATGACAATTGATCATTTTATGGCTTGCCAAAGTGGAGGAAAGCTTGATTTTTCGAGCCGATCCGATTTTGGCCAAAACGATAAGGGGTTACATCACATTTTTGGCCAAAAATGCAAAAGTCCCGAAACCCAAAATTATTTATGCCGATCAAGAGTCCTTTAATGTAGGTATCGAAAAATATATACCATTCAAAAATCGGGCAACGAAAGGCCGAGTTAGAGCCATGCAAAGTTCAGGAGACTTTTTTTCAGGTTCGAGTCCATTATTCGAAAATATGATAAGAGACGGAATATTTTTTGATACACGTTTATAGTCCGATTAAATACGCGTTGATTAAGGTATCCTTCATGAAAATCAGATGACAATTGATCATTTTATGGCTTGCCAAAGTGGAGGAAAGCTTGATTTTTCGAGCCGATCCGATTTTGGCCAAAACGATAAGGGGTTACATCACATTTTTGGCCAAAAATGCAAAAGTCCCGAAACCCAAAATTAATTATGCCGATCAAGAGTCCTTTAATGTAGGTATCGAAAAATATATACCATTCAAAAATCGGGCAACGAAAGGCCGAGTTAGAGCCATGCAAAGTTCAGGAGACTTTTTTTCAGGATCGAGTGCATCATTCGAAAATGTGATAAGAGACGGAATATTTTTTGATACACGTTTATAGTCCGATTAAATACGCGTTGATTAAGGTATCCTTCATGAAAATCAGATGAGAATTGATCATTTTATGGCTTGCCAAAGTGGAGGAAAGCATGATTTTTCGAGCCGATCCGATTTTGGCCAAAACGATAAGGGGTTACATCACATTTTTGGCCAAAAATGCAAAAGTCCCGAAACCCAAAATTGTTTATGCCGATCCAGAGTCCTTTAGGGTAAGTATCGAAAAATATATACCATTCAAAAATCGGGCAACGAAAGGCCGAGTTAGAGCCATGCAAAGTTCAGGAGACTTTTTTTCAGGTTCGAGTCCATTATTCGAAAATATGATAAGAGACGGAATATTTTTTGATACACGTTTATAGTCCGATTAAATACGCGTTGATTAAGGTATCCTTCATGAAAATCAGATGACAATTGATCATTTTATGGCTTGCCAAAGTGGAGGAAAGCTTGACTTTTCGAGCCGATCCGATTTTGGCCAAAACGATAAGGGGTTACATCACATTTTTGGCCAAAAATGCAAAAGTCCCGAAACCCAAAATTATTTATGCCGATCAAGAGTCCTTTAAGGTAAGTATCGAAAAATATATACCATTAAAGAATCGGGCAACGAAGTGCCGAGTTAGAGCCATGCAAAGTTCAGGAGACTTTTTTTCAGGATCGAGTGCATCATTCGAAAATGTGATAAGAGACGGAATATTTTTTGATACACGTTTATAGTCCGATTAAATACGCGTTGATTAAGGTATCCTTCATGAAAATCAGATGAGAATTGATCATTTTATGGCTTGCCAAAGTGGAGGAAAGCTTGATTTTTCGAGCCGATCCGATTTTGGCCAAAACGATAAGGGGTTACATCACATTTTTGGCCAAAAATGCAAAAGTCCCGAAACCCAAAATTATTTATGCCGATCAAGAGTCCTTTAAGGTAAGTATCGAAAAATATATACCATTAAAAAATCGGGCAACGAAGTGCCGAGTTAGAGCCATGCAAAGTTCAGGAGACTTTTTTTCAGGATCGAGTGCATCATTCGAAAATGTGATAAGAGACGGAATATTTTTTGATACACGTTTATAGTCCGATTAAATACGCGTTGATTAAGGTATCCTTCATGAAAATCAGATGAGAATTGATCATTTTATGGCTTGCCAAAGTGGAGGAAAGCTTGATTTTTCGAGCCGATCCGATTTTGGCCAAAACGATAAGGGGTTACATCACATTTTTGGCCAAAAATGCAAAAGTCCCGAAACCCAAAATTAATTATGCCGATCAAGAGTCCTTTAATGTAGGTATCGAAAAATATATACCATTCAAAAATCGGGCAACGAAAGGCCGAGTAAGAGCCATGCAAAGTTCAGGAGACTTTTTTTCAGGATCGAGTGCATCATTCGAAAATGTGATAAGAGACGGAATATTTTTTGATACACGTTTATAGTCCGATTAAATACGCGTTGATTAAGGTATCCTTCATGAAAATCAGATGAGAATTGATCATTTTATGGCTTGCCAAAGTGGAGGAAAGCTTGATTTTTCGAGCCAATCCGATTTTGGCCAAAACGATAAGGGGTTACATCACATTTTTGGCCAAAAATGCAAAAGTCCCGAAACCCAAAATTAATTATGCCGATCAAGAGTCCTTTAATGTAGGTATCGAAAAATATATACCATTCAAAAATCGAGCAACGAAAGGCCGAGTAAGAGCCATGCAAAGTTCAGGAGACTTTTTTTCAGGATCGAGTGCATCATTCGAAAATGTGATAAGAGACGGAATATTTTTTGATACACGTTTATAGTCCGATTAAATACGCGTTGATTAAGGTATCCTTCATGAAAATCAGATGAGAATTGATCATTTTATGGCTTGCCAAAGTGGAGGAAAGCTTGATTTTTCGAGCCGATCCGATTTTGGCCAAAACGATAAGGGGTTACATCACATTTTTTTTGATACACGTTTATAGTCCGATTAAATACGCGTTGATTAAGGTATCCTTCATGAAAATCAGATGAGAATTGATCATTTTATGGCTTGCCAAAGTGGAGGAAAGCTTGATTTTTCGAGCCGATCCGATTTTGGCCAAAACGATAAGGGGTTACATCACATTTTTGGCAAAAAATGCAAAAGTCCCGAAACCCAAAATTGTTTATGCCGATCCAGAGTCCTTTAGGGTAAGTATCAAAAAATATATACCATTCAAAAATCGGGCAACGAAAGGCCGAGTTAGAGCCATGCAAAGTTCAGGAGACTTTTTTTCAGGTTCGAGTCCATTATTCGAAAATATGATAAGAGACGGAATATTTTTTGATACACGTTTATAGTCCGATTAAATACGCGTTGATTAAGGTATCCTTCATGAAAATCAGATGACAATTGATCATTTTATGGCTTGCCAAAGTGGAGGAAAGCTTGATTTTTCGAGCCGATCCGATTTTGGCCAAAACGATAAGGGGTTACATCACATTTTTGGCCAAAAATGCAAAAGTCCCGAAACCCAAAGTTAATTATGCCGATCAAGAGTCCTTTAATGTAGGTATCGAAAAATATATACCATTCAAAAATCGGGCAACGAAAGGCCGAGTTAGAGCCATGCAAAGTTCAGGAGACTTTTTTTCAGGTTCGAGTCCATCATTCGAAAAGGTGATAAGATACGGAATATTTTTTTGATACACGTTTATAGTCCGATTAAATACGCGTTGATTAAGGTATCCTTCATGAAAATCAGATGACAATTGATCATTTTATGGCTTGCCAAAGTGGAGGAAAGCTTGATTTTTCGAGCCAATCCGATTTTGGCCAAAACGATAAGGGGTTACATCACATTTTTGGCCAAAAATGCAAAAGTCCCGTAACCCAAAATTATTTATGCCGATCAAGAGTCCTTTAATGTAGGTATCGAAAAATATATACCATTCAAAAATCGGGCAACGAAAGGCCGAGTTAGAGCCATGCAAAGTTCAGGAGACTTTTTTTCAGGTTCGAGTCCATCATTCGAAAAAGTGATAAGATACGGAATATTTTTTGATACACGTTTATAGTCCGATTAAATACGCGTTGATTAAGGTATCCTTCATGAAAATCAGATGACAATTGATCATTTTATGGCTTGCCAAAGTGGAGGAAAGCTTGATTTTTCGAGCCGATCCGATTTTGGCCAAAACGATAAGGGGTTACATCACATTTTTGGCCAAAAATGCAAAAGTCCCGAAACCCAAAATTGTTTATGCCGATCCAGAGTCCTTTAGGGTAAGTATCAAAAAATATATACCATTCAAAAATCGGGCAACGAAAGGCCGAGTTAGAGCCATGCAAAGTTCAGGAGACTTTTTTTCAGGTTCGAGTCCATTATTCGAAAATATGATAAGAGACGGAATATTTTTTGATACACGTTTATAGTCCGATTAAATACGCGTTGATTAAGGTATCCTTCATGAAAATCAGATGAGAATTGATCATTTTATGGCTTGCCAAAGTGGAGGAAAGCTTGATTTTTCGAGCCGATCCGATTTTGGCCAAAACGATAAGGGGTTACATCACATTTTTGGCCAAAAATGCAAAAGTCCCGAAACCCAAAATTAATTATGCCGATCAAGAGTCCTTTAATGTAGGTATCGAAAAATATATACCATTCAAAAATCGGGCAACGAAAGGCCGAGTTAGAGCCATGCAAAGTTCAGAAGACTTTTTTTCAGGATCGAGTGCATCATTCGAAAATGTGATAAGAGACGGAATATTTTTTGATACACGTTTATAGTCCGATTAAATACGCGTTGATTAAGGTATCCTTCATGAAAATCAGATGACAATTGATCATTTTATGGCTTGCCAAAGTGGAGGAAAGCTTGATTTTTCGAGCCGATCCGATTTTGGCCAAAACGATAAGGGGTTACATCACATTTTTGGCCAAAAATGCAAAAGTCCCGAAACCCAAAATTAATTATGCCGATCAAGAGTCCTTTAATGTAGGTATCGAAAAATATATACCATTCAAAAATCGGGCAACGAAAGGCCGAGTTAGAGCCATGCAAAGTTCAGGAGACTTTTTTTCAGGTTCGAGTGCATCATTCGAAAATGTGATAAGAGACGGAATATTTTTTGATACACGTTTATAGTCCGATTAAATACGCGTTGATTAAGGTATCCTTCATGAAAATCAGATGACAATTGATCATTTTATGGCTTGCCAAAGTGGAGGAAAGCTTGACTTTTCGAGCCGATCCGATTTTGGCCAAAACGATAAGGGGTTACATCACATTTTTGGCCAAAAATGCAAAAGTCCCGAAACCCAAAATTAATTATGCCGATCAAGAGTCCTTTAATGTAGGTATCGAAAAATATATACCATTCAAAAATCGGGCAACGAAAGGCCGAGTTAGAGCCATGCAAAGTTCAGGAGACTTTTTTTCAGGTTCGAGTCCATCATTCGAAAAAGTGATAAGATACGGAATATTTTTTGATACACGTTTATAGTCCGATTAAATACGCGTTGATTAAGGTATCCTTCATGAAAATCAGATGACAATTGATCATTTTATGGCTTGCCAAAGTGGAGGAAAGCTTGATTTTTCGAGCCGATCCGATTTTGGCCAAAACGATAAGGGGTTACATCACATTTTTGGCCAAAAATGCAAAAGTCCCGAAACCCAAAATTATTTATGCCGATCAAGAGTCCTTTAAGGTAAGTATCGAAAAATATATACCATTAAAAAATCGGGCAACGAAGTGCCGAGTTAGAGCCATGCAAAGTTCAGGAGACTTTTTTTCAGGATCGAGTGCATCATTCGAAAATGTGATAAGAGACGGAATATTTTTTGATACACGTTTATAGTCCGATTAAATACGCGTTGATTAAGGTATCCTTCATGAAAATCAGATGACAATTGATCATTTTATGGCTTGCCAAAGTGGAGGAAAGCTTGATTTTTCGAGCCGATCCGATTTTGGCCAAAACGATAAGGGGTTACATCACATTTTTGGCCAAAAATGCAAAAGTCCCGAAACCCAAAATTAATTATGCCGATCAAGAGTCCTTTAATGTAGGTATCGAAAAATATATACCATTCAAAAATCGGGCAACGAAAGGCCGAGTTAGAGCCATGCAAAGTTCAGAAGACTTTTTTTCAGGATCGAGTGCATCATTCGAAAATGTGATAAGAGACGGAATATTTTTTGATACACGTTTATAGTCCGATTAAATACGCGTTGATTAAGGTATCCTTCATGAAAATCAGATGACAATTGATCATTTTATGGCTTGCCAAAGTGGAGGAAAGCTTGATTTTTCGAGCCGATCCGATTTTGGCCAAAACGATAAGGGGTTACATCACATTTTTGGCCAAAAATGCAAAAGTCCCGAAACCCAAAATTAATTATGCCGATCAAGAGTCCTTTAATGTAGGTATCGAAAAATATATACCATTCAAAAATCGGGCAACGAAAGGCCGAGTTAGAGCCATGCAAAGTTCAGGAGACTTTTTTTCAGGTTCGAGTCCATCATTCGAAAAAGTGATAAGATACGGAATATTTTTTGATACACGTTTATAGTCCGATTAAATACGCGTTGATTAAGGTATCCTTCATGAAAATCAGATGACAATTGATCATTTTATGGCTTGCCAAAGTGGAGGAAAGCTTGATTTTTCGAGCCGATCCGATTTTGGCCAAAACGATAAGGGGTTACATCACATTTTTGGCCAAAAATGCAAAAGTCCCGAAACCCAAAATTATTTATGCCGATCAAGAGTCCTTTAAGGTAAGTATCGAAAAATATATACCATTAAAAAATCGGGCAACGAAGTGCCGAGTTAGAGCCATGCAAAGTTCAGGAGACTTTTTTTCAGGATCGAGTGCATCATTCGAAAATGTGATAAGAGACGGAATATTTTTTGATACACGTTTATAGTCCGATTAAATACGCGTTGATTAAGGTATCCTTCATGAAAATCAGATGAGAATTGATCATTTTATGGCTTGCCAAAGTGGAGGAAAGCTTGATTTTTCGAGCCGATCCGATTTTGGCCAAAACGATAAGGGGTTACATCACATTTTTGGCCAAAAATGCAAAAGTCCCGAAACCCAAAATTATTTATGCCGATCAAGAGTCCTTTAAGGTAAGTATCGAAAAATATATACCATTAAAAAATCGGGCAACGAAGTGCCGAGTTAGAGCCATGCAAAGTTCAGGAGACTTTTTTTCAGGATCGAGTGCATCATTCGAAAATGTGATAAGAGACGGAATATTTTTTGATACACGTTTATAGTCCGATTAAATACGCGTTGATTAAGGTATCCTTCATGAAAATCAGATGAGAATTGATCATTTTATGGCTTGCCAAAGTGGAGGAAAGCTTGATTTTTCGAGCCGATCCGATTTTGGCCAAAACGATAAGGGGTTACATCACATTTTTGGCCAAAAATGCAAAAGTCCCGAAACCCAAAATTAATTATGCCGATCAAGAGTCCTTTAATGTAGGTATCGAAAAATATATACCATTCAAAAATCGGGCAACGAAAGGCCGAGTAAGAGCCATGCAAAGTTCAGGAGACTTTTTTTCAGGATCGAGTGCATCATTCGAAAATGTGATTAGAGACGGAATATTTTTTGATACACGCTTATAGTTTATTATTAAATACGCGTTGATTAAGGTATCCTTCATTTTTGGAATCGTGTGCATCATTCGGAAACGTAATTATTGAATAATCGTGTGTATCATTGTGATATTCGATACTCTTATATGCTCCAAATAAGACGTTGATCGTCGTGAAAAGATTTGACCTACCGTTTCATGAGTTTCATCCAAGTTTGACGATTGTTGTGTTTCAACAGGTTTCGTCTGATAGCTGCTTCTGGCTCATTCTTTTACAGAATCTGCATAAGTATGCTATAAGAAATGTATATCCCGTTGCTTAGCTTGAGCATTTCACAACCAACTGATGTGACGCATTTCGAGGGCAGCTCAAAAGTATGCAATGGATTTTGTACAGGCACGCGAATTTTTCGAAAGCCGAGAGCAATTTCATGCTCAACCAATTTTTGTTGTTTGTTCATTTGGCATTTTCCGAGGCGATTTTCATGCCATTTTCCTCGCCAATGGCAGAAGGTGTAAATTTCTGTGTGCTCGCTGCACAGTTGTGCGTGCTGGGTGTTAATCGCCGGACCCCACTGACAGGGCCTACACAAGAGCCCATGGCCAATACGCAAGCTTTACGCTAGATTAAGCAGCCCGTACGACTGTGTGTGAATGGGTAAGAGGGTGGCAGGGAGAGAGAGAGAGAGGGGCAGTACCACGCCCTTTTGTTGCTGAGTCCTGGCAGGCGGAAAAAGGAGAGCCAGAGGAGGGGAGAAAAAAAAAAAAACAATTTGTGGTTTTTGTGGCATTTTATCAACATTACATTTTTGCAGATGTTTTTGGTTTTTAGTTTATTTCAGCCAGCAGCGGGCTTTAAGTTAATATTTAGCATATCTATATATATACTATATAGAATACATACATATATTGTATTTACTAACTGTATTGTACTTATGCACGATCCGTATTAGATAACAACTGCGCTACAATTTCTATTTTAGTTTACTTTTATTTTATACTCAAATTATCTTCTTTTCCTTTTCCTTGTCATTATTATTTTATTTTATTTTTATTTTGTTTGAAACGCATTCAGAAATCAGTTTCCGTCTCCAGTTTCCGTTCGATTCCATCCATCGAAAATGCGCGCAAAATTTGTCACCGTAGCGTTCCGTTGCGAATTTACATCAGATTCATTCTATATAATTCATATATATATAATTGTTTATATATATAATATATATATATATATATATATTTTTTTGGATAGTGGAGCAAAAAATCTACACTTAATGCATGCACTCGAGATATTTACAAAAAACGTTGATATATTTTTTAGTATTTAAGGGATTATGGAGTTGTTGCTCGAATATTCTTGTTTTAATACTTTTATATATACGTGTGTATATATTAGAGTTAGTTTTGCAGCATACATTTATATGCTTTACAAAAATAAATTCAACACATTCAAGTACAACAAACATATATAGTATATATATGATATATATATATATATATATCTTAGCCAAATGCTGCTTATGTCTAGATATCAGAGTTATTTCATTCCCTCATTTAGGAGCAGAGTTTTTTTTTCTATTCTGTATTAGTTTTCATATCGTAGAAATAAATACCTTTGGGTTAACGAGTGTTTCAGTGTAACAAACAAAATTAATAGACCTTAAATGTTAGCTGAGCTCGGCTGAGCTGGGCTGTGCTAGGCTACAGGTGCGCCAATATATCGATCTGATCGAGCGTGTTCGCCTGACCCGCTGTCTGTGGCTGCGCTCTGTTGGCCCCGTGCACATCCGCCTGGGAGATGGTCACTATTGTCACCAGATCACCCTTGCTCTTGTTGTTATTGGTCGTCGTCGTATTCGTCGCCTGCTGCTGCTCCTGGCTCCTAGCCTCGATCTCCACAATGGCCGAGGTGAGCATTGTATTCGACTGCAGCGCGCTGTAGTCTGGCAAGTGCTCGACCGACAGCTCCGGCAGATCCTCGTTGGCCAGCAGCCGACCTGAGGGCGCTGTCTCAATGGTTCGCTCGATCGCAGCGGGCGTGGCATTGCGCGAGCGATAGCTTGGGGGCAAACTGTACTCCGAGCCGCCCATGCTGCTGCCGATAGTGCCCCCACCGCCGCCTATGCCGGCACGCAAGGTGCTCAAAGGTGCTCTGCAAAGGGAGAAGCAAATTGAGTTAGGATTAATTCAAAGTCTCAAAACAAAACATGAGACAAAGTCAATGAAGGACATGTATCTCCCTCTCAATTCCACTCTCTCTCTCTCTCTCGCCATCTCTCAGTCTGCTTATTTGAGTTTGTCAATTTAAATAACAAAAGGCGTTCGGCCAATTGTTGCCAGTCAAGTCCGTGAATCAAAAGCATGGAAAATTGAAAGTTTTTCTCTTCTGGCTGGGCCCAAAATGCAAATTGCATAAAGCAATTTGAAGTATGTAAAATTGCATTTAATTGTTGCCGACAAAAGATCTCAAAATGCGTAAGGAAATGCGAATGTCAGGCATACTAAGTAAGCAAGGACTGTCTCTCGCCCGTCTCTTTCACTCTCTCTCTCTCTCTCTTTTTGACTCGCCTATCTCTTGCCTAACAGGCAATTTTCACAGACATTCGGCTCAGCTGCCTCAGTCTTTGTTTGTTTAATTGACTTGGCTAACAGCTTTGCCTGGCAATTGTTTGTGTTTCTCTCTCTCTCTCTCTGTCTGTCTCACTCTCTTGCCCTCTTTCTCTCTAGGCTTTGCTCAAATCCTTGCCCAGAATCTGGCCTATGCTGGCCTGCCTTTCGCAGATTGCCTTTTAATACACACACGCCGCCGCCTCTGCTTGTTATGCATCGCAAACTTCACTTCAAGTGTGTGTGTGCGTGTGTGAGTGTGTGTGTATGTAAATATTTTGTAAAATTTCACAGATTTCTTTGTTCGCATCTTACATCATATTTGAATATGCCATCACACACACTCGCACACACACATATACGCTCTGATTCGCTGCCACACACACTTTGCATAAGTTTTTGCTTTCCCACATACTTCTCTGTCACTTTTTTATACCCATTCAAAAGAACTCTAGACAGCGGGCATATTGGCATAGTGAAATTCTCAAAATTTTACAATTTTCTTTTGCAATAATAGCTCATTGAAAAATGTTTGTGTTCGCACTAAGACTGCATAAAAGGAATTACATGAATAGATTCTCTTTGTGGTAAAGTATTTATATAATATTTCAAATTCATCTTTGAAGTCCTTTAATTCCAGACACTAATTTCTGCTAGACTGTTTACTTCTTATTGACTTTAATCTAGTAATAAATGTTCATATAATTTCTATTTATTCCTAGCTCTTGAATTAAATATATTTTATAGTTAATTCAAACTATATTTTGGCTATAAGAATAAATATAATATTTAATTTTTTTTTATTTCAATAGTTCTTTCAACATTATAATGTATTTATTGTCAAGGTAATATATAATGTTAAGAGCAGTTTCTAACGACTCAAGCCCTATTTTTACCTCAAATAGGTATACTTCATTAAAACACTTATACAAAGTCTTCTAGATATTACATAATATTATTAGAGCACGTTCTTTTGACTCAAACATTTTCAATCCTATTTCTAACCGACTGTAGTCAAAATTGTCTTCTCATTGCATGTAATATATGCAAGTCGACCAATCTCACTCTAACTCTCCCTCTCCCACTCCCACTCACCCCTCTCCCTCTCTCTAACTCACTCGCTCTTTTATCTTGCTGAAATTTGAATTATTTTGTGCTCTCCATACGTACTGTGAGAGCTGGACCCAAATCGTAAGCTTCTTATATGTATTACTAAGTCCTTGTTGTAGCTGTTGTCTTTTCATTTCCATTATCGGACATAAATATTTGAGTGCATGTGGCATGTGGCATGCGGCCTTGTGGCGTCATTATAAACAAATTAATTTGCCATAAATTTGCATTTGTCTTCGTGAATATATTCATGAATGGGCCACTCAAACACTCAGACACTCGAGCACTGTGTGCTCAGCAGCGCGTAAATTTACGGCCCCGACTTTCAGTTTTCCGGCTTTTCGATATTTCTGTTTGTTGGCAATAAAAAAAGTAAACTTTTCTAATTAGCCAACATTATGTGATCAAAGCAGCAATTATACTGCCACCCCTCGCGCCCACTCCCGCCCCTCTCCCATTGTCCATTTGCTACCAATTTATGCCTGACTTCCTAGTCCTTTCGCTTAGTATTTAAATTGTTTGAAGTGGAGTCCATCTGGCTTCCCCCTCCTGCCCGCAGCTCCTCCTTCGAAATTCAATTAAGTTGCAAATGTCACGCGCCCAACTCGATATCAAGCAAAAATCATTTCTAACAAATTTGGCTATTGACAGGCTTCGAAAGTTGTTTAAAATAAACTTTTTTCTCTTTGGCGGTTTGGTGGGGCAACCCCAAGCAATGTGTCAATGTGGTTGGCACCCAGCGCCAGCCGTACAAAGCTAAAAACCGCCAACGCTTCGGCTCAACCCCCCAGCCAAACGCCGCAGCTACCACAGCCACCCAATCGCCCACTCAACCGCTCAACCACTCGACCACCCAGCCACCAAGCCACCCACTGCCGTTTCGCACTGTGCGGCGCTGTTGTAAACATTTTGTGGTTGCAGCACCAAAAACTTTACAAATAACTCACGAGGGGTGAGCAAAACGGCCAAATTGCTAAGGGTAGAATTGGGGCGAGGTGTAGCAGGCGTAGCATGGGAAGCAACTCTAGTCCGTACTCTGCCTCGGGCACAAACTCACCTCAGCAAACTGCCGGCATGAGATCGATATGTGGGCGGCGGTGAATTGCCACGAACCACTCCGTTCTGACGATCGCGATCCAAGAGCAGAAGTCTGTAAAAGAAATTTATATTTTTATATATATATATAATCAATATAGTAAAAGTTTATGTATTTTTAAGAACCTATCAACATTTTTTGGCTTAGGTAATTTTTTTGGAAGGATACCAGGAAGGATGATCTTAGTATTATTCTAAGGAATCCTAGTATCTCTTTTTTTTTTCATAAGTTCTTGACTCCTTTGTCACTCTTTCTCTCTTTCTCGCTTTGTGATTACCATTTTCAATGTTAAGGCATTAAAAAATATGATTATTAAGGTAGCAGCTACTGTTTATAGAAGCTTTCGTGGCAGGCGCTCTCTCAACGCAATGCTAAAATGTCAGACAGGAAATTTTGTGGCCCAGTGTATAATTACATAATGCAATTAATTGCGCAAGGACATGCGAGCGGATGTGGTTAGCCGAGCATGTCCGCTGCGCTGTCCTAGCCACGAGACGCGAGTCGACTCTCCTCGACGCTACTCTACCCCTTTACTCCCCTCAACCTGCTACTCACCTGAGTCGATATTCCTGCATGCTGGCCTGGTAGGAGGGCGGCGGTGGCCTATGCTGAAACTCCGGATAGAGCAGGCCATGGGGTGCGCCGCCTCCTCGGGTGCAGGGCCTTCTTCCGCAACGGGCCAGGTCGACGCTGGTGCCCAGGCCGAGGCCAAGGCAGCTCTGACCGCCGGGCGCTGTCATTCGCCAGGCGGCGCCACTCACAGTGACCAGTACCACGCCCACTCCTATAAAAAGAGAGACAAAGCAGAGTTTGTGTCATTAAATAATTTTGAACAGAGAGAATAATATTTAATATAATATATCGCTCGGGAGTGTCAGACGTGAGAAAGGCTTGGCTCTGCCAATGATTTTAGAGAGGATCAATCTAATGCTTTACTATTATATTATGCTTTATTATTGAGCAACATCTACTTCTTTAACTTATACATTTACTCTGCTCTACTCTACTCTACTCTACTCTTCTACTCTTGTGCTCTACTACTCTACTCTTCATATCTTATAATATTTTACTCTTCGTATCTTCATATCATGTATCTTCTACTGCTTAACTCTTTCTTTATTATACCTATATTTTTGCTATAAATTATATCTGCTTCAACTCTTCTACTCATTATCTCTAATCTCTTGTAATTCTTTTACCCTTCTTCTCTGTTACTTTTTCTACTTATACTTTTAACCTTATCTTCTTTTTCTAAGCTTCTCCACATCCACTTAAAGAGAGCGAGAGAAAATGATAATTTAATAAAATAAGCAAAATATTTATGTATATATAGAAAAGGTAAAAACGATTTGTAAAAGTTGCTGTGGCAAGCTCTCAATTAAGTGTTTGTTCATTGTAATTGCGCCGGTCGTGCTTAATTAGACGTCAAATGCTGTGTGGGCGTGGCTGTTCGCTAAAAGCAATCGAGGGTTGATGAGGAGACTAAAAGACAGAGGGAAGGAGTGAGCGCGTTGTGGGGGAGGGGGCGGGAGACTGTATGCAACGGTCAATATTAATCAGGGGGCACACAGCTTCCACAACTTCCACTTTCACTTTCGCTGCAGAGTTTTCGAGGCTTTCCTTTTGACAGCTACAGCTGTGGACCGGCCTGTGGCAGGGCCTGTGGCACGGTCAGCGACACAGCTGCCGGGGCCAGTGGAGCATGGAATCATCTGCTCCGACAGCGAGCAAAGCCCAAAGCCGGTAGCTGATTAAAGACGGCAATAAAGGTGAACATCATTTTTATTAGACGAAATTGTCGACATTTTGCATCGTTGTTGTTGTTGTTGTTGATTATTATAATGTTGTTGTTGTTGCTGTTGTCGCACATTTTCATGAGCAATTTGCGCTCCTCAAGCTGAACGCACAGAGACAAGAAAAAAGTAAAAGTGCTTCAACTGCCAGTTAACGACTCGAAAATGCCCTGATCTTTGTGATCCATGAGCTGAGCTGAGACTTTAGACTCAGCTGTTAAGGGCACGGCATGAGGGAAAAAGAAAAGAAGAAATCCTATATTTTTTAGTGTATATTTATGCTCTTCAAGAAACTATAGCTCGGTCTTAAAAAGTTATTTGGCTTTGCTCTATTATTCTATGGAGCAGTTAGATAATAAATCTGATGCCTTTACTTCACTTCAAATTTATATATTAGGCATGATTCAAGAAAGAGGTCAAATTACAAGTAAACATAATATTTTTATACTCAAGGATCTGGAAGATGGATTGGCAGAGAATAACTTAACCATCCGTAGTACTACACTCCCCCTTACTCTATTTCTCACTCTGATGAATCTATTGTTTATCTTCTCCATTAAGGATCCATAAAAATCCTTCTTTCCGCTGCCTGCTGCATATCTCTATGAGAAATCCTTATACCCTATGATTCAAGTGTCGTTAGGGTATTGAACAAAAAACGCGAGTATAATTTGTGCGTTTGTTATAAGTGTGACAAGTCGAGGGGAAGGTAGGGCCAGAGGCAGAAGATGCCTGACGTCTCTCCATTATAGGCAACATGTGTCGCTGCTGCTGCTTCAGCTACTGCTACTGTCGCTGCTGCCTTGATTGCCATTAAATTATGTAAAACTTTGCGTTACAACTCAACAATTTTTGGTAATTGCCGCCAGAAAATGGCGCAATGTCACGCTTCGAGTGCCCCAACTAAGCCCCAAACTAAACTAAAAGCGACCGTCAATTGATTAGAGCCCCGCATGCATAAGTAATGCTCATACCCAGACCGAACACCGACAACCGACAACCGAAACCCAAAAGCCCAAACCTCGACCGTAAGACGCAGCTCGGAACTTGCGTCGCCGACCGCAACGTGTTCGACCTGCACTTGGCCCCGCTTCCAGTTACGTGAGCCCAACGCGAAGCGCGCAAGAGAACCCATTGAGTATGACTCATGAGTGCGTGGCTGTGGCTAAGCTAACGCGAATGATTCAATCACAGAAATCTGGCAAACTGAAAAGAATTTGCAATTTCATTTATGCTTAAACTTAATATTTATTTGGGGAAGACTTTAGAGTTATAGACTTTGGTTAAACGCATGAGAATATATAAATCCACACCTGTATATATATAAATATATATATTATAGATCTGTAACAGTAATTATAGAGTTAATTAACCAGCTGCCTCTCTAGTACTTGATTAAGTAAGCATTAATGCATTTCTTGAATTAAGCAAACACCTGTCAGCTGTGGCATAACCGCATCGATATAAAGACGACACTTGGAAGCTGCTAATCAAGGGACACTTGACTGGACTGCTGTTGGCACAATTCTATTAAGTCATAATTAAAAATGTTCTGTTTTATGTATACCTAAATTTGTTGCTCTATATATACATATATATATTTATATTTCTATTTGCTAGAGCATTGCCATTTCATTAACTCTCAGCTAAAAAAATCTTTATCAGAAACAAATGAAAAGTCTATTTACATTTATGTAAAGCAATTTACTTTAACAACACAGTTAATGCTAAGTAAGTGTAAGTGTGTATGGGTGTGTACACATACAAGGCTCTGAGGGCATTTGCCACAGATCTATATAGATGATATGCTATACACCCACAGCCACCCATAAAGCCATAGACAGCCACAAGCAATGACAATATTTACAAACTATCTGTAGATATATCTTTCTATCGCTCTCTCTCTCTCTCTCTCGCTCCCTCTATCTCTCTCTCTCTCTCTCTCTCTGATACATTTTAGCTGCTGCTAAAAACTTTGTAACCGGAACTAACTGCTCTGCAAATATTGACACATTTTGTGGATGTGTTTCTTAACAAAAATTTGTTTGTACTTACAACTGGGTCAGCAACAACAACAGCAACAACAACAACAACATGAGCAACAAAAGTCTGTTATAAGTGTACAGCAACTACAACAATAACAGCGGCAAATTGTGTAAACCTCGCGAAAAAGTCGACAAAATGTTTTAATGCCATTTTTGTAATGTTTTGTTGGCCATCAATAGTTCGCCTTGTTGTCCATAAACACATTCATATGTGGCCTATAAACGGGCACACACGCACACACGCTTAGCTTACGTAATCTTACGGTGCGGCTTCGGTTGCTCTTTACTCACCAATCATTAGCAGCGCTGCAGTCAGATGCGAGTTGGGCGGCCCGGCCAGACCTGTGGCGCCCAGGGCAGCACCACCAAGGGCGCACGCCACGCCTCCCAAGGCTACAACGGCAATGAGCGCACGCAGCGGCGGTCCGGCGAACCATTGGCCGCAGCAGCCTTTGCCTGAACGCTCCGAGGGAGATCTGCAAGAGAGAAGAAGAAAAGGGAATTTCCTTTTGTTAGTTTTTCGGTTTTTCTTTCACTTTTTTGGTTGCAGCTGTTGGGCAGGTGGACAGCTGGGCAGGAAGGCAGGTGGGCGAGTATGCAGCATGAGCTGGCAGCTGTTTTGTTTCGTGGCGCGTGCAAATTGGTTGAGCCAAAGGACAACAGAGCTAAAGAACGCAAGGACTAACAAAAGCGCAGCGCGCCGACTGAGCGAGACAATTGTTGTAGAATGTTTTTTGATTTATGAGCTGAAAGCAACCAAAAATGTTGCGCAACAAACACAATAAACCAAGGCAGACGAACAGACGATGACGATGAGGATATATGAATGAGCTCAGAGATAGAGAGGGTGGGAGAATGTGAGAGGGATAGGGATAGGGATAGGGGTTGCGGATGGCACACAAGAAAAACCAGCAAAGGACAATTTATGTGACGCAGACAGCGACAACGGCGATGCACAGTGGATCGAAAGTATTTGAAAAGTGCATGAAAATGTCATGACCAAAACGAACTGCTAGAAACAGGTAGTAAATACCCATATATAAATAATGCAGGCAAAATGCCATATAAGATCTAAGCCAGAGCACCGAACAGTGGGCTGAGCTCTGTTAAAAAATGGTTTGTAAATAATAGGTTAAATAAAATTTTAATATTATATCAGATATTCATAGATTTACTTATTTCACACAATAGAATCAAAGTGGTCTTAACTTGATAAAAATTAATGAAAACTCGATTTAAAAGAAATGTTGCCAAATATTGCATTTGCATATTTTAAGCCACTGTAGCAGTCAAACTATTAAACTACAATTTCAGTGTAACAGGATTAAGTGTGATTTGTGCCACTGTGCAAAATGACGTTGTGTGTGCGTAAATTCATTAGGACACAGCTACAGACTTCGACTGCGATGCAGAGACAGACACAGACGCAGACATAGACACAGACACAAGCGCAAGATTCAGACATCGAAGACAGCAGTTGGCATGAGGCAGAGATTCGTTTAAGGATATCGAAGGCAAACGCAAGGCGCACGCAAGGCAAGACCAAGGCACGAGTAAGGCTGGCAGCATTTTCTTTATGGCCACAGACGCTGCTGCGCGTTGACAACCCCTTTTCAAGGGCCTGAGCTGGGGGCTTGCCAAACAATTAGACGCCAAAATATTTATAGGCGAGCATCTGCGACCCATGAACTCCATCCCCCTTTCTCTTCCGCTCTCTCTCTCTCTCTCTTTCACTCCCACACGCAATGGGACGCTGCCCACTTTTGTGTCATCGAAGCAATTTAAGTAGACCGAATGATAAATTGTTCGAAAATTACGTGCATAAAAAGGCAGCCGGAAATTTATGTTTAATAATTTGATGTTGTCGCCCGAAGAGGATTTCGTCGGATTTCCATATGTTGCGCCATTAAGAGCGAGCGAGTTGGCAAAGGAGTATATACGCCTGGGGAGATGCTCTGTCGTCAGCCCAGCTGTGTATCAAGCGTGAGTACAAAGCAGGTAAGCTCGAGCGGGGTTGGGGCATCTTTTATCAGCTGTCATGTCATCTGATGATAAATAAGATCTTCTTAGCGCATCCATCGCTCACATGTTAAAGGAAATGAGTTCGCAAAAAACACAAAAAGAAAACAAGGAAAAGAATGAAATAAAAACAAAATTCATTCAGTTGTGTCGACTGACAGCGACATTTCTGTTCTCAACTCAAAAAGCAGCTTTATCATGGGCTTAGCGAGAGAAATTTCAATAGAATAGAAACTAATTAATAGCGAGAGAGGGAGCGAGAAAATGAAAGTGAGCCTGAAGTGAAGACTAAACGCTTATAGAGCGAGAGATCAAGAGAGACATATTGAATGAGTACAAAGAGAGAGGCAAGTAGAGAGAATGAGAAAGACAGGAAGACTTGAGCACAGCCGGAGAGGAGAGAAAGATTGGTCTTTACCATCTAGAGAGAGGATATCAGACCTAAGAAAGAGAAAACAAGAAGCCGAGATTCACATAAAGAAAGATGATAGCGGGAGTTAGGATTGGGAAGAATAATCGTTGGGGGAAGATACAGATAGAGAGCGCGATAAAGAGGATTTATGAATTTCAGAGAGAGAGAGAATGTGGAAAAAGAAAATGAGAGCGTAGCTTTAATATACACAACCAATAATATGCACTGAAAGCGACACGACAAAGCCGTAAACTCAAACTGTGTGATGATGAAAAATATATCCCACCAGCTTTTTGAAAAACTCTCTTTTTCCAATAAAATATATAGATAAACATAAAACAAAAATGTTTAGCTATTTGAGAGCTAAGCAATTTTAGTTTTTGCTTTTACTTTTAAGCTATAAAAAAATGAAATTTATTCGGGCTGTGCAAGCATTGGAAGCTTCGATTAGCGCACACGTCAAATATCGATTTATGAACAAGTTTTATGACTGAAACTATAAATATATATATATATATAGTTTTTCGACTGAACACTTTTATCAATCTTTGCATTTATTGAAATGAACCGAAAAACAACTCTGGCATTGGCTTTTTATTTTATTTTTTGTTTTATTTCATTTTTATTGGGAGTTTTTCGATTTTGGTTCAATTCGAGGGAAAACTATAAAATTGCTTAATCAATTGAAAATTGCGCACTCGCTGTGTAAATGTCACGCCGACAGCCGGAAAAGCTGACATTTAAATGAAAATAAAGTTGCCAACGGACAAAAATGGAAAGTTTTCATTTTATTTAACGGTGCGAAAACTGTGTCAATGCTGGCAAATTACAATTACAAATTGCAATTAATTAATTAAAAAACATAAAAATTAAAATGCCGATTGACTAACTGATTGAGAGACTGACTGCCTCACTGAACTGCTCGCTTAAGCTGCCCCTGAACTACTTAAAGCTTACAAGTAACTCGCATTATATATAGACATCTCTCTATATCTATATAATTATATATATATTTATATTTGGCTGACAATCGACAAATGTACAATTAGCGGATTACACAACAGCCGAGTTTCACCTGCAATTAGCGCCGGCTCAATCATTCAATCAATCAGTCAACCATCTAATTGAGTCCTCAATTTCCATGCAGCTTGCATTTAGTTCTGCATCATTTGCAGCTGCATATGTATCTATATATCTATCCTTTTCTCTATCTTTATCTGTATCTGTGCCCATAAACCCATCAATGTATCTATACCTTCAGATAAATTGCGCTGTTGTCTGCTTTAATGCTAATTTGCCGTTAATCAATCATCTAGATTGTTGTTGTTGTTGTTGTTGCAACACTGTGTGGCAGCGGCTTCTTTGTGTTGCGTGTTGGGTCGTTGCCACCTCACCATGGGGTCTCTTTCTGTATCGCTCACCTTCTCTGTCTCGCTCGCATTACAATTCTCGACTTGAGAGATGCATGAATGCTTAGAACTTGTGGCTTTGCGGGTTAGCTGTGCACTCACTGGGCACTCCCTGGCCAGAGGCAAGCGGGTGCGGGAGGCAGCTCTACACAGAGGTACTGGCATTATGCAAAAGCGAAACCAAAGCTGTGGGAAATCATCAGCGTGCAGGGCGCAATTGATGATGCTTTGCCACATCAAAGCGAAAGATTGACATGAATTCCATAAATATATTCAAATATCTGTCATGCCGAATGCAACGCTTCAGGAAGGTTTCTCTTCAAAGCTTAAAGTTTTGCAATACAAATTTCGCAGAAGGTTTCTCTCTGGTCAACATAATAAAGACTCGCAAGCTTGCTCTCTCCCACTCTTGCTCTCTTTCGATATTTTAATTTTTTTAAGGTCTCTCCCTCACTGTTCGCATAAAAATTTAAAGATTTGCAATACAAAAATTCATTTCAGGATTTTCGCTCTCTATTCACAAAAATCAGCGACTGCCGCATAATTAACACGTTTAAAAGCAAAAGTGGCCATTGAAAAAAAAACCAGGTGAGGGAAAAAATTGTGGAAAAAAGCTATGAAAACTTTGCCAGACACAAGAAAATTGAAGCAGGCCAACGGGGCGTGGCAGACGGGCAGTAGGGAGATGGATGGATAGGGAGGGGAATGCCGAGAGGGCCACTCGCAACGAGGTGCAAACAAAAACTAATTAAATAACGCTAAAAAGGAATTCGCGCAGAGCAAACGAAATGTATTTTACTTCTCTTCTTCTTCCTCGTTCCTCTTCTTCTGCTTCTTTTTTCATGAGTAAATAAATTAGCGTAAATATTTTATTTATTTGCTTTTTGCTTTCATCTTCATTTCATGTGCCGTTCATCTGTTTGCCTTGTCTGTTATGAATGCAATTTTCTCTCTCATTCTATCTGCCTCTCTCTCTTTCTTGCGTAATGCAAAATTGAATATAATTAAAGAAATGCAACGAATCGTAATCGAATACATTTACACTTGGCGAAATCAGTAAGCATAGATATATGAATCGAGACGCGATTGAGATACAGCTTACATTCCTGTGTGAGAGGTTGGGAGAAAAAGATAGAGCAGGGAAGAGAGAGACAGAGAGTTGAGGAGATAATAAGGCAAAGGTAGATACAGGAGGAGTATAGGAGAATATAGAGAAAGGAAGAAACAGATCGAAACGCAGTCGAAAAGAGAGATTATTTGTAAGCCTCTCTCTCTTTCTCTTCAGTTCCTTGTCTCTTGATTTTAGAAAAAAATGAACCCCAATTTAATTGAAGCGAGTTTAAATGATATCTTCTTTCCAGACTGCAGTACAATTAAGGTATTCTTCCTAGAGACCGTATCCAATTGGCTTACTTTTCAGTCAGTTCTAGAGAGTATTTTAGTTATATTGAGAGATGACATGAATTTCTGTGTGCGCATTAGATTCAAAGAGTTTTTCCAGCATAACTGTAGCATTGTGCTGTTATCGACTGTGTGAACAGCTCAGTTCACGCTTTTTCTTCAAGTGTATTTCAGATATATGTTCATTTGAGAGCTGTTATAATTAGTAGAAATATGGCTAGTCTTAATCACATTGGCACATTTTCGGAGCCAAGCGAATGGGCAGAACAAAGCGCATGGAAAATAGCAAATTAAATAATGATTTTTCACAAGACCAAAAACTGTTGGCCCACAGCTGAATGGCCAGATGAATGGACCGATGGCTAAGGCCGGGTATTTTATTTTTTGTTTTTTGGCTTGGCAACAATTTGAGCTGACAAAGCGTTTTTCTAGCTTTTTGTTTCGGCTTTGGTTTGTTTGCCCGTGGAGTAGGAGTAGACGTCGAACCATGCTGAGCTGAGCTCAGCTGAGTTGGTTTTAGTATTAGATCGCTTCACTAAATGTAAGTGGGCGCTTATAGCGCGCCAAAACGAACCCCAACAACAATAACAAAACAAAACCTATTTTCAACTTTCAATCAAAGCTGCCCCTGCCACGCCCCCTATCCCGTCTCTCACCCGACCAGCTCCACAAACTGTAGCCATAATTACAGAGCGCTTTTCAACTTTACCGCAATTCTGATTTGTAATGGAGTTTTTTCTCTCTTTATTTTTTTCCTTTTGGTATCTTTTTTTTCTCATTGTTTCTTTTGTTTGGCTTTTGTAATTTGGCATGAAATTAAGGCACCTTGATTTCTATTTCTGTATTTTATATGCCTTCATAGCTCATGTTTGTCTAACTAAGTGAGCTAAGCGAATTGTTCTTGGGCTCGAGCGAAATGCCCAGAAGAATATGTGATTATATAATAAACGAACCTATTTGGATTAGCTAGGAACTAAAGACTTGAGACTTGAATTTTGAAGCAATATTATTAATATTTAAATTATTATTCTTTCAAAATTATAATTAAAATTATAAGCGTATTGCTATTATTTTTTTTACATAAATTATTTTTTTATTTTTAAATACGTTCAAATATTATTTAATTAATTAATTAATTAATTTTTTTCAATATCTTTATGAGATACATTTTGTTCGCTACATTAAATATTCTTAAATATAAGAAATTGATTTTTGTTTATATATATAGATATGGCTCCTACTTCATTTTCATAAAGTAAATAAATAAATTTTCTTTTAAATAAAAGCAGGAAATCTGCCCAACCAGGCATAAAGCAGAGCACAGGTGTTCTATTAAATTTCATGACAGCTTTAAAAACTTCAAAGAAAACAGTAAGAGAAAGAGAGGATAGCTGGATGGGGGTAGGGGCAGAGAGGGCGCATTATGTCTGAATGTCTGCAAATGTTGTTTAAGTATCTGTGCAGAGCTCCACATATACAACTTATAAATCTCAGGGCATCTCGCTTGCACCTGAACTTCCTCTGTAACCCTTTCTCCGCCTCTCTCTCACATTTAGACTGTCTGTGTGTCTGATTCTTATTCTGTTTTCTTTTGTGTCTTTTGTGTGAGCTAACATAAAGTGAAAAACCCGGTAGCTGGTTAACTAAAGCAGGAGACAGACGCGCGAGCCACCGAGCCGCATTTGTGTCGTAGAACCTGACATTCACCCAGTCTTAAAAACGCAGTCTAAAAATGAAAGCAGACAGCTATAAAAAATCAAGAAGAAGTAGAGTGGGGAGAAACAGCCAAAAGTCGGGCATCCAAAGCAATACAGACAGAAGTCACGTTGACTTTTGTGTACTTAAAGAGCGGCCAAAACATTATTTTAGAGTCAACAACAACAATTTCACACACAAACTTCTGACCTACTAACTCCAGAGACGCCCAAGGAGGGGCCGTGTGGGAAGGGGGCGTGACAAAACTTGGCCAACGTAAAGTGCAAAACGCTTTGACGCTTGACTGACGCCAAAAAGCGTCGAGAGACTCGGGTCTAGAGACGCGCCTCGACTCTAGTTCACTTCGAGCTGCAGCTCACTGCTGCTAGTTCCAGTTCCAATTCCAGTTAAAATTGCAGTTGTTACACGCCTCAGAGTTTTAGATTAAAGTGCCAGTGGGCGTAACATACGAAACACACGACTTTGACAGACAGCGACAGGCAGCGAGCGAGAGGAGGAAGCGGCATAGGGAGAGTTGAGTTGTTAAACTGAGCTAAATGCTCAAGAGATTGAGTGACATTTGCTTACGGTCGCACTCAAGGATTTGATAGAGAGCTTCACATTCGTTGAGAAAGGTGAACACTTTATACGGAATAATATTTGTAGCTATTCAAATCAATTTGAATGACTCATTTAATCATATTAAGAATATATGTGAAGTTTAAACACTCGCAAAGCTCCTACAGTTCTGCTGGGCATAATTAAGCTTAACTCTGCTAAATACACATTACAATATCGAGAAACTTCAGACAGCTAAAGCAGAAAGTTACCAACTTAACTTTGAATCCAACATATCTTGACTTTAAGCGACTCACTCGCGCTTGAATCTTTCAATTTCCAACTCAATGAATAGAGTCCGAAAGAAGTTCAAATTGATCTTAGATAACTTTCAGCTGGTGTCATTGCAGCTCGCAGCAGTTGCCAGTTGGCATCGAAAGGTGCCGCAGAGTCTAGAAAACTCTCTTGCCACACAGAGAGCGAATGAGAGAGGAGGCTGCTGGAGTGTGTCTTGTTATCTCTCTCTCTCTCTCTCTCTCTCTATGTATTTCTTTTTTTGGCATTGTCGAGTCGTAAGTGAGCTTAATGCCCGCGTAAAAGATTATATGGCAAAGTTGGCGCTGTCCAACGCAGACAACGTCGTCGATGCACAATCGGGCTATAAAGGCAAAGGCAAAGACAAAGTTTGCCAGCAGCGAAACGCGTTTATTGCCAATTTTTGAATGCATAAAACGCAATCATTGCAAAATGCCCGCCCACGCGCGACTCCAGAGAGAGAGAGAGAGAGAGAGAGAGAAAGGGAGAGAGTGGAAGAGGCATATAAAAATAAACTCGTTGGCGTATATGGGGCAGCATGCCAAGTGTAAACTATGGCAATGCAGACTTGGCGACTGCATCCAGCTGTCAGCTGCCAGCTGTAGAGCCCTTTTCCCGCATATAAATATACGCATATATAAATACATTAAGCTATATCCCTCCCTGTGTGTGTGTGTGTGTGTGTGTACACTCAGAGAAAACAGCAACTAAAGTCTAATAAATATACAACAAGAAATAAAATCTAATTTAAATCGTAGAACTCAATTATGCTTGGCACACTTCGAGCTATTCATACATGATTTCTTTGAGTGTATTATTTATACATAGAAATATTTACATAGTCCTCAACGTATTCCCAAGCATCACACATAAATGTCACCCACACACACACACACACACGAGACATAGCCAGCGAGCAAGTGCCAAAAAAACGTCGACAGCATTGGAACTGCAATTGGGATTTGGACTGAGGACTTGGACTCTAAACAGCTGACAACACCAACAGCGGCAAGAGCAACAAACAACTTGAGCGCGGCGCTGCATTGGGCTTGAGGCATTTCTAATTTGAGATCCGTTTCTAATTTCTGGCTTTTCATGTGGCACAGCCAGCGTTGGCGCTGACGATGGCGGCCGTGTGGCTGCCAAAGCATCCGGGTTGGCAATTACTTTTACATGTTGCCAATGCGACAGCAACAACAGCAGCAGCAGCAGCTACCACAGACGCATTCAGCATTCGAAAGAACCGCAGCCAATGTGGCGCACACACACACAAGCACAACCCCAGCTAACACACACACACACAAACACGCTTAAGTGGCTACGTCATTAGGCACCAAAACGCCGCTGCTGCTGCTGTTGCTGCAGCCTGGCTGCTGTCATGTTGCATGCGACATACAGTGGCCGCCAGCATTAGACAAGTACAGTGAAAACTGTCTAACTAACTAACTAACTATTTAGTTACTCGATGCCACAGTAAAACTATATTAGCAAGCGTAATGCCTGAGTCTGTTAGCTAATCAGACAGTAAAGCCTTCCTTCGTCATATCACAACTATACAAAATATATTTTTAGAAGGAAATGTACTAAATACATGAGTGAAGGCATCAATACATGATCTAAATGTTAATTGCCGCATTACATATGACTGCTGCGAAATGCTTCCAAGTTGGCATGTATATTTAATATGAATTTTAGCTCCAGTCTTAGAAGATGTATATTAATGTTATTAAAATTAAAATTATGAAAAAGTTATACTGATATCATCTGTTTCTGTCATCTTTTTGTAAATATTCTAAACATTTACTAACCTAACGCGGTTCTTGCATCAGTATAGAAATTCCCTTGAGCAAATAAAAACGATATTCGTCCCATGCAGCTCTGTTCACTAATCGAGAGTCCACTGTAGCTAAAGCCATATCTTTAACTGCAGCTATATATACGACTTGTGTACGTGTGTCTGTGTGTGTGTGTGCACATAAATTAAATTCTTAAATTGCTCGTTAGCTCATCATGAGGTTTTGGTTCATTCATTCATGCAGTTGTCGTCGTCGTTTCTCTCGCTGTTTCTATGATGGGCTACAATAACAATAATCATGTTGCTGCTGTTGTTGCTGCTGCTGCTGCTGCTGCTGTCGCCGTCGCCAACAACAACAACAACAACAACAACTCGTTCGCTCGCTCTTGGCCATTATGTAGGTCATTTCAATTTGTTGTTGCTGTCGCTGTGTGTTTGTCGCTTTGGCGGCTGTCTTTGTTTCGCTTTTTTTGCGCCTCGCAGTTGTTGCCCCACTTGCCACACCCCCACCGCCTGTCTCCCACGCCACCAGCTTGCCTTAAATTTTATGATTTCACTTGGATTCTCTATGCGCTTTTAATATCAACGGGTTGGCATCTTCCACAAGTGATTTAATTTAGCACCAAAACTCAATTCTCTGCGGCATTCTACAACTATTTATGAAGGGGGGGAAAGGAGGGAAACACACACACACGCATATACATACATATCTGGGTAATATATAGAGCACGAATAATTTAGTATTATTTAAATACTTTATGCGAGCACTTAAAGACTTTTAGAACTGAATAAAACACGATTACGAAACAGTTTGCCACAAATAAAGGGAAATATAATGAATATCAAATGTGAATATATAAAGAGAGAGAAAGACATATTATGGCATATATGATATGCTATATATCCATATAATTTGAGGCCTTTGTCTCGTTGCTTTTGTGATTCATTTGGTCTCGCGTTCAGTGCGAACACAAGAGTTCTTTATGACACAAGATATCGATTGCCTTTATGAGAAATGCAAACAGCGCTGATTTATCAGATATATATTATATATGTATATACTGATATATATATCCACAAAGTCAGCTAAGTAGTATTTCTCACAATCTCTTGATTTATGTCCAATGAGTCAGTTGAAAGCTTTGGAGGAACTTCTTGAATGCAGACTCTTTGTCGTAATCCCTCTTAATCATGAGGCAAACGCTCTAATCCCATTTGATGACTCTCTATATAAATCATTTGTGCAGCTGTGCATTAAAAGTTTTTTTCAAATTGATTTGTGTTGGCTTTAGATCTTAATACAAATCGGTTTCTGGCCTTTACTAATCAAGATGTTTGAGCCTTGAGCCTAATAATTAAATGCAAACAAGTCTTAGATTAAGCTAGAACTAAGTGAGCAAAAAACTTGCGTAAGCCTAGTTCGAACTTGGTGCTCAGCTATAGCCAAGCCATTAGAGTTTCATTGACATTTAGCACTCATACGAGAATTAATCTTAAATTTGCAGAGGCCTGAACCTTGAGATAATTTTAATTTGATAAAAGTATTTTTAATATTTTTATCATATACATATTGTCATTGAATTTTTAATTTTTTATATTTTTTTTATATTTACTAAAAAAATTTTTTTTGTTTCAAATAAAAAATTTTTATTTAATTGAAGATTTTTTTATAATTTTTTTAAAGTAATATCTTTTTAAATTTATTTCTTATTTGTTTGCATGTCTTGAAATTAAATTTGTTTGGCATTTAATTATTTAATATGATAAAATTTAATATTTTTCATGTTTTTTTTTTTTCTTGAATTAATCTGAATTTGGACCGGGCGATTTCTCTTGCGAGGGGGGTTTCGTGGAGACCTTCGCGACTGCCGTGTGTATGTATGTGTGGTTGGCCGAGGCTTAGGTAATTATTTAATTTGTTGTGCTGGAAGTCGTTAAAATACGTTTATGACACCTGCTGGAATTTCACAATACGCCCCTCAAAAAGGTAACTAGATGGGAGAGGAGCGCAGAGGGTCGGTCGGTAGACGAGGTAATCGAGTCAGTTCGCATATTTGCGGACATTTGTCAGATGAAGCGACGGCCTAATGAGAGGAAAAACCTCCGCTAAGGGGGAAAACTTACAGTTAGGGAAAATTAATTGCATGGCACGCAGAAAGAAAAGTCACAAAGGAAAAGTTTATCTCTAGATATTTATGCCACGTAATTGTAGATAAATGCAGAGACTGACACTGACATAGATAGAGAAGAGCGAGAGAGAGAAGTAGAGAGACCAATTAAAGCAAACCAATTCAATTGGAAAACTACAAATTGACTTTGCAATAAGCCCAAAAATTTGGGGAAAAAAATGCATTTGAGTTGAGGAAAACTTGAAATCAAAGACAAATGCCAAGGCAATCAGAGTCAAGAACTTGAATTATGCAAAATATTATTGGCGGGCCGAGCACAATTCATTGAGCAGCTAGAAGAGCAGATGAGGAGCAAGGCACGGTAAACTCGGGATACAAAACGACTGAAAAGATACCCAGCAAATGAAAGGTCTGTTGATTAAGGAGAAGTGAGATAGAAATGGAGGATCATTATTGCTGGAATAATATCAAATATAAGAGCTCAGATACAGGGTATTGAAACTAGTTAGAACTGGTAGAAAAGAGAGATAGCCTCTGCTTATCAACTTTACAGGGTAAAAATCATTTCATCTCCATCAGAAATAGCCACTCCTCGTCACAGGGTATTCAAAACTATTCAGACAGGTCTAAGCTTCTTCTTCGCCTGCTGACTTGTTCCGTTAGCCGCTGCTGGCCCGAAGGTCAACCAAAATGGCCAATAAAATGAAATTCCAGCGCTTTGCCAATAAAATAAAAATGCAACCCATTCGAAGTCGCTGACAAATCGAACGATAGAGAGCGGGAGTTGGGCTGGGAGAGAGTGAGAGAGAGAGAACGAGTTGTGGAGGGAATAACAAAGTTTGCAGCCGTCATTGTTCTAAAAGTGCTTTAGTAGTTTTGTGGGCGTGGCAGCGTGACAGCGCCAGCTAACTGCAAATGTTATGCGTGAGGCAAAGAAAAGCAGAAGAACGAAAATCGTTCGACTTGAACGATTTGCTTTTTGTTTTACCAACACCCTGGCAACCACGGAGAGTTCTCAAAGTGAGTATATTGGTTCTCATTGAATGACATGTAACAGGCAGCGGAACCAAGCTATTTTTCTATATAGTAGTATAAGAGTAAAATTATAATTATTCAGAGTAAAAGTATACAGTAGAGGAGATCGTAACTCCTTCATATGGCTCAAATTAGACTTCAATTCTCGATAGCTTTCTAAATCTGGACAGAATCGATATCAAGCGTCAATATCATATCATATCTAAGAGCACAGAGACTGTGGCACGGGGTATCTGCAGCGTGCACTCCTAAATCGAACACTCGTTGTCTTGCTGCTTTTTTCTCAACTGCTTCCAATGCGAGTTTATACTCAATTTTTTTATTTCTTCTCATTTTTGTTGTTGCCCAATTTGATGCGGCGGATTTGGCGTTTGTTTTTACGACACTCGAATGTGGGCGTGGCAGCTGCGGCAGGAAGAAAAAAGAGCCAGCAGAGACGTAAGGCGTTCTGCCATGTAAAGCGACATTTCTTCAGCTAAGTTTTTTTTTATTTTTTGCGGGCTCGAGCAACGCTCTCTCTGCGGTTGTTGTTTTTGCTGCTGCTGCCGGAAATTGCTGCCATCGATATGCTGGCCGGCAACGCCCCCACTCATGGCCGCCACCCACCAACTAGCGGCTACCACCGCTGGCAGGCACCAGCACAGACGACACTTTGGCAATTTATTTCGATTGCGTCTCGGAACTTGCTACGGTTTGTCCTTTTCGCCAGGACCTCCTCCTTCGCCAACAGCTCCTGCTGCTGCCGGTCGATTTGCATAAGCGACAGCGACCAGGCAGCAGCCAGCCATGAAAATAACACGGCCAAAATAAAAGTGGGAGTAAAAAGCGTTGCACTGGAGCCCAACTGACCGCATAATTCTCGCTCTTAATGTGTAAACGAGTTGACTTTGTTTTGTCTATTTATTAGAGTAAGAAATAACTGAAGAGAATAATCTTATCATCATATCAGATCCTTGTTGAGGAAGTGTCTGTACAGATTCAGCTGCAAAGCATTTGCTAATCTAGCTCTGTCTATCTTTTTATATTTTATCTTTCTGCCACAAGCCGCGTAGATCATGTTTGAATTAAATAGTCTATCTAGCTAGCTGCCCTCTATCTCTATGCATCTGAAGAGTGATACATAACCACAATCTCTACAAAATTGAAAATCTCTTCGAAATTCTAACTAAAGCCGCATATTCAGCTTTATATTGATCTGATATGCGAGAGTCATTCTGGGCTTAGCTTACACCAAACCAATATGCCCGTTATACACTACATGAGCGAGCATTAAAATGTGAAAAAAAGAAGAGATTAAGCGCAAATACAAATCAGTGCATAATTTTTCTATTAAACATTTTCCACTGGACAGGCTTAGCAGTTGTGGCCGTGGCTCCCTCTCTGTATCCCTCACTGTGTGTGTGTGTGTGTGTGTGGGTGTGTGTGTGTGTGTGTCCACCTGCTAGCATTTTACAGCTAGGTCACGTTCTATACTACCTACTGCTGGCCACGTTCCATTCGGCGCTCAGTTTTCAATCTGTTCGCATTTTATTTTCAATTTTTTTCGGCACGGACTTTAATTTGATGGGCAAACGCTTAGATGAGAAATTTTTATTTAGGCAGCCATGGCAGCAGCCCTGGCCCCCACTAGCCTCCCCCCTTTGCCATATGCAAATGGTGTTTTGGTGCGCGAAAGTCGCGATACAAATGAAAAGCAAAAGTCGATTGAAATGAAATACACGACACAAAATTAAATGAAATACGTGGGACAACATTTTGTGTGCATTGTTGTTGCCTGCCTTTTATACAGTAGTCGTAGTAGTAGTAGTAATAGTATCAATGTGCGCGTGTATGTGTATGCGAATGTCTGTCTGTCATACATATTCAATAGCAGCAGCAAATGCAAATTTGCAAAAGTCTAAAATGGAAAGTGAGCAGACGTACCAAAAACAGAAAATGATGGAACTACACATACATATGTGCATAACTTTTGCTTTCGAGAATGATCAAAATACGAGTGCGATTAAGTTCATATATACATACATACATATATCTACATAGACTTAAACTCTGCGAAATGTGAGCCGAAAGCGAACCAAACACAAAACAAACACAGAAACGAATTCGAATCAAGTCAAATTCGCGCGAATTCGATATTTGCCAAGCGAAAGCAACGACTCAGCTGGAAAGTGCTTCAAATGGAATATATATATATATATATATATATATATATATATATATATATATTTATTCCTAAATAGATATTTAATAACTATCAATATCAATCGTGGAGTGTGCAAACCAAGTAAAAGTCCTCTAGAATTTTACATTAAATTTTGAGCTTATTTAACTAAATGCAGCTTCTAAAAGCTTTAAGCCAAATCAATAAGACTTTTGACTGCTTATCATAAATAATTGCTTAAGTCATTTATAATTTCTACTTTAATGTAATGTATGAAAACGTCGCGCAGACCTTTGCTACTATAAATTGTAATTGTAATTGATTATGCATGCCACGCTTAAGAAACTAAGTCAATCGGGCAGGGCTTCTCAACTCCGCTCATAGTCGTGAACAAGAATAAATTTTCATGAAAAAAATGTGACTCGCTCATATCTGCGTTTTACATAAATTATCAAAAAGATATTATAAAACACATTTTCGATGGATTAAGAGTATAAAAATGTTTCTGAGAGTCGTTAACACATGCAGCAGACCGTTGAAAACTGTCAAATTCAATTATTTTAATACAAACTATTAAAAATGATTAAGTTATTAAAATGAATCGGGCAAACGCCTTAAGACTATGCTTAAAATCCACTCAGAGCTAAAATATAGCTTTGCATTCAAAGCTCAAAACTGAAATCGTGCGATTCATTTGGCATTATCAAATTTTAGATATAAATACATTTTTATATGAAGACTCAAGTTCGACTGCAGTGAGAGGGCGGAGTAGGCGTGGTCAGCTTAAAAGAACTGAAAGAAAAAATGCCTTTGAACAATAAATTCGAAATTGAAAATCAAATAAATTGTGAAGCCAAGCACTTTTCGTAGCACTCCATCAGCAATATTCGCATACGAATGCATAAATGCGGGCACAAACGAATCGAAAAGAGAAAGAGGCGAAAAAGCCAAACAGTTCGAATGTGGCTAAAAATTATGGTTTGGGCCAACGGCGTGTCGATGATATCGAATATCGAATATCAAGTGCTGTCCATAAACAACTTGACCTTGTGCACGTAGCCAAAGCCAAAGCCAAAGCCAAAGAGTTCGACTCGAATTGGGACTCTCAGTCGGAGCCATGTCCAAGCTGACTGCTCATCGATTACCCGCTCACGTTCAAGCTGACGCTAATATGCCTGGACGGCCGTGACTACCCGACTGGCCATGGCTACCGAGTAAAAATTCGGGCATCTCTGCTTAGTGCAGAGAGCTCAATTGATATGCCTTTGACTAGGGTCTCACTTGCCTGAATTACTTTCATATTTGCTATATGAGAACTGGGCTAACTGGGTATCTTAATGAGCTGCAGATCTCTGCTCCTAACATGTCGATTAACTTGCTTTATAATACGAAAACTATAAAAGGAAAAGACATCAAATTAATGGTATCAATTGTACCTCAACTTAGCTCAATCAACTAATCTGGAGGCCATCTATAACTCGATTAGCATAAATACTTTTCAAGTTCTTCCCAACACTTTATATACCTAAAAGTCAGCTGAGAATAATGCGAGGTATCTGCAAGTCAAATATCCATCAATAGTTTTCCTCTACTTGCCTTCTTTTTTCCTGTTGCTTAAAGGAGAAGTCAATTTGCGGCTGTGTCGTGAGTCAGCCAAAAGTTGCAGCTCAAAGGTTTCGTATCTCTTTCTCTCTCGCTTTGAGCCAGTAATCGTTGACCAAATATCTGTAAGTGTTTTCAGCACGCAATTCAGCTATTGGCAATTGCCGCTCATATTTCTTGCTTTATCTTCTCGAATGTCTGGTGTGAAAATTGCAATTAGTATTGTTTCTTTCGCCTCTCTCTCTTTAAAGGTTTTTTTTTATTTAATGTGAACTCTTTGCCAAGAATTAGTTGGGCCAAATTGGTTTTCAGCTCCGTTTTTACTGCCACTATATAAAGATTTATATTGCCTCTATATATAGATATTTATATAAATATGTATTATAAGTGCTCATTATACATAAATGTGGCACAGTCTGCCGTCTGGTCATTAAGTCGTGGCATACGCCCCTTTATTATGCTCGTTTAATATTATTATGTTTTATTTTTATACGCGCTCACGTTCAAAGTGGGTATATTGGATTATTGGAGTAGCTTTATATTGACTTGAATTTTGTGTAAGCTCTTCTCTGATCAACTCGACAAGTCGGAACAAAATCGATACATCTACATCTATAGATAAATATATATTAAGTATCTTTAATCTATAGATATTTATCAAATATTATATATATCTCCTTTAAATACCTCTCAGATCTACTTTAATGACTCTACCTGCCAGCTTATATTTCTCAACTTCAATCCCTATTGACCTCTCTCCAGTTTCAATACAATTCGACTCGAACGAGTATCATCAAGTCGGATAGTCTGAACTGTTATTTCATTTTCATAATTTGCCGTTGGGAGCTGTTGCTGGAGCTTTTAAAGTGCGTTTGGCAACAGCGCAAATGGCTTTCATCACACTCAGCAGCATAAATACCTGCGATTGGCATATGCCAGAGATCGTTAAATGTCCGATGCCTGCTGCATTAATGTTAATGCTTCATTATAGACAAACGCACACACACACACTCACACATATACATATGGAGATAGACATACCTGAAATGAGAGCGAGAGAGAGAGAGGGATATAATGAAAATGTTTTAATAAAATTTCTATAATTATAATTCAGTTAATTCAAATTTGATGCTGGGTAGAGACATAATTGTATGGGGATGCTTAAAGTAATTAGCATTTTTCAAATTTATTTAACAAACATTTATGAGAGTTAATCAAATTATATATCCACATAAAGTGCTTGATATGAGAAGCCGCAATGCGTTGTTTTATATAAAGCAAAGTTTATGAAGACTTAAAGCCTGGAAAAATCCGAAACAAACTTGTTTATATATAATACATATTTTAACTAAAATTATTAGAATCCATTTCTAAATAACTCTCTGTCTTACTGTCACTCTCTTCCCCTACCTCTCTCACAAACCATTTCTCACACATTATTTGACATGCTGAATCAGAAACTAGAATTAAAATATATATTAGAATCGGAATATCCACAGCTGATCTCCTTTCTCCCAGCAAGTCCCTGTCCCCAAATCCCTCTTCCATTCTCCCCTTCTCACTGCCCTGAAAGTCTAGACTGATGCCTATATCATTTTGATATATAATTGAGCTCGATTCCCAACAACTAAATTATTTGTTTGGCTCACTCTAAATAACATTAATATAAATCATACATAAACATAGTATATATATTTGAAAGCTGAATACAAATGACATAAAAAGCCAATTTTATATGGAACTCCAGCTGGATTCTTTGTTTGCTCCACATTTTTATATTATATTTGATTATCCCCTATATTTATAACACATGGCTAGGCAATTACGAACGCCCCCATTTGCTAACCATTCAAAATTTATAGTTTTTGTTCCAGTTGTTGTTGTTGTCGATGTTGCTAATGTTGCTAATGTGCAAACGAACTCAATTACGCAGATAAAATAGTATCGCAGCAACCACCAGCAGCAACAACAGCAACAGCAAGGCGAAGGAACACACGTCATAAAAGTGCGCATAAAACGCAAAAACTGATTGAGAGTTATACACACACACACACATACATATACACATATATATATATATAGATAGCATATACAGTCTCCCAATATCTGTGAGCGTGTGTGTGTGTTAAGGGACATCACGCCACAACACATTAAAGGAAATTGACGCGGAAACGAAGCGAATAAAAACTACCCAAGCTAAACAGGAAACAGTTGAGGAGGCAGAGGGAGGAGGTCCAGTTCGCAATAGCAACAATGCTCAACACACACACACGCACACCACACACACTCATATACTGATAAGGACTGCCATATATACACACAGTCATTGCTCACTTCATTACGCATAATTTCCTCTGCGCCTTTCATACAGTTTCTTCTAACAGTATATCACAATGATGCCGAGAAAGAGAGAAATAGAGATATACCGAAAGAGAGAGAGAGGCTACAATTTTCTGTTTGCGTTTTGTTTTCGGGGTTGGCCTCACATGGTCAGACGCGATTGCCTTGATGTCGTCAGGGCTCCGCTGCGATGAGGGCTCAGCGAGCCCAGATGGTATATTGGCATATGGCAAGAGCCGGGCCGAGCCGGGCCGGGGCCGGGTATATCAGAGCAGCTATTTCTGCAAAATTATATGCCGATTGCAGTTTGTCGATAAGCGAGCTAAGAGAATTACGAGCCATGCGGGTGATATGCATAAACATTCACAATCTTCGCGCTGCGGCCAAAGGCTGACCAGAGCCCATAAACTTCGTCGCCAGCAAAACAAAATGAGAGAAGCCAAGGCTGTGGCCAGCTGCTGCCTCGTTGCCTCAATGAATCGCATTGCATTTCAGTCAAGCGTCTGGGATGGGCTTCGCTTAAGGTTGAGTTTCTCGAACTGGAGTTGGCTCTTGGGGCTTGGAGTTTGGGGTTTGGGTCCGTGGCATCATCACCAACAAACCGCAGCTGCTGCACGAGATTTGCCAAGAAAAACAACAGATTCTGATAGTGCCGTGTGAACTACTTGTAGTTACCCTAGACTATTTATGTATTTTAAAGTAATTTTTGGGAGCTATGAGAATAGAGATCAAAGTTAAGATGAATTTCTGATACACAAATAAATCTCGTACAAGAGGTATCTTTGGTTTCTCATAACTGTGATCGCAGTACACCAAAGTAAGAGATGTATTATCGATATTTCTTATTAGTATGCAATCAAAAATGTAAACTTGCGATACTTATCGAACCATTTGTGATAGACAGAATTCGGATATGTAAACATTTGGAAAGCTCAAGGCTTTTTATAGATAGTCTTAACTCTATGATCCCCTGTATATTCCAGAAAGGTTTTCAGCCTAGTCTAGAAAAGTTGTGACATTCCGATATTTATCCGAGCAGAAAACAATTATATTTGACTTTTGGCTATGAACTAACCATACGACAGTTCAATTTCCATAAGCTACAGGGTATGTATGCACTGTAAAATAAAAACAGAAACTGTTTACAGCGCTTGTGGTTCGCCTTGAGTGGAAGCCCAAAGGCGGGTGCGAAAAACTCGCACGCAAGTGTGCGTTTAATAGTCTTGCGGTTGAGCGGGATGAGAGCTGATTGAAGGCGGGTAGGAAGGCGGCAGGGATCTGGGAATAAGACAGCGACTACGCAGAGCTCCTTAACTTGCAAAGTACACACACACATATACACTGAGAGTCAGACACATACGCACAACAAAGTGGAGCGTCGAAGCGACGAAGATGACTACGTCTTAGCCAGAGAGCGAGAGATCTTTGTGGAAGGAGAAAGTTTTCTAGGTTCAAGAGTGTTGTGTGTAAGTGTGTGTATGTATGGGGTTAGTGTTGTAGTTGCTGTTGCTGTTGCTGTTGCTACTGCTACTGCTGCGGCTGTTTGCTTTGGTTTTTCCTTTGTTTCACTTCCACTTGTCTATTACTTTTGCTTCTTTTGTTTCCCAACAGCTGATTTTTACTCTCGACGCTCTTAGTTATTATAGCAAATTATTTGTTTTGACTTTAGTTTTTGACGTCAACGTCAACTTGACTATTTTTGTTGTTGTAGTCGCTTCCCAGCTGCCTCAAATTACGTCCCTTTGTTTTGTTGCGGTTGCCGAGCGACGTTTTCTCATTTTTTCTTGCCCAGCTCAGCTTCAACTTTAACTTTTGCTTTTGTCGAATTTCGCATTTTGTGTTTTCGCCAAGCTGAAATTAGTTTAGCTCGAGCCACACGAAAGTAACTGCGGCTCTGTTCACTAATTAGAAGACCAAGGTGAAGCCCTAACTCGCATATTTATTTATAGCTCAGCCATTATTGAATGAGCGGCGTTCAGGCTGTTTGTGACAGCAGCTGTTAAGGGCAGCTCAGCTAATGAAGCTCGGAAATCACTTTACAGCTGCGAGCACTAGAAAGTCTTCAAGAGCAGAGAAGCCAACTGAAGGTCAGCTAAAAGTTGGGATCCTCAAGAACAAAAGGCAACTAAGGAGAGAGAAGAAATGGACGAAGGGAGAAAATGCAAAGACAGAGGGCAAGGAAGAAAAGGAACAAAAAGGAACAGTGTTAGATAGAGGCATAGAGAAATACTGAGATAGAAATAAATAGAGAGAGACAGAGAGAAGAATAGAGACAAAGATTTGAACAGAGGGATGAAAGACACATGCAGAGGGATAGAGGTAAGGACAGAGATCGAAAGAGAAATAAATATTTAGAGAGAGACAGAAAGATAAGAGGGGATGGCTAGGAAAAATAGAAAGATGCACACTGAGGGAGAGCAAACGACAGAGGGAGTTGAAGATGAGCTGAGTGAAAGACAAAGAGCAACAAATAGAGACAGAGAGAGAGCATTGACTATTGCAGAGCTTATTAGCCATAAATGTTATCTACCAATGCTAATCCACTGAGTTCAATATGACTTAGACGCAGCTCAACTAATTGAATTAGTGCTTAGATCCAAGTTTTCCTCTGCCAGTTACTAAACTAAACTCTTAAAGCTACATCTCTGAAAGTATATCTAACAAATTTTGTTTTCTATTTGTTCTATGCAAAAAAAAAAAGAAAAAAAGAAAAGAAAGCAGAAAGACAAATGTAAATGGATAACTGTTGTTGTAACTCTTGCTGTAACTGTTACTTGAAACGGTGCAACTGCGACTCTATCTCTCTGTCTCTCTGTTTATGTTTCTGATTTTCATTCCTAGCGCAGCTGTGGCACATGTGTGTGTGTGTGTGTGTATGTGTAATTATGAGCAATCTACACGTAAAATTTTATGAAAACAGAAACAAAAAGAACAATAAGAAGTAGAAGTAGAAGAAGAAGAAGCATGGTCATAAATTGTAAAATTTATTTGCGCGCAGGATTACGCGTGAAATGCGACAAAAGGATGCGAGCAAACACACACACACACACACAGATAGCTTCCAAAATTGTTGCTCCTCTTCTTCTTCTTCTTCTGATGCTGTTACTGCTGCTGCTGCTTCTTCCTGTTAATGTTTTAATTAATTTGTAAAATAAAAGCGCTTTGGCATTTGTTTTGCGAGCAAGCGAATCGCACAGATTACAAAAACTTTGCCCGCGCTCCAAAAAACTCTCGAGTCAACAATAACACAAAGTGTTTCCAGACACCCACCGGGCGGAAGTCGCGCGATGGCGCTCCTGTTACTGGGTATCTGCAGTCGGATCTGTGTGCCAAACAGATTTCTAGCAGACAGACAGCCAGACAGCGTACAAATAAGGTCTTGCTCTTGCTCTTGTTGCTGGCGCTGCGGGCCAAGCAAAACAAGTGCCAAGTTTGAGAGGGAAAATGACCTGCTTATAGATACTCTATACTACACTTTAAGCGTAGTATTAGAGAATCAGTGATTCCCAATACTCGTAAGGTCTAACACTGAGATTTTCTTATATATTTTCATATACTCTTTTATATCTTTTTATTCATATATTCTCATTTAGTATTATTCTCTCATACTCACAAATTATATGCGCTCTTATACTGTATCTTATATTCTTATACTCATTTATTTAACCCTTTGCTCAGCCTCTGTCGCTTGTTGCCAATATACTCGGTTTCCGAATGTTCAATGGATTCCAGGGTACTAAAAACTGATTGCACTTTAAATTGAAATCAGACGCGTGGCTCACACACACACACCCTTGACTTTCCCGATTGCCACGCCCCTTGCGCCCTTTTTCGGTAGTTGATTTTTTGACTCGTTTTTTTTTTTGGGTCTTCGCTCCCTTCGCGCATTTTGCGGTTGACGTTGACACAGTCCGCGGGGCAGTCCAGTAGAGCAGAGACAACAGCAGACTGAAACAGTTTTCAGTGTCTCTTTTCCTCTCCCTCTCTCTCCATATCTCTCTCATTCTGTGTGTCTCCCTCTAGCAATTGGTTTAAATTTTACAATGTTTAAGCTAAAATGTAACCATTAAAATGCGCTTTTCGCCCTAGCCCCACGCGGCGTCGATGTTGGCGTCCACGTCGTCGTTGGTGTTTTTTCGGAGGTTTTTCCGCGGGGTTTTCCGGCTTTTCACATTTTCGCGCTCATTACAATTGCGCATTTTATATAGCCATTTGGTATTGGATTTTAAATATTTAAGCACTGCATTTGTTGTCGTTAAGCGTTAATTGAAGTTAAGCCAGACTCACAAATTAGCCCCAAAAACAAAACCCCAAACAAGCAAATAAATTAACTATGAAAACAAAAACAAAAACAAAAACATGAACAGCAACTAAAAAATAAATAAAAAACAAGCGTAAATTACCGAAAGGCAAGTTTTAAATTAAAGTTTCTCATTTACTTTTCCACCACTCGACTGACAGACATTGAAAATTAAATGGAAATGTGGAAAAACTTGAACCAGTCACAGGAATTCTCTATTCAGGAGAATTTGGATTTGCAAGGCAGTAGACCAGTTTTGATTGAGATTTAGATTCTATTTACGGAAGAATAAAAAAAATTATCATGAAACAGATCAACTTAAATTCAAGTGAATGATAGATGACTTACTTCTAAGAAAGAAAATCCTATCTAAATATATTTTATTTATTTTTTTATTTCAAAAGATATTTCCGATCATCAAAGAATAGTTTATTTATAGAAGAAATTTACTCTCACAATCGTTTGCTTCAAGGTCAATGGCTTTCGTTATCATATCTCCCTTGTAAGTTATATCAAAGGCCTCTTTACATTTATAGGGCTTCCCATTGGCTTTACTAAATACGCTAACAGCCTCATCATAGCCTCTTTAGCTTTTTTCCAATACTCTTTTTCCTAATTTATTATTAATCTCACAATTCTTCTTCTACAGCAATTTTCTAGCTCGTTTCTGCTGCGTATTTTGTTTTGTTTCGTTTCATTATGTCTTTAATCAAAATTTATGCATTTCGAGCTTTTCTCTCATTTTTCAACAGAAAACAACGAGTCCGCTCGGATCTATTCAAATGATGCCCACCTACTGACAATAAAACCACAAAAAGCAAAAACAAATCAATACGAAAAAACTTTCACCCGTAAAAGGAAGCAAAGACTGAAAAAATCAAAACTGGTTCGCAATATTTCTCATATTACCTCATTCAAAAGTGAGCTGGGGCAACATAAGAGACAGCAAGAGAGAGAGAGAGAATGAGAGAGATGGCAAGATTTAGAGATAAAGACTTCATTAAAAACTCTAATCAGTGCTGCGGGAATTATGAAATAGAGCTCAGACAAAAAATGATTGCATTTAACGAAAATAATTAATATCAAAGAAATGAATTACAAAATCAAAGCCAATGAAATTGCTGTACAGACAGCTACTTTATACATAAATCATATATATTTTATTTATTAGATATTTACACACATTTTTTGGCAATGCTTTATTTGGCATTGAAGTGAAATGCGTAAGACACCCACATTGAAAGCTATTTCGAGTAGTGCTTCGAAATACGGGTCAAGCTGCTTTAAATGCCAATATCTCAGATCTCAAATCGAAAATATGTATAGATTTGAATTTAGCAACAGCTTGACCTACTGCAATCATACAATTCTCAAATAGTTATAGTACGGCTACGACCAGGTAGCAGTCGCTAGCAATGTTTGCTGGTTATAAAATCACCAGGTTCTTGAAAAACATAATACAGCTTTTATTATTGTCTGACATAAATTAGTATACTCTTATAACGTTCATATACTTATATAGTCTTATTCTCTCGCATTGCTTTTCCAAAGCTCTTTTACTTATAAACTGAATCTATTATACTCTAATTCTGTTTTATTAATATATGCATATGCTCTTCTGTGTCTCAATTTTCAATTATTCTCATATTTTCTAAATTAATTCATACTCCTATATTTATTAAACTTATACTCGAAACTCAAAGACCCTCTTAAGGTCTTATACTCCAATTCTGTATTTGCTCATTTATCCATATACTCATCTATGCCTACTTAAATAAATCATTCATATACTCTAATAATCTCCTTGATAATGCTTATGCTTCAACTCTTAATTGTAATTTATGCAAGCTAATAAACTTTTTAGACTACCCTCGTGGTTTTAAGATTGAAACATATTTATTAAACAATTAAATTGACATCAAGAATAGTTAGATATATTTTATTTTCAAATTGAATTAGCCAAAAATGCAAAATTTATTGCAACACCTCAACCAAGCCGCAGCAACAACAGAGCAAAGATTCTCAAAGTGTTAAGAGCTTTATTTCATTAAGTTTTGCTACAGCAAATCATATTGCAAGCCACTCTAAAGATCTGGCTATATATGTGTATACACATATATACTTATATGCAAGACAACAAACTGGCTTTGGTCATGGCTTTGCCTTTGGCTCCGTCTGACTGCAGCGGCAACTGGCAACGGGCAACTGCCACACACGCCCCGTTTTGTATTTTTGGGTTCAGTTGAATGCACAAAAAGCCGCAGCCAAAAGCCACAGCTCACATAAGAGAGGGTATACGAGTAGAAGAAGAAGAAGCAGCAGCAGCAGCACAGTCTCTGCTGCTTAGCCATAGCATAAATTATTGGACTTTTGTTTGCAGCAGCAAAAAATAAAACCAAAAATCAATAAAAAGAATTGAATCAACTGCAAAATATATACAATACACTGAGCGAAAGCAGGGGGAAGGGGCGATCTGTCTACATTTCACAATTTTTATAAATTTATTTGCATACGCATATTTATTTATTTATATGCTTATTTACGAAAAGTGATGCTAGCACGGGGCGGGGCTCCATTGTGGGGCCCAGGCAAAGCTGCAGAATGAGTTGAAAAATATGAAAATAATTCTCGTAATGCTCATTTGTGTTTGCTTTTGTTGGGCTGAAATGTCGGCGGCCTGGAAACGGAATTCACAATGAGCCGATTTTTGTTGTTGTATTTTTTCTGCTGCTCGAATCAAATGGCATTGAACTGTGCACAAAAGAGAAAGAGTCAGGCAGGCCGTCTGCGAGCCAGGCCTAAGCGCTTAGCCAAGACTCAAATTAAACATTTTTCGCAGCGCTCAAGGCCAGTGCCAAAGCAGCTAAGATTCTCTTATTAAAGCCTTCTTGGCACAGTTCCAAAAAAACATTAAAAAATGTGAAAAAAATAAACGTTAATTAAAGCTTAAAAGAAACAAGTCAATAAATGGTGATACCGACTTCAGAATACTCGCTCATACCATCAAACTTATGTTAGCTATTTATATTTATATATAATTTCTTACTATTGAGTCTACCCGTATCGTATAACACAAAGCCAATATACCCATTTACACGCAATGACAACGCGCAACTAGTTTCGAAGCTTAATTTCTTGGCATTTCGATTGCGGTTTGGGGTCTCTGTGTCAATCGTCACTTAATGGCCGAGACACAAATCTGAAATCCTAAATCCCAAATTCAAAAATTCAAAATTTCAACCGCAGTTGACGAAGCAGCGGGAGGGAGCGGGGCGAGGCTAGGCGAGAGAAGCAAGATGAACTGGCTAAAGCAACAGTTTGTCAAAGAGTTGTCTGCCCTTTGGCATTGGCCCCCTCGACTAGACACGCGTTCAGCTTCTATACGCCTCTCTCTCTCTTTCTTTAGATCAATATCTGCGTCTCCCTCTTTCGCCCTCTTTCCCTCTCTATTTGCTGGCAACTTGTTTTCGTGTCTCGTGTCCCAATGCGTTTTCTATTTGCTGCTGCTGCATTTTGCCGGCTCATTGCAACTTGGCCCGAATGCATTTTCTATACAAACAACAACTGCAGCAGCAGCCGTAGCAACAACAACAACAACAACAACAACTGCAGCAGCAACCGCAACAGACAACCGCAATTTGATTTTCTGCTTAAAAAGCAGCCACTGTGCACAGTGGTCACAAACTGTGTAAATAGCATTCAGCATGAAAGCTTGATCAAATCTGTCAATCAGAGAAGCAAAAATTGTCCTTAAATATAAATAGAAAATGTGAGCTTGATTCAGATAGTAGAAACAGGAATTAGAAATATTTGGAAATAATTAAATAAAGTAAAGAGGAATGAACTAAAGAAACCAGGAACCACCTAGACATGAATAGAGATCAGCAAGGACAGTCTGATAAAAATGCTCATATTTTGATTTAGATGTCAATTCAAATCTTTTAAGCAACCTTTAACAATGACAATGTTAGTGATAATGATAATGACAATGGCAATAATGACGATGATGATAAAAACAATAATATTGCCTTTGACAATAATAATAATACTGATAATAATAATATACTGCAATGATAATATTAATATTAATTATTATTACTTACAATATAAATGAGATAAAAATGCAAATCAAATAATTATTATGAAAATATAAGCAACAATAAATAAAACTAATAATAATAAAAATAATAATAATTTTTAAAATATAATCCTCCTCTTCTTCTACAATTATTCTAAGTCAGGTGCCCAGTGTGTGTCTAGTGGCTATGTGTTATGTGCTATGTATGTCATGTGAGTGTGTGTATGTGTTGTCTTTTCTTTGGTGACGCTGTTGTCTGTTGTCTGCATTCAAGCTCTGCACTTGGCCAACAACAGCAACAACAACAAGGAGAAGGAGAAGGAGAGGAGCAACAATAACAATGTGAATTTTACTTTATTGGCTTTATTGACTTTTGTTAAGTTCTCGCCCCGCTTCGCTACATTTTGCCTCTCCATGTTTAGTATCGTTGTGTGTGTGTTTTTTTAGTTCGGTCTCTCTCTATCTGTGGGATGCGGTTTGCTGCGCCAGTCTCTAGTGCCAAAAGCCGACAAGTTATTTAGCCGCTTTAGCTGCCACTGCCGCTGCCGCTGCCGCTGCTGCTGCTTGTGGTTGTTGTTTGTTCTCTTGTAAAAATAAATAAACCCAACACCCGCAAAAAAAAATATAAAATCGGTGAAAGAGCGAACGAGCGAGCAAGCGAGCGAGATGCAGCGCCAGACTCAGCCGAGAGGTTGCAAAGGACCAGCAGAAAAACTGGAAAGTTGTTTGGCCAGTTGGCAGCACGATTGTGATTTGATGGGAATATGTATATATATAAATATAGGAGAAGAGAGACATATTGCTAGATCAATTGTGCAGGTAGAAAAGTCAAAAGTTAGCTGTAAATGTTTGCTCTGGGAAAAAAACTGTGTCAACTGCGAGCAGCAGCAATAGAAGATGCGTGCCTGCCACCAAATGCTGCAAGCAGCCCAAACTGGATGCCAAAGTGTGCGAATGGCAGCGATACAACTCCAAGCACACACTCACCCTCACACACACACACGCATACAGACTCGCACAGCAGCTTGAGATTCTGCAACTCGAAACTCGGTTTTGGTTTTCCGTTTGCTTTTGTTGTCGGGTGAAATCTGGTTTTCAGTTGCTTTAGCTGACTTTTAGCTGCCAGCTAAATGGCTTTTTTTAGCGCTTTTTATTTTTGTTTTTTTTTTTTTTTTTTTTGTATTTGCATTTTGAAGTTGAATCATCCGCATCGATTCCAGGCGCACGCGTATCTTGCAGATACTTTTTTGGTTTTCTGTTTTTTTTTTGTCGGTCTTTCAACTCAAGAATCGAAACCTGTTTTCGACTTTTCAGTTTTCAGTTTTCAGTGTCAACAAATTAGTAAGTTGAAGCGCCATAATTAATATGAAATACTCGGCGTCTAATGAACTTTTAACTGAATTACGCTCCTCTGATTTACGAGCGTGTGCTCGGCCTCTTAAGCTAACAACAAATTTATGTAAAGCAACCAGCGGCGGCGGCTAACTGATATACGTTTCTTTTAACCTCGAAGATACGAGAAATGCGAAAGTGAAAGTGACCGAAAAGTTGCACCCGAAGCAGGCACATAGATACACAATCTATATCTGTATCTGTAGTATCTATATCTGTATCTGCATCTGTACCTGTGGTATCTGTATCTTTAGTTGCATTTTCATTTGTATCTGTATCTCTCTTTAGTATCTTTATCTTTCTAGAACCCATTAGTATCCGCATCTTATACTGTATATTCAGCTGCATTTGCATTTGGAGCTGTATCTTCTTGGCTGTTGTATCTGTTTGTATTATTGTATCTCTTAGCTGTATCTTTTTCTGGATTGTATCTGCAACTGTTAAAGTGATTTTTATTGTTGGGCACACGATTTGCTTTTGCTCTTTTGTTTCGCATGCTTCAAATTTGAATTTAAAAACCTTAGAAAACACCAGAGCGAGCATGACTAGCAGATATCCTGTAATTGTAACTGTCTTTAGGGTATACTTCAACTCTCCTTGCTCTCGTGCACATGTAGTCTGCCTGCTTCCTTCCACTATCTGCCCCTGTCACTTCCAGCCAATATACCCACTTTCGCTGCACACAATTCGCACAGGGTATGGATAAACAACAAGCATAAACGATTTATACGTAGCCAGCGTAGTTCGGTTCAGCATCACGTTTCATTTTTTATTGCCTGTTGTATTTCTCTGCTTCTTCTCTCGCTTTATTTTATTTTTATTAAGTATCGCAGTTGTTGTTGTTTTTGCTGTTATTCTTCTTCTTCTACTCTTCAGGGGCGCTCTCTGTTGTAACTTTATTGTTGTTGTTGTTGTTATTTAATGATTTAAAGATTATGCACGCTCTGCCGGACACACGACCGGACGAACGTCTGCCCTTTTTTATGGAAGGGCCTCAACTTCACTTTTTTAACTCCTGACAAAACTTTCGCTTTTTTACACCTTTTCCCGCCTTGTCTCTCTCTCTCTCTCTCTCCCTTCCCCTATCTCGCCAAACACTCTCTGTCCCTCTGGCAAAGTGAAAAAATTGTGTAAGAGCATGTTAATTTGAAGCGAAGGTTGAAGGCGTTAAAATTGCAGATAAAACGTCGCGGTTTGCCGGCTTCAAAGATTCGTTTTGTTTGGCCAGAAAGATTTGGGCAGTGATTCGAGTTGACTGAGTGTGTGCCTACCTCTTTCTCTCTCTCTCTCTCTCTCTCTCTCTCTGTGTAAGTGTGGCGCTGTATAAAGCTGTTACACTTAGAACTTTGTCTGCCTACAGGCGAGAGATATATTTGCTTAAGCGTTTCATTATGCACAGTAAATAATTCATAAGCTTGATTTTTTATTCAAATTTGAGTCGAGTAGATAAACTGTGATTGCGGGAATAAAAAAATATTACTCAACTATAATATACTCTGTAAAAAATAGTAGTAGTAAGGACAGCTCTCATATCAGAGCCAGAGTCAAAATTTCTGTCACATTCTATTTAGACTGCTTCGATAAATGCTCCGATAAGCCTCTATCTCTATAGTTAGATCAGTTTCTATATTATAGAATGTTTATACTATATCGACAAAAATACCCGCTTGATACCCATTTGCAGCTAATAGAGCACAGATACAAATTGAGTAAACAAATCATCTGAAATGACGCACAGCAATAGCTATAACAACAATGAAAACAATTGAACCCATTCTTAATGCACATTCAGCGTCATAAATATGCAATACTCATAACTAGGACAGGGAGCGCGGGAGGCAAAGACAGGCCCCGCCTTGGGAGACTCTAATTTGTTTTTGTTAACAGTGATGATAGACAAACAGCAAAACTGTTTAGCTTGACACAGTTTTGCAATTAGACAATAGATAAAAACACAATTAAAGTTGAGAAACACGATTTGCTCTTGACTTCAACTGGAAACTGAATCGTCGAAATGTCAAATGTTCAAATGAGGCTGCTATAGGCACACTGAAACACGCCTTTATATAGCAGGAGAAAATTCTATAAAAACGACGCACAAATATCCAGCCAAATATAGATGATTTAGATACATATATAGATACTTATTGAGGGACACTCAGAGAGACAGATACATTTCCGGATAGTTACATGAAAACCTATATACATTTAGATACATTCACTGATATTAATACAGATATATTCAGCGATATAGATACTCGTATAGAAACTCCTAAAGGGATTCAGATGCATTACATAAATATTTTCTTCAATACAGATTGAGATACTATCCTCGATGTAGAAAGATTCACAGATACATTTGTGTATATAGATTGATTTGCAGATGCATTTACTGATACGAGTACAATCGGGGATGTTCAAGCCGATTCAGATACAGATACAGTTGCCAATATAGATACATTCACAGACACAAACATAGCTGCAGATGCAATTGCAATTTTTTGTGCGGTGATGTGAAAAACTGGTTTCACGATTCTCGAGCGAACCATAGATAAATATTTATAGTAATAAATGCGTGGGAAAAATAATAAAAGCCAAATATAGCAGGTAGATATATGTAGCTGATATATATATATATATATATATATATATATATATATATATAAATATGTATATATTGTATACATATAGAGTGTAAATCACAATATATATCTGGCTCCCTCTTTGTTTTTCTTGGAATAACAAGTACAATAAAAATCGCCAGTCAGCGAGAACAAAAGCCGCACAAAGCACACACAAAGCGTACACACACTTACACACACATACACACCTATTTTACACATAATTTTCGTACCTGAACAAAACTGTGACTTAAGATCTGCAATTAGAGATAAAGCAAAACTCATTATAATCAAAATGAGTTATAGAAAAAACAGGCAGACACACAGACACACAGCAAAAACTAATAAGCTCAACTTCACAAAGACACTACACTGTGAGAAAAACCAGAAAAGAAAGTTCTAATTGGAAAACAATACAAAAATAACATAAGAAATTATTTGGAGCCTCAAGAAAAACAGACAAATTGAATTAATTGAAACTGGGAAAAGGCTTGATTAGCTCAAACAGAGGTACACAGATCGTAAGAAAGAGAGAGAGAGAGAGTGAAGAGGTAAAAAAGAAAAAGAGAGTGAGAGCATTAAATTAAACGAGCTTTTTTTATTAGTTTTTTTATACATTTTTCAATTGAAAACGTTTTGAAAATTGAATCGTGATTAAAAGCCAAACTTTTGTTGAATCTTAAGGCCACTTTTTTCGAGCTGTGTAGTCTAAAGAAGCACAAAAAATAATATGGAAAATAGTATTAAAACTAGGCCTGAACTCTTGACATCGACTTCAAATTAGAGCTCATGTTTTTGTTTTCTATTTCTAGGAAACGCTGTCAGCGCCAAAAGATTTAACACCAAAATAAAAACGTACAAGAAGAAGAAAAGGGCTTAGTCGGGGTTGTTACTAGGCCTGGAGTTTTTTTTTTTTGGGAACTCAAATCAAGCAAGAAATTTGTTACTGACATTAAAATTACCATCATTATAATGTCTGTATATTTCTCTCTGTCTGTCAGTTCATCTCTCTCTTTCTCTATCTCTTTGTCTATTTCATTGGTCGGCCATGGGCGACGTCTAACACGAAGCAGGAAGACACTTGGCACCGGCAAAAAGCGATGTGCGGTAATACAAAATGTCGAAATAGACATAAGCAACAACAACAACAAAAAACAACAACAACAACATAAGCAATAAACAAACAACAATTTGAACTCTGCAAAACCAAAGAAGAAAACATGAAACATGATAAAGTGAGAAGTTTCTTAATGGAAAACAAGTGTAGCACACACACCGCATACCCTGTAAATGTTGTTGTTGCTTGAAGTAAAAGTCTAAGCTACGTAACACTCACATAGTGACGTAACCCATTTTACGTAACTTATATATTAAACTAAGCCAAACGGAAATGCAATTAAATATACAAAATTTAACCTTACGTAATATTATCACGTCACGGAATGTAAATTGTATTTTCGTACGTAACAGCATAACGTCACGTAACGTAATTAACTCATGAAAATCAACTTCTCATCTACAGCTCAACTAGCTACTTAGCCACTCGCACATAAAACCCTATTGAAGTCAAGTGTTTTCAACAGGGTATATGCATGAAACACGAGCGCTTGAATGGAAATGAAAATGGGCTTTGGTTGTGATCGATGATGGCAGAGGTGAGAGTTGAAGCCGTAGCTGCAGCTGAAGCTGATGGATAGCCAAGCTAAGACAAGCAGAGAGACAGTTGGAACTGGAACTGGAACTGGGAGGAGAACTGGATCTGCAACTAGAAGTGAAACTAATGAAAAATCTGACAGACAGCCAAGCCTAGCAGCACACAGTTAGAGCTGTGGTCAATGGAACTGGTATTGGTACTGGAACTGGAACTGGAACAGGTACTGGAACTTTCAGTTGAACTAACAGATAAATTGACATTGGATACGAATAAATAAAGAAAATAGAGAGTCTATTCGGCTAGCAGAGAGACAAGTGGAGTTGGAACTGTAACTCAAAGTGGAACTAGAATTGACTTGAGCATGAAGTGAAAAGGAACCGTAAAGTTGACATTGACAGGCAATCATCTATCATTTAAATTTTTCGTGGAACTAGATCTAATCAGCAAAATGACTGCATAAGTATAGTTCACTTAACCTTAACTTAAGCTGGAACTGGAACTAGTTTGTTTGAACACTCACCTGCGCATTATGGGCAACGGCAAGGTAAATCGTCCGTCACTCATTAGAGGCGCTGCTCCTGGTAGTGGCACCGTCGATATCACCGGCGTTAGCAGCGGCACAGGTGGTGGAGGCGGCGGTGGTGGCAGTGGCAGCCCAGCTGCTGCAGCGCCTGATGGTGGTGGCGGCGGCAGGGCTGCTGGCGGCCCGGCGCCACCTGGCAGTGCACTGTAGGGCGGCGGATAGTGGGCGTGGCTATGCAAAATGTCCGGCAACAGGGCGCGAGCCAAACCCAAAGCAGCAGGATGCGGATGGGGATGTGGATGAGGATGAGGATGAGGATGCTGATGTGTATGTGGATGCGGATGTTGCAGGTGTGGCGGTCGACGCACGTGCGTTGGCGGCAACTGTTGCTGCTGCAGTTGTAATTGCTGCTGCTGCTGCTGGCGACGTTCACGACGCTCGCGTCGCCGTTGCTCGCGTGTGCGCAACTGTTGCTGCTGCTGTGATTGCTGTTGCAACTGCAACTGTTGCTGCTCTTGCTCTAAGCTAATGTTGTTGTTGTTGTTGTTGTTGTTATTGTTGCTTAGATCATCCGTTTGGCATTCGGTTGAGGTGAAAGTACGTGTTGCTGCTGTAGGCGTGGCATTCACATTGATCACCTTAACACTGTTATCAGCACTGGACACATTTACATTATCATTATCATTATTATTAGCATTATTATTATTATTATTATTATTTAACTTATTTTGTACACTTGCACTTAACACTTTTTTGGTTGCTGGCACACAATTATTATTGATGGCAACAATGCTGTTGTTGTTGTTGTTGGTGTTGTTGTTGTTGCTGTTGCTGTGGCTGCTGTTGCTATAATTGCAATTGACAACACAAACAACGTTATTGTTGTTGTTACTGCTAGAATCTGTAGTGGATGTTGCAGCTGTTGCTGTCTGCTGATTGTTGCTGTTGTTGCTATTGCTGCTGCTATTGTTCACCTGTATGGTAAGACTTGGCTGTTGCTGCTGACAGAATTTGCTGGCTGTTGGTAATATTGCTATGTTGCAGATGCCTTTGGCATTGCTGTTGCTGTTGTTGCCAAGAAAAATGCTGCTGCTGCTGGCAGCAACTGTTGCTGTTGTCTGTGTTGCTGCTGTTACGGCCGTTGCTGTTGGCGGCTCTGCAGCCACATTCAAACGCATCGTCCCGCTAGCGATAGCTCTTGTATTATCGTTATCGTTATCGGTATCGTTATCGTTGAGTCGATGCTCAAATAAACTTTCACTGGCACGAAATTCGGCATACAAACGTTCGAGTTCTGCCAAACATTTGTTGGGGCGCAGCGCGTCGCAGCTCGAACTATTGTTGTTGCAGTTGTTGTTGTTGTTGTTGTTGTTGTTGCGCCCCCGCGACAACCACGACGACAACTTGTGAATGTTGTTGCTGCTACTTTGATTTTTGTTAGTATAATAATTGACGTTGCTGCGCACCTCCGTTGTGCACGCGCCGAACGTACTCGAGAGACTGATCGTCGCTGCCTCACGAAACTGGCTTGAGCAGCCACTGGAAGAGAGCAACGCTGCCGGCGTTGCTGCCGCTGCTGTCGCTCTCTCAGCTGCTGTTGCGTACTCTCTTTGGCAGCGTCTAAGACTGCTACTGCGACTGCGACTGCGTTGGGTTGCTGCTGCTGCACAGGAAACAGGTTGATTGACCTGCACTCCAACTGCGACTGCGACTGCGACGTCGCTGTCGACGTCAGCATCGACGTCAACTTTGCCGACTGCAACTGTGCCTGTTTCCTCGTTTACTCTTTCTGCCGTCGTTGCCATTTCTCGCTCGTCGCCTTTGTCGTCGCCGTCGTCTTCTTTGTCGTCGTTTTCATTGATAATGCACTTCGCTATGCTGTCGCTTTGATTTTCTGCACTTTGTTGTGATCTTGCATTCGTTGTCGCTCTTGTTCGCCTCTGCTTTTGACTCGTTGCCGTTATTGCTGCTTCAGTTGCTGTGTCGTTTATCGCAGGCGTGGATAATGCGCAGTTCTGCAAGCAAGCACGGAGAAACAGTATGAGAGAGGGAGAGAAAGAGAGGAGAAGAGAGAAATCTGTCAGCTTTGCATTAGTCAAACGACTAGATTTAAGTTTCAAGCGCTAATTAATGTTAATTGCAGAGGGATTAGCCACTGGCCACAACAGAAGAAGAGGAGAAACAAATATGAAAAAGGTGACAGCGGCCACAAGGACAGCAACCAGCAGCCAGGGCCACGCGCATAAATGTGCGCCTAATTGAATTAATTAAGCCAACGCATAAACATAAAATCGTCACAAGTAATTGTTGTTGTTGTTGTTGTTTTTGTTGCTGTTGCTTTTGCTGTTATTCCTGCCTGGCGTCTGCATGTTTGCTGATAAAGTTATTGCTGCCTGTCCCTCATTGTTGTTGCTCTTGTATGACTTACTCTCACTCTAATGGATGCTCGCTCGCTCGCTCACTCGCTCGCTCGCACACACACGCATTCGGTCTCTCTCCTGCTCTCTGGCTCTCTGCATGTCTGGCTTAGTGTCAGAGATGAGCGTTTAGCGTGCCTTTTGTGTGACTTATCGCGCCTCAGCTTATTTTAATCTTACTCTGCTTTGCATATGCAACATGCTCCAACCACTCAATTTGACTCTAATGCCGCTGCCATAAATTATAAGACTCCGTTCTAATACTTGGGCGCACACTCACACTTACTCTTTCCCTATCTCTCTCCCCCACTCTGTCCGTAAGTCAGACTTTGTATTAGAGATACGCTTTTAGCGTTTTCTTTTTGTCTGTGGCATATCTTAGCTTAGCTTGTTGAGTTTGACTTCGGAGCTGTTCTTCTAATTTGTAAGACTACAGCTCTTGCTCTTATAATTTACATATACAGATTTAGTCCCTCTCTCTCCCATTTGGAATATGCTATTAGCTCTAGCTTAACTTCGACTTGTATAATTTATAAGAGCTGCAGCTGCGCTCATCTCTAATCAGTGCACACTACCGAAAGCTAACGCGACCCCAAATACGAGATGATATGAGCTCCGTATAACTGTTAGTGCGTGTGTCAAGCTCTATACATACGTGTGTGTGTGTGTGTGTAAGTGTGGGTTCTAATTATGTTACGCTGTGTTACTTGCATTAATTACGTCACAGAAATATAATGTGATTTACTGTTAGCGCTCAACTGCTGTTGCTGTTGCTGCTGCTGCTTCTGCTGCTGCTGTTGCTGATGCCTCTGCAGCTGACTTATTGTTCTAGCTGCTGTTGGCTGTGTCATTGTTGTTGTTGCTGTGCACTCTTGTGCAATTGCGATTGCTGCTGATAGCTGCCGGCCGCCACCGCCACCGCCACCGACACCGACCAAAAGAGCCCCAAGCTCCCAAAATGTAACGGTATCTGGCTGCAAGTCAACTTTCATAATAAATGTCTAGTCATGCTTTTTTTTCCCCCGCCCCCTGTTATATGCACATGGCTAATTTTGGAGGTTATGCGACAGAGTTGCCTGCACTTAAAACTGGTTTTAATGTGGGTTTTCTTTGTGCAACTGGCGAGGGGCTGAGTGCGGGGCAGCGTGTTTTGTGGGGCATAGTTATCTAGTGTGCAACCCCCTTGAGCATTGTCAATCGATTGCAACCCCTAACTCCCATGGCTCGCTCAATTATGACAGCGACAACCCTGCACTATATTTATTTATAGCTTGCATATGGCAGGGGCGCATATGGCACAGCTGCACTGCGAGAAAAGGGGGGGCAATAATCATTTATCAGTCTAGTTTTTATTTTCTCATATGTTATGAAATACTACTGTTCATTTCTCTCAGTGCATGCATGCGCAGCAACTATGTCATTTACTTAAATACATTTACAGCTTTTTTTCTCCTTCTGTATGTTGCCTTTGTTCTCTCTATCTTCTCTCTGTTCATTGCTTTGTGGTCAATTTTCCATTTCGCTGACAACAAAATAAAAACAAAGCAAATTATGATAGCAGCCTCAACAAGAGAGACAAAGAGCACACGTGAGGGAGAGACAGAGAGAGAGAGGGAGATGCAAATATTTTAAATGCATATTTACGCGCTGTAAGGCAGGCACTTTGCTCAGCCCTTCCGCCTAACGACGCCCGCAGCCCGCAGCCCACTGCCCTCAGCCCTCAGCCCTCAGCCCTGCGCGCGGTATCGATATCGATACCAATTACGCTGAATGCGACATCTGGCGCTCTCTTATCGAAGACGCGGGTCGGCACTCAAGTGCCTAAGTGAAACATTAGCTCTTATCCGAGGCGCAGTAGCTGTCAATGGGGGTTCGATAATGGAGTTCTATACACAGGCTCTCCCTCCCGCCAATCGCCTGCTCGACAGGCATCAGCCTTGACATCAAATTTGATGGCGCCACATTTGGAGTCGAAGTGCGTCGAGCGAGCCAAGGTGACAATTTTATGAGGCGCCTAGGCGTGCAGACAGCCAGACACTCCTCGCCAGGGCTGTCATTGCCAGCCATAAATCGAACAATAGATAATAATAGATATGGAACGTGAACGAACAGCCATAAAGTATAACAGCCTTCTGGTCATGCTATGTAGATGGCAAAAGAGCTTTTAGGGAAACTCTATTTCAGCAAGATGATTTCAATATCAAGAACAACTGATCACAAAGCCTCTTTCTGCTGTTCCATCTATGAATCAAGTCAAGTAACATATCGATAACACAACTATCTTATATGCGCAAGTCTTCTCAAAAATATATCTTGATTGTGTCTCACTATCGATAAATGTGAAAGAAACCTCGCTGTTATTGGGCTCCCACTCTAAGCGCACCAATCGATGGCTTCACTTACCTGCGATACATAATTGTCGGTGAAGGAGCGTACTAGACGCTCAGCTGGAACATTTGCCGTTAGTTTCTTCGATCGATCTTCATCGTCTTCATCTTCGTTTGCATCTTCTTGCATTTCGGTTGCTGGGGATCGTTGCGATCTATCACATTGTAGACTGTAGTTTGTCGGCAGCTGGACGACGGCTGCCAGGCTAGCCCTGGCCACGCCCACGCCGGATACGCCCGGCTGGTAGAGGGAGTCATAAGAGGGCGGCTCCTTGATCGCCGTTGCCGTCGAGGAACACCATTGGATGAGCGTGTGGGCTGGACTGCCATAATAGCTTGGATATGAGTAGCGATTGCGATGGCTAGTCTTATTGAAGGTGGGGAAAGGCACGGGAGGAGCAGCGGCTACAGGTGTTGGAGCAGGTGGAACAATTGCAATTGCTGCTAGGTGGCTTCTCGTCTCGTAGCTGCTGTGGGACTTGCGTAACTTGCGATTGAGGCGCTCGTCGTCATCCTCCGCCTCCCCCTCCTCGTCGTCCTCCTCCGACGTGGAGCCGCCTGTTCGCTCATAGGGCGTCCATAGCATTGATGAGAGCGCCGCCTCCACATCCGGCGGTCGGTGCAGCCGGTGCGTGGGCGTTGGCGTGGCCATTGCCTCCAAAGTGGGAGTGTTCCGTTCCATGTGGGACATGTCGGCCGAGTCGACATTGCGCTCACAAGCTCAACAGCTCCTTGCGCCGAGCCGTGTCTATGGTCAGCCGCATGCTGAACCGCAACTCCGGACTCTGAAAACAAGCAAAATCTAACTGTAAAACTGTATGTAAAACCCAACTGTAAATTGCTGTACGAAAAACTTGGTTGCCTAAGCGCATTTCTATAGACTTCAACTAAACGACTGCACAGTGGTCGGAATGCCATTTTTCTTGCCCTCAACCAAAACACTTTTTTTTTTGAAAAATGAATAAATATAAAAAAAAAATTTAATTTGAAAAATTATAAAAAAATTAAATTATAAACATTAAAAAATTCATACAAATAAATATGAATAATATTAACTAAAAAAAATCTTACAATTATTTACAAATATCTAAAAATTATTTAGATTCGTAATTTTATTTATTTTATTTTTCATTCAAAGTCTCAAGATTTCGCCCACTGTGCGCATTGGCCGCAAGAAAAAACTTTAAGAGTGAGCCCTTTTATTTTCCAATTTGATAAATTGCGATTAAAGCATTTAAAAATGCCAACAAAAAAAAGAGGAAGAGAAAAACTGTACGAAAATGGAAAATGGGAAACGAGACACGAGACAGGAGAAGAAAAACAAGCTTCCGTTTCTGTGGCCAAAATATATGCAGAAAAGTTTGCGAACCAAAAACTTTTTGGCAGCCTTCCCATTTGCCCCCAAGGGCTGGAGGCGTGGCACGCACATACACACACGCTTACACAGAGAGATAGCTGTAAATAGTTATATATATAGGCTGCAGTCTGATTCGGTTATTCGCATTAGAAAAAAGTTTAAAGTCGACTGCCAATTTGACTGAGCAAATGTAGCTCAAGCAGGCAGCGGAGCTGCTAAGCGGGCAGCAACAGACATTGCAATACGGAAAGTCCTTGTTGCTGTTGCTGCTGGCCATGGATGCAACATCAGCAACACAAATGTGGCGATGCTCATGCGGCGCATATCGAAATCTATTTCCAATAGAAATCAAGCAAAAGATGCAGAAGTTTTTACACTGCATGGAACACTTTACTTTAAATTAGAGATAAATTTGTTTGCTCGAGCAAACAGTTGAAATGAATTTGTTGGCAGTGCCCGACCATGAAATACCCTCTATTGAGCTCATTCACTCTCCGAATCTTTTATATTCATATATACGACTATTTATAGCTCTTGCCTAATTGATATTTATTGCTTCGGCACTCAAGTTGCTGTGCGGCCGACTTTTAATCGAATTAAACTCAATTCGCAGACTAGAACATTTCAGCAATCTCGGCACGTAGTCCCATTAGACTGGACTTAATGCTGACATATAGTTTGATTACACGAATCGAAATAGAATGTCTCCGCCCACTTAGCGTAGCTCAACGTCCACACACTTATCATGCCAAGGGACAGCGTGCAAACCTATTAGCCACAGCGACCACATCCAACTGCAAACTCCAACTCCAACTACAACTCTGATTCCGATTGCGAACTTCAACTACAACTGCGATTCGACTCGGCTTTGGGTGTTGGCTCCTGCTGCTGCTACAGCCAAAGTTTTATGTGTTGCCTATCCCAAGGCGCTTTGCTGCTCTAATTTTGAAATTGCTTAAACTGGGTATATGGGTTTTCGTTACTATGCAATGACGAGGCGTGCTTGAGCCCAGTCGGTAGTAAATAGAGTAAAACAGACAGTATAAGAGAGTTTATGTACAGTGTAGAGTAGAAAAGAGTAGAGTCAACTGCCGAGTGGATTTGTCTACATGAGTTTTTCTCTGTTCTACCGGTTAGGAGTGTATGAATATGAACGAGTATATGAGTATAAAAATCTACGAGCATACTTAGTATATAAAGTATAAGTGATATGAGTATAATAGGAGTTTAATAAATAAAGTAAAAGAGTATAAGATCACCATGGTAGGAGCTAGCTCTGGTAGTCCGCTTCTCAGCTATTGAGTATTGGATAGATAAAAGTATCGGAGCATATTTTAAATGTATAAGTAAAGATATATATAGGATGTGAGTACTACGACTCGTAGCTCATCTCACAGTTTATAATTATACAACTGTGTACGATAACAGTATAAGACTACGCATTTAAGTTTATTTCCAATTATCGCAGTCGTGCATACCCGCCTACAACAATTGAATTCTCCTTTTCATGTCGTTCCATTTTTTTTTTTCTTCGGGTAGCTTCAGCTTCTGCCTGGCCGCCCAGTTGAAGCTGATGTTTTTGTTATGCTTAAATAAAGATTTGTGTTAGTGTGTTTCATTCTGTGGCAGCAGCAATTGTTGTTGCTGTGGCAGCAATTGTTGCTCTGCATTGCTGGCCTTCATTGTTGTCACTGCCCATTGTTGTCCCCAAAGAAAGGAGCGCCACAGCCAAAAGACAGCACAAAAGGCGGCCACAAATTAATATCATGTGCAACAATTGTTCAAATCTCTGTGTGTGTGGAGGTGTGTGTGTGTGTGTAGGTGAGTATATGTGTGTCTTGTTATGTGCATGTTACCTACTTTTTGTGAGCTTTTAATTAACAACAAGCTTGCGCCTCGCACAATGCAAACAAAGTGCCAAAAGCCAAAGCCAAAGCCTTGAAATTCTCGCAATTTTCCACAATTTCCACAATTTTTTCCCCTTGCGCCATTTTCTTTGTGCCCATTTTTAGCAGGCAACAAAAAACCAGAACAAGAAGAAGCAGCAGCATCGCACAACCGAAGCGAGTGCTTCAAATATTATGAAATAATGCCGAGGCTTTAGCAGCGCTTTATATACAGATTATGTGCGGAAATACCCTTTAAAGCGCATGCGGCTGTAGCTGGATGTAAATTAAATTGGGAATTAACTGGGCTTTTGGCTACACTGAGCGCAAAAATAGGGGCGACGCTTCGTATGGAAGAAAAATTTCAATTTCTTTAAAATACATTTTTCTGTCTTTTAACAAAATTAATTCTTCTATCTAAATTTATATATCTACAATATATATCCAGATTACTTCTCATTTAAGTTTCATTGAAATTTAACTGATTTATTTTATAACAAAAAAAGTGTAAGAGAAGTAAATGCCTTTGCTAGCTCCCCTTTTTTATACCCTGAATCCATTGAAAATGGAAATTTCAGGGTATAATGTTTTTGTGCAAATGTATGTAACAGGCAGAAGGAGGCGTGCCACACCCCATAAAGTATATATATTCTTGATCAGCTCGATGAGCTGAGTTGAACTAGCCCTGTCCGTCTGTCCGTCCGTCCGTCCGTCCGTCCGTCCGTCCGTCCGTCCGTCCGTCCGTCCGTCCGTCCGTCCGTCCGTGTAAACACCTGGATTTCTGCAACCACAAAAGCTAGAGACTTCAAATAAAAAGCAAAATGCTCGATAATACCATACGCTGTACGAGTTTATTTTTTTTTTTCGATAACTCGTCCCATTTCTTTTTTATCGATAACTATCGAAAATATCGCTTTGTTTTTTAGGTCTGGCGTGCACACCGTTAAAGATAGAATCGTGCACCAAGTTATGTTTGATTGCTATAGTGAATCCGCACATTTTGTCATTTTTGGATTTTTGATGCCACGCCCCCTTCGCCCACAATTCAACAAAAACGATAACTCACGTATATCAAATACTAGAGACTTGAAATTTGGCACATAGGTACATTTAGATGTCATAATCATTCCCCGAAAATTTCATTAAGAACGTATGTCGAGAAAAAAAGTTATTAAACAATAAAGTTTGCATAGCACAGCCTCTTCTGCAGCCGCAGTAGCGCGCAGTGAGCATATTACGTGCATGCATATGTTTGTGTGTGTGTGTGTGTGCATGTGTTGGTTACTATTAATGAATAAATGAAACTCTTAATGATTGGTATTACAGCGCAATGGATTCAGGGTATCTCTTAGTCGAGCAGTCTCGACTAGAGTTTCGTTACTTGTTTTATTTTTGATTACTAAGATCAGTTAATTATTTTTCTAAATTTATAACAATGGGTCAATTTGTGGGAATTGAATTTCTTCCATTGAAACATCTTAGCCAATATAAGTAAGTATTTAAGCTGCTCTAAGAATTTGTGAAAAAAATTTCATTTAATATTCACCAAGAATTTTATATTCGTATTGAGCATTATTTTGAAGCTAAATTATATTTAAGACAAGACCAAATATCTAATATAAGCTGAGATCTATTTGTGCTGCTTCATACTTAATTTAATTACTTTTTGCCTCGTTTCGTTTCGTACTTATTTTTCATAATTCTAAGCCAATTTATATATTTTATTTTTAGAGCAGCGAATCCAATCAATCTAAGAAATCATAAATTATGAAAAGACCCTTAAAGAGCGGGAATACCCACACTCCCACTGCTTATTAGGAAAAAGCCTGGCCCTGCCAGGCTCGACGGCATTCAAATTCTGGCGGTTCACAATTCGCTCGCTGTCAACAGAAAATTTCAACACATTTTAACTAGAAGAAATTTTGGTGCGCTCAAAAGACTTTCAGTAGGCGACGCCGTGAAATTAATGCGGGGAAATCATAAAAGCAAATAAGAAAAGCTGAGCAAAAATGTAAAAGAAAATCAAATACAAATATTTCAAGGCAAAGTTCTGTCCGGAGAAAACTCGACGACTTCAAATAGCACGCAAATGAGCAAAAAAAAAATAAATAAATAAAAAATATATTCAATGAAAATTATTTACGTAAATAAATTCTTTTTATTTGTCATTTTTTTTTTTTTTTCTATTTGACTTGATGTACGTCTGTCAATCAGACGCGGGCGACGGAGGCTGAACTTTTTTGCTCGCAAGCAAAAGCACAGAGAAAAGTTGCTGCCACATTTTAGCGCAGGCATTGGGGCCTAACTTGATGCCTGTATGTTTGTAATGCAAACAAACTTTATCTAATTAGAAGAAACACGTGTTACGCAGACACCTTTGCCCTACCAGCAGCTCGTCACTATGATTCCCAACAAGTTCAAACTCAAAGTAGATCTAGCAAGGCTCATTTTATCAGCTAGTTTACTGTGCCCTACTTTGCGATTCTCATCACCATCTCCAAGTTCAACTGCAACTTAGCTATTCAGCAGCTCTCCTCTCCGATTCTCTCCAGCTAATCGTCAATTCGAAGTCTAGCTTTATTTAGTCAACGTCATCTTATCTACATTTCATATCGTATAAAAAGACATCAGCCTACTGCGCTCTTCACTGCGATTCTCAACGCAGCCAATTTCTTACTCCCAAGTCGAAAAACATCTTCATCTTATGAGCTGCTTTGCATTGATGACGCACTCGAAATGTCTTTTGATGTCCCCCAATCCGTCAACGCGCCCTCACCTATTCCCATACTTGTTTTGCATTTGCCAACTCAACATATTTGTAGGCGTGTAGCTTCCTGTTTCGTAGACTCCATCTACCACTTTTCGTGCTGCTCCGCCTGTCAACTGGCTGTCAAGTCGTGGCATCTGCCTCTGCTCTGAGTGTCGCGTGTCGAGTGCCTTTTGAGTTGTTTGTCAATATGTAGACCATTATTCAATCAATATATTGACACACATTTTCATTTGCCAACCTTCTTCTTCGACTCTCCCTCTCCCTCTCTCACTCTGCCCTAGGGCAAAAAAGCCGGCCAAGTGCTAATCGCAAACAAAGTAGTTTTTGCTCGACTTCCATTTCGATTTCGTTTTTATGGCTTGGGGCGCCTCCGGTTCTTCGATTGATTCCTTCATGGTTCAGCCTGTGCCTCCCCAGAGACCTTCATTTCCGCTTTAACTATTTGTGCGTGGCGTCTAGGCCGTATGATATTTGTATACCCTACCTCTTCATCCACCTCCAGCTCAAAATCCCCCTACTTCACCTCTCAAGACCCCTTCAAATTGAATTTGAGGCCTCGCTTTTTGTGTTCTTTTGCTCTTATTCCCTTATTATTTGCACATGCGTCTCTGTCGCGTGTTTTTGCTTTCCTTCCCATTTTTATTTTCTTGCTCGTGTTTTTTAATTTAATTCTTCGTTCTTTTCTTTTGACACACTTGAAAAGTTCTTTTTTTTCGTCCTCTGCTGTAACTAAGCGCAAGGCCGTGGAAGTCAATCATAAAATCAACATTTGCCATGACCGGAAAAACAGCAGCCATCAGCCAAAAGCGTTTAAGCCATTTAGGCTTTTGTTTAGTTAAAGTCTGCCCCCTAAACGAACAAATCTTATGATACCATCAAAAAAAAAAAACACTTATTGCTGACAAATGAACTCCTCCAATAACAGTTATCTTAATCCTTAGCTCTTAAGCATTAAAGATTTTATATGTTTTTTATTCAAAATCACAAAATCACTTCGAATTCTAATCACTGAGTTCATAACAAAGACTTTCAAAGTAGTTCACTTTAATAATAGTGATTTGGGTACTAACCCAAAAACGTGAAAATTAAGGAAGGGATTTATGCATAAGCTGAATTACAAATGTTTTGCCTTAAAAGTTGAGCCTCAGCAATCCAGCATTAGACATATAAAGGCTTTAGAATGGAGAAAGAACTGTACAATTTTTTTAGAATTCGCAAGTTTCTATTAAGAATTTAAAAAACTTAACAAATTAAAAAATAAATGACAAGAATAATATTTTTTGAATGTCTTCAAGTCTAATTTTATTTCAAAAAGTGTTTATAATTTTTTATGCTACATTTTCACACTTTTTTTAACCAAGCAACTTGAATAGCTAGAGGCGATAAAGATATTTTTAGAAACAAATTATTTAATTCCTTGGACTTGCAAAAACTGGATTTTAAATTTAATGAAAAAAATACCAAATTAATTATAAGTTTTAAAAATTTAAAAAGAGCTAAGAAACCAAAAAAATATAATATAAAAAAAATAGTATTAATAAGATTATAAGTTTTGTAGATAAACATATCTATCTGAGAATTCGCAATTTTAGAATTCACATTTGTAAAAAATACAACAGAAAAAAAATTAACTTGAAGGCAGCGAAAGGAAGTTTTGCAACTAAACTCTAAACACGCAGCATTCAATTAAACTTTTTCCAGCCGGCTTTTTGGGCCAAAAAAAAAGAGAGACGCAGAAGAAGAACTCTCGACTTCAATTAACCAACTATAAACAAGCTGCCAACTGGCAAACTGGTAAACTGGCAAAAGGTAGTCAGCAGTAAGAGCTCTTGCCACCTTTTCCCCTGCTGTTGCCTTTGAGCTTACCTCGAAATGCAGTCCAAAAGGGACTTTAACTTTAAGTCGACTGAGCGAAAAGTTTCCTGTTGATATTTTTTGTATTTTGAAATTTTTCTTTACTTTCACTGCTGCACGCAGCGCCGTTGCCACTTGCAACGTGCAACGGCTTCGCTTAATTATGCTAAAAGCAGGCAACAAATTTTCTTCTATTTATTTTTTTAAAAAATTTTATACAGGTGAAGATCGCGCACTGGCACGTTGTCAATGTCAAAGGCATTAAGTGTGTGGCAAGTGGCAAGCGCGCTTACACTTACACTCGCAACACACACACTAACGCACAACAAGTTGGCTTTTGAGCTAACGCGGCGAATGCGTAACTTTTTGCATTTTGTCGTAAGTTTTCACCGAAATAGAATTTCTTTTTGTTCGACCGATTTGTGGCACGCGCGTTTCAGTGAAGCTTGCGTCAGCTGCTGCATGCAACGCGTAACGAACTGACTGAGTGCCAAACAAAGCGCCTTTTGCCCAACGAACTTGACTTCAATGGAAAGCCGAAAAAGGCAAATTCCAACAATGTTTTGGTGAGTCGGCGCAGAGCGTTGCACGTGCCACACGGCACACGAGTGGCGCCAGCAGCCTTCCAGTCGCGGCAAGCCAAATGTTTGTTTACATTTTGCACAGGAGCAGCAGCAGCAGCAGCATGAGGCAAGTGTGCTGCTCTTGCCCCATCATCAATTTATGTTTTGCCTACTTTCGAGCCAGCTCTGCTAAATGTTTGAAATATGACTTGCAATTGATGCTAGACGTACGTAGGCAATCGAAATGAAAGTCTACATTAATAGCACTTGCCACATGCCACACACACACACACACAAATCCAGCCAACCTCTATCAGCTCAGCCCAGTTCTGCTGCTTGGCTGACTGCAGTTTTGCTGCAAAATTTGAGCAACAAGCTTGTTAAAAATACGTGCAGAATATTAAACAGATACCAAACACACACACACACACACACAAATGCACACACACACAGGCTGAGTGGAAGTGCTCCTTGCAGCATGCAATGCCTCATACATATTTATAGAGTTCTTAGGGCTATGCTTGTCATGAATATTCTCACTAATTTGCTGCCAATTGAATTTTGACTTTTTGCATATTGTTTAGTTCACTTCGTGTTCGCTCTTTTTTTGGCAACTTGTGTGACTCTTGAACTGGTTCGCAAATTCCTGCTGCAGCTAATTCAGTTAATTCAGTACGTATCAAACTTTTAATTGAGATATGTAAATTAATTATGAATCATATGAACTGGTTCGCAAGTAGCTAACACCTAAACAGCAATGCATGTTGAATAATTATACATAGCATACATAGAGAGCTTTTGGTACTATTGAATGTTTATTATTTGTATATCTTAGGTACTTGAACTAGTACTCAGCTTATTCACAGATAATTAGTTTAGATCTATACATTAGTAAGTGCTAATTACTAAATTATTTTTTCAAATTTTGACTTTTGAACTACTAGATAATATTAACTACTAACAACTACTATAATTTTCATGCTAGATAATATTAAGATTTATGTATTTTAGGATATTTTATAATATAATTTTCACGAATAGTCCATATTTGACTTTATCATTGAACTCAGCTCAACTCTTATACTCGTGAAATACTCTTACAGCCCATTTTCGGAACTAAGTTGAGAACAATTCTTATCTCTCAATTACTGTTGAAGCTAAATTATGAAAATTTGCTTTTGTTGATTAAAAGTTGTAGAAAATTGTTCGCATTTAAAACGAGCTCAAATTGCTCAACACCTAGAACAGTCTAGCCTAGCACAGACAGACACACACACACACACTCTTAAGCAGTGGGCATAGCAAATTTTTATTGGCAAAAGTTTTTTAATTATCATTAATGAACATGAGAGCCGCACTCTCTGTGGCATGTGCTGACCGTACCGGCAACAACAGCTATAACAACTATAGCAACAACAACGACAACTTTCGCATTTGCAATTATTTTAATGTTCAATGATGTTGCAACTTGGCAGCCATCGCAATGATTTATTGCCTGGCAGAGCTCGCCTCAAGTTGCCCGTTCCCAGTTTTGAGTTTGGCTTCAACTTGGCTTTGGCTTTGGCTTTGAATTGGGTTTTAGGTTTGAGACTCGGAAAGGCACACGCCATTCATTGTGTGAAAGTTGGCAATTAGACAGTCAGTCGCAGAGGGTCACTCAGAGAGGGGTCACAGGCCAGTCCAGGCCAGACCCCCCACCATGACCAGCTGATAGTCCATGAAACAGCGCTTATGTCTAATGTCTAATGCATTATAATGTCCGGCCAGCAGAAGTACTTATATCCGAGTTTTATGGGCTTGGCGTGCGGAACTTTTGGCATGAAGTTCATACACCAATAAATACCCTGTATATGAGGGAAAGAGGGTATATACAGTTGTAGAAGTAAAATCGGAGAGACATTACAGTTAGTGCTTATATTAATATTTGTGGGTTATATCACAGGCAATAGAAATCAGCTCGAAGCTTAAATCAAATGTATTATTGTCATTTAGTAGTAATTTTTATACCCTACAAATGAATAAGTCTTTGAGTCAAGCTCACCCTAGGAGCACAATATAAACTCAATCCACAATGTCATATTTTCTAGCGTATTGGCTAGTCGTGCATGGCCGCACTTTCTAATTTTTATTACTCATAAAATGCTTAACAATCATAGTGAACGAATTGCAATTAGTTAACTGATTGAAATTGGTTCGCAGTAAGACATAAAACACGACTATTAAAGGGGTTATTTGATTAGAGGACCCCACAGATACTCTGTAAATAATGCAATAAGATAAATAATGCATGTAGAGCAATATTGAAATGATTTATATGCCAGCCGCAAAAACAATTTGCGGCCAGCAAGGCTCGCTCAACTAGCCGACTTGGTCGAAATTGTAATGCATACAACACACATTCGATATCATATCAATTTAATATATGTATATATGATATATGTGTGTGTGAGCGTGTATGTGTGGAGAGGCCTAAGCACGTTTAGATATACAATCACACGCGTACAGTTGGCCCTATCTATAAAGCCCATACAATTGCGCGCACTTGCCACAAAAACCCCATTTTCCATTCGGATCTTTACAACCCTGGCCTTGTCATAGCGGCGAGAGCCCAAAAAAAACCCCAACTTGGCAAAGCTAGGAAAGCTGGACTGAAAAATACCCTGAATATGATACACAAATTTGTTCTGGAACAGTAATGATACCTGAAAAAGTTTATTCAAAAAGGAAAGTTTTCATCCATCCGATGCTAACTCTTACTCAGAGCTTACAGCTCCCTTTCTTAATAATCTGCCACGCCGTCTTCTGCCTATTAAATATATTACAAAACCAAACAATCGACCCGTTTTGGCCATTTTCTCCGTGGTATCCAAACAGGAATCCGCCAGCATTTATGACATATGCACGCGTAGAGCAAAGGGGCAGAGACGGTGGCATAACAGGGGGAGGGGGCCGTTGTTGGGGCGTCATGCCACCCCCAATGAGCGCCAGCGGCACGCGTTTTCGAGCAGGTTTTTAAGCGCTGAACAGCAAGCGAAGCTCCAGCTGCAGGCCAAGTTTTTGCCTTTGATGGAGATGCCACCATTGTAGCCATGTTGGCCCGACGACTCAGCCGTATTCGTAGTCGTAGTCGCCGTCGCAGTCGAAGCCACCGTAAATGACTGTATCCGTATCCACAACTACACAACCGCCCGCACACACACACACACACGCACACGCACAGCTGCGCTATATACAAGAGCAGAGTTGGGGATTGGCAGATGGGTTGCTTGCACCGCGAAGGTAACCCGTAAAATAGAATATGGTTAGCTGAGGTGAGTCGAGGTGTGAGCTGTGCGGCATTGGAGGCGAAAATGAAAGCCAAGAATTGCAATAAAACATAAAATTGCTGACTTCCAATTCGTTTGCCATTTGGGTTTCGTTTTCCCTTTCAATACCCATTGAAAATGTATGAGGGGGTTGTATGGCCGACATGTGGAAGTGTAATCGTAGTCGATTGCTTCCCAAATTTCTCTAATATCAAAAAATATCAGGCCTAGATCCTAAAGACTAATTGAAAGAGTTGGAGAAATATAAGTTAATCGCTGTAAACTCGTTATGCTTCTGCTACGTCATATAAATCAGCCATGCAGGCTGACTACAGGGCATTAGGTAGCCGAGTATAACCTCAAAAAAGTCAGCTGTATTTTTTGCTCGTGTGTTTCCTTGGGTTTTTCTTTAAATGTCTGGGGCATTGTGTGCCATAAGTGCGTGTGGGTTGTGTTGGGGTGTATGCTATGTATGTGTGTGCGTGGAGAGAGATGGTTTATATTTGTATGTTGTTGTGCGTGCTGCTGTTGGCTGCGTCAGGGCCAAGCTGCGACCGCATTTTTTTATTTTATTAGGTTTTATTTGATTTACACTTGTTTTCCGCCTGCGAGCTGCTGTGTGTGTGAGTGAGGAGGAGGCGAAGAAAGGGGGTGACGTGACGGGGTGGGCATAAGTGAGCACTTGCTGGCAATCTGTGAAGCAAGTGCAGCGCTTAGTCATTTCACTGGCAGTGCGACTGGAAAATCACTTGACATGATCTATGCTTCGCTCACAAAGTAGGAAAATGGAAAAACGAAAATTGAACTGAACTAAGCTGCGACTAGTGATAGCAATGGAATTATGCGGCAAATTGGCAGCTCTGTGTAGGTGCATACCAATTGCAATCGAACAAATTATCCCATGATTAAGTGTTGGGCAATGCTCAAAGTAAAGCAGCAGCAGCGAGGAGTGCTGCAAACGGCTTAAAGTGTTGCAACTTTAATTAAACGAAAGTTACACTGTGAAAATTTGGGGAGAGTCGAAATTACAGTGCGGGAGTGGAACAAAGAAATGGAGATAGACACAGAAGAGGCCAAAAAGAAAAAGAATGAGATCAGGACAGAATGAGACAGAATACGAATGATAGTCAGAGAACATAGACAAATAAAATTTAGGGAAGTTGAAGGTGAAGAAGGGAGTAAAAAGAGGGAAAGGTATTTCTTTTACGTATATTATGGAGGTATTTTGCTTACCTAATAAGAACTAATAATAAAATTTCACTTTTCAATCTGAAGCATTCAGCAACTTCAACAGAAATCAACCCATTTTTGTAGAGTGTAGCAGCCCGACATGGGTCGTCATGGACTTTACGATCCATTTGCAGTTTTCCAACAGGCAGAATTAAACGCAGTTCGTTGGGCAGAGCTAAAGTACAATTAATTAAGCACGGACTGCAGCAAAGGATTTTAATTAAAATTTTGTCGAAGCAGCAAAAGTGTCTCTCTCTCCTCATTTCACTCTCTCTCTCTCTCTTTCTCTTGGTCACACCTGAATTGGATTTCATTTGATTTCATTTAATGGCTGAGCTGCAATTGTAAGGCTTTCAATTGAAGCCGACAAATTTGTAATTGGCAATATTGTTGGCCAATTGCAGTTGGCCCAAATGGATTTCATTGACTCTACCCTGGTCTTTGTGGGCTCACCTTGACACAGTGAGTGCTGTTGACCCACCTGTAAAACATTGCTCTGTGTGCCTAAGCAAGCGAGATAAGCTTTATTAGTTTATGCACACTCAACCAGAATCCGGATGCAAATGCGGATAAAAAGCAGCTCCTCAAAAGGTGTTTATACAGGGGGCATCATGTAGCTGTGAATAGCTGTGCTCGGGTTCAAATTTGTAAAGCCGCTTTCGGCCCTTGAGGTCTTGCCTAGTTTGTTAGCCAAGGTGTTAATGAGTGCGATAAGCTCAAGATTAAAATATACATAATTTAACATGTTTGCCTCCTGCTTGGACTTTCAAATGTTCTACATCTCTCTCGCCTCTCACTCACTATCTTTCCCTCTCCCTCTCCCTCTCCCTCTCTCTATGCTCATATGTCTCTTCGAGTCAACTCACTGTGTGTCTGAGGCCATTCAATAACAATAAATTCAGCTAACATATGTTTGGCCCCAAATGCACACAGGCCCCCATGGCCCCGAGGCAACAGCCTAACTTACGACCACAATTTCAAATAGAGACTCGCATCGATTGCTAGCAAAAAATATATTCAAATTCCAGCTGAAGGCTAATTGGATATCAAACAAAAGATGAAAACATTCGCTAGAATATGCACCACGAATGGTACATGCCCTATCCATATGACTAATGTAATCTGTAGTCAAGAGTCTGGCCTGACTCTGTACAGGGTATTCAGAGAAGGCTTCAGTAATATTCCAAATAACCAAATGCAAGCTAAATGGAAATATACTCAAAAGGCTGTGTGATTAATCAATCGATAAGCTAATCGATATTCGATTTAATAATTTACTTCAGCTGTTGTTACCCAACTTGAACATTCGTGTTCCATTTCATATTCACAGGCATATTAAATGTACTTTAATAGTAATGGTTGCTTTGGAATCAATCGATAACTTACTTTAACGATTGTTAATTTTACCAGCTTTAACATTGTATTTAAATACGTATTGTTTTAAACTTTTGGCCTGCGTGTGTTCACCTTTAAGCTCAACGCCAGCAAAACAGTAGCCCCAAAGACAAAAACACCTTCACACGTCGCATACAAATATACATACGTATATACGTATATACGCACACACTCATACACACATATACATATAGAGGTAAAGGACTCTGGTCACGATGGGATTAAGGTCAGAGCTATAAAACATGCAGAAGCACTGACTAACTGGAGACTGCAGTCCTCCAACCATAGTCCATCACACACACACACACACACTATAATACACACACACGTAGCCAGACATGGTGAAGCCGAACACGGCGACATGACCTGCTGCTGCTGCAACAACTAACCTGGTCAGCTGGACTTTTTATTAGTTTAGCATACGAGCTTTCGAACATATATATACAGTCGCTGCGAAAAGTACGCAGCCAAATGAAGACATATGGCAGCTAGTTAAAGAGAGCACAATCAAATGCCTGCAGTCATCTGCGGACCTGTTGTTAATTATGTTTATTAGATCACGTACTGTGTCGTGAAGAAGTCTTCAGCCGAATAAATAGGATTTCATCAGTCTCAATCAACTACCAAATATCATCATTCATTTTTATTTAATTTCTTCCAACTGGAATCTTCAGTCTTCAATTGCTCTCTTAAATCTACATTTGATCTTAACAATTACAGATCACTGTAATCGTTATGTTTGTTTTAGGTGCAGACATTAGTTTACCGCACACTCAATTGGCTTGTCCTCTGCAGGTCTTCAATTTGGCTTTGTATACGGCTGACTGGTTGACTGTTTGGCTATGCCTTGGCCTGGAAAAGGGTTTTCCCGCGCTGCGCCCATAAATATGCAACACTTTAGTGTTCGCTTCGTTCTCGCACTGGCAGAAACACGTTTGATGTTTTTCGCAAGTAAAATATTTTGGACACGGACAACGGACTTACATTCCCCAGTTATTTGTGGTCCCACACACACACACACGCACACACACATAGCCAAAGTGTGCGGGTTTTGTCCACTTTGGATTCCCTTGTTAATAATATAAATGATGATTTATGACCCCCCGAGGGCGCTGCGGGGCTCAGCTCTGAAGTCAATCGGCTCTCTGAATTATTGAGCAACTTAAAGACACACACATAAGCCCAGATAACTTGCAACTTAATTAGCAATTATGCTTATTTGAAAGCAATATTCCACACTAAGGAGAGCCAACAACAAAAAGAAAAACAAACTGAGTTAAGGCTTTTGTTTATTTGCATTCGCTTTGATTATTTATGCATGCGACTGAGAGACGCAGGCAAATAGCTGAAATTGCTTCGAAGCAAGACAATCAAAACAAGAGCACAAGCCAGGCAGCAGCCAAGACGCCACCACCACAGTACAACCAATCAACAGCCCAACCACCCAAACCACTCTTTCCATTGCAAGCAAATATTTCGGGCATTTGCCGGCACATTAAAATCGAATTTTGCATAGGGAAACAACATAAACAAGTCAAAATTGTCGATTTTGACAGTGACTGACTAGCAAATGCCCTGTAGAGAAAAAGACAGATAGAGAACGAAATCTACATAAAGACATAGATAGGGCGAGGAAGAGGGTAAAACGAAGAAAGAGAGAAAGAAGGAGGCTAAAAGTGAGAGGGATTAAGAAGGAGATGAGGAAGATAAATAATGAGTTAGAGAGAATTGGAGAGACTATTTTGTAGACATTATTCCCGTAAACTCAATCCAAGTCTCACTTTTGAAAATATCGTTTCCCCAGTAACAGAATTACCATGTTTTTATTGTGCAGCTATTCGCAGAGAAGTTCGAGGCATAAAAACAAACAGCGTCAACTCTGCATAGATATATCTGCTTTGTGGTTAGCATAAAAAAGCCACAGGGCCTCGGTTTTGTGACCTACACAGCGGTAAGCTGGCAGACCCCAGAACCCTATGGCATCCACCGCTCCCCCGCACCCATTGGCAAAAAATTTATGCAAACGAATTAAATTGGCAGGCTGACTGGCAGGAAGCCAGAAAAGGAACAGGAACGAGAACGGAACGCAGTCAACGCCGCGAAGCCGGGACATCATGCTGATTGTGCGCCCGGGCAAAATATAATTATATTTTTAAATTTAAACATTAAATATTTACACGCACATGCATAGGAAGACACCACACCTTCCCTGCTGTTTTATGGCGCATAAAGCAATTTACATTTATCATATTTGCGTGCCTCAAATAACCCCGAAAACTCATAAGATTGCAACTGTAGCAATTAGCAACACCGAACACTGAGAACTGAACTGAAACTGGTCAGCTCTGGTCTGCAATGCTCACGAAATGTTAAAATCAATTCATTGAATAGAAATATAAAGAACATTCAAGCTATTAAAATGAGCAACATCAGGATCAGCAAAATCATTCATGTTTATAAACATTGATTTCTAAATTTATATATAATGTATTAAAATTATAATGGTAAAAATTAATTTTAAAACACTTAAGAGAAGCGAAATGAAATTAAGAAATAATAAATATGGCAATCGGCCGTTAGCGACAGCACAATACCCGTGACACTTAGAGTAATTCATATTATTGAATGGACTATATACGAAGCACACATATGCCAGCAGTCACCACCAGTTTCCCATATCTGGCTCTCTGTGACTATCTCAGTAGAGTAGAGCTTAAAAATAGTATACAAAATTAAAACTTAATTGTGAAATCTCACTCTCAGTCTCTCTCTCTCTCTCTCTCTCTTTCTCTCTCTCCATTGAAATGCCTCTCGCTTCCTGTTCCTGTCTCTGTTCTGAGTTTTCATTGTCGCCAACATGAAAATATCCTTAGGCCAATGCATTTGCTTGTGATCCAAGTACCTCACAAATACACATACATGTTCATTGTCACTTCTACGTGTGTGTGTCCCGCTGTCTTGACTTCCTGGGGAATTGCTGCCAGTGGTCCCAATTGCTCGTGTTTCCTCCATTTACATGTGGCTGTGTCCCCAACACGTTTATTGCATTAGGCAAAAGTTGTTGCCTAGATTTGAATACAGTGCCTCCAACCAGCGAGTTTTCTCCTCGTTCCATGGCCCTTAGGTTAACTGTTCTCATTTCCATGACTCCCAAGCTCATATCAAATACTGCATATTTAATAAAGTTTCAGCTAATTTTTGAGCACCGCATCGCATGCGTGTTAACAATTAATACGCATAATTAATAAGTCCTAAATCATCTCTTTCAACTGGTTCAAGTGGTTTTAGGCATTCATTCATTTACTGTCTCTCACTCATTGTCATGCTTTAACCTCTTTTGTTCAATAACTTTGAATCAACTACAATTTAAATCTTATGCTAAAATATTTTTAATTCCATTCGGCTGGAGAACTTTTCTATTCTATCTATAATATAATTCTACATGATTCACGCTTAACTTAGATTCCACTTAATTAATGTGTCCCATTAAACCATTTGCATGAAGTTGACACATTTCTTTTCGTACAGAATTCATAGCTGACAAAGTCGTTGACGTCGACATTAGCAACAAAAATTGTGACGTTTTTTCTGCAATTGTTGCTCGAGCTGTTGCTGTTGTTATTGTTTCTGCTCCAGATTGAACACTTTGCAGCGAAACGTGCTCTTTGGGGCAACGTGTGCAGCAGCAGCAACAACGAAAAGCGAAACAATAAAATTTCAAAAGCGAAAAACGAAAACAATGTCAAACACATCAAAGTCAGAGCTGTAGCAGATTTTCATGCATTCGCACCCAAGCCAATGGCAAATGGCGGGCAAATCAATGGAAAAATCGCACAAAATATTGATAAAGTTATCGAGAATAACCGACAACATGGATACCCTTTACAAAGTTGCCGTTTCTTAGAAAAAACAAAGGACTTTGTGGTCAACAAATTGCGATTTAATAAGCGATTTTTTAAGCTTAAACAACAATCGATACTTGCCGATCAGAATGATTGATTTGATTGATAAATATATACCTTTTAATTATATTTTGCAATATAATATACTGCCTATATAAACCCTTTTTTACATACCTTTCCATTGTACTAAAATCTAATCTTTTCGATATGTATTGATTGGGCAAATAATTCGAACTAGAAAATTAAGCATCTAGATAGTTTTAATCTAACATGCTCACATTGTCTCTCCCACAGGGTATACAGAATAAAAAGAAGACCCCGTGGAGATGGGTTTTTGTGTGCTAGGTAGGCGTGGCTATGGTGTGGGCCAAAGTAAAAGCAAAATGGCGGAAAAAAGTGCAGTTTTTGCAAAAATAAAAATACACAAATGGAGAACTGGAAAACTGGATGTCAAATGCAAATTGACAGCTTTCAATATCAATTCCAAAACAATCGCAGCACAAGAGACAGATACACAGAGAGCAAGAGAGAAGATGGGGTAGATTGTTTGAGAGAGAGGGAAAATCAATTTGGTGTGGCATGTCAGGTGCACAAGAGGTAAAGAAGAAAAAGTGGAATTCAAGCTAAAATTACGATACCTTCAAAATATTTTGCAGAACTGGAATCGAAGTGGGTTGACAGGTTAAATTAATTAAATCAGATTTATGTGAACAAATGTGAAATGCTTTGATGTGGTATCTGCATCTTGACCAGCTACGATTTATCTCCTTTACTCTCTATCTCTCTTTCTCTCACTCTCTGTGTGTGGTCGAGCACATTTTGCAAATTAGAGTTTGCGGTGCCTGCGAGATTTGCCTTTGGTTTAGCTTTTAGCTTTCAGCTTAGCCTCGTTTGTCGCTGTTTGTTAATGACACAAGTATTTAAATAGTGTGTATGAGGCATTTGCATAAATTAACTTTGCCAGCTAATGGCAAAGACTTACAGCTTATCGGCATGCCAATTAACTTGAAGCAGCCCCACACCCACCGCCAGTGCACCCTTTGCCATCCGTTTGCCACAAGAAATGCAAAGTCTGTGTGGCTAGAAATCGCATTATCTAAATCAACTCAGATGCGTCTGCACTTCGGACTCTTGGGCAAATATATTGAACAGCCAGCGAAAGACAGAGAGAATATACACACATATATTTACACAAACACACACACATACACATACACTCACACACACACACACACACACGCATGTCGTATATAAAGTTCGATTCAAATGCAACGCAACTCGAGCAAATTATAAATCGAGTGCTATGGGGAAAAAGGGAAATGCGCATAAATTTTAATGCCACGCCCCAGTCCCCCCACCTTCCTGGCAGCTTTTCTTTCTTACTCGCCTCTTGCCCATGCCCAGTTGAGGTCTCTGCTTTCGCATTTTTGCCCATTTTTCCTTATCAGCAAGCAGGCATGTAAGAGCGTAGGTAAACGCCGCTCAGTGGGTCTGGGCTGAGCATGGGGTATGCCTGACTATTTAAATGACCTTAAGCATTGGTCTAGCAACCGAAGCTACCCCATATGTGCTACAGCACAGGGCATACAAATTATGAGTGAGCAATGAGACGCAGCGTATTGATTTTTGCCAAGAAATGAGTGCCAGAACACCCCCAGCCAAGGTGCCACAGGGGGCTGTTCCGTTACTCAACCACCCTGTTGACCAAGCACTGAGTTATGGATTTGTAATTACGGAATTAGTTGTTCAATAGCAATGCGATTGGCAGTTTTTCTGATTTGCAATGCCAGCTTGCAGCCACCAGCCGACAGCCACCAGCCCCAACCCCAGGCCCAGCGAGGGGCAAGTAACGTGACCACGTGGCACCACGTGAACAGGTCTGTCGCAATCTAAATTTATAACTAACAAGCCACGAGGCTTACTATTTTTTTTGCTATAATAATATCACATCAATTAGGGAAAATTGTGGAAATTTGTTAACAAATCGCAGCAAAAAATCAAATGCTTTTTTAGTTGGCAACAATAAAATATATAAATAAAGAAAAAACTCGCTTTTGTGCATAAGAAATACATAAAGGCTAAGCGCTTTCCGTTCGAGTGCCTCTCGAGCGAGACGCAGCCGCCCAGCCATGACGCCAACGATGGGCGTGGCAGCTTCGGCAGTCCAACTTAACTAAGGCAGTTGAGTTTTCTTCTACATTTTGGAAACTGCCTCCGAAGACTTCCGCTTAGTAAACAAAATAAAATAGAATCAAGATGTTGTGCCACTTGTTGTTATTGTTATTGTTGTTGTTGTTACTGTTGCTGTCATTGTTATTCTTATAATTGTGCATATGACCCTGTTTAATACAGTTCGTTGCACAATTATGCGTTCGTCTAACATTTTGTTAGCCTTCTGACTTCTTTAAGCCACCTTTGACTTATGGCTACCAACACAAAGAGAAATTGTCGGCGTTCAGAGCGCTTTGCAGTGGGCGTAACAGAGTCTGAGTGTTGCGTGCGTTGGTTAGACTGCATAAAGTATCAAATAAGCTCTGATATATATTTAAGAGCAAATTTGAAGTGGAGCAGAGAATGTAAAATGTAAATAAAGTTACGCAAGACGAAGTGAATACACAGAGCCTAAAAGGTCTTAACGTATAAGTAAGTGAGAGTGCTTTGGGTGGACTTGCCAGACTAGGGAATACACTGCACGTGAACAAAACTGAAGCTGGCATTACTTAAGCATAGAATGAATGAATGAAAGAGCGTAAATAAAATTTAAACGTTTCTATATAAATGCAGTGGATGAGCTCTGGATTGCCAAGGCAGCATACATGTCTACTCAATGGGGTCAGTCACAATCCATTTCCATCTGCTTTGCATTTAAGAAAGAGTCCATATGTCTCATTAGCTAAAACTAATTAGTATAAAAAGTATATTAAATGTCTGGCAATATAAACGAAATGTTAAGTAATTAAAAAGTTTTTATTTTTCAGTTATTTGACCAATCAATCAGTGGGTCAGTCAGTCTTGCTGTCTGTGAATCGCTTGGGCAACAGTAAAATATATTTGTAAAGAATTTAAACAAATGATTTACAAACTGTTAAGTAATTAAACAGATTGGGCTTAGATCGAAAAACTCTCGAAATGGGAAAGTTAAAAAGTTTTCAACTTTTGGCTGGTTTGTTTTTTGTTTGTTTGTTTCTTTTTTTTAACCGAGCAAAACAATTTGTTAATTGACAGCTTAAAATTTTGGACAAGGATTCAAATTGTCAAATGACAATTGATGGCTAAATAAACGGCAATTAATTGGCATTGATGGAGTCGAGCCTTAGTTTGAGATTGATGCGAAGGCAGCCAAGGCAGGGGTTGGGCTGGGCACAGGCTGTGACTGTGGCGGAAACAGCTGTCCGGCAATTTGCCAAATTACTTTGCGGCTATAAATCAAAGCATCAAAGTTCTATGAAACAAGCCAGCGCCATCCTTTGTGAGAACTACTAAGTAACTAACTGAGAGCGGCAATTCGTCTGCGGAGAGCCGTTGTTGCCGACGCGTTCCCCGGACAGCTGTCAAACTGCTGAGGCAGAAACTTACGACACCTCATTAAATATGCGGCTCAGAAGTTCCCACAAAGCAGCTGCCAACTGCCGGCTCACAGATCCCAGATCCCAGATCCTTGGCCAGGTGCAGCGGTACGTTTTCAATTTGGCCAACTCAGCGGCTCATTTTTGTACCCTGCAAACTAGCGCAAGTGCCTACACAGGGTATATTGTTTTTGTCTGTTCAACAGTATAAGAGTGTTGGAAAAACAGTAGATAAGGTAAGTATATATTGCTTCACAGTATAAGAATAATTAGATTCATCTGTGTAACAGTATAAGAGTATAAATATAAGAGAATTTAAGAGATTACAAAAATAAATACAAAGAGTATAAAATCTAAATATAAAGCTACATCAGATGATATACAACATGAGTATAAGAAATGAGGCGTATAAGACTACAAACATAAGTGGCCATGCTATATAAGGTAGCTGATAGTCAGTCAGGCATAACCGAGTGGATCACTCTTACTTGCTGTTTTGCTCCATTTTTGTTTTCTTTTTAATCTCGTAAGTGTATGTGTCAACTTTTCGCACTTGGTTTGTTTGTTTGTTTGGCTTACGCACAGACCAACCCCTCCCACTTAAGGGAGCCCCCTTGGAGTCAATGTCGAGTCAATAAAGCACGGAAATTGCCAACAAAAGAGCCACAAAAACAACTACAACAACAACTGGACCTCATTTGTGTTGTTTTCTCCGTGCTTGCTTTTTTTCCCTTCGTATATTCTCATAATATTCTATTATTCATTCCAATTTGTGTGTGTGTGTGTGTGTGTGTGTGTGTGTGTGTGTGTGTAGTGAATCCTTCAAAGGTATATTTTTCATCATGCTGCTGCTCCGTTCTCTCCGCATCACCTAACAAAAAGGTCACTGAAAGTTTTTTGCCTGGCCAAGCTTCAGGCTTTGCGCTCGTTTATTAGATTGTCCTGCGGCCCTGGCACATCAAAAAGTTGCCAACGGCTGTTTTTGACAAGTCTGCCGCCCCAACCTGCCCCTCTCACCCGCTCCCCTATCCCTTACACTGAGAAGTGCCGTCAATGTTGGCGGTGGCGTGTCATAAACATGACAAAGTCGTTTTTCCATCTCCCTCACCCACTGTCTCTCGTTCTCACTCTCGCTCTATCCTATAATATATCTGCCTCTATCTCCTGCTCTTCATTGTGCGTTCATTATGAGCAAGTTCCTTGGAGACCAGAGAAACTTATCGCCAACAACAACGACAGCTGCAAGGCGAGCAAGTGAAAATGCCATCAAAGCTCATCAAATTTGTATTGAATATGAAAAATAATAAAGTGCGTTTAATAAGAAGTTAAGTAATTAATACTGCAGTGGCTTAAAGTCAAGTATAGATGCGCTGAGAGCACGTTAAAGGTGAATAAGTTCATATAAAATTGTGAGCTAAATAAATGAAAAAACTGTTGAGGTATTAAATTGGAAACTATCTAAGCTAAAATTGAATTTATTGAAAGCTTTTAGGGCTTTAAGTGTTTCCGGAAGTCTTAAAGCACATAAATTAAATGCATTTTTCTTAAGCTTCACTTCATTAGATTAACTTGAGAGAGGCTTTTCGGATTCAATGCTCTTAATTTATTGATATATAGAATGTAACTCAAAGCTATTTTTGACAACTGTATTATGCTCGGAGTTCCACAATTAGTAAAAATATTATTTACACACCCAATCCAAGCTTCAAGTTTATAGATTCATACAATTAAACAAACTTAAAGCTCCAGTTTAAAAATATATTCAACTCGACTCAACTTTCTGAAACCACTGACTAAGCCTGCCTGCGGCCTACTCACTCACTGCAATTAATTAACTAAACTAACTTAAAGCGCAAAAGCTTACTGATACTTTTAGATTTATATAGAAAGGGTCTTTCTTAAATCTCCTACTCAGAACTTTCTTGACAGATTTATTACATAAAAGAAATTTATGCTTAATTATGACAATCAAATTAACATAAAGGTCAAGAGCTCTTTTATGCAAGCATTTCAATTAGTTAATTGCTTTCCGAAAATGTAAATGTATTTAATATTTGTCCGTGTATTAATTAAGCTGTTTGCAACTCCCACTTGCCATCTCACTCTCTCACTCTCCTTCACTCTGTCTCTCTTAGTTGTGGCACTTATGTTTAATTATGTCAAGGCCAATTACATTCGATTACTTCTGAAAAGGCGAGTATTGATTAAGCAACGGAAAACTTGTTGTATTAGGCCAACATTTTGGACCACGTTAATGCGGCATGCTGGTTGCAAATGTAAGCTCGTTGGCATTGTCGCTAATTGAAATGCAAATATTGATGAGTGTTAAGCAAACGAGGCAGATGCAGAGCCAAAGAGACAGCAAGGCAGTCAGGCAGCCACCCAGCAAGTGAGCTAGCGAACGCTAATTTGCACAATTTTCGTTTTGTCGCGCGCCGCATAATGCGCCGCAAAGTATGCCATAAAATGCAGTGCAGGCAGCTGCTGCTGCTGCCGCTGTTGCTGCTACTGCTGCAAATTTGAGAGTCAAGTCGATGCCACGCCTCTGCGCATCACCCCCTCCTTCATCTCTATCGCCACCCACACTCAAATGCCTCGACAGCTGGCAGACAAATTGCAGACTGGCAACTGGCAACTGGCAAACTGGCAGCTGGCTAAATGCTTCCCTAAAGCACCAGCTGCAGTGCTGACAAATGTTGCCTTTTTGCGGCCAGTTTTAGCTAGTTTTTAATTGATTATGGCTAAACTATAAATCTAACGGCTCTTTATTTCTATCTCTCCCTTCTCTTCTCGTGTCTAGTCATCTGATCTTCCCTTTTCTACTTTTGGTTCCTTTACGCTCTTCTCTTGTTATAATCTCTCTTCTCTATTATTCTCTCATATCTACTGCTCTCTTCACTTTTCTTTTCGTCTCTGATATTCTTCTCTTTTTTAGTCTTCTAATATTCTCTACTCTTTTACTCTGTTCTCTTCTCTTCTAATTTCCTTCAAATGTGAATTTTGGTCTCATCCTTTTGTTTCCTTTTCTCTCCCTCTGATTTTCTCTCTTTTATTCTTAGGTTTTCTCTACTCTACCACCTATTTCTTTCTCTTTTTTACATTCCTCTGATCTGTTCTCATCTCCAGTCACTGGCTGGCTGCACTGTTTAAGCAGATTCAGCAGAATTTCAAATTTATTCAAATCAACTCGTTGAGCGCTAAGGGGCGTGGCATGCACTGCCTGTAACAGTCCCTCTCGCTCTACTCCCAGAGTGTGTGTGTGTGTCGAGCAATGAGCAACTGAATGAATGATTCAATTAGGCATCAAATATTTACAGCAGACGTTTAAATATTGCGAGAGCGAGACACGATACGACTTTGGCTTGGTTTTCATTTTGGCTGCGGCATGGCTAGGGCTACGGCTAGAGGCTTTGGCTACGGGTTTACGGCTTTACGAATTACGAATTGACGGCTCGAATTGAGTGCCATTGGATTTGCATTGGGGCCACAGATGCACTTGCCTGCAGCACTGAAAGCTTAACTCTAACAAAACTTATCTAATTGGCCCCTCAGGCGCACTTGTACGCAATAGAAAGAAGCACAGAAAAGTCAAATTGAAGATTAAATGCACTTTTAGTTATATGAAGATAGATTGAGTATAGAATTCCTATACAATATGCATCCAAAAATATCGAAACACTTTATAACACATTGTTTTAATAAACTGCAAGAAAATCTTCAAAAAGTAAATCAAACTTAAACTAAGGGAATCGATGCGAAATCAAAAAGCCAACATAACCAACTTAGAGTCAACACAGAGACAAAGGGAGACAGAGAGAGCGAGAGCGAGAGCGAGAGAGACAGGTGGAAGTTGTGCGACTGCAAATCTAGCGCAATGTGACGAGTGCATCGAACACAATGCTCCGAGTTGTAAATAAATAAATAAATAAATAAATCGTGCATTGTTTCGCTAGAGCAATGGCAAAATCGAAATCTAAATCCGAATTCCGTTTTCAATAGTTTTTCCTTCAGATTTATGAGTTTTCCTCGCTCGCTCTCTCTTTCTCGCTTTGTGTGTGTGCAATTTCAATAGTTTGATTACAAAAGTTTTTCAATTGAACATTTTTGCATTTTTGAGCTGAAAGCTTGGCAGGTTGAGCGACTTCACAGGTTGCACGTGGCGTATGAGCAATGTTTTCGCTTTAAGCATTTGCAAATATTAAATTAAATGCACGCTCTACATATATATAAATATATATAGAATGCACATCTTTGATAGAGTTTGGCTTTATTTATAAGTTTATTTCCAAACTGCCCAAAAAGTTGTCGCCGTACTTAAAAAAAACTACAAAGAAAAAAAAAATATATTTTCATAATTTTTATCACGATTGTAATTCTCGCCCGAAAAGTTTTGCATTCAAAAAGTTTTTTGTATATTCGAGCTGGAACTTTTGCAGGGAGGCGTCAGAGGCACAAAACTTTTCATGCTGACAATGAGCTTCACAACAGATTTCAGAGTTAATTTCCGCAACTTTCGCTCGTCGACAATAACAATAACAATTTGGTGTGCGAATACACACTGCACGCACTGTTGTTAATAAGCCTAATTATTTTTGAAACGATATAACAGCCTGCTCATAATTGGCGCAGAGCGACTTTCCACATCTTCTGCTCTCATCTTTTAGGTATTTAGCAGCCATTCATTAGATAACTGAAGCACTTAAAGTTGGACTTTTGGGCTTCTTCTTCTACTTCTTTGACTACTTCTTCTTATCAATGTCTCAACGCTGAAATGGATCTTGTTGACAGCCAAACAATGCCATTAATCAAGCTGTCTCAAGGTGCACTTCAACTAGCTAGCAGCTCCAGTCCCAGGACATGGGACACAGTTTTAGTTCTTCATTTCACCGAGAATATCTATTAAGGGCAATCCCTGTAGCTAAGCTGCGAGATACTCAGTGATGCACAAAAGGACATTGTATAAGTATATAAAAACTCTGTTAATTGAGTTGGACTAGAAATAATAAAACTTTTAAAATAAAGATCTAACTCAAAGTGCATAACAATATTGTAATAAATTACACAAAAACTTAAAGGAAATTAATTTTAATTCAATTCAAAATTTTAAAGCTCAACGAATAAAATTCAATTTCTAGAGTTACTAGGAATAATGGAACTTTCTTCAAAAAATGTTGATAAAATTTGCCTTTTAAAATTATATTTTGAATAATTTTAAACTGAAATTATTTTTCTAGATTCTTCAATAGTTTTTTTATTCCCTCTGAGTTCACAAAGCACTCAGAGCCGCCTTTATAGCGTGCGAGGTATATAGCGCAGAGCTAAAATCCCAAGTCAAGCTGTGCACATGTCCACAACACACTCACACACATTCACATATGCAACGACACGGCGACAGTTTTTACGCCAAGCTAGAAGAACAAAAAAAATCAGCTGGAATAAAGCAAAAGAAAAAATAGCTGAAAAAACACAACGATTCGGCCATGTGCTGACAGCGATAAATTCTAATGCTCGGGGTCGCTGATGCCACGCCCCCAGAGTGTGGGCGTTGCCATGAACGAAAGCTGACCAAGAGGAAGGCCGAAGCATGAAAAATGCTTCGCATCCGGACGACTGGGCAGAGCAACTGAATGCCAATGTGAAAGAAGAAGAGGAGAGCAGAGAAGGGACAAGAAGTTAACTGAAATTTGGGCTTGTATCTGGCGTTTGGTTGTGTTTGTTTGGCCAAGGAAATATTTTTAGCACGTGTTTGCGTACTGTTTTTTATCTTTTTTTTTTTTTTTTTTTTTTATGTTGGTCAATCTCTATAGTCTCCACATCTATTGCCTCCTGTAATCACCCACCCAGCCAGCAGCGGAGCCAAGCCAGAGCCAACCACATTTGTCACTTTAAATGCAATTTGACTTGTGCCCAAAGCGCATAAGTTTTCCTACCAGCTACCAGCAATTTGTCCTGTCTTGTTTTGTCCGTGGGGGCAAGCCGGGAAAGACAAAGGGACGCAAGCATCCTGCGCGCGAACAAAAAAGTGTAGCATACATTTGGGAGCGCTCAACAGAATCAATTTTAAAGTCGATCCAGGTGGCAAATATATTTATTTATTTCCGTACCAAATTACTTTGTGGCCGACTCATTCGTTTTCTTCATCTCATGCATTCATCTGTATTCGTTCTCTAAAGCTTATCGATCAATCAATGTACTTAAATTATTCGCTGATTTTATATATTCATATATTTACTCAGTTATTTATTCATAATCATATCAATGTCATAATAAACAATTCATTTATATAAATTAATAATAAAAATAATATAATATAATAAAATAATGCACTTAATTCTATTTTGTTCATTACTCATTCATTTTTATTGATTCATTAATTCTGATTGCTTCGTTGAATGCTTCAATTCCTTTATTCAGTCATTATTTGTATTCATTGTCATTCATATTCGTATATTCATTGCTATTCATTGATTCATCCTGTCATTCATTATTGTCCATTGATTCATTCACTCGATCATTCTGATTGATTCATTATTATACATTGCTTCATTCATTTTTATTCATTTATATATTCATTATCCATTCATTCACTCATTTATTCGTTTAGTCATTCCAATCTACAACCTAACAATTTTCATTTGCCACGCCCACGTTTACACAACTGAAACCTATATACTATACGCCTGTTTCAAAAGCTAATGAGCAGCTGCTGCTGCTGTTGTTGCTGCTGCTGCAGTCAAGTGTTAAAACCCAAATAAAAGAAATCAAGTTGCATCAATTATCTGCAGGAGAGTTGCCAGCCAACGGAGCAAACACAAAAAAGAAACTAAAAAGTTTCAGTTCAATATTTATGGCTTTGTATTTCGCAATTGTTGTCTGTATTTGTGTTTGTTGTTGTCTGTGTTTGGTTGTTGTTGTTGTTGCGCAATGAGCCGGAAATGTCTTCATTATGATTGCATATGGCACCGGCTGTAGTGGAGCCTGCGTGCCAAACGGAAGCGGAAGCACACGAAAATTTCTTTATTGTTGTTATTGTTGTGGCTAATGGATGCCCTGTGTACTCGTGCCATGATCAAAGTGAGTTTAGTTTTTAAAGTCAATTTGACAAATCTATAGTATATACTAAAATACTTTCTCTTTTTCAGAGTCTGCCCCTCTATCCCTCTCTCACTCTCACCCTCTCTGGCCTGTATTTCCTCTTTCTCGTCCTATACCTTGCTGTAGGATATCTACTAGTCTAGTTGCTGGAGCGCTCCCTTCACCTATTTAGCACGCCCTTTATATTGTACATGCTGTACGCTGTATTTGTTGTTAATGTTGCTGCTGTTAGCGGTGCGTACGAGCGTGGTAATTTGCTCACATGAACACAGTCTCAGCACCAGCCATTGGCAAAACACACTCCCTCTGTATTCATCCTTCTCTACCGTCTCTCTCACTCCCTCTCCCACTCTCACGCTTCTGTGTTTGCTGCTCGTGCTACGGCGCGTATGAATGATGACTGAATTCATATCAACTGACAGTTTATTTACACAAACGCCATCATTACCAACGCCTGCAAGCCCGTCCGTCCGTGCCACCGTCCATCCGACCGTCCGGGCCGCAGGCCAAATTCCACAAACATACCCATACACACAAGCACACACATAATCGTCGCTCAGCGTGTGTGTGTTATGAAAAATTGACTGTGATTTATGCAATTATGTTAACAAAATATTTACTTAGCCACAAAACTGATTGGCCAAGACACATTCGGGCCCAGCTTGCGGAGCGATTATTAAAAATACATTAGCTTTCAGCCCAATGAACAATAAATGCTAAATTAATTACTACGCGGAATAAAGGATTCAACAAGCATAAGCTTAATATACAAATAAATATGCAAAATGAACAAAATTAAAATATATATATAAATGAATGAATTATAATATAAATATTAAAATAAATAAAATAATTTTAAATTAAATTATATGTGACTACTTCAATATTACTTAAAATATTTTTCTTTTTTTTTTCAATATAAAATCAAATTTAAAATTAAATAAAAATTTAAATTGAAGAGCCTAAGTAACTAAGTGTCTTTTAGGCAAAATAATTAAATTAATGTAATAAAATAAAAAAAATAAAAATATATTTTTTCATAAAAAAACACAAATTAAATTAGATAAATAATAAACATACATTGTTTTTATTTATATTATAAGCCACACATAAGTTAAATTAGGTACACATAGTAAAAAATACATTTTAAATAATATCTCAGTCTCTTATTAAATGATTTAATTTTATCTAAGCCGAAAGCTAATTCAATGCAAGACATTGGCCAAAGGCGACTTTAAAACTTTTGACCAGATTACACTTATAAATATATTTATTTATATACATATATATGCACTTATGTATGTAAAGAAAAATAAATTATAATTTTATTACCAAAACGGATGCGAAAAACTTTTGCCATTTCCCCCAGGAAAATGCGCTGGCAAAAAAAAAAGTAGCAAAGCCAAGTTTTTCGTGGCCATTTTCTGTTGTGCCTCGCTGCTTGTGGGGCAGTGCTCATTACCTTATTGCGTTTGGCCACCAACTGGGCCAAAATAAGGACGGGGGAGAAGGGTCTGCGCGCCTTGTTTGTGCCTTCGAAATGAACGGAAAATGGTGAAACTTTTAATTGAAACCATAAATTTTACTCGCTGGTTTTCTATGCCAGCAGGAATTTGTCGTGCGGCGTTTGCCTACTTAGCCACCAACAAGCAACTGTCGAATTACCTCCTTCACTATTCACCCAGCCTCCTAGGGTAGCGTGCCCCGCCCCGCCCCAGCCCTGGCCATATAGCGAAGTCAAGTGCAATTAGCGCCGAGCGTGGATTGCACTTTTGACCAACGGGCCAACAAGTTGGCCAGGTAAACTTTTACATAATGAGCGTTGTACACACCAGCACACCCTCACACACACATACCCGCTGCACACCCACACTCATAAACACTTTACAAAATCAAACAGAATTATTATTGTAATGAAAACTAAATTTCTTAAGCCAATAAGAATTTTCTGCTTTAAGAAAAGTTTTACCAATGGCCTTTTCTCTTTACAATTACAAAAATAATTAAATATTACTTATTTTAGTTAAGTCTTACTTTGTTCAGAGGTTTTTAAGGCAACAAAATAATTGCAGAATTTCTAAGAAGAAATTGAAGAAATTTCTAAGTCTTGAATATTTAAACTTCACTTCACTCTATATTGCACTTTAATTTTAGTCCAAGCAATTAAAGTTTACCTATTAAATGATTAAATATAATTTAGTAAAAATGTAACACGCCCCCCAACTAAGCCCACTTTCGCACTTTAATTAACTGGCAAACACATTTTTTGAACAGTGTACACGTGGCACAGTGGTTCAACAGTATTTGAAGTGAATTTCGCCAAAGTGCCTTGGATATTTATGTCAAGCAACTGTCGCTGCCGTCGAATGCGCAGCCGGAAATGACGAATGATTAAAAGTGGGCGTGCCATAATTTCCGCTCAGCTCGGCGTATGTGTGCGTGTGCGTACATGTGTTTGTGTGTGCTGCAAACAGGAAATTGCAGCTGAGCGAGCAAACATTGCATATAATACTTCGACAGTCACCTCGAATCGAGCCAGTTACAACTGAGTCGCTTCACATTTCACAATTCATACTTTCGTCTTGTTGCCAGTTAATTGAATTTTCAGAGAGCCAATCGAACGAGTCCATCCGCATTCGCCAATACATCAGCAAGCAAGCGAGCGAGTGAGAGGCGCTCCCCGTTCAGATTCATATCACACACACATTTTTCTGGCTACACAAAAAATTCAATTTCCTGCATTTAAATGGCTTTGCAGAACAACTCTTGCCACATTTTGTTGCATCGCTGAAGTCCCGCAAAATAATAATAACACAAAATAAAATTTCTTCAAATTGATAACTAAGAATCAGTTGATTTAACTTGAGCAACTCTCTGCTTTTAACATCGTTTAAGCAAAGGGAGTGAAGAGTTCACAGCCAAACACAAGCTGAGAGGAGTGAACGACTGTGAATTACTCTACTCAAGGCCTTGACATATAAAATGTCAAAAGCACACACAAAACTAAGTCTTCATGCGCATGTGTGTGGGTTTGCCTAGTCTTATTTTTCATTTGAAGCAAACATGGAATGAACGATCAGCTTTGTGTTAAATATACTGTATCTAATTGCCGGGCTCTGCTCACCACTCTTACTTGTTTCTTTTGCATTTTGAAAGCAAAGGAAGGCTGGCTACTCAGTGTGCTCTATATTCATATACCAAATTTGGTATAGACTCAGTGATATTCACGCATTCATACAGACAACAGACTCTGTAGTTATAGCTAGTAAAATACTTCTCCTTCTCCCAGCTTTCTTATATTATCATAAATCATACATTTTTCATATGAAACAATTTTGATAACATTCATTTAATTATAAGCAAATTTCATATATAAAAATTTCAATAAAAACTACATTCCATATAATTTTTTTGTTTCAACCTTCAACTGTTATGTTCAACTTGTTAATGCCAATTGGGCAGCAGAAAGCCTGTTTAATAAAATGTAAATTATTTTTTGAAAAAAAAAAAAAAAAAAAAAAAAAAAAAAAAAAAAAAAAAACCTTCAACTGCAAATGAAACTCAAATTTCAATTTTAATAGGACAAAAATTCGCTTGATTTGATCAATATTAAAATTGGTTTATCAGAGAAGAAATAAATATAAAATGAACTCAAACGAATATTCCATGCAAAAACGGAGCTAAATATTTTTGAAAGGCTTCTGACTTTTTGCTCATAAGCTGCCTCCCAAAATGTAGGCAATGAATTTAAAGGCTTCACTTGAGCTTTGATTTTTCGCATGCGATGCAAAAGCCTGAAATATTTGCCATAGAAAAGAGAGAAAGAAAAAATTATTTGGGTCTGGCTAATATTTCAAATTGTAAAAGCCCCCTCGCCACTCGACTCCAAACGAATATTTTGTGTGCTACTTTTGCTATTGATTTTATTTGGCATATAAATGCGACGTGTGCTGCTCATATTTTTCTTATTCTTCTATTTTAGTTAATACCCGCTCATTGAGTTTTGAGCGAGCATACTAGTTTGCCTGCCTACATACCTGTTTGTTTCTGACTATCGTAGGGACCTTAGACACTGCCAGCTGCTCTCTTGTGAAAGCTATGCCCATTACTTAAGATTGAGTATTGATACAGGTTCGACCTCCTTTGAGCTAGGCTCAATCACTGTTGATCTCCTATGCAAGAAGATCGCTTCATTTGACAGATTAGCATGACAATTGCAAAGAAATAATTCATATTTAAAATTCTGCTGTTTTCAACTGCTAAACGAGCATTAGACAGTTGAATGCGCTCAGCCACTTTGTTACTTAGTTTTTTTGTGCCACAGATACGCTTCAATATTTTTTTTTTTTTTGTCGAGGCAATGGCAATATTTTCAATTTGCTAAATGGCGCAGTCAGCCAACTGAAATGCGGAACGTACACACATTTATATAAATCCATATATATTTATGTGTATGTATAGCTAAGTATGTATGTGTGTCTGTGTGGCATGTGGAAAGAAAAACCACAGCAGGCATTTTAATAATTCTAATGCGAGGTTTTTTGAGTTATGAATGCGCTGCCCACATATATTTTGTGGCTTGTTTTTACATTCTCTATCTCACTCTCTCACTCTCGCTCTCCATCTCTGTCATGGAATACGTGCCACTGATTCGACAGGCAGTTCTATTGATAATCGATAATTCCCAGCAGCAGCAGCGGCATCAGCTCTGATACCCGCCATTCATTAGAGCCGAGAAAAAAAATAGGAAATGGGAAGTCGACTTTCACGCGTTCAAATTCAAATGATTTATGGCAGACAATGACTATGCTAACAATAATAAGAGAACAACAACAACAATAGCAGTAGCCATCTATAGTTGACGTTAAGCGAATGTGCCGCTTGTTTACTTCCGCCGGAAGCAGACGTTGAAACATGGCGCCGCCACAAATAAATGTGTGTATGAAAACCGCAAAAGAGTGAGATCGGAGCATCATGCAAGTCCAACATCATAATCATCGGCTTCATAATGAGCTTCATTTTGGGCGTCACTAATGGCGCGAATAATAGACAAGTTCTTAAAGGCACACGCACACATATATACACGCTCAGACAAACACTTGCGAGGTTCGCTTGAAAACATATCAAATCTCTTTTGTCCTCAGCATGAATGCTAGTTAACACTGTGTTTACAGACTTATATAATGGGAGAGCGCACTTAACAGAGTCATGTTACTGTCAACTATTTATAACAGCTGAACAGTAAGCTTAGCAGTAGTATGTAAATTTAGCAGAATAATGTTAATGGCAACCTGAATGTAAAGAAAATTGAAATTAAAAACAAACAACCAACAATGGCAAGTTTTCAAACATCTCTCGCTACGCCACACACACACACTCCGTGTGGGGAAAGCCACAAAAACTGAAGGCACAGCCATTTTGTTTATATGTTTTGAGTGCTCGATGATTTAGTGTGGTGAACGCTTAAAATTTTAATGCGCATAATTTATACGTTATTACGAACACTTCATTTTAGGCGCTGCGTAAGCCCGTTGCGCTCCCTTTCTTTCGAAACTCACGAGATTTTTGGCAATAAATTCGTTTGGCAAACAGCGCAAAAAGGATAAAAAAATGAAAATGTGTATGGAAAAGCAGAAACGAAAACTTTTGTTGCTTAAGTAAACTTGAAAAGTTTTCGAGACATAAAAGTTTCTTGTGAAAGTCACACGAAACTTGAATGCAATAAATCTGAACGCCGCTGCAATCCCAAAAAAAAAAAAAAAAAAAAAAAAACCCCTATTTATATAAAAAGTGCAATCCGATGGCTCTGCGGGCCAAATCCGTTAAACCCAGAAAACTAAAAAAACGAGCGCACATACGTTAAACTTTCAACGCGCTTTCATGGCTGATAAATGGCCAACTGGATCGCAAAATACAAGCAACGGATTCGTGATGACATCTAAAATACGTAACGCTTGTCCTAAGAGAAGAAGAGGCAGCAACAGTAGCAGCAGCTGCAACGCGGATTCACTTGACCAATACTTGAAATTTAAATGTATATGGGAATAACCAAATACACTGAGAGAAAGCACATTTAAAAGATCTATCTATCTAAAGAGTCGATAAATTTATAATTAGCGATAAATTTAATTAACGATCTTTAACATTTCCACCTGAGCTTAACAGAGTATTAATAACTTACGTATTGACTAAGGTATCGATATTAGCAAATGGCAATGATTACAAATGGCGCTTGAGCAAAGAAGAATCACATCCACAATTAAAAAAAAAACTCTTATTGAGAGGAAGTGTTATTGACAATTACATTGGATTTCAATGTTAACACTGCTTGTTCAAACTCTTCTACTGTATAAGTGTCTATAAAAATTTGCTCGCATGCATTGCAATAATACAGGCATATATACATACAGTAGCTCAAATTGACATTAACAGTTGCAAAAACATATTTACATATATATGCACATGTACGAGTATGCATACAGCATCGTTGTCAAGGCCATCTAGTCTGCAGCTGCCTTACGCCATTTCTCTTTAACTCCAATTCTCGCTCCAGCCAGGCACAACTATTTGTCTCACTCGCACATACACATGCTGTGTCACATTTGATCTGTGCGCTTTATGCAAGGTTTATGCTCCGAGTGTATATGCGTACGTACATATATATGTAGGAGAGTATATATATGTATGTAGGAGAGTATTGTTAGCAACCTTTTGAGTGAGTTGCATAGCTTATGTTGAGCTAATTGAACGGCAAGTTTGCAGCCAGGCAAATGGGTCAATTGCCCCAGGTAAATTAAAGTGCAACTTCTCTCAGCTTAGGCTGCATGCGAAGTTCGTGCGAACAGCACAAAGCTGACTCTCCCATACCCTTGCTCAACTACGTGTATATAATTAAGTTAAGTTAATAAGTTATGTCAAGTACATACCAGAACACACTGCACTGCATATATTTATTCTATTCACTGGAATATTATATTAATATTTATTTATCACAGTTTCACTTGCTGACACTTGCTTCGAATTCGCTCACAAATTTTGGCATATATCGAATCTTAACATTTCTATTTGAGCTTAGCAGATAACTTTAACATAATTGCTAATGCCGAATTCGAGCACAGGAGAATAGAAGGAGAGCACGGACAAAGGCGAATTGCAAATCAAGAGAGTAATTGAGTGCAATTGTGATCGGCATTACATAGACTCACTCAAACTCTTTGAATGTGTAACTGTTAATTTTATGATTGTGAAAAAGCGTTTGTAAAATTTCAGCAAATTCTTTTTAAAACACATTGCTCACCAAAAAAAAAAGACACTTAAAAAAAACTTGTACAATATTTGTATTTTGAAACATATTCACGCAATTTATAAGCATTTATATCACTTATATATCATTTTTCAAAACCGAATTTTATTTTAGCACTCGAGCACAGACGCGACGCAATTTATACTGAGCTATGTTAGTGATGGACATTAGGTGAAAAGTCTTCGAAATTCTTAGTATATGTAAGTGACAATATCTATTGAAATATCGATATATCTAAGCACGTTACTATTCAGCTACCCGTTTAGCATGTGATTGGGGGGTATTTGATGTGAAGTGTTTGAGTGACTTAAATGCCTATTAAAACTTTAGTTCGTACAGTTGAAACTTTAAACTGTTTGGAGTTAAGCGTGCGCATGTGTGTGTGTGTATTAATGCTAATGATACGAACTTTTGCAACTGTCAAGTAACAATTCTCTGTTTCTTATGGTGACCGAGAGTATATTAGTGTATAAATGTTAAAATATGAACTATTATTATATGATTATTCAGCAGTACGAGGTATTTATTTCGATATATTTTTCAATCGATATGTGTTTATGTCTCAAATCGATATATTTGAGCTTAACAGCGCTTGCGAAATATTAACAGTCTGAGATAAAGCTCTTATTACAGGGTATTGGCAAGTCGAATATGCTCAAGTACAACTTTATCTTACTTAAAGTTAAGTTCGTTCGCAGCTCAACTCAGCTCAGCTCAGGTTTAGCTAAGGGCGGCCAGCTGCCTTGCCTTGGCTGTGTAGTTAACCTAGTTAGGGTCTGCACATCAAACATAATTTGGCTGATGGAGCGCCTTAAATGTCCTTGTGCCACATGCTATTTATATTCATATATATACACATATATATCTGTATAAAAGCACACACACACATTTATATATATATTTATATAGGGTATATATAAATAAAGGGAACAAGAAGAAAATGAAAGAAAAGATGCCATATTTTTTGCGCAATTTTTATGGGCCTGCTCATCTGTGGCTCCGTCTCTGCGTCTGTCCGCCTGTCCGCCTGTCGTTGGGTCTTTTTCATTATCAGGCAGGCAAGGCAGGCTTAATTGCAATGAAAGCGCAGTTTCCTGTTCGCAATTTGCAGTGCGCCATGAAATATGCAACATTATGGGGCAACAGCCCTTTTGAGGCTGCCAACAGCCTGCCACAGCCACAGGCCCCAGTCGAGGCAGCTCTTAATCACATGAACGACACATCAACTCAATCTGTGTGAGACCAGGTGAATGATTGCAATCGCAAAAGGAGACCCATTTGCTCTTTTCAATGAATTGCAATGCATTCATCATCATTTTTATTATTATTATTATTATTGCTATTATTGCTGATGTGGCACAGCTTTAATGAAAGAAAAAGTTTTGCCTCCTTTGGAATCTTGTTCTTGATTCGTTTTATTATTATTGCTTATTGGTATTGCATAGTCAAAGTTATTGCGATTGTCATTGTCATTATCATTATCACAGTCATCATCATCATCATTGTTACTATCATTATCAGTATAATTATAATTTAAACTTTCATTATCTCTCATCATCATTTTCATTGTCGCTGTCATTATCATTGTCATTATTACTCCCTTCATTACTCCCTTCATTAACTGTGTTATTGCCCACTTTAGAGCGTCGTTCCTTTAACCAATTAGCAAGAGTTGCAAAAGTTAAACATGCTCACAAAATCCAATTAGCTGCCAACTCGAACAACTTAATACCAAAGTTAGCTAATTAATTTGCCATCCAGATGCTCATACACCCATACATAATACAGATAGACAGACATAAGTATATGTATGGACCAAGGGCTCTTTAGATTTAATTGAATGAATTGCATATGAACAACAGTTATTGTCCTCGGAGTCTACAGATATGACTAAAGTGTGTATGGGGTATATCAGTTTTATATGAGAATGTGTAATTTAGATTAACTATTTAGTGCTTGGTCTATAACTCTAAGAATATTCAGTCTAGAGTCTATCAATTTAGCTTTTCCTATAGGATAATACAATTTCTGGTTACCTCTAAGAGTAATGGGGTTTACTACAGCAATCAGGATCTGTAAAGATCTTTACCAAGACCTCATTCTCCCACACATTGTACTCCGTATCTCCCAGTCTGAACTACGCCACTCAAGAACTCTCGCTTAATTGTTGAGTCTGTAGGTGGGTTAAATGGCATGGGGCGTGGCATGTGTGCTTGTGGGTGCTATTGGGGACACTGCCCATTGATAATAATTGCAGCGAGAGCGTCGCTTTTCGCTGCGCTTTAATTGGAAAAGTTTTTCAATTTTAATTAAAACATTTGGCTTAATGCAAAATGCAGTCCAAATTAAGCACAATGTTCAGCATTCGCACCACAACAAACGGCAACAACAACAACAACAACAACTCGAACAACAACTGGGCCAACGGCAACAAGAACGCAGCCGCAGCGAAAGTTTTTGCAGGCCAGCAGCAAAACTGCCAAAAACTAAACTGAAACTCGAACAAGCTCTGCACCTATCTCTCTCATGGACTCTCTCTCTCGCTCTCTCTTTCTTTCCTTATCTCTATCTTTGGTTCATTACAACCATAGAGCTTTATCTCTGATTTTAATAACTTCATTTGCGTTGCCTAGTTTTTCTCACTATAATTTATATAGTAGACTCCCGTCTTTCCTCATTCTCAGGCTGTCTCACAGACTCTCTCCATTTCGGCTCTCTCTTAGACACTCTCTCGTTGCTGTCTTGTAGACTCCTTCTCCCTCTCTCTCTCTCTCTTTCAGTTATCTTAGACTTCCCTCTCTCTCGCTGCTGATTCTTAGGCTCTTTCACTTTATATTTTCTTCTGTCCGTCTCTCTCCCTCTCTCTCTCTCTATCTTTCTCAGTATATTTATTTTTCCTCCCTATCATGGCTTTTAAGACTTCTTCACTCGCTGCTTCTCCTGTCTTTCTTCTGCTGTCACTCTCTCTCCCTATCACCTGCCTGTCTCTTCATGGCCCTTCTTCCACTCTCTCTCCCTCTCCATATCGCATTCTGTCTCTCACGCTCCTCCTCTTCTTCGCACTTATCTCACACGCAATTCATTTGATCATTCATCACACATAAATCCCGTTCTTCCCATTGGCCTACTCTTTTTTTTCTGTGCTTATTTTGAAAGTTTTTCGGCTCAGTGGGGCAGCATTCGCTGCTGACTTATGCGACTCATGCCACACCCCCATTCTCAGCCCCTCCACTCACACACCCACCCACACACCCACACACACACACAGTAAAGAAGACAAATAGTTGTGTGTAATTTGCTTGTATGTCAGAGCGAATCGCATATGTCAAATGTCAAATGTCAAATGCTGAAGCTGAAGCTCTTTGCGGATTTGCTGCTCTTCTTTTTTTTTCTCTTTTTCTCTATGTTTTTTTTTTTGTTGCTCGCCTGGCATAAGTTTTTTTGCCACCATAAATTACGATTACAATCACAATTTTTGTTCAGTTTTTTTATGTTTTTGTTGGTTACATTTCCGCTTAGCCAATTGCCATTTGCCATTTCCGCTTCCGCTTTGGCCACTGAGTGACAGTTGAGCCGCGTCTAAGCATTTAAGTTCATGTCAAATATGTGCAGGATTCACAAAAGATTTCCTGATTAATGATGCGACTACAAGCACCGCCTCTTCAGCCTTCCGCCTTCCGCCTCCCTCCTTTCTGTGACCACTCGCAGCGGAGCTCGCAAATTGAGTCACAATTATTGAGCAATTAGCACATTAAGTGGTCTTCATAATCCGGGATCATAATGCTGACCCAGAACCACTGCAATTGAAATCAGAAATAAGCCTGGAGAGCCGATGTTAATACCCTTCACAAGCCACAGAGACAACTTTAAGAGTCGCCCAACCAATTCAGCTCAAGCATGATTGACATTGTTAGAAACTTTCTACTGTAGTCTCTGTGTCTTTCTCTTTAAATTGAAGCTTGAGCTAATCGCATCAATCATTCTGTCAATCATTCTATGCATAACTTTCCTAGGCCACTAAGTCTAAGATTAATCCAGGAAGCTCACTCAATCAGCTTCGAGTCAGTAAGTTAATATTCAGTTTGGTATAGACTTGGTAAGCAACCGATCAATCAGTCAATCAATCAATCATTTTACATAGATTTTTTTTTATAATTCAATAACACTTCGTATATTATATGAAAGTGTTAAGTAGTGTTGATCAATTAGCAATTCAATCAGTCAACCAATCAATCATTCACTCTACTTAGACTCTTATCTATAGTTGATCTAACTTAATCTTCGTATGTTAAATGAAGGCGTGAAGCTCAGCAGCTGCCAAGGCCATGCCATTCTCCATCAATCAGTACTTCAATCACTCAATCACTCAATCATTTCATTTCATATAAGCAAGCACCGTCTCAGCTTATCTCAACTGCAGTCTCGTTTAAAATGCAAATAAAGCCAGGCGCAAGTGATTGACTGACTGACTGAGGGGCTGGCTGATTGCCTGATTGGCTGATTGCCTGATTGGCTGATTGCCTGATTGACTGACTGACTTAACTGTCTGGGCAGTTGGCTGAATTAACACTTGAATCCTGCTCAACTGCGGCTGCAGACACATCGACGCGCGCTCCACTGGGCAAAGAAAATATTGTTGCACAGCCACGCCCCCAGTTGGCGCTGCCCCAACCGAGGCCCCACTTCGCAGCTGAAAGTTTCTTCTCCCCTTTCTGTTTTTTTTTTTTTTTGTTGCTGTTGCTTTTACTTTGGGCTTTAATCAGTCAAAATGTAGCCACAGCTAATTAAGAAGTGGTCCGAGCTATGTATGTGTATGTGTATGTGTATCTGTGTGTCTGTATGTCTGTATGTCTTTGCTAATTAAATGGACTTTTTGGCCATAATTTATTAATTTTGCAACTGGCAAATCGCATTTGGTTTCGGGTGCTTCCGCTTTTATTTGCGCAAACCGAAACATATTAAAAATTTACGGCTCGTTTACTGCGATTTGTTCAATTAAGTCGATACGTTAGGCTCTCCCCTTTCTCTCTCTCTCTCTCTCCCTCAATCTCTCTCTTTCGCACTCTCTGAATTTGGTTTTTCAACTTTGAGGTTTTGGAGCTCTGCCACTTTTAATTTTCTTCAAGTTTATTTGCTCGACTCCGCTGTGATTGCTGCTGCGTCCTTTTGCTGCCTTGCCATCTGCTCTCTCCCTCTCTTCGCTCCTGCTCTTTCTCTTTTTAATTTTTATTGAATTGGCTGTGCTTAGACTTTGGAGTTGGAAATTAAACGAGCGTGGTTTATGCTTGCTTTTGCTCAAGTGCCACTGATTGTGAGACGGAGTGAAATTTAATCAAGTTTACCCATTCCTAGGCGCGCGCCTGCCTCGCCTGCCCCTCACCCATGGCTGTGGCAGCAAAGGGTTGCACGCTCAGCAGCAGCAGCAGCAGCACCAACAGCTGGCTGCCCCAGAGTGGGGCACATAAAACAAAGAAAACATGTCTCGAGTGGCTGGCTGGCCATTCACAAAACTTTAGCTGCCTCGCCTCGCCCCGCCCCGAAATTGCGGCATGAATGCCATTTGCACATGCTCGCAACATTTTTTCTTTTGTTTTTTAATTCCAAGCAAAACGTTTTATTCTTACTCCGGATCAGCTCCATGGCATCTTGTGCAATATAAATATTTATTACCACACCAACTTGTAATTGCAGTCGTCATATGACTATGCCGTGACGCCATCAGGTGGGAGAAAGTTAATTAAGACTTGCGCCAAAGCAGGTGTCTTTCTGATCAGGATGAACAGGCATTAAGGGTCGCCTTAATCATCAATTAGTTTGACTATCCGTCTATCTGCTTGACTGTCGAGTAGTAGAGGGGTAGAGAGCAATGGAGTCATAGAAGAAAATCGCAGACTATGCATAAGAGACAGTATAAGAGACTATGAATATAAGAATATAGCAGTAAACAAACAGGCGCCTATATTAGAGTATAATATTGTATAAAAATATAATCATATAAGAGTATTGGAGTATTAGAGTGTAAGACTAGTAGAAGCAGTACAAGTAAGAGTGGTAAAGTATAAGAGTAGTATAGTATCAGAGTATTAGAGTGTAGGAGCATGAGATATTAGCGGGTAAGATTATTGGAGCATAAGATTAGCTATTGTAGTATAACAATATTAGAGTTGTAGTATCAGATTATTGGAGTTCAACAATATAAGAGTATTGCCATATTGAAGTATTAGAGTCTTTGAGTGCAAGACTATTAGAGTATTAAAGACAATAATAATTACACATATGTAAGAGTATAACAGTTTTAGGTCTGAGAATCTCATATAAGCCTGAATGAAAATGAATATCAGATTATAGAAGTACACAGCATCTTAAGAGCATAAGACAGCATAAGAGCAAACAGTTACTCCTAGACATAGAGCTAGCACCCTAAAGACATCAGATCTTTAAGCCTATTAAACTCACATATAAATAACGACTCAAGGTATAAATAACTCTTTGAATTTGCCCAGTTGTGGGGTGATTGGTCTATTGATTGCTTTGAGCGTCTCTGGCAATATTCCAAATTGGCCAAGACATTGGCGCCGGGCGCCGTCTCCGCTGCCGATGCCGCTGTCAAGTTGTATCAACAGAGCTGAATGACAGCCACGAAATTGCGCGTAACTTGGCATAATATTTGACCAATATGCCAAATTGCGTATACGCCGTGTTGCACAGCACAACCAACAGACACACACACACACAGAGAGACATTGTGTGTGTGTGTAGTGAAGTGCACTCAGCTTTACAAAGCGAACTGACTCCGCAAACCGCAAATATGCAAACAGCCAGCCGACTTCCCATATGCAGTCGAAGCGCTGCCCAAGTGAAGCTGTCCACATCAACGTAATAATTGCAATAATACGAATGCCGACACTTGCGGCCAGCACAAACAACCAACAACAGCAACAACAACAGCAACAGCAACAAGCAACAGACGACAAACAACAATAAAGCAGGGCAAAGGATGCGAACGTGTTGGCATTTATCTAAAACAGGACACGAGAACGAACACGAATTACAGTGTGCGACAACGACATAAATAAGAGCTTTACAACACTGCCATCAATCCCAGAGATGTGCCCTCTGCAGTAGGGCATTACTCAACTGTGTCTGATTTGAGAACATAATATAAATTATACTTAAAGTAGTGTGAAACAGCCAAGCACAACTAAGGCACAAATATCGATAAATTTCTTATATTAATGTGAGTATTTAGCCTAAGATCTTCTTTCCATAATAAAACTCAAGGGAAGCCTAGAATTGTATAGCAAAAAATTCTAATCAGCTTTACAGTAGCATCAATAATAATAGCAATAGCTTGATTATTTCTAACCGCACTTTAAGATGAGTTATCGATATTTTTTTATTTGTCAATCATTAGATCAACTATCGATTTTAAGTTTACCTTTAAGTAATAGATGTATACATATATATATGGAGAATTATTTAAAGCTAAATAGTTGATATTTTTGGCTACAAGCCAAGTCTCAGCTTTCGATTAATTTTTAATCACAACACTAAACTATTCGACATGGAAATCTTATTTAAAATTCCAATTAGCATGTGCATGCCTTCTGCAGAAGAAACACGTTGATGCTCCCAATTAGCATCCCAATAAGAATTTGAATAAAATTCAAAGGCACGCACACATCTCTAGCTGCCAGTGCAGGCGCTGCGCCCAAATGTATGCAGCAACAGCGACAACACGAGAATGGGCGGGGATAACAAGAGCGAGGACATCATCAAGCTGAACGCTGCCCTCTGTGGCTTAAGGTCGCTCAACCTCAACTTAAGCAAGACATCAGGCAACAGATAATGCTCTTGAGCTGCTGCTGCTCATCATAATGATAAGCACGATAATGATAGCAATCATGATGATAATGCTAATGATGACGATGCGGACAATGATGCAGCTGCTCGGGCACAAACTTGAAATGAATTTGCATAAACTTTTAGCACGGACAAACAGCAGCAGCAAGCGAACACGAGCCAAACGAGGGTTGCCCTCAAAGTTAGACAACTCAGTTGAGGCAGAAGTGAGAAAGGCCAAAAACTTAAAGGACTTTTAATTTGCGGTTAGTGGACGAAAGGAAGTCGCAGGCTTCGATTGCCTTTAATGGGTATTTCTAGTCTTAAGGGTTTCTTAATTTTGTGAAATAATCCCACAGACTTAATAAATTATTTGCAGATTCAAATCATAAGCTTACAAAGTTATTGCTTAATTAGTACTCGAGTTAATCTCTTGAGAAGCTCTCGAGAAATTTAGGCAAATCGACTAAGAAATTGAGATGGAATTAGAAACTTTCTTGCCCTCTTTAGATAAATATAGTTTTAGCCTTATCCTTCTGCTTAGTCAAGTAGCCGCGCTCGTGCTATGCAAAGAATAATCTTACTCTAGTAATCAGACTCAAATAATATGCTGATTAGAATCGAATTCGAATCTTAAGATAAGACGGAAAATTTCTTGTTGTAAATTCCTATTGGAAATCTTTTTTCATGAAGTTCTCTTCAAGCTCTTCTCCCTTGGAGCTGGTGCAACTCTATGGAACTTACCTCGCCTGCATGCAGTCTCTACTTTTCGGCACACAAAGCCAAGAAGCTCAAGTTAGCTAGTGCCACGCCCCCCTTTTGACGCCCTCCATTCGACTCGTTGTCGTAAATTGAAATATGCTTGGCAGACGCACAGGTGAGCGAGCGACCGAGCGACCGAGCGAGCAGGTGAGCTGAGGCACGGCAAGGCAGGGCAGGGCAGGGGCCAAAAAACTGGCTACGTTCTGGTTGATTTTTGACAAGGGTTAGAACTAGGATGCCTAGAAACCTTGTCCTGTCTTGTACTCGCCTTGTCTTCCTCTTCCTGCCACATCCACCTCTAGCTGTTGGCTGGCAAAATGACTTTATTTGCAATATGGAAATATTTTTCATTATGCTGCCAGCCTCTGGGCCAGCTCGCTCGCAAAGGTCGCAGTCCTCTGCCGCAGCCTGTCAATCGGTGTCACTCAGCAGCCAGCCGCTCTACCCCTCTCACGCGCTCTCTGTCTCTGCCTCTCTCTCTCTCTCTCTCTCTCTCTCTCTCTGTCTTGACTTTCGGCATAGATATATTTTGAGCTTGTCTTGACATATTTTATGGCAATATTTTTGATATGCCACGTTAGACACAACTCTCATGAGTGTGCGTGTGTGTGTTTCAGTGGGTGTCTGTGTGTGTGTGTAAATCATCCACTTATATTGCAATTTTGCAAAACAAATCAGTTTTTAAGTCGAAAAAAAAACACACACACAGACACTAAGCAGCTGCACTCATACTCAATGAAGGTTTTAAGAGTTCATAAAAAATTCGAAATAAAATAAATACAAAATAATTTAAACAGCTTTAAAATAAATGAAATGTATTAAAATAAATTTATAAATTAATTTTAAATAAAAATAAAATAAAAAAAATAATAAAATAATTTTGAATAAAATTTTTGTCTAGAATTTTAAAAATATATGATATATATTTTCATCAATAATTTAATTTCAACTTTTGTATTCTTAGAAGTACAAAACTTGTTACTCTTATACTTGAAATGACATTCTCTTATACTGCAAAATGTAGTTGAGCATACAAAACATTTTATAAGTCTTATACTTTAACTAGCATTGTCTTATACTTTACCTTGTATTGTCTTGTACTGGAACACTTCCATTAAGCATAGAATGAGATTTAAAGTCTCATATGTGAATTTCCATTTGATAAAATGAAATGAAAATGAGTCTTATACTTTAACATTCTGTTTCTTATCCCTATACCTTAAATATAATTATTTAGAGAATGAAAGGTAAAGTTAATTCCATGCTCAATGGATGCTTAAGTCTTATACTTCGATATATCTGTGGAATTTCGTTGTCGATCTCACAAGGTCGGCTTGTCCGTCCGTAAGAGTTTAACAATCGCAAGATTCCATTCTCTTTTATTGCTGTCTCATACTCTAAACTTAGTAGAAACTTAATACCTTTTTTAGTCTATATGACTTACACTCGAATCCTTTGCCTTTGCCTTTGCCCTCTCCAATTGCATTTTTGCAATATGCCTCGATTAACTATTTGCTTCATGCAAAGCATAAATACCCAGGGCCATATGTGCCACTGCCCCCCACTCCCCCCACTCCCCCCATTCCCCCTCGTCACATACACCTACTCACACTCATTGGGGCACATAGAATGCGCACTTGACTCTGTAATGTTTGCTGTGGCTGCTGATGACTCTGCCAGGGCATCCCAGGCGGCAGATGCCTCCCTCCCCTTGCCGCCAGCCCCATCTCCCCAACCTCGCATTGACAGATGTGTGTCGAGTGGCTGGCAAAAGAGAGCGAAAGTTGAAGCAGTTAAGCAAACATATTTGCCAGCTGCTCGACGTTTCCCATTGAATGCGCATCTGTCCGCTGGCAATTGATGCCAATTCAGTTAAAGCGACACCTGGCGACAAAAAGACGAAGCACACACATCTTAAGTTATTTAGCAGATATTGAGCATACGTAACGAGAGAGTACGATAGTTGGCAAAAAAGATTCTATATTAGCTTTCGATAAGCGAATTTATCGATATACATTGCTGAAGTCCATAAGAAAATGCCAATAAATCTTTTGTTCTGTATTAATGCAGATAGACTTAGGCTACAATAGAAGTGAATCGATTGTATGATTTCTTCTATCTCCAATTTGACTCCTGGCTCTATGATTAACATCGTTTATCGATAACTTATCGATATTTAATGATTGGTGTATTAATCAAATTTTATTTTATTAATCTAAAAACTTAACTAATGAAATATACCAGTTATTAATATTCTCGAACTATAGACTATGGATGATCGATATTTATCGACTTATGCATTTCTCCTTTCTCAATAATTTTTAGATTTTCAGAACTGCTAATGGACAAGCTGAAAGTTCAAACTTCTTTTGAGCGCTGTCCCATGGGTTTTTAGTAAATTGCCACTGGCATCAGACAATGTTGGCTAAGTAACTCCCGGCTCCAGAATTCCGGTTGCCAAATTCCCCTCTTCTGCCCTTTCTCTCTGAGTAAAAGGCAACCTTTTTTTTATATGCCAATTGCCAGGCATGGACAACAATTACGCGCATTATCCTTGCGATTCCAGCTGAAGATGCAAAACGCAAACAAAGATACGACTGGAGAGAGGTGGAGAAGAAGGTGGGTCCGGCTCCAGGTCCAGGCAGGCCACGCTACAGTCCAGCGATAACACGGCATTTGCTTAAACAAGCATAAATGCAAAATGCTATAAAAAGTGGGAGTGGGAGTGGGGAGAGGAGGGGCAGAAGAGAAGGCGAAGCGGAGCTAAAAGAATCGCTGCCATTTTAATTTGGCTAAGTAGCGTCAGTGACAGTGACACAGAGAGAAAGAGAAGGAAGGGGAGAGAAGGAGAGGATTGTGACATGGACTAGAAGCGAGGCAACTGCTGAATACCTTCGCAGTGGACAAAAATAAGTAAAGAGCAAAAAAAAAGAAACGCTAATTTAATTTTAACTTTGCTGGGCAGCTCAACTACTCCCCAACACCTATTCTTAGCCGTCGGCCCCCTCTCTCACTCCCACTCTCCCTCTCCCTCTCTCTCTCTCTCTTTCTTTATCTTTCTCCTAAACAGTTGTCGCATTTTTTCGTTTTCTTGTATTTGATTCCGTTGTCAGCGTCTTTTGGCGTTTTATGCTTGTGGCACACTTTCCGCATCGCATTAGCCAGCAGCCAGCAGCCAACCACCCCACCACCCCCCCCCCCACTTCTCCAACTAAGGCGAAAGAGTAAAAGTAAAATATTTGCTCGGCCATTGCAAGTGAGCAGCGCTGATTGCGGCACTAAAATGAAACGAGTTCCTTTTGCGACGATAAGATTTTCAGCTCAGGCTGCAGCTTCCACTGCTCCCCCCCCCTGACCACTCCCCTCCCCAACTAATATTCCCTTCGCCTCACACCTTCTAACATCCATCCCCCTGTGCTCTTTGGCCCGCCCGCGATTTAATCACACTGAAGTTTTTGGCCATTTGCCACTGGCCATTTTATTCTTTCCTTTTTATGCCGTACACATTAACAATGCCCCCCAAAAAAAAAGGGTATAACAAAGTTGTCAGAGTGTGCGTGGCGGGCAGTTGGCGTGGGGTATATAGACGCGCCTGATCAGTATATATAATCATAATGAGTCTACGCCCTCTCAGCAAAGGCAAATTTAGGCTCTCCCTTAATCAAATAGCCTCAGTGACTGCCGCTCACAAATACTTTTAGTTACCGCCGTTCTATGCGATTCGCATAATTTCAAGTAAGGTTCGGGCACCAGAAGCTATCAGTTATGTTAAGTTGCGTGATTGTGTGTGACCTGAACTGTGGCTGTGTATGCCGCTGGCTGTAGTGAGTATTACTTAAATATATTCTCTCTCTCTCCCTCTGTCTTTCTTTCTCTCTCTCGCTTTGATTTTCTTTTTTTATATTTTTATCGTGTCACTTTGACTCTCAATACTCTTTCTTTTCTGCTTCTATGTATTCATTAGTTGATATATTTTCTCATTTTCCTTCGTTCTGATAATTTTCTTTCTATCATTTTCTCCTTGCAGATGAGCCCTAAGTCGTGTATACCCGCTTCGCTGGGACTCGCTTTCGTTAAACATTCCAAATGGAGGTAAGTCTATCTTATGGCCAAACTTTGTAAGTAGCTTTAAGGCAGTTGGCACCTACGCCCCCAGTTAGCCTTCGCCTGACAATCGAAAGCAATTTGCCACACACACACCCCCCACTCCCCCCTTCCTCCAGGCCCGTCTCAAAGAGGCGGCTGGCTGCTCAGGCAACCCTCGACGCTGCGTCGATGACCAAATTCGTATTCACAAAGCATCCGATAAGCATAACAGTTGTCGTCAAGTGAGCCGCCGCCGCCGCCGGCAAACACCTTTGCCCAGGAGCTGGAGCTGGCGCTCCAATGGAGCTGATTCTCGAATTTGGCGACAAAGATGGAGACAAGGATGGAGACGACGTCGCAGCTGGAGTCGGAGCTGCACTTGCGGGGGAGGCAGCAGCAGCAGCAGCAACAAATCGTTGCCAGCTGCCAGCGACAATAAAACGTTTTACAATGTAACTAAGGCGACGACATGCCACTCCCCCTTCCTGTGCCGCCCACCCCCCGCGTCTAACACATTTCTGGCTTGAGGTCTGCGTTGTGTCTGGATATTGAATGCCGCCTCTCACATGTGGCAATAATGTGCGAATCGCTTGCTCCCCACGTGCAACAAAGTTAATAATTGTTTATTGCCACAGCGACAGCTGCGTAATCGGAAGTAGGTAAGCCCCGAAATAGAAGTCGCTGTATATTGTTTTATTTTATGATATTTTTATTTTATTTTCTATAAATTTTATTTAATTTTTTATATTTTTGATTGTTCAAATTAAATTTAATCTATTTATAATATAAAAATAATTTTCAAACAGCTAGAAAGTTCTTAAAAAGCCAAATCCTAGAACAATCGGCTAAAAAGCATAGCTAAAAACGGCTGCATAGCCAGAAAAGCCAACAAAAGCTGGTCAAAGCTCTAAGCATATCGATAGTGCCGATAGTTTCAGTACATTTACCAACGTGCCAAAGTGAGTAAAGCATCGATACTTGTGATACTGGGTGCTCTTAGTGATGTGCAAATTGCTACTCGCGCGCCCAATTTGAAATTTAAGCTGAAATTCAAACAAAATAAAACCAAAGACCATTGCACACATACACAATTGAATTTATTTCATTTTTATATATTTCTATATTATGTTTCTGGAAGCTTTTTAAGTTTGTCTTGCTTTCACATATAAATATGCTTGTTTACTTGCAAATTAATGCATTTAGTTGTGCATTTCTTATGCCCCTCGGCCAGGTCAACGTTAACAATGGAAACAAATGTGCGCCTGCTTAGTGATTCATTTCTTTGTGTGGTTTCTTTTTTATTACTATAAATATACAAAATATGCAAATATATGTATATGTACATATATATATATATATATATACGCGTGGTTAATCTGTTTCCTTGTGTGTTTTTTTTTTTTTTTAGTACAAACAAAATTGATAGAAATTAAAGTGCTTAAGCTACAAAGTTGATTTGGAGTTGATTTTTCGACGCTGATTTTCTCTAGTCCTTTCCAAAATGAAATATAAACATACAAAAATTCCGGCAAATACATTTTACCGGTTGTCATAGAAGGAGTACACAGATCATCAATCAATGAATAAATTTATATACATATGTATATATATCAGCCTCACACACACACACACATAATATATATACATATATATATATATAGACGGCTTTTAAAATTGTGGAAGAATACATATATAAAGGTATATAATATCGAATTGATTTATAAAATTAATTCATCTTAAAACTAGCTTGAACTACGCGTGTTTCCATTTAATATTTTCATTTGTTACTTTTTCAAATAGATTTTCAGTCTAAAGTTTGAGTTTTGGTTGAGTTGTTTCTTGTGTGTGATATTTTGCTTAGCTTGTTTCTGTTCTGTTTCATCGAGGATTTGCTTGTTGTTGGTGCCATTTGTTCAGTTGATTGCAAATTAGCCGGACTTTACATAGACTATATGGTAAACATGTAAACAAATTGTACATACTGGAAGAATTCTTACAATACACAAACACAAACACATACATATACGCATATACACGGGTATGTGCCGCAGCATACATACATACATAGTTAACAACAAATCTTACATCATGCACACAACGAGATATATAAGAGGCTGATCTGACATAACTTATTTCTCATACACATTTATATTTATATTTATATAAATTTCAATTTCAGCGATCGAAGCGCTCAGATTTTATTTAACTATTATTTTGTCTATATTTTTAAGCAATTTCAAAATTGTAAATTTAAATTATATTTTAATGCTTTATTGTGTTTACAAAATATAATAAATATTTCAATTATTTGTCAACGTTTTCGACTTATTGAAATATTTAATAAAATAAATATAAATTGAAAATTGAATAAAATCAAAAATATAATTTCTTATGTCTCTTCTAGCTAACAAATACAAATTTTTGATTTTGTTCAATATTTTTACAAATTGTTTTTCATGTCGTGTGCTTAGAAATTTTCATAATTCTCATAAATTTTCTCTTTTTCACATGTAAAATAATTCATATGGAAAATTTCTCTATTTGCACAAATAAAATTGGTAAATCAAAATAATCTTCTCTAGATTTGTTCCGTTTGCAGTTGTGTGAGTGTGTGTGTGCCTGTGTGTGTCAGTGTGTGTGTGTGTGTGTGTGTCTTCGTCTAAGCTCTTTGTGCTTGCCCCTGTTCCATAGACGCAGAGTTTCCCAACATTCAATTTTCCCAGCCGTTTCTCGTTTAGTTTGTTAAAATTCCAATTGCTGCAGCTGCATGTCCTCCTTGTTCTCCTTGTTGGTATTAACGCTTAGTTCTACTATTTGGCATGGCCATTGCTGAGCACCGCTGGCAGCACATTCGCCTGCTGCACCACAGCATTGATGACTTCGATTTCCTTTTTGAGGAAGACCCCGCCGCCGCCGCTACTGTTGCCGCCGCCGCTGCTGCTGTTGTCCTCCTGGTCAGATTGGGCATTGGATGAGTTTGAGTTGTTTGGGTTGTTGTCATGGGATATGTTGCGCTTGCGCAGACCTGCGGCGGCAGCATCGACGAGGTTCGCGGCGCTGCTGGTCACCTGGCCGGCGGCTAGCTTTAGTTTGGGAAACTCAATGTCGCGCATCAAATCGTTCTTGAACTCAACGATGCCGCTAACGGTTTCGGTGACAGTCTTATCAATAAATTCCTCAATATTTTTGGTCTCCGCCTCGATCTTCTCCTTCAGCTTGCTCGACAACTGGTCCATTTCGCATTGGTCGTGCGGCACACTAACCGCGTCTCGGGCGCACGTCAGATTCGGAGTCAATGCTGGCGGCTGGGGCGATTGCGTCTGCTGCTGCTGCTGTTGCTGTGGGCGTGGTTGGAGTATTAGAGGCTGGCTAATTTGCTGCTGTTGCTGTTGTTGTTGTTGTTGGTGATGTTGGTGTTGCTGTGGCATTTTGTCATTATTACACTTAGCATGCTCATCGAGCTGCAGCTGCTCCTCTTCGGCATCCTCCTGCTTGGCTGTGAGATCATTCCCGGCCACACGCAGCGGCTGACCGACCGCAGCCTTCTGCTCGGTCTCGCCCATGTCAGCACGCTGCGCCCGCTGGGCCCGCTGCTCGCCGCGTATGAAGCGTGGTAAAACAAATATGGTCACTAGTGAAATAATATGAAGGCACAAATAAAATCTCAGGTACAAGTTGATGCTGCCCTGTAAGAGTCGAGAGAGAGAGAGAGAGACAGTGTTAGAGTGAAGCACGAGTGGCTCTGGCTGGCTCTGGACGTACCATAAATTCAAGCATAACAAATGGGAATGTCGTATAGCCCATCACGATGCGCGTTGTGATGCAGGTGAGAATGTCGTAGAACATGCGCGTGAACTGTGTGCTCTGGAATCTGTAGCGGAACATGCGACGTGCGGTGCGACCCGCCGTTACCATCAAGGCGCCGGTGGCAAAGGTCAGGTAGTAGCCCGGATAGAAGCCATGCCACACCGCGCTCAAGGCGAATGTCAACAGAGTGCCATACTTCTTGGGCACGCGCTCGTAGACGAGCGTGCGCAGCCAGCGATTCGTGCCGCAATTCCAGTTGTTGATCGCGTCGCGCATATTCGAAGCGAACTGCAAGGCCAAAGAATTATAATCTCGTATATGCTCCACGCTGCTCAACTCACCTCGAACGAGAGCACATTTATATTGGATATGAGATCCCACTTGGCGTTGCCGTCCTTGTCGTAGCCGGTGAAGCCCAGACCCGAATTGTTGCATATGGCATCGGCGAGCAGCCAGGCGTGATAATACTTAAAGCGTATGCAGGTGGTCGCCATCATGGCGTACCACATTTTATAGGGTATACCGCTGCCTTCGATAAAGTCGTCGTCCTTCATATTCTTCACTGGATATATTTTCACAAACTTCATGAATATGAACGCGCACACCATGCTGCCGAGCACTTTGCGTATGACTGTTTTCGTCGGCGATGGCTCGACCACCAATTCGGATCTGCCATTGTCCAGACTGGCCTGCAAGAGAAGGCGGAGATGGATGAGATCTAGGTATATATATGTGAATGAATGATAGATGAGTAGGAGACCCAAAAGAGGAAATAGAGGATGGAGCAGAGCTTAGCCCAAGATAAGTGGTGGCAACGTAAAGTGAATGTGACCTAGGGCAACCCATCTGCTACTAGTCTGTTTAGAGATTCTAACTTCCATCTTTCGTTTATCCAAATCTTTCGCCTGCTTCTATAAGGGATAAGGGAAAAGGAGCCCATCTATTCCCATTTCTTCTATTGCATTATTTTCTGGATTTCCTTTCCTTTCCTTTCATGCAATTATGTGATCAACCCAACTAACTATCTCTGTCTCTGTCTCTGTCTGCGCTCACTTACATTGCTCGTCGGGCGCTTTAACAGATTGTAGCCCTCGACAAATTCAATGTAGTCCTTGTAGAAGACCAACGGTCCGGCCATCAGGCTCTGAAAGTGCCACACATACGAGAAGTACTCCAATGCTGAAGGCATTTTGCGAATCGCATGATACTGCTGAGCCTTTGTCATGTCCTGGACAATAGAAGAGCAAAAACCATTAGAAGTGAACCTGAATCGAATCAAGCTGAGCTGACAGCTCACTCACCTCATCCTTGCGGACAAACCCGTCGTGTATGCTGAAGGCCAGGCTGGTCACCTTCTGTGTGATGATCATCAGTGGTCCGGTTATGTCCAATGCATAGGAGCCATAATCGTAGATCTGACGCATTAGATGGACGCACAGCAAATAGCCCATGGCAACCAGCAAGACGCTCCTGCAGAGGATCAACTCTACATCAATTTCGCGTCCAATTGGATCATTGATGCGGACTTACCTTTGCACAATGCGCGGATCCTGTGTGCGTATGACTATGAAGCATATGGCCGGCAAGCCGGCAATGTGTATGGCCTGCTGGCCAAAGCAAAAGTAGCCAAAGGCCAGGCCAAGCGACAGGGCGAACGCATGGCGCACCTCATACGAGACCTTCGATGGATGCAGCCACGAGCGAAAAAGCGAGGCCAGGAAGAGCGCCGATATCTGGCAGACCAAAAAGTTAATCTGCAAATAAGAGAGTGAAGTGCAGATATATAATAAGTAAATGTATAATATAAGTAAATAGATAATATAAATATATATATAATATAAAGTGCAGATATATAATAAATAAATGTATAATATAAGTAAATAGATAATTTAAATATATATATAATATAAATATATATATAATATAAGTAAATAGATAATATAAATATATATATAATATAAATATATATATGTATATAAATTGACATGATCAACGCCTTAAGCTCAGGCATGGCATCTGGAAACCTTTTCAACGAGCAAAATTGCGTAATTTGAAAATAGCAATTGATATCTTTCAAGTTCGACAACTATAGTCTAGATATACTATATACATAAATATATATAAAGATATATATTATAGGCGCAGAGCGCTCTAACGTGTATGTTATGTAAGTTGTTCGCATTTAAGTGCTCACAACTGCGCCTATAGCGGTCATAGAATATTTCCCATATATAAATATAAATATAGATACAAATATATATAGATATAGATATAGATATATATATACATATATATATATATATATATATACATATATATGTAAAGCTGCGGTTGACACGCTTTGCCCTTGATCACGATCACAGAGACGTAGAATCACGCGTTCTGATCAACCCGTACCCGTACGCCTAGACGACAAAGGCCTTGGCCATCATTTGACTTTGCTATGCAAAAGGCAAATGCATCCAATCGCAATTTATATATATATATATATATTATAAGTGATATATTTGCAATTGCGAATTTCTTGGCAATTGCAATAGGTTCTCAATATTCGTCAGATAATTGAACTAATTTATGAACTCAACGATCGAGCGATTCCAGTCAAGAGCAGAGAAGAGTTGAGCTGCGAAGCTCGAAGCGTGATCGATAGCCTCATTTCGATAACATTTTGTGAAAGCTGATAACGATAAGAGAGGCCCCATCAGCAAATATGTACCCAAAAAATAACAAAGATTATTCATTGTCAAGGCATTTTCTGATAGTAGATAAACCCCATCAGACATCAACTAGTCTCAAGGCGGATGTTGCACACGTTATCAGGCAGCGACTGCGTGCGGCTATCTGTTTGCTATTACAGACGCGGCACATTTGGAAGCCAGTGCGAATAATAAAAGTATGTTAATGTTCGGCTTACTTCTACTAAAACCTTATCAATGGAGCACGCATTTCCAGCGCTATCAGCATGAAAACAAAGAAATCACGAAATATATATTTCAATTTCATATTATACATGAAAAACAAATAGCTCGACTGAGCTATGTCAATGAACGAAACATAGATGAAGGTTTTATTATTATAAGAATCTGACCTTAAATATAAGTTGAGTTGTAAAAGAAATTAAATACACAATTCAGTCTCAGAGAATTATTTATTCATTTAGTTCGTTCAACTAATATGAATTTGAGAACCTCTCAATAGCTGATCATTATATATCGCTCATGAGTAAATCAAAATAGAACCAATCCAATCCCATCCACTCAAGAGGGAATATTTGAACGGAACATAGATGAAGGTCTTATTATTATAAGAATAAGAATAGCTTAGACCAAGTTGAGTTGTAATTCAATTCCATCCCACTGATAGGTGATCAGTGAATCATTTATGCATTTAGTTCACCATTCAGGTGATTCTCTTTAATGAGCCAGAGAGCGTCTCAATAGCTGAACTAAATTAATCGCTCAAGACTGAACCAAAATTCCATCCTGAAACTAGATCAACAGCTGAGAGTGGAGTGCGTGGAATATGAATAAGCAGCGATTTATTAGAATTGGTTTACAGAGTTGGTTAGGCGTGTTCTACTACTTAATAGGGACTTTACTTCTGCTGGATCAGTTGCGCTTGGCGGGGCAGTTCTTCACTAGGTTACGACGACGGCATTTACCAGCCTGGATATCGAACCAGTTGCCCGACTTGCAACGACGAACCACTCGCTTACCTCCGCGACATTGATAGAATCGGCGGCAGTGGTTCTCGTCTTGGAGGAAGACCCCATCCGCTCTCTGCTGACAATCGGTGCTGGAGGTGCTCAGCAGATTAAGCAAAGCATTTTTAGCTCCTGACAGAGGATCCTTAGCTACAGACAATTCTTTTTGAGACTTCTTTGTGGGAGCTTTGGTGGTCGTTGCTGGTGGACAAGGAGTTGTTGTTGTCTCACAAGGGGGAGTTGTTGTCTCGCATGGAGGAGTTGTCGAGCAAGGAGGAGTTGTCGTCGAGCAAGGAGGAGTTGTCGTCGAGCAAGGAGGAGTTGTTGTCTCACATGGAGGAGTTGTGGTCTCGCAAGGAGGAGTTGTCGTCACACATGGAGGAGTTGTTGTATCACATGGAGGAGTTGTCGAGCAAGGAGGAGTTGTTGTCACACATGGAGGTGTTGTCGTCTCGCAAGGAGGAGTTGTTGTCTCACATGGAGGAGTTGTCGAGCAAGGAGGAGTTGTTGTCTCGCAAGGAGGAGTTGTTGTCTCACATGGAGGAGTTGTAGAGCAAGGAGGAGTTGTTGTCTCGCATGGAGGAGTTGTAGAGCAAGGAGGAGTTGTGGTCTCACATGGAGGAGTTGTAGAGCAAGGAGGAGTTGTTGTCTCGCATGGAGGAGTTGTCGAGCAAGGAGGAGTTGTTGTCTCGCATGGAGGAGTTGTTGTCTCGCATGGAGGAGTTGTGGTCTCGCAAGGAGGAGTTGTTGTCACACATGGAGGAGTTGTAGAGCAAGGAGGAGTTGTCGTCGAGCAAGGAGGAGTTGTCGTCGAGCAAGGAGGAGTTGTTTTCTGGCAAGAACATGTTGTCGTCTCACAAGGAGGAGTTGTTGTCTCACATGGAGGAGTTGTCGAGCAAGGAGGAGTTGTCGTCGAGCAAGGAGGAGTTGTCGTCGAGCAAGGAGGAGTTGTTTTCTGGCAAGAACATGTTGTCGTCTCACAAGGAGGAGTTGTTGTCTCACATGGAGGAGTTGTCGAGCAAGGAGGAGTTGTCGTCGAGCAAGGAGGAGTTGTTTTCTGGCAAGAACATGTTGTCGTCTCACAAGGAGGAGTTGTTGTCTCACATGGAGGAGTTGTTGTCACACATGGAGGATTTGTCGAGCAAGGAGGTGTTGTCGTCTCGCAAGGAGGAGTTGTTGTCTCACATGGAGGAGTTGTCGAACAAGGAGGAGTTGTCGTCGAGCAAGGAGGAGTTGTTTTCTGGCAAGAACATGTTGTCGTCTCACAAGGAGGAGTTGTTGTCTCACATGGAGGAGTTGTCGAGCAAGGAGGAGTTGTCGTCGAGCAAGGAGGAGTTGTCGTCGAGCAAGGAGGACTTGTTGTCTCACATGGAGGAGTTGTCGAGCAAGGAGGAGTTGTTGTCACACATGGAGGAGTTGTCGAGCAAGGAGGTGTTGTCGTCTCGCAAGGAGGAGTTGTTGTCTCACATGGAGGAGTTGTAGAGCAAGGAGGTGTTGTCGTCTCGCAAGGAGGAGTTGTTGTCTCACATGGAGGAGTTGTCGAGCAAGGAGGTGTTGTCGTCTCGCAAGGAGGAGTTGTTGTCTCACATGGAGGAGTTGTAGAGCAAGGAGGAGTTGTTGTCTCACATGGAGGAGTTGTCGAGCAAGGAGGTGTTGTCGTCTCGCAAGGAGGAGTTGTTGTCTCACATGGAGGAGTTGTAGAGCAAGGAGGAGTTGTTGTCTCACATGGAGGAGTTGTCGAGCAAGGAGGAGTTGTTGTCTCACATGGAGGAGTTGTTGTCTCACATGGAGGAGTTGTCGAGCAAGGAGGTGTTGTCGTCTCGCAAGGAGGAGTTGTTGTCTCACATGGAGGAGTTGTAGAGCAAGGAGGTGTTGTCGTCTCGCAAGGAGGAGTTGTTGTCTCACATGGAGGAGTTGTTGTCTCACATGGAGGAGTTGTCGAGCAAGGAGGTGTTGTCGTCTCGCAAGGAGGAGTTGTTGTCTCACATGGAGGAGTTGTAGAGCAAGGAGGTGTTGTCGTCTCGCAAGGAGGAGTTGTTGTCTCACATGGAGGAGTTGTTGTCTCACATGGAGGAGTTGTCGAGCAAGGAGGTGTTGTCGTCTCGCAAGGAGGAGTTGTTGTCTCACATGGAGGAGTTGTAGAGCAAGGAGGTGTTGTCGTCTCGCAAGGAGGAGTTGTTGTCTCACATGGAGGAGTTGTTGTCTCACATGGAGGAGTTGTCGAGCAAGGAGGTGTTGTCGTCGAGCAAGGAGGAGTTGTTGTCTCGCATGGAGGAGTTGTCGAGCAAGGAGGAGTTGTCGTCACGCAAGGAGGAGTTGTAGTCTCACATGGAGGAGTTGTTGTCTCACATGGAGGAGTTGTCTCGCAAGGAGGAGTTGTCGTCTCGCAAGGAGGAGTTGTTGTCTCACATGGAGGAGTTGTAGAGCAAGGAGGTGTTGTCGTCTCGCAAGGAGGAGTTGTGGTCTCGCAAGGAGGAGTTGTTGTCTCACATGGAGTTGTGGTCTCGCAAGGAGGAGTTGTTGTCTCACATGGAGTTGTGGTCTCGCAAGGAGGAGTTGTTGTCTCACATGGAGGAGTCGTCGAGCAAGGAGGAGTTGTTGTCAAACAGGGAGGAGTTGTAAGCTGACATGGACGAGTTGTGGTCTCACATGGAGGGGTTGTTGTTACGCAAGGAGGAGTTGTTGTTTCACATGAAGGAGTCGTCAGACAAGGCGGGGTTGTAGTTGAGCACGGCAGTTCCGTGTCAGACGCACCGGCGTCAAGGCCTAGCTGAATGCGAAGTGCCAAGCCCTTAAAATTGATGCAGTTAACCTCACTGGACGATTTACAGGACTTGCTGTCCTCGTCGAAGGACTGCCCGAGGCTACAGCTGTGATGCACGGATCGGCCGTGGGCGCAGACATAATAGCCGGCACATCTGGTGGGATCAGCTAGGTGGGAGCCGTCAGCCAGGCTGTTGCAGCTGGGTCGAAACTGCCTTTTATCAGCAAGCGAGGGCTGCAAGGACACTGCGGCAATCGTTGCAAGACCCACAAGGAGAACGTTTACTGCAAAAGGACATTGGGATGACCATTATGCGGATGCCTTTTCGTTTCTTGGTGCACTTACAAGATTTCATCGAAGGAGTCTCAGTTCAAGTTCAAAAGGCTAACTAACTGAAGTGGGTTACTTTACCGCTTTCGCCTCCTAATTGATGCAGCTGAAGCTGCAGAGCTGGCTTTTATACAAAACCCGAACGATAGTTGCCACCTCAAAGGCCTTTTCATACCATTTGACTAATTGGCAGCATTTGCTCTGCAGGCAATGTTTCCCATATCGACTATATAAACATTAATATGTAGATAATAGAAACCACAAATTGTATAACATTTCCATGTAACTCTAAGCACAGCTGCACTTGCACTCTGCGCTCTTTGAAAGTGTTAAGAATGGGTGTACCACGAGGAGTTGTCCGCGAGTCCGATGCTTACTTAACATAATTACACTAATTTATTTGATCTTCATCAATTATCAGTTTTTATGTTAAAGAATACTACCCAATATTATTATAATGCAGCCGATTAAGCATTTTACAAACTATAGAGTAGTAATTATGTAACATAGATAAATATCAAGTGCTGCGAGGTGCTTCTAACAAGTCTTCCATATACTTCTGTTTCGAGTTTTTTTTTTATCACTTGGTACACAAGTTCTTGAGTCAACACTTACAAGCCTCAGCAGACATAAAAATTGTATGAGATATATATTTGATTACATAATATATATTTTAAATTACTGCGACAAAGAGTCGGATTCGTGAATGCCCCCATTGGTGGTCGCAGGCAAAGCAAATCGTGGCCTGATGTTGTCCGCGTTTCTGCGTCATAAAGATAATTTCTAGGTGCGATTATCGCGCGTACCCGAGTATGTGTTGAAATGTAAGTTTGCGGTACTATTTCGTTTCCCTTTTCTAGGTCTGTTCCATCAGACAAAGCAAGGCATAGTCGGAATCTAGCTAGAAAGCCATTATCCAAATCAAAGGCAAAATCAATTTTTCTATGCATATTCAATAGTCAAACAAACTTTCAAGCAAAAGTGTGCGCTTGAAAGGCAACTACGCGGAAGGAAGTTGTCTGTCCGGCGACGGCTGAGCTCAGCCAAGGCCTTTGTTAGTATATTCCAAGGCAACCAGAAGAGAGGGAGAGAGCGACAGAGAGAAGAACAGTTACAACCAGCCGCAGAGAGAAGCGTCAGCTTACATCACAGCATGAAACGCTCTCAATTCTTCTTTGTATGTATGTGGTTAGACCCAAAAAAATAAAACAGGTCTCAACACATAAGCGCTCAAGGTGAGATGATTAAATTGAGCATGGAAGCCAGCAGCGCGTGTGCAGCGTCTCTGGTATCTGCTAATATATATCGGATAATTACAACTATGCCTAACATTAAGTCTGGTAATATATCTGCGATAATTACGCATATTTATAGCTATATATATATATAACTATCGTCTGATTGATTAACGGATGGGTAGTCATCAGCGGACTTTAGACCAATGACTCTAACAAACACCTAGTTCATATGAAACAAGAGATCGCCTCCTGTCACAGTCCCTCAAACTCTATATCTGCTTCAATCTATATCTCTCTTTTTATATAGTCTCAATTGCTCTCTGACTCTCTTGAAAAACCCTATCTTCTAGTCGTCTCTTACTTCCTTGGGTTTTTCTGTTGCTTGTCTATATATTCCCCTCTATGCATCTATCTTTTATACAGTCTGCGACTCTTTATCTATATAAATATATCACACACAGTTTATCTGCACTTATTCATGTAAGTGAGTGAAAGCTCATTGCATTCCATTCGTTTTCCCGCCGGAAAAGTCGCCTCACGCCCCCAAGCAGCTTACGTTCATTGTCCGTGCAAAGGGCATCTACATATATCTATGTGTGTCTATCTGGCATAAGGTCAAGCTTATAAGCCTTGTTCCACAACAATGCAAAGGATTGCGTTGGACATTCGATTAGAGCTGAGCAAAAGAAACTATTTTTAGTCTCCCCATTTCGTCAATTGTTTTTTACTTCTTCACGCTATTATTCACTTTTATCTGTTCTCTTATCTCATCACTCTTCATTCCACCTCTCTTTCTACTTTTACTTCTATCGGTCCCAAATATCAATCGAGCCTTGGCAACATTCATCGTTTGCCGCCGATAATCATCGCTCATCTCTTTCCCTCTTATTCGTCTTCTGGTTTTCACTTTCTTTGCCTTTGTTCGTGCCATCTGCATTGAAAATCAAAAGCTCTTTCGATGCGGCTTTAACCACTTGAACTGCTGCCGCCTTCCTAGTTTGCTTGGACTCTTAAATTGTTGTATAGAATTTTAGATGCTAGTGGCCAATAAAAAGCGTCAATCAATCACTTAACTTGTGTGAATGACTTGCTATTCTTGTTCTGGTTGTTGTTGCAATGCAAACAACATAAATTTAGAAAAAAAAATAGTATCAAATCAAGGCATAAAGAGTTAATTTAAAATCGCCCCTGCTTTGCACTTTGCCTCTCACGCACGCAATGGACTTTGTATAAAACGCCAAATATCAGAATACAAAAAAAAAGAATAAAATGTAAAATAAAGGTGGCGTGATGACTATAAATAAACATCAAAAGCAACAACAATCACATTTTGTGCGATAAAAAATAAAACAAAAAGGTTTAAATGTTTTTGGCTGCGCTAAAGCCCAAGTGCACACACGGAGATAAGAGCAAGAGGGACGTTCTGCAAAGTGATGAACTCATTACAAATTTCGAAATTTTCGATTATTGTCACTGACGAAACTATCGATAAATATATATATGAACATATATGTAAGTATATTTTGTTTAATATGGACAGGTTCTAGCAAATAAAACTCTTGATACACAAAGCAAGTATAGCTATAAATACAATCTTATATACACACATATGTATTTATATGTATATATACGATAAAATATATACATATGCTTAGTGGCGCCACTTGCAAAGCAACAGCTGACAATTGGCAGCTAGGCAAGGCGCAAATAATCAACAATTTCAAAGTATTTCATATACATACACACCCACATATACATACGCACACATAACCTCAAGGTCATACACAAATATTAATTTCATATAATTTATGCACAGCAGAAAATGGCAGAGAGAAAATGTTCGCTCTCGCTTTCTCTTGAACAACAACAGGAGGCGCAACTGGTTGGCGCACATCTTTAGAAATAATTCAAAAAGGCGCATTTACTCGCACGTGCTGACTGGTTAATAGTCACAAGTGCGTGATGTGTTGCTGCGCGCCCGACTTTATATTCACACACACAAACTCACACTCATACATTCATTTCTTAGGCTAGGGTGAACAAAGAGACATTTGAGAGAGACAGAGATAGTGCAGACTACCGTTTACAACTGTTCACTCACTCTCTTGTTTTAAACTATCCCAAGCCTGGGACAAGAACAATAATTTACAGCGCGCTTGAACTGGTTCGTTCAGGTTCACATCTTCAGTACCAACGAAGCGCATTTTCCTCAGCACTTCGAATGCGACGCATAAGTAAATGATACAAAGAAGACATAAATCGAGTAAAATGCGTAGGTGAGACAATGAGAGAGAGAGAGAGAGAAACGAACGTGCCGCATTTCCGATGCTTTTGAGAGTTCGTTAAATTGAAAAGCTCAGAGAGATTTATTTGACTGCAACAATTGGCCAATTTGCAGTTTGGGCAGAAATTTGTAAATAATACTTGCTTTGGTTATTTATCGTGCTTGACTCTGACCTTCGCAACCATTTACAAAATAAAGCAAAAAAAATTGTGCTAATGATAAGCTGGTAGACTGTCCGATTACACCATACTATGAAAAATGGCGTCACACCACCCGCGCTTACACTCATACACTCGTACTTACGCGGCAACCTTCTTACGAATCGAAATGTGTCATAGCAAAAAGAGAAGAAAAAATTGGTTAATTTTGACTGTTTATAGCGGGCAAGTAATTCGTTCACAAAAGAATCACCCTGTGTATGTGTGTGAGCCATGGTCTACGGTTAAAACTGACTCATTCAACGACGACTCTCACTCTCCTTCGCTCACTTGTTCTCTCGCTCTTCTCTCTCAGCTGTTGCCAATTCTTTGTTTACAAACAAACAGCAGAATTTTAAATTCAAATAAAGAAAGAAGTTAGCACGTTTGTAGTTATTGTACTACAATATTCCCATTACACTGGGCTGACGACATGTGGGGGATTAGATCATCAAAAGAAAAATGAGACTGAGCATTTGAATTTGTTAGTACGTTAGCCAATTGCCTGTACTGTTACACACACACACACACACACACACATGTGAATTCAACGCATTAGATTAGTTGTCTAAGCGCCACTCGAAACGGATTTAACAAGCTTTTATGAGTGTTCCATAAGCTGAGCGCATAAGTAAGCATACACAACATATGTCATATACATACATATGTACACACACACAAAAGGCAAATGCATGCAGTAAAACACATACTCTCTCCTTCGCTCTCCCTCTCATACTTGCTGCTCCCATTTGATATTGCATATTTATACATCTAAGTGCTTACAGTTAATCACACTCTCTCATGTTTCTCTCATTTGATATTGTGTTCTTCTTCTCACGGTTTCATTTATGCAAATGCGCCTCAGTTTGCTTGTATGTATGTGTGTGAAAGAGAGCGTGGGCTAAACGTGTCGTCGGTTGTTGCAGTCTCAGCTGTTTGCACAATTGGCAGCGCTTCAAGTGTTGTGATTAATTCGCAACAAACTCATTCAATTACACAATTTTATAAGATGATACACACACAACATACAAAAATATACACGTGCCGTATTAATCAGTCAATCAATAATAGCTGCATTTATTCAATTGTATAAATAAAAGCATAAATATATTCGCGATGACTGGAATCCCTTTCGTGTCACGACATTCACCCCAACTCTAATTGAGTTCCATTTAAATTGCGTGTGTATGCGAATTCACAACAATAACAATGGGCAAAGGTTAATGACAGCGTGCTGACGCGCAATATACGAAGAAAGTAGGACATAAAAAGTAAACAACAAATCAAATGCCTAATTAGCAACAACAAATCACAGATTCTAAGAGTGGGCGGACTAAACGTATTGCACTTCCAAAAAGCGAGTTCACTTAAAGGCATAAAAAAATATTTAGGCAATGACATGTTGCGCGTGCTGTCGGTATGAAAGAGACGGCAGGAGGAGGGGAGGGAATATGTCAGGTAATATATGCAGCCGGCGTTTAGCCTTCACTTGGAAACTTTTTTTGACTTCCCAATGGCATTGGATGAGGCAATCCTTGTGTTTAACAATTAACTGGAGCCCATAACAACAATGTGGATACTGGTTTCTTTCATGCATTTGTTTTTTTCTTCTTCTTCTTCTTCTTCTTCTTCTTTAAATATACACATGTGTGTACATACACAAATAACTTACCAAATCAACAGACAGCCCAACCATGTCCGCTAGCCAGGTAAAAATGCGGCTGCCATCGTAACAATCATTCTCAATAAATTTGGGCGATTCAAGCATTTTGAATTTGATTTTCTGATACCCTCTTTTTGCCTTTATTGCTTCATTTGGAACACAATTAATTCACAATTTAGCGCGTGCTTGTCGTTCACAATGGGAAAATGCCGCCGCCGCGTTCTTTAATAAATTAGGAAAAACTACAGATGACTTATATTTTTGTGCTTTTTAGACTTGTACGAATTTTGTGCAATAATTTTTTATTTCTTCAAAGCGTTGCTCCGTATCTATATTTATGGATATCTTTTATTTTGTAATCGCACGATGCGTGCGTCAAAAAAATAAAAGTCGAACGTTCTCTTTATGCCGCGTTCCTCCTACTCGCGTCCGACCCGATTGAAAGAGAGAATGTTACTGCGAGCAAATTCTGGTTCAAATGTTTCCAATGCCGAAATCAAACACGAAAAAAATAATAATGTACACACATACATGTATGTAGTGTAGAAGTGTTAGTGAGTAGTCAAACTTAAGCCTAGTGATTCAATGAAAAAGTATCCATTTCGAGTAACTACTATTTCAATTGCATACAAAAATATATCGAGTACTTGCACATAAGTGTGTAATTGCCACATCTTAACGTTAATGCTAAAAAATAGTTGAAATATATGTGCGTCATATACAAAATATTTTTATTAAATTCGATATGTATTCATAATTATTATATAAGAAATATATAAATGTAGATTGTAAATATAATTTGAACGTAACAGCTGTACTCTGTGAGCAGCTAAACGAGTAGTGTTATCTCAATGTTAAAATAACAGAGACAATAATTAAATGCCGCCAAAAATTGACCCATATAAAAATGATATTAAAATGTAGTATAAATTGTAAATTCTAGTTTAGTTTAATTTTTGTATATAAAAAGTAGTAATTAAGTTGTATATTTAGCTAAATCAGTAAACTAGCAGTCTAGCTATTTGCTGCATATGAGACGGAATTAGCGTCTAAAAGTTGCATATGTAGAAAGTATCGTATACAATACGATATTTTGAAATTTCCGTTTGATTTAAAATTTGGTAGTTAAGATCTAAAAATTACGAATAAGTATATATTTAATGCTTTGCGTACTTGAAGTATTTTATCTTTTGCTTAGCTAAATCAGTAGAAAATAGCAATTTTTTGCATATTTAACTGAAGAATTCCATCCCAGTGAGCGTTTAATTGGTGCGTGTGTAGAAAGTATCGTATAAAATATAAAACTACATATTTAAATTTCCGTTTAATGTACATGATAGTAGTTAAAATTTAAAATATGAATAATTAAGTTATATTCTGTGACGCTTTGCATATTTGAAGCAGTTTATTTTTTATATTTTTATAATGTGAATAATTGAAGAGTCTTATATATTTAGTTAACATTTTTTTTGGAGAAAGTGAAAACAGCTGGGTTTGTTATGATATGAAAGAAGCGTGTGAAAATCTTACAATTATTATTAAGATATATTTTATATTGGAATTAATCAAAATTGGCATTGGCTAGGAACTTGTATTAACTTTAAGCATTATTTTTTGCATACAAATAAGTTTCATAATATAATTTCAAATGTGAACTATCGATAAATAATCAAGTTGTCAATGTAATGTTAATGTCACCGCTAATTCAAGAGGTGTAACAGTAACAGTGTTGTTGACAGTGTCAACTATTTTATCAGGGATTGCGTCGCAAGCAAAAAATATGTGCTAAATGAGAGTTTAATTAAGAAAAAATAGCTTCTATACCAAATAAAAGTAGATAAAAGTCGAGTCGAAAGCTAGCAAATTGAAAGGGAAAGAAGTATTTATAATGAACATATACAATAGACTGCGCAGCAGAGAACACGGACTTGGTAAGTCGGAAGAAAAAAAAAAACAATTTTTTTGGCGCTCGAATTGAAGAAGAAAATTGCGCGCCGGTCGCTCCTTGCGCGGTTAAATCGAGCGCCAAAAAAATATTCGTTGTGAGACAAGAAATAACTGAGTAAACCAAGTCGAGAGTGCTGTAATATGATTTTGTGATAATTCGCAGACTCAGCAAAATGAAATTTGGAACGTAAACAAAAGGCAAAAGTATTTTAAACGAATATTAAAATTTCTCCAACTTGTTCTGTTGCAGCTAATGATTGCTGCTACGACTTTGCACTGCATCGCCTCTGCGTCTACAGACAGGACAGCTGGCGTGGCATTGCGCCAGCTAACTACAGTCCGGACTTCAACCCGGAGCCGCCGATATTCTCAGCGAAGTTTGCCAACTGCGATGGCTATCGACACATTTTGGCCATAGCCAACGAGGATGGGAAGATTGCGCTGCAGGACACAACGGCGCGCAATCAGGAGACGGAGGAGCAAGCGCTGAGTGCTCCGCAATGCCACTTCAATGCCGTGTTCGACCTGGAGTGGGCGCCGGGCCAAATGCGCTTCGTGTCCGCCTCGGGAGATCACACGGCTCGTCTGTGGGAAGTCTCGGGCTCCGGCATACGTGGTCTCAACTCCTACGTGGGTCACACGAGATCCGTGAAGACAGCTGCCTTCAAGCGAACAGACGCCGCCGTCTTTGCCACGGGCGGACGAGACGGCGCCATACTCATCTGGGACATACGCGCGAATCTGAACGTGGATCTCACCTCCCGCGTTGACAACTGCATTTACAGCGGCCACACGGGCGGACCGGGCACGCCGCAGTCGCTGCGCAAGCAGAGAACACGAACTCCCAAAATGACAAACAGCAGCGGCAGCAACACGTCCAGCAGCATCACGGGCCTGGCGTTTCAGGATAACGACACGCTGATCTCCTGCGGAGCTGGCGACGGCGTGATCAAAGTCTGGGATTTGCGGCGCAACTACTCGGCCTATAAGAAGGAGCCACTGCCCAGGCACAGTCTGCCCTACGCCGGCTCGTCCACGTTCAAGGGATTCACCAATCTGATAGTGGACGCAGCGGGCACGCGGCTCTATGCGAACTGCATGGACAACACGATCTACTGCTATAATCTCGTCTCGTACGCAGCCAAGCCGATGGCCAGCTACAAGGGCTTGCTCAACTCCACGTTCTACATCAAGAGCTGCCTCAGTCCGGATGGGAAGTATTTGCTTAGCGGCAGCAGCGACGAGAGGGCCTACATCTGGAATTTGGACTATGCGGCTGAGCCGCTGGTCGCCCTCGCCGGGCACACCGTGGAGGTCACCTGTGTTGCCTGGGGCTCGACGCACGATCGGCCGATTGTCACCTGCAGCGACGATGCCAGGCACAAGATCTGGCGCATCGGGCCGCAGCCGGAGAGCGTGACAGCGGCCGAGCGAGCGGAGCTGTATCGTGGGCAGTCGAGCTACGTGCGGCAGTTCGACAGGGCAGTCAAGGCCAGCTGCTCCTCACAGCACAACTATAATCTGCGGGATTTGGAGTCCACGCCGCGCTCGCTGAAGCGTCTCATGGAGCAGAACGAGCGCACGCCCAGCTCTGTGGAGAAGACGAGCATCAAGCGATCTTTTCTAGAAATGCTCGGCGGCATTGGCAGCGATGCCAGCCAGCAGCTGGAGCAACCGGAGCAGCCGCTGCAGAAGCGCACCAAGAGCTTTGAGTCCAGAGGACGACGTCTCTTTGCAGCCAGTAGTCAGCCCCAGCAGCTGCAGCTGCCCGGCATAGTCGAGGAGGAGCCGTGCGCCGCTTTGTCCAGCAACCAGGAGAATGCTAAGGAGCAGCAGCCGGCAGCTCCGGCGACAGCAGCTGCCAAATCGTCAACGCCTTCGCCTCTGAGCGAGCTGCCAACAAATCACATTTCCTACAGCTCCCCGCCGACGACGTCCGCTCAGGCGGCAGCTGCCGCAGCAGCGGCGGCGGCGGCGACGGCGGCCAGCTCGACATCCACAGCGTCCCTCACCCCGCCCTCAATCGCCTCGCTGATCTACTCGCCCACCTCGAATCTGCCCAACTACGTGCTGGACGGCGAGGCGCCGCACCTGGCCATCATGTCGCCGAAGCGCAAGGCCAAGGAGAAGGTCGATTGGCTGACGAAGATACGCAAGCAGAAGCTGATGAGTCGCGGCAGCCTGACGCTCAGCGAGAAGATGAGCATGGAGGACGCCACGCTGGATGTGCTGGCCTCCTCGCCGCGCCTGCAGAGCCTGCGCAACTCCGAGTGCAGTCCACGGCTGCAGGCCACGCCCCGGCGGCGCATCTCACACACGGACCACAATGCAGCCCACCTCCGCACGCCCACGTCGAGCAGGAGAAACAGCGAGACGACGCTGCTGCGCTTCTTCAGCGTGCAGCGCAGCGGGAGCGTGAACGAAGCGGCCGAAGAGACTGCCGCAGGCGAGGCTGAGCTGAATGCCCTGTCCCCGCCACCACCAGCGCCCGCTCCACCTGCCGTGAGTCCCCTGCTGCGGCATGCGCCACGAGCCGCCGTCGGCAGTGACTGATCCCATTGGGAGAGAGCCCCACTAGCCCCATCTCTTACTGGACACACCTTAGCCTAAGCCACTCTCTCTTTAAGTCAAACAAAATGGCCTTTCACACTTTTGTACAAACCTAAATATCTGATATATATATATATATATATCATCTATGATCTATATAGTACACCTAACCTATATATAGTCTATGTAGCTTTAAGCCCTCTCTGACATGCATGTGCTTTTGGCTGGGTCAACTCTACTTCTAATGACAATAAAAACGGATTTTGTTTTTGGAGTTAATGCTAAATGAACTTTGTTATGTGATGGACTGGAATATACCCTGCAGGATTGATTCCACCTTCTCGCATACACAAAAAATTAATTTAAGTATTTCAAGTCCAACGAAAACATTTTTTAAATTAAGATTTTTGTTTTTTCTCAGTTATTGCAATTTTTTGGTATTTTTTGATTTTGCATTTTGAGCATTTAACGGTACTTGCTGCTGCTCCAGCTGCTCCCGCTGCTGCTGCTGCTGCTGCTGCTTCACGCTCGCATTCAGCTTGATGATGTGGAAGACATGACGTGCCACGCCCAGCAGCAGCAGCAGGTGGCAGAGGTGCAGCGCGACGCTGGAGAGATGTGTGCTGGGATAGGTGTTCCAGCAGTACTCGATGATGCCCAGGATTAGGTAGCGCACGCCCAGCGAGTAGGGCGTGGACCAGACCAGGTAGGGCAACGAGTGAAAGTACCAAATGTAGAACTGATAATGCAGCGACCGGGCGCAGGCGACGCCAATGAAGTTGCACAGGAAGAAGGGCAGCAGAGCCAGCTGGGTGCAGGGCTCGAAGTAGATGCCGTACTGCTCCGGCTTGCCGGACTCCGCGGCTGGGGCAGCGGGTGCCTTTTGGCCTGTGCTGCGCTGCAGTCCCTTCTCGAAGGCCTTGAGGAAGGACTTTTGCTCCGCCGTTAGTTCCTCATCCTCCGCCGGCTGCGGCTGCGGCTTCGGCTTCGGTATCTTCGACTTGCTGTGCTTCAGCTGGGCCTTTGCCTTGCTCTGCTCCTCGCGATTCTTGCGCACAATCTGCGGCAATATCTGCTGCTGGACCTCGCGCAGGCGCAGGTAGCTCCTGAAGAACGTCCAGGTGGGCTTGGCGAAGATCAGCAGCAGCAGCAAGTGCACTCCGAGCAGCGCCAAGTGAAACTCGCGCCGCTCGAACAGCTCGCGGCTCAGAAACCTATAGTTTACCGTCCACTTGTGCTCGAAGATGCGGCCCAAGTCGAAGCTGCCGCGCAGATACTCGACGGGATGTGTCAGCAGGAAAGGCAGAGCAATCAGCACCTGAATCGCTGCACACACGAAGAGCTGCAGAATGGTTCGGAGCACGCCCAGGTTGGCCAGGTAGAACAGCAGCAGCGCCGGCGCAAAGAGCAAGATATTCATCTTCACGCCCACTGCGAGGCTGAAGCAAACGCTGCCCCATGTCCAGCGCCTATCCAGAAAGAGATTGAGCGATGCGTAGAGCAGCAGGATGGCCACCGGGTCATTGAAGAGGCGCAGCACATAGATTGAGTGTATGCGATAGGACGTGAATGCGCTCAGAACCAGGACGTAGGGCGGCACCTTGCGGCTCTTGATGTAAAGCCGCAGCACGAGGCACATTTGCAGCAAATAGATGCCGGCGAATATATACTGGGCCAGGCGCACATTGCTGCCGTGGGCGGTCACATAGTAGAGCGCGGAGTATATATAGACAAAGGCAGCCGGGTAGACCAAAGGACCGGTGTCACCTGTAGAAAATTAAAAAATATAAAGAATAGAGAAGGCAATTCAAATTGCGATAGAAAAATTATCGAAACAGCTGTCGAGCGTAACCAGTGCGTGAGCGCCAGCCAGAGACTGCTCAACTATCGATTCAGCTATCGAGCGTAACTAGTTCGTGAGCGGCAGCCAGAGAGAGACTGTTAAAACATCAAAGGTCAAAGAGAGAGAGGAGAGGAAAGAGGTCACGATTAGTATGCAATAGCATGTTAGAAGCGGCTATTAAATAGAGAATCCCACTGCTAAATCCTAGTAGAGTGTATTGATATTTTAAATTTTACTCAACAATTTAACTTCAACTGCGCACTATCTGCAGCTTAACAGCTGTTCAATTGGCGGGCAATATTATCTATACGAACAATCTATCGAGCGCGTGTGTGTTCGTGAGCGAACTGTTTACGCAACGCGGTGACTGTCAAAATGTCAAAGTGAAAAAAAAAATGAGAGAGAGAACACTTTGTATTAAGCAGCATGGAGGTTATTACGGCATGTTGTTAGAGCTGCCTGCCAAATAGAGAGAGAGAAGATAAATAGAGTTTGACTTGAACAATTAATGGACAAAATGATTTCGTGTAAAAATTTATGTGTTTTGCGCCAACTGCCGTTCAAGGGCTGCTGCCGTCACTACAACGCCGGACTGCTGTCAGCACGGCTGGCGAGGTGGACGACGAGACCCGCTGCCAGTGCAACGGTTGGAGTGGTCTCCTCTGCCTGGCAACAGAGGGCGCCACACCAGCAACAGCAACTGCAACAGAGGCGAAGTATCTTCAATACGAGTCAAGCGAACGCCAAGGACTACTACGCGACACTGGGCGTGGCCAAGAATGCCAGTGGGAAGGACATCAAGAAGGCGTACTACCAGCTGGCCAAGAAATATCATCCAGATACGAACAAAGATGACCCAGACTCGAGCAAAAAGTTCCAGGAGGTGAGCGAGGCCTACGAGGTGCTCAGCGATGACCAGAAGAGGCGCGAGTACGACACCTACGGCCAGACCACGGAGAACATGAACAGACAGGGCGGTGCGGGAGGATTCGCAGGCGGCGGCCCCTTCGGAGCCGACGGCTTCGCACAGAACTGGCAATTCCGCTCCACCATCGATCCCGAGGAGCTCTTCCGCAAGATCTTCGGCGAGGGCAACTTCCGGAGCAACAACTTTGACGATTTCGCCGACTCGAAATTCGGCTTTGGCCAGGCGCAGGAGCTGGTGATGGATCTGAGCTTCGCCCAAGCGGCGCGCGGCATCAACAAGGACGTCAACGTCAACGTGGTCGACCAGTGCCCCAAGTGCGCCGGCACCAAGTGCGAGCCGGGCACCAAGCCGGGCCGCTGCCAATACTGCAACGGCAGCGGCTTCGAGACCATCTCGACCGGGCCCTTCGTCATGCGCTCCACCTGCCGCTACTGCCAGGGCACGCGGCAGTACATCAAGTACCCGTGCGCCGAGTGCGAGGGCAAGGGCCGGACGGTGCAGCGCCGCAAGGTGACGGTGCCGGTGCCCGCGGGCATCGAGAACGGGCAGACGGTGCGCATGCAGGTGGGCAGCAAGGAGCTCTTCATCACGTTCCGGGTCGAGCGCAGCGACTACTTCCGGCGCGACGGCGCCGACGTCCACACCGACGCGCCCATCTCACTCTCCCAGGCCGTGCTCGGCGGCACCGTCCGCGTGCAGGGCGTCTACGAGGATCAGTGGCTGAACATCGAGCCGGGCACCTCGTCGCACCGCAAGATCGCCCTGCGCGGCAAGGGCCTGAAGCGCGTCAATGCCCACGGCCACGGCGACCACTATGTGCACATCAAGATCGAGGTGCCCAAGAAGCTCAGCCAGCAGCAGCGCTCGCTCCTGGAGGCCTACGCCGAGCTGGAGGAGGACACGCCCGGCCAGATCAATGGCATGGCGCAGCGCAAAGACGGCAGTAAGAAAGCAACGTAAATACTTAAAACCCCCAACTCTTTGACCACGACCCAAAGCAAAAGCGAAAGCGAAAGGCAAAAGGAAGAGCAAGAGAAAGAGAAAGAGCAGAAGAAAGCCGATCTGTAATGGGAGCAATCTCTTTATATTATTTTAAATATAATGTTTACAATTTATATGCAGTTGTGTGGATCGATCACTCGAGCCGTGGGCACTTCCATCGCTCACTCACTCCCACTGTTTCAATTCCGATTCGTTTCCCCACCTCGACTACACTGCTCAAATTAAAATAGCGAATTCATTGCTGCCTAACGGCATGACCCAATTCCATGCATTCCGTATATAGAGAAATGGCAGTTCCTTAAAATGTCATCTCACTCTTAATTTGTGACCCGATTCCACATATTCCCTTTGCAATCTTCCACCAATTCTAATTCATTTCAAATGCAGTTTTTAATTTTCAAATTATTTTATATTATTTAGTCTTGCCATATGTGCCAGTTGCAAATGTTCCTAATCTAGTTGCAACTAAGGAGAAAATCACCACTCATGAATCCATTGCGGAACAGCTGGAATGGACTGTTGCTACCTAAGCCCCGTTTCTGTTATCGCTTTGCTCTGTTTTCAGCTTAAGCTCGCCTTAACAGTCTTTAGTTATGTTAAGCCTTATTTGCTGCCTTCAATTATGTTATTTAACATCCCCCTATTCTTTGCTTTCAGCGCAGGTGCTAGCCAAGCGGCAAGTGGCGCCAACGAGCCAGAAGGAGCAGCCAAAGCGAATCAAGGAGAAAGCGGAGCAGCAGACGCAACCGCAACAACAGCCTCGACGAAGCACGAAACAAGTGAAAAACCAGAAGAACGAGCAGAAGAAAGTAGTGGAAGCGGCGGCGTAGGCTTCTTTAACAAAATCAAATCCATATTCAACTGAGTTGAATTTGTCTGTTACTTGTTATCGATAACTGTTTTGTAATCGCCGGTTGGCTTACAAATGCCTTAATTTTTCTTTCCTTCTTTAACTTTGTTATTGTACAGTCTGGGGGCTATATATAGAAATTCCATTAAGAAGTGGAAACAAGTGAAAGAAAAAATACAGCTAAATTGAAAGTCAAAATTTGTCATGTTGTATTTATCGTTGTTGCAGAATAATAATTCAAGAACTTGCCAAGTTCCAATAAGAAAAGGCATATCATTGGACTACATTGGGAAATTCATAACTGGCATAGGCAAATACCAATAAGTAATAGGGAAATTCGTCAGCAAAAACTTCCCTATTGCCAATGGGCATTTCTCTTATGTTTCGCACTCTCTCTCTTTCTCTATTTACGGCTGCCTGGTTTCCAAAAATAAACTTATAGAAAAATTGGGGAAATTTACTTACCTCGCAGCAGCGCATAATTTGTGGTGCCATTCAGAAAGCCCTCACATTCCTGAAAATATGTTGATTGCATTATGCACCTGAGCTCATGCGCTCTCTCTCTCTCTCTGTCGCTCACCTGCATATAGGCCACCCAGTCGATCTCGGTGTAGGGCACACGCTGAATAACCAACACGTTGATCAGCGCCTCGGCCAAAACAATCAGCACAGCAACAATCGGCAGCGCGGCGGGATCAAATATCAGGTATTTAACGTAATTCCAATTGACATATTTATCCTTAAGAGCCAGCAACTGGTTGTTTGGCTTTTTGCGACGAGCCACAGGACGATTCTGGACTTTTTGCGACGACATTTGTTTGATAATAAATTAATTTTCCGGTTGAATATGGCACACACACCTGCACACAACATTTAACATAACACAGCTGTGGGCACCCCTAAAAGAGAACACCTTAACATTTGCATCGTGGCTATTAACAGCGCGCTTAAATTCAAATTGGAACGGGTTATTTATTTAATGAACCAATTATAGCTGCTTTACAGTTCTTTAAGTAGCAATAAGTATTGAAAGACCTGTGAAATGTTGAGCCGAATAATAATTTGGTTAATGGCGCCCCAAATTTATATCTACAGCTGCTGCTGTTACAGCATAATAGTAAAATAACAGTGCAGCTGTTGCTCAACTCCAGCTATCGATTGTAGCGATCATTGCTAAAACGATGATTACCAAAATAAGTACAACAAACAGCTGTTACTGCTGAATAGCGATGAGAGTTTCTTAGGCGGCAATACTTCATTACATTTAAAATTTGAAAGTATTATAAAAAATATATAAAATAAAGAATTTAATTTATAGATCTTTAATTTGTAGACATTTCTCACGCGATTACAATTCGTTTAACGGATTAACTACTCCGTTACCGTCGCTCTCCAGTCAATCAGGCAAAAGGATTCACTAAGCCATGTCCACATTCAAGCAGTGATGCGTAAATATGCGCTTGGGGCAACAGATAGAAGGACGGGCGGGTGGTCGCTGACAACTCCTGCTGCCCCCTCCTACGTTTACTTCATTGATGCATGTAAATGTTTTGGCCATTTAAAAAAGTTACAAGCATATCCTTGCTCTCTCTGCCTCTCTCTCTCTCTCTCTCTGTCTCATGGCCCACTCACCTGCAGGTTTTCAGCACAATTAATTGACAACCTGCGATGCGAATGCGGATGTTTTTCAATTTTTCTGCCTTTTTTTGCTTGATGTTTGTACACTGCAAAAAAATAGTCAGAGGTGAGCAGAATTCTTAAGAAATTAATGTTATTTATATTCTTTTTTATACCCTGAATCCATTGAAAATGGAAATTTCAGGGTATAATGTTTTTGTGCAAATGTATGTAACAGGCAGAAGGAGGCGTGCCACACCCCATAAAGTATATATATTCTTGATCAGCTCGATGAGCTGAGTTGAACTAGCCCTGTCCGTCTGTCCGTCCGTCCGTCCGTCCGTCCGTCCGTCCGTCCGTCCGTCCGTCCGTCCGTGTAAACACCTGGATTTCTGCAACCACAAAAGCTAGAGACTTCAAATAAAAAGCAAAATGCTCGATAATACCATACGCTGTACGAGTTTATTTTTTTTTTTCGATAACTCGTCCCATTTCTTTTTTATCGATAACTATCGAAAATATCGCTTTGTTTTTGAGGTCTGGCGTGCACACCGTTAAAGATAGAATCGTGCACCAAGTTGTGTTTGATAGCTATATTGAATCCGCACATTTTGTCATTTTTGGATTTTTGATGCCACGCCCCTTCCGCCCACAATTTTACAAAAACGATAACTCACGTATATCAAATACTAGAGACTTGAAATTTGGCAAATAGGTACATTTAGATGTCATAATCACTCCCCGAAAATTTAATTAAGAACATAGGTCTAGAAAAAAAGTTATTAAACAATAAAGTTTGCATAGCACAGCCTCTTCTGCAGCCGCATAGCTGCGCAGTGAGCATATTACGTGCATGCATATGTTTGTGTGTGTGTGTGTGCTTGTGTTGGTTACTATTAATGAATAAATGAAACTTTTTATGATTGGAATTACAGCTCAATGGATTCAGGGTATCTCTTAGTCGAGCAGTCTCGACTAGAGTTTAGTTACTTGTTTATTTATGTTGTAAGCTGAAAAAAGTCTTCTGCAACGGTGTAGCGAAAAAGGCTAAGTTGTCAGCACTGCTAAGCAAACTCCAAGTGCGGGAGCGGGATAGAAAGACAGTGTGTAAGCAATATGCAAAGATGTACTTATAACGGCTTACGCTGCAGTACCGCTATACCAGCTATTAGAGAGAGTGAGGGGGAGCGAGTGCAAAAGAGAATGGCTAGAATAACTCTAGATTGTCAGAGCTGATGCATTTTGTTATATTTTCTGTTCATTTTTTTATCTGTATTTTTTTCATTCCTTTTTTTTTTTTGTGGTGGCGTACACGTACACTAATTGTGCCCAGTGCGCCGTGTATTTTCGAAAAAAGTTGACAAATGGCATGCAAACTGTTTTCCCTGTCCCATGTCCCGTGTCCCATGTCCCATGTCCCATGTCCCATGTCCCGTGTCCAATGATGTCCAGGTGAACTGCTCAAATGGCACTGCAATTACGCCAAAGGGCCAGCCAGATGGGCAGTTAGTGCGAGCGAGTCAGCGAATGCAGGAGTGTAAATTTCGTACAGATTTCCAGAGAGCGTGCCGGAGTAAGAGGGAGAGAGCAGAGCGTTTGTAAGGAATGCCATGCAAAGGGGCTCTACGGTATATTTCAATAAATGCAGCCGAAGAATTTAAAAAGAATTTAATTTAAGCTTGTTGCATGGCTGCTTACGTTTCCAATAAATCAGAGTCCAGATGAAAATGCACAAATATCAAATATTAAATATTGAATATTTCGTCATTGTGGTTAATTAAGTTTATGTCAAAAAGGCTCTACCGATTGCTCATATATATTAACAGTAGAGCTCAACTAAAACGGACGCTCGCTTACTGAATCCCTTCGAAATTGTTTGTAAATTAAACAACGATGTATGATATACATGTGTGTCATATAATGACTTTTGTGCATATAATATAATAACGTATAATATATATGAGTTTGTATTATTGTGTCTTCACTGTACTTTGATGCTCATATACATATGTATGTATGTATGAATGTCTTCTCTAACAAACTATGATAAATGCCTTTCTCAACAAGAACTTTGCATATATGTATGTGTGTACCTCTCCACTCCTCTATAGAGTATTAACGAGTATTAAACAGTCGATAGTCCCCGTCTTGGTATTGGTTGCTTGTTAGCATCTGCTGTCAAAGTCTATTCCAGTTATCATTTAAAGACAGAGTTTAAATACGCTGTATACATGTGTGATTCTGTATTTATATATATTATAGAACTAAATCGGTCATCGGTTCTTATCATAATACATACACATGCATAGCTAATACATATAATCGCGTATATGTACATATGTGTGCACAATGGGGGGCTTCTCCATAGATAATTCGTATTATAACCCACTCAGTGCGAAAATGGTTCATTAATCAATATACATACATACATAGTATGTATTTGCATTCGTGTATGTAAATATGCAGACATTTATATATGTGTGCACGTATGTACATATGTATGTGTGTGTTATCACAAAGGGAAACAAGTAACTAAACTCTAGTCGAGACTGCTCGACTAAGAGATACCCTGAATCCATTGAGCTGTAATTCCAATCATAAAAAGTTTCATTTATTCATTAATAGTAACCAACACAAGCACACACACACACACAAACATATGCATGCACGTAATATGCTCACTGCGCAGCTATGCGGCTGCAGAAGAGGCTGTGCTATGCAAACTTTATTGTTTAATAACTTTTTTTCTAGACCTATGTTCTTAATTAAATTTTCGGGGAGTGATTATGACATCTAAATGTACCTATTTGCCAAATTTCAAGTCTCTAGTATTTGATATACGTGAGTTATCGTTTTTGTAAAATTGTGGGCGGAAGGGGCGTGGCATCAAAAATCCAAAAATGACAAAATGTGCGGATTCAATATAGCTATCAAACACAACTTGGTGCACGATTCTATCTTTAACGGTGTGCACGCCAGACCTCAAAAACAAAGCGATATTTTCGATAGTTATCGATAAAAAAGAAATGGGACGAGTTATCGAAAAAAAAAAATAAACTCGTACAGCGTATGGTATTATCGAGCATTTTGCTTTTTATTTGAAGTCTCTAGCTTTTGTGGTTGCAGAAATCCAGGTGTTTACACGGACGGACGGACGGACGGACGGACGGACGGACAGACGGACAGGGCTAGTTCAACTCAGCTCATCGAGCTGATCAAGAATATATATACTTTATGGGGTGTGGCACGCCTCCTTCTGCCTGTTACATACATTTGCACAAAAACATTATACCCTGAAATTTCCATTTTCAATGGATTCAGGGTATAAAAAAAGCTGATAATAGAATCTAGACTATTAGCGTAGATGTATAGATGTACGTATGTATGCATGTATGTACGTACACATGTAGTATGTATGTATGCACGTATAACGCAAATGTCTGATTCAAGCTGACAATCATTTTAATAGTTGACCATGTAGAACTTTGCACTCGCCTTTTCTATATACATGCACGCACACACACACACACACACACATAATGCATGTACAATATTAATAATTTATTAATTCTTCGCTTTGAATACAAAATGAGAACGCGACTTATAAATGTAACAACAATAAACTGTTAATATGCACGTACACACACATACATGCTTGTGTGAGTATGTGTGATAATAGGCGCAGGCGGTTTAAAAAATAAAAAGAGCTGTAAAATGACTTTGTGATCCGTTTGAATACCAGTGTCCATCCCATCAGCGTGCTTGCATAGCGCTATCTCGCTCTCTCACGCTGGCCACTGCCACTCGCTATTTTCGTTGCTATTGTTATGATAGGCAGCAACAATTGCTTTTACTTTTGCTTTTGCATTGCCTTTCCTTTGGCACTTCGCTTTGTGTACACACACGGCGAAGGAGACAAAGCGGCCAAACAAACAAACTGTTGATAATTGAGCAGACGCTGAGAATGCGAACGTTGCAAAGCACTAAGAAACACAAGCGCACACGCATACAGGCACACACTCAAACTTACTACACATATGCATTTAGCTAGATTCACGCACGTATAGGCCGAAGCATGAAAGTGGGCGAAGGGGTGGGCGAAACGCAGAGCAACGGGACAATTTAAGAGTTCAATCATATCAAGCGTCGTTTTTGTCGCGCCGTGTCAATGTTGTTGCTTCTCTCCGCTTGCTTCTCTTCCATCTTATATATTTCACATGTGCACTGCACACATGTAGAGATGTAGAAAAAAACTAAACAAAATACAAAATGTAATAAAAAATCAAATAGCAAAGAATAGACATGTAAATAGGCCTGACTGACTCTTTAGTTCCGCTACAGCATATGAAACTTTAATGGGATTGAAACGACTTGAGCAAAATAAAAAACAAATTATTAATTATATTATACTTAATATATAATAAATTGTTAATTTTAGCATTATGTGTCAGCTTTAGCGTCCCTCCTCCTGCATTTCAATTCACGATGCCAACAAATAGACGAAATGAACTTCTTTATTCATATACATTTACACATGTCATATGCATGCATACACATACAGTAGCGTATCATGTTGTTATTGTTGCTGCCGCTGCTGCTCGACTGCCTGTTGCTGCTCTGCTCTCATTTGCCTACGTGTGCCATCCCGCTTGTTCTCGGCTGGACGTAATAAGCTTACTGCAACTGTGTGGGTGCATGTGAAGAGCGCTGCTCGCTCACACGCGTACACAGCACAACAACATTTCGTATAGCTTTCGTGCTGTGCTGTGCTGTGCTGTTTACGACCAACCGACCAGCCAGGCAGGCAGACAGCAGCTGGGGCTGATTTCAGTTTGATTTTGTCAGTGGCCGCGTTCGGTTGTCGTTGGCGAGTTAACGGGGCGCGCCTACCAAAAGCCGTTCGAAGCCCAGCTTTTACTTAAGTCTCGAGCCACAAGCATAGAGCCGAGCCGAGCAGATAAAAGAAGCGCCACGAAAAGTGTTTTATTTTTATTTTCAACATTTTTCGTTTAATTCCTTTTTAGTTATGTGATTTATTATTATAATTTGTTCTGGTAAATTTCTCCACACCTTGTGCACATATCAAAACAAAGTGTCTTAAGACAAGACGAAAATTTAAAAACAAATATATATGAGTATGAAGCAAACAAACACAAAATACGAAAATAAAAACAGAATAAAAACTGAAAAACATTTTGTTATTGCATGGAAAATTACTATACAAAATTTCTTGATCGTCGCGTTTCTGTCTCTCTCCTTCTCTCTATCTCTCTGTCCCTCGCTCGCAGTCTTTATTAGTAAATGCTTAAGCAAAGGAAAAAGCCAAAAATAACAGCATAAATTGAATTGACCGGCAATAAGCGCTGTTTTTTTTTTTTTTTCAAATTTATTTATGCTTCTGTTATTGTTCTTCTTGTTAAAGTTCTGATATTGTTTTCGCGCCAAATGCATTTGTTAATTCTAATTGTGTTAGAATTCTTTGCCCTAAATAACTCAAAAATAAAATATCATTAAAATAACAACAACAAATTCAAACGATAAATTTTATAATCTTAAGCAACATAAACAGCTTATACACGCACACAATTCAAACGCTTCTAAAAGCGAATAAAAATTGGGCAGATAAACAAGCGCGAGTGTGAGTGTGTGTGAGTGACTGTGTATTTACATATCAGAGCATAGTCAAAGATTAAATAACTCTTATACTGAGTAAAACTTCTTTTAATATATGTATGCGCGTCGCTAAATGCACTTTGGAGTAGGCAATAACGGTTGATTCCGAATGAGCTCTTATAAAGCAGAGTGGGAGTTTAAATTTGAAAAGCTCTTATACACTGTGATAACTGCTAGGAGGGTCGAACTCATTGCTATTCTTCCATGCGGATGCATAATTACAGCATATTAGATGATCAACTGAATCTCTTATATGCTTGGTATGCAACCAAGGCGCTCAATTAAAAAGAAAAAAAAACACGAAAGCTTCATTCTCTCTTATATATATGTTTTTATGTTTGTCTGCACATATTTCATATTTCAATTCCTTTTTCACAGTGCGTTATCAAGTTTTCTTTCATGTAAAAGACAAAAAAACATGCTGCAACTGTTATCAGAGCTGCGAATGTATGTATGAAGTACATTGTACATAAATAAGCAACGGAATCAACGTGTAGGCCTCTTATCAGCTACGTAAAACGAAAAACAACAAAAAAGTAAGAAACAGTAAAAGCGATCTCAAAAGAACAAAAAAAGCGCTGCTATTAACAACAAGCATAAAGAGCAGAAGAAGCAGAACAACCACAACAAGTAACTGTTATTAAGTGAAGAGAGAATCAACAGACAGTTCAGCCTTTTCGTTCACAATAGCTCAATGGGTAAGAACTTGTTATATGTATGTAAATAATTATTTTGTTGACATTTGATTATAATCAAAACGTAGTACAAGTAAGAGCATAAAAGAGACTTGAGTTTCAGCAGTGAAACGAAATACACAGTATGCTTATTAATTTATGTACAATACAACTTAAATTAATACTATTTTAAACTGATATATATGTACATTTCAATCAATTTATTTATTAATTTTCAACTGCAAACATGGAAATATCTGGAATTCAAGAGAAGTCCCAGTTTTTTCATTCTCTTTCTTTGTTTGTAAGCTTGCTAATTGTGTATTTGTGTATGCGTGCGAATGCGTGTGTGCGTGGAAGGGAAATGCACTCTCAAATGCCAGACAAGTCAACTTGGAATTGGCCAAAATTGTGCTAAAATCGGATTGCAGCTGACCAAAAATCAAATCAGAAGTCAAAACTTGATGTGAACTGCAACTGATTGACAGAAGATGAAACAACCTTTCAACTTCGGTCTGCCTTTCAGCTTTATGCTTGTGTATTTGCCTTTGTGTGTGTGAATGAATAAGCATTAGCAATGCTTGAAGCATGGGCAAGGGCAACCTGATTGAACACATTCAATCCACATTCAATATAGCTGTAAAATTAGTCAAGTTCTTTTGCTTGTTGTTGAGTATAAAGAGCAAGAGAAAAGACAAGTCAGTCATTTTATCAGTCGGCTGTATCCAACTGCATAATACTTGTTCACGTAGTTAAATAAACTTTATTAGAATTTGGTGCTGCTGTACCCGACTAGGTATTCCACGTCTCTACTTTCACATGCAAGTTTCTAATGAACATAAAGAAACCAATATACCCGTGTTCGCTTTGCAAAAGAGCGTAGAGCAAAAAGCAACCGAAATTTGTTGAGAAAATTTGCCACTTGACCTACCACACGCAAATCTAAATTAAGCAACAAATTATGTACGCGTTCTCTCTCTCTTCTTCGCTTCTTTTGCCGTTTATTTCACTACTCTTACAATTGTACATGCATCTGTACACATACATATTTATATATATGTATATCAATATGTATGCATGTGTGTGTGTGTGTATCGACATATGTGCAAGTGTCAGTAGATTATTCATTTTGCTTTCTGCCGCTACTTAATGGATGCCCAGCAAAACACTGCTTAAAACAGGAGTATATTAGTTATTTGCTTTATTATTTTACAGGGTATTTAATTGTTGCTCATTTGAAAATTTGTTTGTTGCTATTGCTGACCTCTAATCTGTTTTTATTTTTCTTTGTGGCGCTGTGCATTCCACAAGTCAACAAGTTGACCCAAATTTTTTCGTTCTGTAGTGTATGCTCTCCCAGATTATTTAGATAAACACTAAAGCTTTGAGTACTCTCAAGTTAATGGTAATATTGAGTTGCAGAGAAACCTTTTACATGCTTTTAATTAATTAAAAGCAACTTTTTAAGCTGGATTTTCAATTAGCAACAGCAGAAAAAACACTGCACTTATAATCACAGCATTTACAATGTTTTGTATTATCAGAGTTTACTTACACACACACACATACACATACTTAAATAAATACATGCACATGCTTATTACAAATCATAAATTGAATCCACAATCAGGTGATGACGTTAGTTTTTGTAGCTGAGATAAACATGCACACACACATATTTGTGTAGTTGTATGTGTGGTGTGCAAGTATTTATAATTTACAGTAAGCTACCATTTAGGCACAGGCGAGACAGACAAAGTGACAGTGACAAGGTGAGAGAGACGGGTTGGTGAGGGCAATGAAAACGCGAAACAATGAAACAAATACAAAACACACAAAAACAATAAAATAAGAGAGAGAGAAGAACTGAAGCAGTTTATGCCAATTATGATATCAATTGTTGCCATGCCAACAGCTCAAGAGAGTGCGACGCACATACATACATAGATACTGCAGTTGAATAACTGTTTTCTATTTTTTCGCGACCTCTCTTCCCCTCGTCTTTGTTGCTAAGCTCTCTCAATATATATATATATATATATGTATATGTATATATGTGAGTGTGTGTCAGTCAGGCACTTGAACTGCTTGAAGTGAGTCTGTAACTATATTTCATTGAATTTTAAGCGCCTCTTGAGTGTTTGCAGTGGCAGCCACTGGGAACAGCAACTGAAAATTAATCAAGAATCAATTTTCAATGGTCATTAGTTTAACTATGTGTTTTTTTTTTTTTTTTTTTTTTGTATTCATTTATGATGAAAATTCTTTCAGTTAGAAAATGAAACAGACGATGCATGTTGAATGTGCATCAAAAGATGGCAACAATAGTCGCAACAAAGTCAGTTGCTTACTCTGCTTGCATTGCTGTCATTTCTATGGTCGCAAATTGAGGTGAGTGAACTTGCATCAGTAACAGCAACCAACAACAACAACAGCAACTTACCTCTTGGGTGACTCTCCCAGCTGGAGTGAAGCCAAGTGCACAATTTTCCAACATTTCCCTGTAGCCCCCACGCACTGCAAATCTGATAATGAAACACAAAATAAGGGTATCATAAATTTAACATTCAATTTGCAATCTTTACTTTGCGTTTAATCAGAATTCTTGCACTTTTTATGTAACATATTTTCACTTGGGTCGAAACAGTTAGGTTTTGTATTGCAAAGAGGGGGATATTAGTTTAGCTTCAGTGGAAATGGACAGCTTATGAAAGTTCAATAAAGTCTATGCAGATATAAGAATAGAGAATTATATGAGTATATAGGAATAGCGTATACAGTATAAGAGTTTACACTATAAGATTATAGTAGTTGTAGCTATATAATCTTATGGAGTTGTATAAGACTATATCGACTGTCCAACTTAATATGAGCATATAATATTAGTTCATAGAAGTATAAGCTTATAACGTTTAATCAACCTACGATGATAGTATAGACTACGTGTATAAACCAACTCTGTTATCGATAAATGCCGGTAGCCAACCTCATCTGGTTGATCGTGTTTTGCAAGCTATAAGCTCTCAACTGCATTCACAGTTAGCAGATAACAGATTACAACGAAAAGACAGACTGAGAGCTAGTTAGAGTATTTTGAAGTTGGGCACCTTCGACTAGATGCACTTTAGCCTGGTTGCTTTTATTATTGTTGTTGTTGCATGTTTTGCTGTTGCTTTCTCTTGTTGCAGCTCGATTTGGGCTTTTATTTTAGCTTATGTTTTTGTTGTGCTTCGAAGTTTGCTTTTAATTACGCCTTTTCAGTCACCTTGGCTCTTCCCTATTGCAATTGTGGCTTATATTCTGAATATTAGAAAATTTGCTGGCTCTGCTGCTGCCGCAGTTTTCCTCAGTTTTTCCCAACTCGTTTTCAATTAGAGTTGCAAAGTTTTCGGGCTTCGTGTTCTCAATTTTAGTATCTTGTTAATAGCAAAACGGTTTTGACCGAGGTGTGAGTTAAGTTAATGAAACGAAAGACTTAATTGATAGCCATGCAAACGGCCAACGACTTAGCGGCATTTGGAGAATGTGCAGCGCGAAGGGAAGAGTGAAAGGGGTAAGAGGGATATAGAAGTAAAACCTGATATCGCTAATCAAGATTGATTGACAAACGATCGAACAGCTATAAACATTGTGAATTATATATTGTTAATCTAATCAATTTGGGCTTCAGTTGCCGCAGTCTTCGCACCTGGCAACGAGAACGGGAACGGCGAAATATCGCGCAGTCGTTCAGTAAATGATAAACAAAATAAAAAATAACATATATCTGCACTCTCATTGTGTGAATAATAAATTAAATATACTTAGCATTTAGGCAGCGTATAATATATCTTTAAGTGAATAAATTAATTTAAATATCAATTTGAGAAATCTTTCTTGAAATTATTAAGATAAATAAAAATAAAAGTAAACAAAATTCAATAAAAACAAAAAGAAATAAATACAAAAATAAACATATAAAATGATTATGAAATAAATGAAAAATGAATAAATTAAAAATATATATATATAAATTAAAATATAAAATGTTATATGTAATAATTCAATATTATAATGCATATTTAATTTATATGCAATTATTTATATATATTGATAAATAAATACTGTTTCGTAATTCTCCATTTAGTACTTACTTTGGTATTTAATTTATACAATTCATTGAGCACATGGGAATCAGTCAGGGAATTAGTTTGGCTGCCACTTGAACTATTCAATTGCCCCCGACTGTATGTGTGTGTGTGTGAGTGTGTTTATGTGTGTTGGTTGTGTGCCCTGCATCTTGTGTTGAGCTTGATTATTTCGAGTAGGTTTAATAATAATTATAAATGGGTTTTAATTTGCAAATGAGTTGATTACGCAGCTAATTGAAGCATTAATGCTTAACTCGAGTAAAACGGAAATTCAATTAGTTCATTGCGATGCTGCCTGCTGCCTGCTGCCTGCTACCTGGTGGCAAGTGTGTGGCATGCGGCATGTGGCATGTGGCAGGCGGCAGGTGGCAGCTCAATCAGAACACTTGGCATACGTGAGAGTCGAGTTGTGGTTACAAATTGGAGTATATAGGCTTTCGATTAATGTAAATTATTTAAAAGGAAACCAAAGCTTGAGTGCTCTTGCAATACCCTACAATACTCACCGTGGCCCAGCGACATACATTTTAAAACTTATTCAACCTTGCAGCGAGATCTAAGCAATGTGAACAAGTATTGTGCGGCTGTGTATGCCCAATTGATTTTCGCTTGGCATTTGGCAAGTTTGTGAAATAGTTTTTGAGACTATTTGCATTTCTATTTTCGGTCTGTGTGACTCGTTGTTTATCTCGTGCAGCTCGAAAAGAAAACAAAAACAAGAAGAAGAAGAAGAGAAGATGAAGAAAAAGAATTGTATATATATGTATATATATATATAGCTTGATTATATTAAAATTAAATAAAGATAAAGGGGACTGTTTTGGACAAGTTGTCAGCTGGGCAGACCAACGCAAACAGCTGCAACAAAGGGCTAACGAGGTGAAAATCTGTTTCACCGCTGGCCACAAATGTAAAGTATGAAAAGTTAAGAGACAGAAAGAAGACAGAAAAACGGAGAGAGAGAGAGAGAGAGAGATAGATAGAGGCAGACGACAGTCTTTGCTGCCTTTGACAGGCAGACAGAAAGGCTTTATGTGAAAACATTTACAATTAAAATAAACGCTGATTCAATTAAACTGCCCAACATGATATATTAATCAATAAATCTCTCTCACTCTCGTTTCTTTTTCTCTCTCTCTCTCTTTCACTCTGAATGCAACCGGAAAAAGGCCAAATTGGCAGCAAAGCCCTGATACATTTGTCTTTGCATTTGGCAAACGAGGCAGTTTATTTTGATACCCATTGCTATTTAGAGTGCGCAGCTGTGCTGCCATTTAAACTGGCAGTGCAGCCAGCGACTAGGTGTCTGTCGTTCCGCTCACCTGTCTGCTTGGCCCACAGCCTACAGCCCACAGCCTACAGCCCACAGCCCGTCTCCCGCTGTCGATAAATCAATTTACTAAGTAGCGACAGATGTTGCACGTTGCAGCGATTGAAACAATGCCAAAAACTATTTGGTGCAAGTGCCCCTCTCTTTCTCTCTCCCTCTATATATATATATATATATATATATATATATATATATATATATATATATATATATATATATATATATATATATGTGTGTATTCAGATTTATATATATATCTATCAATCAGCTGCTGTTGGCACATCGAAATGCACGCACAAATTTCTCAAATGCCTTGGATTTGGCTTTTGTTTTTTCCTTCTCTAATCTCAAATGTGCCATGCTCGGTGCACTGAACTAGACAGCAACTGATAAGAGATAAGCATAGGGTTTAATATTTTTATATATATATATTTATATATATTTATTTTTTTTTCTTCTATATTTGCCATACTTCCTGCTCTCATGCTGTCTTGAGCTGAAGATGTCAGCGTTTCTCGCTTTGAAATGTTGCCTTAGAATGATTTAATCAGGGAGAATTGCTTCTGCTGCAGCAATAGAATAAAATCCAATTCAGAATAAATGTATACACAGATATAGATAGAGATATCTATAGAGAACATATAATTTTAATCATGTCGAGAGAATTCTCAGCTTCATTATGTTTGGCAGAAGAGGACGTAGCTGGACTGAGACATAGCTCATGCTTGGTGATGTCCAGTGTATAGGCTTAATAAACAAGAACAATTTCTAAACAATATTGATCAGGTGTTTAGGCTGGAATATATATTTAATGATTAAATTTGCGATAGATTTCTGTATGCCTGTAGACAAAGGCGAAACCAATGTATATATATTTTGTCTTACTAATTAAGATGTTTTGTTACACAGCGTGTTGTTTATTAAAGAGTCATTGAACCTGAATGCAAGGTAAGAGCTCAAGCGTTAGTTAATGTAATAATGACAAACCGCAAGAGCAATCAACAGCGCAAATGTAAGCAAGCTGTGTGTGTCTCTGTCCCTGTGTTTGTGTTTGTGTGAATTGCTCTATCTATATATAAATAAATATGTATGTATATATATAAATGTATAGCATTTACGTCAGAGCTGTTGTAGCCACAGCAACAGTCGAAATTAGCAGCAATAAGTGCGAGCTGCTCTCAGCTTACGCTGCGTATGGGCGATATGCAAGCAGCGTTACGTATACGCAGCGTTAGCTTGCCCAAAATCAAATAAATATAAATGGCAGTGAAATTTACGACTCTACTTGGATTGATTACAATGAAATGTAATTTTATTGATTTCTTATGCATTTTTTTCCACTGCTTTTTTCATATTTTATGAGCTATAAATGAAATCAAAATATGAAATAAAATCAATTTTATTAAATGAAATTTAATGTAATTTGATGGATTGTAATTAATAATTAATTACTAATTAATACTGTAAGCGCTGCATGAACTGAAAATTAATTGAATGCTATTTAAAAAGGCCATATATATATTGACAGATTAGGAAAAGAATTTTAATATAAAATGTTGTGTTATTAATCGAATTTGAAGCTCAACTTAGATCAACTCAATTTGAGCTTAGTATTTGGTTTAGGCTTGAACTGCCTGCAGAATTATTGCAAACAAATTCTATATTTACATATATATTTTTTTTTTTTTATTTATTTTCAATTCACAAATTATTTTGTATTTTATAAATGATACGCGAAACGAGCTCAATGCAAATATGTGTTCCTTCGCTTAGAAGCGAAGAGTACTGCTTTTCTGGAGGCAAGGGTATATCGAAGGCTGGCATCGTGATTAGAGTGAGGCCCAAGACCCTTAGGCCGCAATGTCTGGCTACAATTACCTACGTGACGAAGGCATATGTATTATTATTGTATATTGTAAAAAGTGTTAGTCAACCTCTGGTGCGAGCGACATGCCGATCATGTCGGCTCCAATGGTGCGCAGGAAACGGTGCTCGGCCGCCGTCTCATAGACTGGCCCGCCCATGCAGGCATAGATGCCTGTCTTGATTCGGCCATCTTGTCCGATCTCACGACTGATCTCCATGACCTTGTCGATCAGCTGCTCATCGTAGGCAGCGATCATTTTGGTTCTGCGAGAGCCATAGCGCTCGTCGTTGGGCCCGATCAGTGGGGAGTTGCCGCACCAGCCCAATATGTTGATGTGGTCCCTGAGCACCACCACATCGCCCACGCTGTAATCGGGGCTAATGGCACCCGCCGTACAGATAAGGAACAGATACTCGACGCCGCAGAGCTTCAGCATGCGCACAGGCAGCGCACAGGTGCCGATTGGATTGCCCTCGTAGTGGTGCAATCGGCCTTTCATGGCGACTACTGTGCCGCCCATCATTTGGCCGGCGAACAGTTTGCAGTTGGGTCCGTATAGCGGGCTGATCGGAAACTTTGGTATGTCCGTGTACTCTATTACGACCGGACTCTCGACCAAGTCGGCCAGCATGGACACGTACGAGCCGATAATCAATCCGTATTTCGGTTTCTTCTCCGTCCTGTTTATTATATAATTTGCCATTTTCTGCACATCCTCGTAGCTGTAGAGCGAAGCCTGTGGCGTGTCAATGATGCTCTTGGGCTTGGCATTGGCTTGCTCCTGCAGCAGCTTCTCAATCAGCAATTTCATCCGTCGTATCTGCAAAGCCGTCTTGAGCATGCAGCAATCTTTGTTACACATCTTAATATTTCGATTCATTTTCGGATTGCGGTTCGAACTGCGATTCGTGCTCAAGATGCTTAATTCAGTCTACTTGGATTTTTTTAAAATTTTTTTACATGCCCAAATTTAAGATTTTTAAAAATTTATTTGATTTAAGGACCAGTAGTTGCTCTGTTGCTTTGCTTTACATGATATACTTTGCGCTCTCTGTAGGTCCCAAATACTTTTTCTATGTGATAATAATCCTTACCCAAAAGGAGACTTAACAATTATTGTTCCAGTCTGAGCCTTTGCTGAATTACTTTCTTGCAATTGAAAGCAGTGGAGCACACTCAGAAAGAGATTCAAGAATATATCCATCTCTAACTGAATCCATTTTATTCTTCTTCCTACGGCTCTATTAAATCCTCAAATAATTTATAAATTCTTCATTATTCCTCAGAAATTAGCTCAGGAGCGCTGACTTTGAGTAGAGTGTAGTGTGGCATAGTAGGTATATGTTTCTCATGCTTTTTCCCCTCTCTGAGGAACCCAATGGCTTGGTTTCATTCCGAGTCTCACTTGCTGACCCTATAAAAGGGCGCAGCTGCAGCACAGTTTCTTCAGTTGCATTGCCGATCCCTAGGTGTTCAGTTGGAAAATGTTGGTGATTATTGTGGAAATATTTTAATATTTTAAACATACTTAAGTTAATTTGTTTAGTTATTTGTTTAAAAATAAAATGTTAATGTGTTAATGCTAATGATTTTAATATTATTAATTGTAAAGCTAATGGTGTTAATATTAATTAATTAATTGTGTTAAGATTAATGATGTTCATGTTAATTATGTTAATGTTAATAATATTAATGTTAATTATGTTAATGTTAATGATGTTAATGTTAATGATGTTAATGTTAATGATGTTAATGTTAATGATGTTAATGTTAATGCTAATGCTACTGATGTTACAGTTAATTTACATTTTAGAGCTAATGATGTAATGTTAATAATAATGTTAACGTGATGATATTAACATAATTAACCATATGATATTGTGTTGATAAATTGTATGTTAATAATCATGATATTGATGATCATTATAATATCATTTTGAATGATCATTAGCTTGACAATAATCGTTTTGATATTGTTTCATATCATTATGAAGATTATGATAACTCGGCTGCATCACAATGATCATGATTATCACGATAATAACTATGATTTGTATGATTTCATAACCTTTTTTTTTTTTTTTGAATGTGGATCATTCTATAGGCCATCCCTTGCCTTTGACTTTGAATATTCCATTCAGATTCCAAGTGCTCTCCATTTGCGTATTACGTATTTGCCTTTGGGCTTTCATGATAAACAAGGCGGACTTGTAATTTATATCATCGCATTGATTATAATCTTTGCGGTTTGATCGCAACAATGTCAACAGCGTGGATAGCGAACGTGACTTTGTAGGCGGCAACAACAACAATAATAGTAATATGACAATAACAAAGAGCTGCAAAGTTTTCTATTTCAGTTTTATTGCTGCTTTGCCTTTTGGCGTTGTTATTGTAAAATTAATAAATTTATTGAGACGGGCAAACGCTTCAGCGATTCACTCAGTGCCAGCGACGCTGATCCGCTGCCCACTCTATATATAGCTATGTAAATATGTGGGCGTGGCACAGCCTTCAGCCACGCCCAGTTGATCTGTCAAGCACCAGTCACAGTTTCCAGCTGCGGCTGTTGACAGATGCGCGCCGAAAAAACCGCATGAACAAAAAATAAAAAACAAGTAAAACTGCTGAATGCGAGAGAGCACGACTATGAGATACCTTAAATATGCAAAACACACTACGTGTTATTCATATATATATTCTTATACTGTTTAATTATACTCTATATTCTCTTATTCTCTATACTTAATTCTTTAATAGTCTTCCAATATTTCTTTTTTATTTCCTTATATTCTCATATTTGTCTCATTTTGTTTTCTTATAATGATTTATACCGAAAACTAATATACTCTCTCTGCCCTTTTGCTGTGGGTGCTTGCGAGATAAAAATAAAATATTTTTAGCTTGCGCCGCTGACTGTTGACAGATTGTTGTTGCGGCATCTGTTGTTGTTTATTGGTTTACCCTATTAATTAGCAAAGAAATAAGTTATAATGGCATCCACTGGCCAGCAGCCAGCAGCCAGCAGCCAGCGGCCAACAGCCAACAGCCAGCACCCAGGCGGACAATCAACGACAACAATTTGAATTGTTTATCAAGCAGGCCACATGCATTTTGTTTATCCACACAGAGTGCGACGGAGAGAGTGGGGGGAGAGCTCAGGGAATGGCAAACAGAATGCAAATGAGGCTGACTGTTGTAAGCATAAATATTCTGTGTAGAATCTAGCAACAAGTCTAACAACAACAGCAGCAGCATAAGAGCACAAGTACCTAGCCTGATATTCAATGATGTAGGACAACAGGTCGTATGCTTGTGTTTTCATTGAAATCACGTATACGCATGGCGCACATCTGATTGGCGCCGAAAACAAAGATACTGCTCGAAATAATATGATTAATTGCCATATACTACGTGTTTCATTTACGTTTACATTTACGCAACAGCTCCACATTTTGCATTTTGTGAGTCACATAACTCACAATGCACAATTAAACAGCTCATTACGGCTGCAGGTTACACAAAGCAATATTTTTATATAAGCGCAGAGGTTCATGTCATAAATAATATATATATATATATAAAGGGTACTTTTAAAACACAGCTTAAATGGTTGTTCGTTAAGTTTATTCAATATGCTAAACTCTAATGAGTCAACAGAGTTGCTGCTCTTTGTTAAGATTCTCGTATATAACACACAGAAGTAGGTCTGTCAGCTCCCATAAGGTAAGCAGCTCAGTTGCTGAACCCATGTTCGTTAGTTTATCAATCGATCTTGGTAACTTTAAGAGCTAGAGAGTTGAGATTTTATCATGATAGTTAAGCATTTCATAATATGTATACCTGACCCTTGGCATTGTGTTCTGTTAAGCCTAATAAGTGGAAGCTCGTACTTATCGTATCTATGTAATTTTGTATGACTGCAACAGTGACTATGATGAGGGTATTTGTTAGTCGGTCACTTTCGAAACTTGTTCTTTGCCCTTTGCATATTTTATATTTAACAATTTCTAACCATATTTCATCTCTTGTTGTCTCACTTTACAGTCGGACTTACTGCCCAGTAGCGAGTGCGAGTGACTTCGGCCAGGCGGCAAGCTGATACCAATGAAAACCAATGCAAACGGCAATAGCAATTATATTAGTGGAGCAAACGTTGCTGGAGAACAGTTGAAGAGGCAGCTGAAGCGGCAGCCGCGCAGTCATACCTACAAGTGTCTGAATCATAATCCGTTAACAAGGCTCAAGCTGGGCGAACAGCAGCGCCAGCAACTGCCGCAACTCAGTCTCTGTTTGAAGTTTAGTTGCAAAAACAGCTCCTGACCAAGAGCCGAAGTTCAAGCTGTTGACGTTTCTGCCTTTCTTTGACTTGTTTCCATTTACTCTGGCGCTGACTCTGGCTTTTTTGCTTTGCTTCTCATTTCGACCGTTTCGACCGCCTGTTGCACAAAAGTCAAAGCCAAGGCAGTTGCCTTAATTGCCCCGACAACCACAGCAGCAGCAGCAGCAACAGCAGCAACAATCAACGAGGAGAGTAAAGAGAGGTTCCACCGAAAACGAAATTCTGCAAGTGAAAACTTACTACAATCAAGCGAAACAGTGAGCAAGAGAGAGAGAGAGAGAGAGAGAGAGAGAGAAAGAGTGAGAGACCGAGGAGCAGGAGGAGTGAGCAGCAAGAGAAATCTAGATTGTGAATGACAACGAGTCAGGCAGCTCCTTCAGCTACAAAGTAACCACGCTGACTCCGACTAGTTTCCTTTACAGTAAAAAACCAGTAACTGTAACTGGTATTTCTCTACACATACAAACATACAATATATATATATATATACGTACGCACACACACACACCAATGTACTCGGCTGTTGATTATTACGCGGAAATGGGACAAATCTCACAAGATGTAAGTAAAATTCAGATATAAAATAATTTATATAATTTTAAAAGAGTTTATAAGACTTGCATTGAAGTAAGTTTCGTTAAACTGAGAGACTGTATATATGCATATAAGAGACTGTAGAAGACTGGGAATTATGAAGAAGTAGATAAAGAACCAATAACGAGTACCAATGACTGTATAAGACAGGACAAATAAAAAATAAGAAATTATAGAGAATTACTGAAAATTACGAGGCAGACTAGCTCCTATCTAGGAGAAATATCGGTAAACACAATAATATGCTAATGACTATATTATAAGAGTAGTTTACTGTTGTGGATTTAAAGATTTTATTCTGAAAGAGAGGCCATAAGAATGGTTAGTATAATAATACTAGTAATTACCAGATTGAAAGACAGAATGGATAGTATAATAATACTAAGTAATTACCTGATTGAAAGACAGTATGAGTATGAGTAGTGCTAAATATAAGAGAGATAGCGGAAAATAAGAGTAGCAAGGAAAATAATATTATTAACTAAATATATACATATATACATATATACATGTTGAGTAAAGTATTTTACTGAAATTCACTTGATTTAGGCTAAAAGTTTTATTATAATTTTTAATAATATTGAAAATGTCGCGAGCCTTAAGTATTTAATTTAAACAAGCAGCAAATTTTTGATATCTATCATATAATTATGCTGTGATTATTAATTATAATCAGATTTTATTTGTCACTTTATTTACCGCAAACTAAAACAAAATCATTTTGGTAGGCTCCGTTAACATCGCTTTTTTCCTAATAAAAATAATTTGGTTTAGGCATCGATTCATAGCATTAAATCCACAATGAAGTTTGGCTTCCATTCAAAGTTATACGCATTTATCATAATTATTTTGCTGATTGCCAATGGATGTGCGCGTAATGGACTGCCACAAAACTGTTGCCACAGTTGGTTGCATGTACCGAAGAGAGAGACAGAGAGAGGGAGACGGAGAGGGAGAGATAGAGAGGCAGGACCAGAGCCAGAGCCAGACCCAGACCTATAGGCAGGGCAGGGGCTGTGTTTGCCTCGTGTAAATCGATTAAACGGCTGTAAGGGAAATCAACATTCAAAATGAGCTGCTTTCGTCTGTTTGTTTCGCTTTTTGGTGTAATTCATGAACTAATTGAATTTTTGCAGATAGCTGCGGGCCAGTTCAGCTCTCTGACTACGCACGCACATACACACTACACACATACACACATACACACGCATACACCTACCCACTCCTACACACAGCTGTGCAACACGAGTTGAGTTCGAGTTTTGTTTCATTGTAAAGTCTAGACTAATTAGAGATACAAATATGTTTCGCATATCATGTCATAATTGTAGTTAAATTAATTAATTTTACCATCGCCTACGATTGCTGTGCTCGACTGGGAGAGCGAGACACAGAGAGAATGAGCGAGAGGATGGCAGATGCAGTCATAAATATAACTTGCATAGAATCCCTTTGTCGCCTTTTGCTTTCAACGCTCTCCTCCGACCTCGACCACTTTTGTTGACTTCCAATTTTAATATCTTTGCACTACAAAACAATTATAAAAGAGATGAATGCAAATAAAGTCCGTAGAATTCAGTCCGACAACAAAGCTCCAGCTTTAATACTCTTTGCTACTTTTGACATAGAATCATGAATAAAAAGAATTTTAATATAAAATGAAAACAAAATAATAAAAATCCAATATTTGAACATTAATTAAACATAAACCAAATTTATAAAATAAATTAAATTTAAATAATAATTACAAGTTAGCAACATCTGCCACCAGTTAGACTCTGTTGGTTAGGGTATACAAACGTCATAAAAACAAAGAGCAGAAAACACGAGCTGTGAATACTTTCATGCATGCCACATGTATTTTTCATTTTGAAGCAAACAAATAGTTTTGCTAAACAATGAAGGATGGATTTTGCTTTCACAATATTATCACAATATTCTGAAAAAAATAGTACAAGCTGAAACCATGCGGATTTTCATTTAACAGCAGCGGAACTTCTATTAAATAAAACTTTTAATTGGAACAAAATGAAAGGAGCATTTCAAAGTATGCGAATACTGCGCAATTTCTGTGAAATTTTTTATTCTCGTTCTTTTTTTTGTCTATTCATTTTTTGACTAGTTTGATAAGCTGCTAGAGCTACAGAATGATTCAGCTTATATTAGTTGTACTGCAGCAAAAAATATGAAATCGATAAGCATATATATATAAATATTTTTATGTATGTGAAACAATTTTAGAATATAATATTGTTGTGCAAAGCAAAAGTGGGTCACCTCATCTGTTGCATAGGGACAGAAAGACAATATAAATATATGAAAATAGAAGAACAGAAAGCGAGGAAGGGAGACACTTAAGAAACAAAAGAAACCTATGAAAAGGAGACATACAGATGGGAGAGGATGGAGAGAGAGTCGTGATGTGAAGAGAGGCTTTCAAGAGAGAGAGAGAGATACAGATAGCGAGATTGGGATATAGAAATATAGAAAGATAGGTAGATGCAGATAAAGTGAGAAAGAGAGGTATATATATATATATATGTATATATAGGAAGGAGATAGAAAGAAAGACGCAGAAGACGATAGACAGAGCTATACAGGATACAGATACAGGATATAGGATAGAGGGAAATGAATAAATGAGAAATACAAGATATATAGAGAGAATGATAGGTCTCTTCCTATCATCGTAAGATAGAGAGACTTTAGAAAAAGTATCCTCAACAAAAAATAGAAAAATTCTACTTTGTTGAGCAGTGTGAAACGCGCGCTAAAGGCTGCCAATTAGCCAATAAAAAATATAAATACTATATAAAGTAAATAGTTGAATGAACTCTGACTAAAATTAAATGAAAGTCTTCTACTGAGAGATCTCACTCGTGTATTATTCCTATAAGTCATTGGGAAATAGTTTGCTGGCATTTACGATTCTTTCAAAAAGTTTATATACTGAGCCGAGTTAATTAAAATATAAATATAAATATGCGTCAAAAAATATTAAGAAAAACATATAAAGTAGAGTATTTATTATTGACTAAATGGCACGCACATGCCATATAGATGGATATTATTTTTGATAGCTCTTTATACAAATATCTTTATATGTAAATAACTAAAATACAGTTAAAGCATGCCGCAATAGAAGGCATAGAGATATCTATAGATAAATGTATATAATAAATATTTAGACTTACTTCCGCATCTGCAATTAAATTGCACAAATCATTAAATAAAATGCTGAGAATGTCGAGCTAAACTAATCTGATGCAATTTTCCGTTGCGCATTTGCAGCAGATGGTGAATCAGGCACGCAGATGGTCATTCGATGGGGATGAGACAAAACTGCATTAGTCAACTTTAAATTTAGTCAATCACAGAGTCATGCTATCTAAATATATGGCATAAGAAGAGCTGTCCGTCAGTCAACCTGTATAATCAGAATGTGTAGAATGAGTTCTATGAGTCACGTTGCCAGTCTTCAGTCAGGCTGAACAAAGAGTTGTATCAATCAATCAATCATAGCCTATATTCACTTATTTATGCAGTCAGTCAAATGTCAACATTGTATTGCTCAATTATCTAGTCAATCAATCAGACTAAGTCAAGTCAGACAGCCAAGAGGCAAACAGACCATCAATCAAGCATTCAAACAGTCAGTCAGCTACTTGTTCGGTCAATCTGAAGCATCAATTATCAGAGCTGCAGTCAATGCACTTTCTCACTAGATCACGCAATCAATCATTTATCGCTCAGTCAATCAATGACCCTCAGTCACTCTCTCTCTCAGTCAGTCAGTCAGTTGCGCTGTGGCAGTAAGTCAGTTGGTCACTCAATCAACAGTTGTTCATGCCGTCAATCTGTCTGCCCGTCAGTCAGTCTGTCTGTCTGTCTGTCTGTCTGTCGGTCTGTCAGTCAGTCAGTCAGTCAGTCAGTGTGCCATATCGTTATTCCGTCACTCAGCAAAAGGCTTTTGGACTATTGCCAACATGGGAATGGTGCACATCTGTTTATTTTGATATTGTTGCCCATCGCTCTGCGTATTTTTATACAATTTTCATTTCTATCAAATGTTAAAGCATCTTCGTCTTATACAAATACAGAGCACAACTATCTGTCTATATTTTTGACAATGGATATTTCATGTTCCCTCTATTTACTTAGTTTCTCACTCGCCACTTATCATCAGTCTTAATTCATAACTCTAGAAACTAAAAAATTATTGTAGATGGATGTATGCAAAGTCTTATCAATAAACTGTTATCAGGCCAAGAAACAGCTTGGACTTGGCTGTCTACGCGTTTATTGTTAGTTCAACTATACTTGATGTAGTTGTTATGGTCATTGTTGTTGTTGTTGTTGTTGTTGTCAACGTTGTTACTGGCAATATTATGCACCCTAATAATAATTTGCCACACTTCGCCACACTTGTGCTTAGGTTGTTCATGTCTTTGTGTTTGTATTGCTATTGTTTTGCCTTTAGAGCTTCGATTGTTTGCACTTTATCAGTAGACAAAGTGTCGCAGCAACTGAGTGCCAGACAGACAAACACACACACACACACACAAACACACAAACACACAAGTACACACACATACACGAGCAGTGCTGTCAATTATTTTACGTTAAAATAGAAATCAGAAAGAAACAACAATTTGTTACAATTAAATTTTCTATTCATTTTATTTTATATATTTTTTAAAAATTGTTTTTATGTTCTATAATATTTTATGTTCTAATATATATTTTTATTTTCATAAAATGCATTCATTAGTTTTTATTATTCTAGTATAAGATATAGAAGTATTCGTTATATTTAAATTTACGACTATACTAATAGGTAGAGTTTGATAGTACTAAATACCTTTGTCAAAAATATTTTTAGACTTAACCAACTCACAAAAGGATTCCATTAACGGTACTATGTTGCAAAGTGAAAGAGGCGAAAGGGAAAAGGAAAAGCTGATGAGTCAGTTTAAGGTGCCATTGCAAAAAAGGCTCAAAGGCTAGTGAGAGATAGAGAGAGTAAGGCACTTCTAAAAGCCGCTAAAAACGGCTGGGTATATGCGAAAACTGGCTAAATACACAGCACAGACACATACACATACATATACAGAACACACACGCACAAAGAGGAGTTTGTCAATATTGGCGGTTGCTAGACACTTGCAAACATGTATAGTACTTACCGATACCATGCAACTGAGTGTAAATATGTGTGCGAATATACATACATGGATATATATAGAGAGATATATTTATATATACAAAAGAACTCGATGGCTGCATTTGCAGAACAAGAAATACAGAAAAACAGTGTAAAACAATCCAGAAACAAAAAGGGAAACACTAGATAAATAACGATAAGCGAATGAGTGTACTAAGTGCCTGAAAGAGGTCTTTTTATACTTCAAATATTTGATTAACAAACTGAATGAATGCTGTTGGTTAATTAAATAATATGCACTGATTACAATCACATATACTAGAGATAAGTCTCTGACATAGGATGCAGCTGTTCATAGATGCAATGTCAGCTCTCTCTCTTTCTCTTTCTCTAACTATCTCTCTCATTAAATATAAATAAATAGACATATTTGTATGCAGTTCATGTTCACGCACTTGCATTAGTCAAATAAACCTAAATTAATATGCAAAGCTCTAACTGCAAACTTAACAAAATCCACTTATTTATTTATATACTAATAAATATATATATATATAAATATAAATATATATATATACATATATATATATACATGATGTGCTCACTTATGAGTTTATAGTTTATCACGTCTAGACGCGCGCTTTTATTAGCAACAAATAGTTTATAATGCAACAATACACAGACGCAGAGATATGAGTGTAATTGTATGCAGCAAGTAAGGCTGCTCATGTCGGGGGTGCCTGACTAGAAATACCCTAAATGTTTATGCGCGCCATGAGACAACCTCAAACAAAAGTCATCGACTCAGTTTGTAATCGATTTCATAGATTTACGTCTACATAATTAGTCTAATATAGGTTAGGTGTAGATTTGGTCTGTCTCTGGTTGTCGGTAAAGCTAATATGCTCAGTTTTAGACGTTTGTCGTGGATTCGGGGTGTTGAAAATTGCTCTCAAGTTGTTGTTTCTTTTTACTAGTTTTATTATTATTATTATTTCGTTTTCATAGACACTTATTTTAGTTTGCATTTCTAGCACCTGCCGTTTTTTCCACTTTACTTGTTTACCTATTCACCTATCTGGCTATCTCTGTCTGGCTGCTCAGCTATCTCTCCACCTACTTATTTGTTTTGTTTGCTGTTTCTCTTTTTGAGCTGTCTACCATTTATGCTAATTTATTTGCTTGTTTACCAGCTTTTGTTTTAATTTGTTGAGGCCACTACTGTTGACATTTGAAGCGAAACCTCGCGCCCACTCGACAACAACAACAGCAACAATAGCAACAACAACAACAAGAACAATGTTAGAAATAACATAGAATAACAATGAAAATTCCACATCAAGTGAAAACCGCAAAGCAGAAAAACTAAAGTAAATCAGGCTGTCAGTCAAAAAAGACAATAAGAAATGTGTTAGGGCGTTTGCAGTGGGGTGCAACTGACTGCACAATGCTCGCTCACACTTGACTTTGAATAGCATAATCGAGAGTAGTTAATTGGGCATTAGTTGACCAAGTGCGAAACTCGTTTTCAGTTCGCCACGCCCACAGGCCATATATACCCTAAGTAACAACTTTAGCAGGCATTACAACTGAGTAACAACCTCTTCGTCATGTGCTAATTATGTAAATTATTTAATTTGGTTTATTTACGTAGTGCTTCATGCGCTTTCCTGCTTTATTCTTTTCTCGAAGGAGGAAATCAAAATTAGCTTACAATAATTAATTACACGCATTAGCATAATCTAAGGGAGCGAGAAGAGAGAAGCAACCACATGAGAAAAACTTAAAAGACGAGCATGAAAAATGAAAAACTTTTGAATAGAATTGCAGGCAAAGTAGAAGAAGCACAAGACGAACATTTGACATTTCGTCTCATTTGTAAGCGCCACGCTTTATGATTTCGCACGTAAACACTTCCTTGAATACATGTACATATATATATATATATATATATCGCACTGCCATTGAATCTATTACACTGAACAAAGACAATTTTGGCACGGCACTGAATGGGAAATGATGCACAACTGGGTTTGCTTCTTTCTTGCTGTAGATTTGTTGTAAGCAAATTTAATGATTCAAGAGCAATGCGTATAACAACAATGTATAACAGAAATATATAAAATAGCAAAATATAAATGTAAAATATTATTATTAAAAGTATAACAGGAATATGGCCCAATAATCTTTAACAACAATGCATTGTTGCAATGTATAACAGAAACTCACTACATACAGAGCTCTGTATTGGGAATTTATAACAGAAGTGCATAAGAATAATATATAACAGAAACTGTTAAAAACAACAACCAGTAGAAAATCAGTGTTTAACAGACAATATATAACAACATTTATAATAAAATCTGTGTAACAGCATATACATATATAACATATAACAGAAAACATTTAAGCAAAATATTTGCATAAAATAATGCCAATGCTTCAAGTAAAACTGAAAAACAAAGCGCAAAATTTGAAAATCTCTCCTTGAAGAATTTTCATTGTACACTTCATGTCCAAGGGGCACGTGTGATAAATGAGAATAAATGATTTATTGATGATTTGTTCCCTTCGACCTTGCCCGACAGTGTAATTATTAGTCACCTCTGTGAATATCGGCTTTGTGTTTGCTTATGTAATTCAATTTTGTAATTAAAATGCCAGCTGGCTGCCACGTCTGTCATCAAGGCAATGAATGAACGAATGAACGTCCCTTGCCGCGCTGCCCTTGTCCAAAGTATCGCTTGTTATGCCTTAGAAGCTGAAATTACTTCAAGTCCACTCAATTATGCTCAAATTTATGCATGAATGCATAAGCAAGGGCCTGGTTTCTCGCTTTTCAGTGCTCAGTTTTGAGTTTTGAGTTTTCAGTTTGGGTTTGCTTCAGAGCAACAGAAGCAGCAACAAAAATAATAATAATCATAAAAATAACAACATTAAAATGTGCGTAGCGATAAATTATGCTCAGTCACGTCTCGCATTCATATGGAGCAAGAGTCGCTTCCTCTAATGTTGACCTCCATTTAATGTTTAGTGTTTCCTATGCTCATGTTGTTTATTATAAATATATATATATATATATATATATATATATATATATATATATATATATATATATATATATATGTATATATATATATATGTATATGATATATATATATATATTACGCATTAGTGAAAAGAGAGAGAGAGAGAGGAGTTAGTTCAATTTATCAATTTATCAGTTAATTATCAAATTTCTTTCAGCTATATATCAAACTATATCTATGTGGCTACCTATGCTTATCTAACTATCATATTATATCTATCACGAGTATCAATCAAAGTTCTATCTATCAAAATATATATCTTTCTATATTTCGTTCTAACTATCTATCATCTTTATCAAAGTACATGCCCTTTATGAATATGTAGACAGAGACAGAGAGACAGAGAGGGAGAGAGCGTACGCGTTAGAGAACTTCATTCGATTGACACATCAAAGTGCATTCACAGCAGCAACGAGCGAAAACACTCACCATATCACGTATACGCCTTGCGGACGAACGGGTTTTGAGCAGCAATAAGGCCAGACTCATTGATACCCTACAATGCAAGCTTGCGAGTTGTCAGTTGACAAAGAAACTGCATACACTTTGATACATACTACACACATACATACCCGCACGGCTATTAAACTTGGCCCAGCCGAGTGCCCTGCCTCTCCTCTTTCTCCCCGCTGCCTCTTCTGTGTAACCAACTGGTCCCTGGCCACGGTATAAGCTCTGCTCTCATGAGCCAAAGTCAAAGTGGTTTTGCTTTGTAAACCGGTTGCTCTTCCAGCAGACCGCACGTGTCTGCGTGTGTGTGTGTGTGTGTGTGTGTGTGCGCGCGCGCTATTTTCCATGCCATTGTCTTATACTAGGCTTATATACTACGTTTTCTTTTCGTTTTCCTAACTAATTCCATTCACTCTCTTCTATGTCCCGCCATGCCCAGTTTTGCTTTCCCAAATTAATAAAAGAGGCGTAACAACAGCTTTCAGTAATTTATACTCAATTAACGTTCATTAATTAATTATAATTTGCTTCTTACGCAATTTGTCAACGCGATTTCGTTGCTCTTCCTCGCAGCGAAGCGCGAAAAAGTCTGACGAGCTCTTGAGAACCTTCAATTTGCTCTGGCGCCACCTAACGAAGAGCTGCCAATTAAAATGCTAAAAAAACAGCAGAGTGCAAATAAAACGCGAATGAAGCAACAATAACGGCCAGCAAGAGTCTTCCAGTCGGGAGTGTACGACTTTTAGATACTCTAAAAATTTGTTGGGAATGGCAAAAGTTATATTAAGACTGTTCTTAACTTATAGTATAATATTATTATGACAATATAAGACAATCTATTAAAAGAAAACTTTTATACATTTAATACAACATAATATACTTATAGTCTTATATTCTTTAAGTCTTATACTTACTATTTAAAATCCTGTGTACTGTTATTTTCACATCTAATCTGATAATCGTACTGTCTTATACTTCTACGTTTCAGAGTTATATTCTTATTCTATAAGAATCTTTGTCGTGTATTCTCAAGCTATTTTACTTTAAAAGTCTTATAGTACATAGTACATAGTCTTATACATAGATACTTAATGTTTTCTAAAATCATTTTGGATTGTTGTCATCTTATACTGGCATAAGTGCCAAATATCGTACTCTTATAAACTAGTAATGTTTTACTCGCAGAGTCTTATATTTTGTTACTGTTTTCATTTTATTTTCCCATATACTTTTAGTATTAGACATATGTATAATCATAGATACATTGCTGACATGGATTATACTGTTATATTATACTATCATACTGTTATACGACGGACAAAAAGAGAAAAAGGCCATGATTCGACTCGCAGTCTGATGCTGATCGAGAATATACGTATTCGCCTCATGTGGGCTTGCCCTTTGCATACATTCTAACCGAAACCAATATACCCGCATTAATTACTCAATCAGTAGAGTCGCCTTTGAACTAGGAGCTGTAATTAGTTGCAAGTTTTTTTTGTATTTTCTAAAAGAATTTCGTTTGTTTCGTTTTGGGGCACGATTGAAACGCAGTTGAGCATATTTCTGATTGGCAATTTGGGGGAGCTGAGCAAACTATTTACATATTTCTTTAAATTGAATGGCCACGATTTATGTGTGTGTGTGAGTGTGTGTGCAGCCCACATCAATTTGCATTTGAATAGTTGGCCATAAATCACTTTGATTAATGGAATGTCTTGTTTGTACGCTTAGTTCAGCACTTGTTAATGTCCGATGCCGGCTACCAGAAAAATAAAATATGTCTTGCCCGAAATTAAACATAATTAATTATGTGAAAGTGTTGCCATTTTGCAATCAAACACTGAGCTACAAAACACTGAGATCCAGATCGATCGAGGATTACACAATTGTTAACTTGAAGCAAGAGAAAGATGTTGGGAAATAATCGATGAAAGGCAGAAGATCACTTGAGACTTAGTCGATATATTACTATCAGAGCATCAATTTGAAGACTATTTTGAAGTTACCTAGAAATGAAGTTGTGAATTGGCAGCCCTGCCAAGCCATAAAAATGGAGCTGCGATAAATAAACTGAATAAATTGCTGTTTTATATTTCGCAGCTGAATTAAATGAACATATTATAAATCCGTTTCATTTTGCTCGTTCTGCTCTGTGGGTGTTTGCTTCAAAGTCAAGCATAGAATAGAAACTCTGACTAGATTTTATTTGATTTTTAATTTTCCGTTCGGCTTTGATTGAGTCGCTTCCAAATTTGGCTTGATTATAATTTAGTATAAGGCTGAGCGCGTGTGGGCGTCAGATGTTTGTATGCAAATTGTTTTAACAACTACTTAATACAGTCATATTAAATGTGTAGAACAGGCATATATATACAAATATATACATATATATATATATATATACATACATACGTAGTATGTGCCTATATGATATACAAAACGATAAGCAGCGGGCTGAATGCGGCGCGCTATCAAGACTCAGAAGGCGCAGACTAAGTCTGACTACAAAGAAATGATTAGAAAACAGAAGAAAACAAAAAACAAAACAACTAACAAAAAAGTCATTGAACGTTTAATAACATCGCCCCAGTTTAGACGAACAACAATGAAGTAATAAAAACAAAAGCAAAAAAACAACTTTGATTAACATTTTACAGTCAGTCAGTCGGATCTTGAGCAAGCAGATAAAAATATAGAAAAATGCTGCTGCATAAACATGTGTTGTTTAATGAGCAAATTATATACATACACATACATATATGTATGTATATGAATATATATTATAATATATCTTTATAGTAGCTGCTACACTAGCTTGCGAGCGCTGCTTTTGTACTGCTAATTGCTTGGAGGTGCAGCATCTCCAGTAGCCGCAAGACAGTGCTGCGCAGTTGGCATTTTACCTACCTGACTGACTGATTGTGGCTGCAGACTATGCAATGAGCTTTTCCGCTTCCGCTCTTACACTTTCACTTTGCGTATCAGTGCTGCGAGGTTAGCTTTTTTTAAATTGACGTTTCTTTACTGCTGAGTTAGAAGCTTTGTTCCTTTAAAAGCTTCGTTCCTTTAGAAGCTTCGTTCCCCTATAATTGAATATAACCTCGACTGCTTGATTTTTCATATAAATTCTATGCTTTAGCTTTATAAAAGCTAAAATCGGAATTTTAAAAGCAAAATATAGCCTTTATTTAGCAGACAAATTATTGGTTGCTTGCAGCTCTTTCTTCTTCAGTTGAGCCCTCTATCTCTACCTCCAGCGTTCTCTCTCTCTATCTGATCCTTTTCATCATAACAAATTTCATTCAATTTTACTTTGAGTATGAATGCTGCGAAGATCAACAAAAAGCTAAATCTAGCCGTTTCAAGCTAAATCTAGCCTTTTTTAGCGACAAATTTTTGTTTCCTTCTTCTTGAACTCCCTCTCTCTTTCTTTCACTTCAGTTAAGTTAAACCCTCACTTTCTTCCTCTCCGAGACCTTACTTAGACTTACTTAGACCTTTTTAACATATATTTCATTCAATTTTACTTTGAGCATAGTTTTCAAATCTAGCCTTTTAAAAGCTAAATCTAGCCGTTTTAAGCTAAATCTAGCATTTTTTAGCGACAAAATTTTGGTTTCTTCTTCTTGAATTCCCTATCTCTTTCTTTCACTTCAGTTAAGTTAAACCCTCACTTTCTTCCTCTCCGAGCTTACTTAGACCTTTTTAACAAATATTTTATTCAATTTTACTTTGTTTTCATAGTTTTCAAATCTAGCCTTTTAAAAGCTAAATCTAACCTTTTTTAGCTGACAAATTATGAGTTGCTCACAGCTCTTCCTTCTTCAGTTGGGCACTTTATCTCTATCTCTCTGAGCTTATCTAGCCCTTTTCATCACAATTAATTTAATTTAATTTTACTTAGAGAATGAGTACTGCTAAGTTAGCCTTGAAAACGCTAAATCTAGTCTTTTAAAGCTAAATCTAGCCTTCTAGTCCTTTTTGTCCTTTGTAACTCTCTATATTTCATTCAATTTTACTTTGAGTATGAATGCTGCGAAGGTCGACAAAACGCTAAATCTAGCCTTTTTTAAAGCTAAATCTAGCCTTTTTTAGCGACAAATTTTTGGTTTCTTCTTCTTGAACTTCCTCTCTCTTTCTTTCACTTCAGTTAAGTTAAACCCTCACTTTCATCCTCTCCGAGACCTTACTTAGACTTACTTATACCTTTTTAACATATATTTCATTCAATTTTACTTTGAGCGTAGTTTTATAATCTAGCCTTTTTAAAGCTAAATCTAGCCTTTTTTGGCTAAACAATTTCAAGATGCTCCTCCTTCTGGAACTCCCTCTCTCTTTAATTTCACTTCAGTTGGCCCAATCTCTCTGCCTCTCTGAGCTTTTCTAGTCCTTTTTGTCCTTTGTAATTCTCTATATTTCATTCAATTTTACTTTGAGTATGAATGCTGCGAAGATCGACAAAACGCTAAATCTAGCCTTTTTTAAAGCTAAATCTAGCCGTTTTTAGCGACAAATTTTTGGTTTCTTCTTCTTGAACTTCCTCTCTCTTTCTTTCACTTCAGTTAAGTTAAACCCTCACTTTCATCCTCTCCGAGACCTTACTTAGACTTACTTATACCTTTTTAACATATATTTCATTCAATTTTACTTTGAGCGTAGTTTTATAATCTAGCCTTTTTAAAGCTAAATCTAGCCTTTTTTGGCTAAAAAATTTCAAGATGCTCCTCCTTCTGGAACTCCCTCTCTCTTTAATTTCACTTCAGTTGGCCCAATCTCTACCTCTCTGAGCTTTTCTAGTCCTTTTTGTCCTTTGTAACTCTCTATATTTCATTCAATTTTACTTTGAGTATGAATGCTGCGAAGGTCGACAAAACGCTAAATCTAGCCTTTTTTAAAGCTAAATGTAGCCTTTTTTAGCGACAAGTTTTAGGTTTCTTCTTCTTGAACTCCCTCTCTCTTTATTTCACTTCAGTTAAGTTAAACCCTCACTTTCTTCCTCTCCGAGACCTTACTTAGACTTACATAGACCTTTTTAACATATATTTCATTCAACTTTACTTTGAGCGTAGTTTTATAATCTAGCCTTTTTAAAGCTAAATCTAGCCTTTTTTGGCTAAAAAATTGCAAGTTGCTCCTCCTTCTGGAACTCCCTCTCTCTTTAATTTCACTTCAGTTGGCCCAATCTCTCTACCTCTCTGAGCTTTTCTAGTCCTTTTTGTCCTTTGTAACTCTCTATATTTCATTCAATTTTACTTTGAGTATGAATGCTGCGAAGATCGACAAAACGCTAAATCTAGCCTTTTTTAAAGCTAAATCTAGCCGTTTTTAGCGACAAATTTTTGGTTTCTTCTTCTTGAACTTCCTCTCTCTTTCTTTCACTTCAGTTAAGTTAAACCCTCACTTTCATCCTCTCCGAGACCTTACTTAGACTTACTTATACCTTTTTAACATATATTTCATTCAATTTTACTTTGAGCGTAGTTTTCTAATCTAGCCTTTTTAAAGCTAAATCTAGCCTTTTTTGGCTAAAAAATTTCAAGATGCTCCTCCTTCTGGAACTCCCTCTCTCTTTAATTTCACTTTAGTTGGCCCAATCTCTCTACCTCTCTGAGTTTTTCTAGTCCTTTTTGGTCTTTGTAACTCTCCATATTTCTTTTAATTTTACTTTGAGCATGAATGCTGCGAAGATCGACTTTAAAAAGCAAAATCTAGCCTTTTTTAGCTGACAAATTGTTGGTTGCTCACGCCTTCACCTTCATCAATAGCCTCTCTTATTCACCTCAGTTAGGCCCACTCTCCCTCCCACTCTCTCTGCCTCTCGGAGCTTATTTAGCCCTTTTGATCCTACTCAATTTGGCTGCGTGCATCCCTGTGCAGCAGCGATAATTTTAATAAATCTGCAGCTTAAGCAGTTGCCTTTATGAAGTTGGCTTTCTGAATGGGCGAGTGCAGAGACTCGGCCATTCAATGCAATGGCAATCAGCTTTGGAGAAGCTCCTACTTGCCGTAATAATGTAATAGGGAGCAATGTTTGCTTTACCTCTTGCCTCTTGCCTCTTGCCTTTTGCCTTTTGCCTCGTGCCGCTTGCCTTTTGCCTCTTGTCGCTGGCCTGTTTGGCTTAGCCTGTTGCCTTTGGCCTTCGTTCACTAAAAAGGCGCATTACTCATATATCTGATACGAAATGCAATTCAGTGGACGCTGCTTGCCATGGCAACTGTTTATTGATTGGCAATCCGGAGGACTCAATAAAGCGCTCGGCTCTTTGTGCGCGCAACAGGATATCAAGTTAACTGTAAACTGCTCATTCCGAATGTTTCATGATTAAAAAGCTGTTTGCCTTTGCCTCTGCCTCTGCCTCTTCCTTTGCTTTTGTTTTTATTATTTTCGTTTTCGTTTTCGCATAACATTTTATGCATTTTCCATATGCACACATTGACTACACGTCATCTGCGACATATATATATATATATATATATATATATATATATATATATAAATGGGCATATTATGTACATACAGAATTGCAATAAATGTTTCATATATTTGCATTCGTCTGATATTAAATTTAACATATTTACCTCATGCGCATTCATTGGTTACAAGTCGTGTTTCGAGAGTTAGTCCAATAAGTTCATGCTATATAGACAATTAGTCAGTCAAGATAATATATAGACAAATTTTAAAAAAATATATTAAAAATAAAATATAAATAATAAATAATATATAAATATAGATTTAATATATATTTACAAAAATATAACAAATATAGAAAAAAATGAAAAATTATATAAAAACGAACGTCTATTAAATAATTTATAAAATATTTATTTAATTAAAAAATAAATATCAAATATATATAAAATTTAGAGTACACAAAAAGTGGAACAAATATGGCTCTTATTCAGAGATACTTATATAACTGGCATATTGTACGTATACGTAATGTATATACATATTTAGCATACTTAAATTATGCCAAATTATTAAAATTTAATTTAACATTGCAAATATGAATATTTAGTGCTTGGCAAACAAGTCGAATACGCTATGTTTATTTATGAATATTAAGTATATGCATACAATTTAATAATGTCCACTTTATATATTAGTACATGTCGTAGACTCCATATACAAATATTAAGTATACGCAATATGCGACTTTACCTACTGGTTAGCTTTATTTATAAATATAAATATTGAATATACGCATCAATTTCATTGCCTTTTTTCTGTTCTGTCTAATTTCAGTGCGCTTCAACAGATTTTGATATGGATGATCTCGATGAATGTGATCAGGTGACACAGGTGATTGGCTACCATCCGCGATATCGTGATCACTTTCTGCACACGCAGAACTTTATTATGAAAGGTGATGGACCCTTGCCCTATGCATATAGATACTATTTGGCCATAATAGTGAGTAGAACATGTGTTTATTGTTTTCACTTGTATTACGCCCTAATTGGAGCTTATTGTTTAATCAACTTGCAGCAACTATTGTTGCAGCCCGCCATTATTCTATGATGAGTGCTGAGCTCATAGTTTTTTCTTGTTTGCGGCTTTTTTTTCGCTCTTCTCGTTTCGTTTGTTTCGTTACTAAAAATCAGCCTCGTGTGTGTTTCAGCATTCAGTATTCATCATCATGCTGCAATAGGATGTGGGTGTAGCTGTACCTTTGTCTCTATTTTGTGTGTGTGTGTGTGCGTGTGTGTGTGCATTGTGCATTGTTGCCTTTGGCAAATTTAAGCACATTAGCTACCGCCGACTGACGCTGTCGGCTCACATTTGCTGCTTGTTGGCTGTTGATGCCCTATCAATGACAGCAGTCTCCCCACAAACCCCCACAAACCCCCACACACACACAGACAGACACATACTTATGGTACTCGCACAACAGGTTGAACATTGGGGAATCAACAACAGCAGCAAATTATTTCCACTGTTCTGAGCTCTCTCTCTGCAGTGCAGTAACAAAACAAAAATCAAGTCAGAATGCTGCAGTCGAGCTTAACCGACTGCATAATGCGCGTCCGCATCTCAATGCATCTCAATCAAAATTATTCACCTTAATTATAGTTGACTGTAGAATAATCATTTATTCTGATTTTATGCAGCACAGCGAATACACCCGTTCTGTTCGCTGTACGAACGGGTATAAAAGACAGTTGGGTCTCAGCTATTTTTGTTGTAGCTGCAACTGCACTGTCACTAGAATAGAAATTCTTGACAATGCGAAAGGTGGGGGCGCAGGTGAGCTGATGACAGGTGATACACAGGTGCCCGCATGCAGCAACCGCACTGCTAAAAACAATAGAACTGCTTGCAAGCCAAACAAGTTTCTTAATAACAACTGACAGCATTTCAAATTTCATATTCATGCGAGCATTTTAGGTGTCAGAAAGGATTCTTGGGACCTCCCCTGGGCTACAGTTAAAATGGAAAATGATGCGTCTCTTGTTTATAGCTGTAAAGGGAAAATAAGAGTTCCAGAGCTGCAGCCATGTGGGAGCATGAGCACTGGCAGAGTTGCGGCAAGAAAGGGGAAAGTCAGACTCACAGGCTTATACATGCTTAAAGTGAAACTCAGCGTTGTCCTGGCTACAGTTGGGAAGGCAAATTAGAGGAATTTTGGTTAGAGCTATAAAGAGTAAGCCAAGAATGGAAGGGAAAAACAAGCGAATCTTTATTTGTTATAGAACGTATGTTAAAGGAAATTTAACTCTTCTTGGACACTCTGCACTAAAAAGAAGGAAATTAAGCTCAGTTGGATCAAGCAATGAAGGGAACAACAGCAACAATTATAAAAGGGAAATTACGAGCTCTACTCAACTGCCATTAAGGGAAATGCAACTCCAATTGAATCAAGCTTAAGATAATGTAGGGAAATTTAACTCGCTTTATTATGCCATTAGGCAAAATTAAGTACTCGCCTGTAATGGAAACTTATGCGTCATTTGGGGTAGAACGAAAGTTTGCTTAATACCAGATAATTAATATGATAAAAAAACACCTTGGGTTAGTTGTGAGTTGTAGCTGACAGCTTTAGTTGTTCTTCATATATAAGCTGAATTTTATGATTTGATTTATGATATGATATGAAAAATACTTTTCCTTTTTGTATTTGAGCAACCGTGAATTGGGAAAATGCTTTCCTGCGGCAAGGCAGACCTGCTATAAATAATGTATGTGTGTGAACCCATTTGGGCAAAGCTTCTTTTTCCACTGAATCACTGAAAGGAAAATGTAAAAACAATTGCGGATATTTTATTATTGATGATAACATTTGCAGTCACTCACACACACGCATACACTGCACTCACACACACACACACACTCAAAAGTGTTTGTTAAGTTTTCAGGTAGCGGCAAAGCCGATTTGCTTCACTTTGAGGAAAAGCAAGAAAAGTCAATTTTTATTTTTATTTTGCAATTTAGTTTTCTGTTAAGGCTAAGCTACCAGAGAATTGTCTCTATATGTATGTATATATATATAGCTATCAAAATATATATATCGTTTATATGCATCGTTTATAGCTTGCCTCGTTGAGCTTTTTGATACAATTGAAATACAATTGGTAAACAGCCAAGGGGGCTGAGCAAATTTATAAATAGAAACAATTTTATGAACAACATCGTAATTAAAATTGATTTATGGCGCACTTAATTTTTTTTTACTCTTCACACGATGCAACAACAACCAATAAACAGCATCAACAGCGCGAATATAGAATATAGGCCTCATGAATATAAAGTTCAATAGCAAATTTACACCCATCCACCCACACACACACACACACAGGTTTTCAGTCAACCAAAATGATAACTGTAAAGTTCTTCACAGAGCGAAACACGCATCTGCCCAAATTGTTGCAATTTTCCCAACGAGATTTTCGTTTTCCAGCTTTATTCCTTTGTTACATGCTTAACCTGTGGAAAGCGTGTTGAACTGGGTATATTGGCTAAAGTAGTCAGTGTCATTGTATATATAAATATACAGATACATATATATTCCTGATTGGCCAAGTCTTTTTATCATCGATAATAAATTCCCTCGATAAGTATTGATATTTGGATGATAGACGGATATTTTGATTTTCCGTGTGGCCTGAGGTATTGGACAGTCAAGCACTGCTGCTGCTTGTATGTTTTTAAAGTTCTTCTTTCCACTGTCTTTACCATGTTATAAAAAGGTAGATACTGAAATAAGCTATGTAAAAAGCTGTAGCAAAGGATCGAAGCAGTAGGGCTTTTCTTTTTTCTTTGGTTTTCCCTCTGGAACTCAGTGCAGTGGGCAATTAGTAAATGAATTTTATTTCTGCTTTTTCTCGATGTTCGAGAAAGACAATTTCCTTGGCTCTATAGAGCGTATAGACTTATATACATGTGCCTGGCACTGGTCATAAACAAGATTAGATATGTGTATTTTAGTTTTGGGTCTTTGACTTTTTATTTTCCTGCAAATGATAAACACAGCAACAAATCAACAAATTTGTCAGAATATATATAATATCTATATATATGCATGTTCATAGTGATTTGGCGATTTAGTGATGCACTTTATTAAATTAAGAAACATTTTGGTACATTATAAAGAGGTATAATGGTATAATGGTACTGTGGCTACATCTTCAATTTCAGAGATAAGTTGGTACATTTTTGTATTGGTACATGGTACAGTAAGTACGTTGGTTTATTTTAGTTATGGGATAATTTACATTCATCTTTAGTATTATGGTACATTTTTTCTTTCAGTGACTATTTTAGACGTACATTTTATTTATGGTACATAGTGGTAAATTTCACAAGCTACCAAACTAAAGGAACATTTTTGAATAGTCATTTATAAGATACAAGGTAAAATGTACTAGGTACACAGTGAAAGGTACAAATTATAAAGTACACAGTACGAGGTACATAATAGTACAAGGCCTAAAGTAAAAGGACGAGTACAAGGTTCACTCGAATATGAGCACAAGCAATAAGGTACATTTTGGTGATGTATTTTATAAGTGTGAAATGGGGTCACAGACCCAAAGGTAGATTTTAGTGAGCTTTAATATGCGTGGTAGAATTTATGAATTTAAAATATTGTGTGACGCGTTGTGACAAGTAAAGCCGAATTAATGACGCAGCAGAAATAAAAACAAAACGTATTTTGGGACACACGCAGTGAAAATATGTATTTTTAGCACATTTGCAGGTGTGAATGCTCTCCCAGGCACTTTAAATGGGGTTTAACAATAGATTTCCATTTGATTGTCAAGCTGTTTGTTTCACCCAAATATTTGATTGCTCAGCGCATGCAATAATTGAAAATGTGATTAAATATTTTATTCAAAATTAAATTTGCATTGTATTTTTTTTTTTCAGGCAGCTGCACGGCATCAATGTCCCTACCTGGTGAAGCGGTATGAGAAGGAGTTTGTTAATCAGGGCGGCAATAGTGAATGGCTAAATGGCTTGGAATATATACCCGCCAAATTACGTGCCATATATGAAATAAATAAAATATTAGCCCATCGTCCCTGGCTGCTGCGCAAGGAGCATATTGAGGTAACGAATCTTTGCGAGGGAGAGTAAGAGAGAGAGAGAGTGGGAGAGGGAGAGTGGGAGATGGGGAGATGGGGGAGGGGAGCAAGAAATGTATATGTATTAAATTGTTAATGACTTTTGCATTTGCAGCGCCTGACCAAAGGTAGGAATAGCTGGTCTCTGTCTGAGGTGGTGCATGCGATGGTCTTGCTATCGCATTTCCATTCTCTCTCCTCATTTGTGTTCTCCTGCGGTCTCACACAAAAGCTCGATGGTTTGTCTAGTCCCAAATTGAAAGGTGCGCCTGTGTCGATGCAGTCGCAGCCGCAGCCGCAGTCGCAGCAACAGCTGCAGGTGCAGGTGCAGTCGCCGAAGCTTGATGATGCAAGCCAGACCACAACCAGCCCCGTTTACCACCAGCAGCAGCAGCAACTGCAAGAACAACAGCAGCAACAGAAAAACGTTCTAGGGGAGATATCACTGAACAATAGCAGCAGCAGCAGCAGCAGTGGCAGCAGCAACGGCGCTACGGGCAGCAGTGCCGTCGGTGGCGGCATTGGCGTTGGCGTTGGCGGTGGCGGTGGTGGCAACAATACAAAGCCAGATTATAATAATACAATGGACAACAACAATGGCAAAAGCAGCGCAGCCAACAACAGTTTCGGCCAACACTATTTGGGTAAGAATACACACACACACACACACACACACTAGCACACACACACGCACACAGTTATCTTTGCCGTGTCGAAGATTAAATACCCTTGCTGCTGATATGCAATCTGAGCTCTGTAAATGTCTACAACTGCGTGGTCACAGGCAGGCAGACAGAGAGACATAATGTCGCCTTCTAATTGGACTATTTGCACAAAGCTATCCTTTTCTAACAGTCATGTGCTCAGCAACTGAGCACAGAGTAAATTTCACAAAGGGAATTCGCACTCGCATAACAAATGATTCTATAAATAGACTACACACAGCGCCAAGACAGCGACAGCGTTTTAATGTCGTCTTCCCTTTTACTCTAATTCTTGCAGAGCGCAGCTTAGCAAGTGCAAAAGCTGTTGCCGTTATCTCATTATGCTGCGTACTCCAATGTCTGTCCCTCTCTCGCACAGAGGCAAGCGTCATATGTGTTTCGCCAACTATAAGTCTTGCAATTAGCGGTTAGCAAGTGCGAACGCTTTCTGTCTCGGTCGCACCTATGCAAATGCCATTGCCATATGCAGCGATGTCCGCGTCGATCGTGCGTCGGCTTGCCGCAGACAATATAATAATTTGATTAAATTGTGAATAATTGAATTGAATTGAAATTAATTACAGAGCAGCTTCAATTTCGCTGAGTGTAGCTTTTTCACAAAGACTCACATATCTGTGTACTTACATGGTTCTTTCAATTTACAGCTACCGCACAGCAGCAACCGCAGCCGCAGCCGCAAATTCATTTCGGTATCTGTGTGGAGGCCGTAATGGAGCGCATGAAGGTACTTTCGCAGAACCAGGACGAGTGCAGCGAGGCCGAACTGAGTAATCGCTTTAAGAGCGTCGAGCTGCAGACAGCTGAGCTGGCAGCCGCCACGCCCCCGGAAGCAGCAGTCGTCTTGCCGCCCATCATTTCGCATTATGTCGACGATGCGGGCTTTACGTACCAGGACTTTGCTCGCCGCGGTGCCGAGAATATAAATACATTTCGCATCCAGGACTATTCCTGGGAGGATCATGGCTTTTCTCTAGTGGAGGGGTACGTAAAGGCGAAATAAAACTGAAACGTCTATTTGATTACAATGGTTGCTTCTTCGAACAGCTTGTACAGCGATGTGGGCACTTTTCTGGATAACAAGTTTCGGGCTGCCTACAACCTGACCTATTTCACCATGGGCGGCATCAAGAACGTGGACACATCGAAGTTTCGTCGTGCCATCTGGAACTACATCCAATGCATATTTGGCATTCGGCACGATGACTACGACTACGGAGAAGTCAATCAGGTGCGTGGCGACTCAACTCACTCTCAATTTGACCAAAAGGCATTTGCATTTATTTTGGTTTCCCTCATTCCGCAGCTGCTGGTGCGTCCGCTGAAGATGTTTATAAAGACAGCCTGTTGTTTTCCGGAGCGCATTACCACCAAGGATTATGACAGTGTGCTCGTCGAGCTGCTCGACAGCGAGAAGGTGATTAAAACTGTGATTACTTTATATACCCTGCAGACAGTGCATGCGGGTATATTTGTGTTTGCTGAAATGCATAACTAACCAACTGCGAAGTGAATCCATCCGCATCAAGTCGAGTTAAGCCACTCCGATGCTCTGCTTGCTTGTTTGTATGAGAGCATAAGTATAGAAGAGTATCTGAGTATAAGACTATTAAGGCATATGAGTATAAGAGTTGCACATCGACCTACTCTAAGCTTTCTTTCTGTATGTCTGATTGTAAGATTCTCTTATACACATATATTCATATATCATGAGAGTATAAGAGTTTGCTGGCATACGAGTCGAAGAGAACGCCAGGCTGCCCCAACTTACCTACATCGTTTACGTTTTCTTTAACTTTAAAATCGATCGACTTCCTTTTTTGGACTCACCCCCCTGCCTATGCTATCTGCTGGTCGGCTAGCCTCGACTGGAGCACTCAAATAATTACTTAACCATTCGCAAATTTCTTCTGCTTGCAGGTTCATGTTAATCTAATGATAATGGAAGCCCGCAACCAGGCCGAATTACTCTATGCTTTGCGCGAGATTATGCGCTATATGACTTGATCTCATTAAGTGATTAAAGATATATATATATATATACAAATACAAAAATACATATACATAACTAAAGAAACAGCATGCATGCATATACCACATAAATATACGTATACATATGCACACATATGTATATCGTATACATATTAAAAGTCTGCTCATCGACAGTTAATAAAAGCAGTTTTTGTAATTCGAGGAGAGCAGGAAGAGAACAGTTTCAATAGTTGCAATAGATTCTCTTCTCCGACCTCTGCGACTTAACTAAATAGTAAATGTAATCCGATTCGTCAATGTTCGCAAGTGTTAATGATATTAGATGTTCCAATATGTAAATCTGATCAATCACGACTTCAACTTTAAATTTCTGTAACTCAATTCGTTTCTTCTTCTTCTTCTGTTTCCTTAAAGCCCCAAAAGCAGCAATCGATCTATGTACATATGTATTATGTTTTGTTAAACATTTTTAGTGAAATAAATACATTTTTATTTTAATTTCAACTTTGTTTTCATCCTTTATTGTAATATGATTTCGGATATCAAAATGGTGAACTAAGTCTTAGAGCTTTTCTTCAAAAGAACTAAAACCAAAAAAAAAAAAAATTGTATTTTGAGAATATTTAAGTCTCAAAAGCGAGAAATTAAATATTTACTGACTGTCATGTGAAAAGCACATTTAAAAATCGTTTAGGCATTCAATGTCCATATACATATATATATTTATATTATTAATTCAAAATAATACCAAGGTACGTATAGAAAATATATGGAAATATATAAATGTGTTGAGCAAAAATTAAATAACAATTAATAATCAAATATACAAAAATTTCGATTTTAACAATGATAAATCATTGACAAATGGAGAGCAAATGGATTTGATGAAACCCGAGTTTCATCTAAATAAATATAAGAATAAATAAAACGTATATAGAAATATATAGGTATAAAAAGAGCTATGTAGATGTATGCGGTTTTTTTGATGGTTGTACCAAACGCTGGAATAACTGTAAATCTATCACAAATATCAAAAATATTAATGTGTTAAGAATTTTCAATATTTTTAAGCTTAAGAAGTTATTTTGCCTCTGTACTGAAATACTATTAAAAATGGTAATTCGTGGCATATTAGTATTGTTAAAGTGTATGTAATAAGTAGAATAAGCATGGCATGGCACATAGAGTATATATATTCTTGATCAGAGTCAATAGCAGAGTCCGTTCGTCAGTCCGTCTATTTGCCTGTCCATTGAAGATCTCTAAGATCTCTATAAGAAATTGAGACTTGAAAATGAAGTGGGTCTCTCTATAGCCCATACTCGTCAAGTTGGTTTCGAATAGTCAATAATCTCTCTCGTTTCCATGTATTCAATTTAAAGCTCTAACTAAAGTTAGTTGTAGAAAAATAGTTTCTTATTTATGATCTCTGTAGTCATTCAAGCCTGAGATTTCTCATAAATTCTTAAGCTTAAAATTCAGTTGAGACAAATTGAAAACGCAGATTGGCTTGGGTTTTGGGTATCGTCTAGTCGGGCGCTTCCGACTGCATTAAATGTTAATGTTAGAGTCTTCAATTTATAGATGAATAGAGTAGTTATAAAAATAATTCTAAGAAGTCATAAAAATTAATTTAGTCTTTAAGCTTATAGTTTTTCGTTTTAAACTAAGCTCCTAAAGTCAATTTGACTCCCAGGTAGATGATCAAGGTTTGCTGAATGAATATATATATACATATGGATGTGTGAGTATCATGGCTTGGAGCTCAACTTTATCTATGAAATACTGAGATATATATATATATATATATATATATATATATATATATAGTCTCAAGTCCCTTTTATGATTTATTGTAATTTTTGTAGTTAAGGTAAAAGCTTAAGTGTATAGCGGCAGCAGAGTAAACAAATGTTTTAAAAAGGTTTCCTGAAAACGAATACATTAGTAACTTATACGATTAATGCATAACTATAACGATTAGTACGACTAGGTCCCTAGACATTAGGTTACATGTAGTTTTATGCGAGTTAGAACAAAGTGTACATAAAGCTAACGAGCTAAATACCATTCAAAGATGTGATTTAAACAAATATATATATATAGAAACGCAGACCCTTGCGTGCAAATGGGATATACATATATATATTTGATATAAGATTTTGTAAATACGAATACTTCAGCAACTATCTAGTAAGTCCTACATAGATTCCCTTTCCGTTTGCTTCTATCATTTTGCATAAATGGAACGAAAAGTGCAACTCAGAGGTGAAAGATGCTCGTATGTCTATTTATAATTGTATTTACAAAGCTCAAATATGCGAGAAGGCTGTAAAACACTAAGTATTAACTAGCTAGGTTAACTATAATAGGATAATCATATGTTTATAAATAAATATATATATATATATATATATCTATATATGTATATGTATTTATATGCATATGTACTATGGGATAAATAGAATAGCATCAGCACAACTACTATTCTGCGTTGTCAATCAACTTGAGTTCTTGAGCGCTTGTAAACTTTTTCTCTTTTTCGTTTGATACAAATACAAATACAAGAGCAAATTTCCCTTACTACAAATTTCCCATAATAGAAGTTTTTCGTAATACAAATCTCCCTTAATGCAATGTCCCTTAATATAAATCTCTTTTAATACAAATTTCCTTGGATGTAATTTATATCCCTAAATATCTTATACTTATCTTATACGCCTTATCTCTAGTCCTTACTCTGTTGCTCCTTCTCCCTAAGCTCTCAAATCAAGCTTTGTTTACTAAACTTAAATAGTTTATAACGTTGGTGCTATTTTATATTTCGTGCTGTATATAAAACTGATTCACTTTATTGACTGATTATTTGATTTGCTGATGGACTGACTAGTCCGTCTGGTTGTAGTAGCTACTGTAGTTATCGAGTTGTCTAACATCTGGGGGCAAGGGGTTGTGTGCAATTCTTATTATATACATATACTATATACTATTTTATTTTGTACATATTGTTTTTAATATTAAGCAAACAATTTATACAAAATTGTATTTAAAGTCTAGTTACATTTTATGAAATTCTGCCCACTTTAGTCTTTTTCCAATAGGAATTTCATATAGGTAATGAAATTTTTTATAATCCGAGTCTAAAAAGTCATAAATTTTGCAAATCGGTTCATGTTTGCCTAAGTTATTCAAGTTTATAAATTGATAGAAATTCCATGCAAAACTGGCGATCCTAAAAGTATGCCATAAAAATTTCACATCAACGAATTTTTATTTACTTGCTGGCATTTCTGTTCGCCTGGTACTTTGCCGAACTAGACACCCAACATTTGTGCCATAGCGGCGTTTGACTTCAAGAAAGTATGTAACTAACTATGTAGTACATATATGTATGTAGGCTTATGCATGCATCCATGCATATACATACTAACATGTATGTATATATAACTTATTCCACTTTTTTCTGATTTGCTGAAATAAAATGCGGTGCCTGAAAGTATGCAATGAAAAATTTCAGCCGACGAATTCTGTCTTCTTGCTGCCATTCCTGTTCGCCTGGTATTTTGCCGAGCGTCACATGGAAATTTTAACTCGAATTGATTTTTTTTTTTACTCAACGGCATTTTTTGGATATGTCTGCTGCGCCCGTAAATAAAACGAATTGTTAATTTTTCGGTTTTATTTCAGTTTTTATTTAAAAATGTTGCATTTCTCTTATAATTTCTTCTATACATTAATATTAATAATATAGTTATAGTTAATAACTTTTTGTGAGCTAGCTAAATTAGTGAGTAATTAAGTTTTAGCATATACATAAGATACTAACTAGCATTAGTGCAGCTATTAAGTAAACTGATAATAAACACAGACGAAAACACGAATTTAAATGTCTAATATTTGCTCAACAATCAAATTTCGATTGCCAAAAATAAAAATATTAAATGCAGAAACACGAATAAAACTTGAATTTAAATGTTAAAGTCAATAAACTAACCAAAATATTAACAAATTATACGAATATTCAGCTCAATGTCTAGCATAACCCAAAACAAATAATGCTTGATAAACAATATAAGCAACTAATTCGCTTAAAAATAAATAACTAAATGAATTTAGCTCAATGCAAAGAAAATATTTATGTGACAAAAACTAAATTTAACCTGACTGATTTAGACGAAATTTAAATTCTTGACGAAATTTGCTAAACATTTAACGATAAATTAATAATAATATTGAATGCTCAATACATTTAGCATATATATATTAAAATATATATATATAACTTTATAAATGTTTACAAAGATTTGATCTTACTTATGCACAAACTAAATCAATGTTTTAAGCCTCTTGATGTTTGATGTTAAATAAAAAACCAAAACCGAAAAATATTGTATTCATTTTGGTATTAAGCAAGTCCATAAAAGTGATCGACTTCCCATTTCTGTAGATGATTATGATGATTCCAATGCTTGATCCTTTCCATGCCAATTTCCAATCCAGCAGAGAATCCATTGCTAAGCTTAATTGGAATAAAATATGGCTTAGAAAATTACTTAAAGCGACTCTTGGTTAAATGTGTATAATACAATTTTACAAATTTATTTAATTATGCATATGTTGATTTATATAATCGTACAATTTCAATATGTTCTCTTTACAATTTAATATCTTTTACTTAGATTGACTACGCTTGTTGTTAATAGGTTAAGAAGTTTTGATTATGCCATTGGAGTTCGACTAAAATTATGTTGGATTAATTTGTTTCTGATTGCAAGTGCAAGTTCTCAGTTTCGATATGGCGACAAGGATATAGAAAACCGTTACAAATCGTAGAAGAATAAAGGCTTTTGACTTTACACTCAGATATTGGTCCAACGTTTCTTACACATACATAGCATAGATTTGCCTCATTTAAATAAAAACAATTCTAGTCTTGCATGTCGATTGATTGGCTCGCTAGGCCTTCAATTAATATATATACATATATATATATAGTATAGTATAATATAGTAACTGAATAACAAAAGATTGCTAAATAATCAGAATGCAACACAAATTCTAAACCATCTGACGATGAGAAGTGCGATTCGGTGTAACAATAAAATGTCTCGTTTCTTCATTAATTAGTGAGCAAAATCAATAGATATGTATATATAAATATATGGATATATAGTTATATGTATGTTAACACAGTTGAAATAGGAGTAAATAATATACTATATAGCAAGTATTGTTAATACAATGTTCAACATTTAGGCACAAATTATATTGCTTTCAATTAGTTAGATTAGGGAAATTATTGCATATTTTTAAAAGGAGTTGATTACTCCGTCTTTTTCTTAACATCCAACTGGGGTGTCCCATCTTCATCATCATCGTTTTTCAAAATAATACATGTCTGCGTTGTATAACTAGGAATCATTATTTGTCGAAGAGCGCAAATTCAAATTCAAGTTGAGGTCAAACGTTTCGGCGAATTGCTGTTCGCATTGCTGTTGCTCAACACCGTCTCCTTGGCACGCTCGTGTTCGTCTTGAAAGAAGATCTTGGTAATGACAACGTCGCCGGTGCTCAATGTCTGCGACTCGGCATCCACGAGCTTAACGACTCGCTTGTCATTGCCCGATCTTAGAATGGGCGTAATGCTGCGTTCTCCATGGCAATTGCAGTTCTTCATGCTGCAAGTGACGAACAAATTTAATTACTCTGACGATTGGGGTCAGCTGTGAGGCCAGCGCACTTACTTTCTCGATTTCTCGCGAATGATTTGCAGATTCTCAGTTGTCGCAATGCTGGAGCCCAATTGTTCTTGCATTGCATTGGAAGTGACGATCTAAGTGAGAGAGACATTTTTAGAAACTCGCTATAGTTGGAGCTTGGAGTTGGACTTACTTGGTCGCATGGCAATGTGGTTGCAGTTGTCAGTATGGCCTCGAGTTTATCAATACGCGCTATTCGATCCATTGATTTGTTTTGCAATATTTCTTCTAGCATTTGCATCGATTCAGTCAAGCTGGGCGGCTCCGAGCTGAAGCGCGGCGAGAAGGTGCCCGAGAGCGAGTTGTCCGACGGAACCGAATCCAAGCTGGGGAAAAAGTCATTCTCATTTGCTTCCGCCTCGTCCTCAGAGTCACTTTGATCCCTGCAAAATCAAGCGAAAGCTACTGAAACATCTTCAAGGAAACAGACTTATAATTTACTAACTTGTTTGGATTGCCCGCAGATTCCATTTTCTCCAGCTTCTTGGCCACTTTGTAGTAACCCTTGAGTCGCTCCTTCTCCTCCTCGGTCAAGTCCATGTAGCTGCAGGGGAAATTATGATAGAGATAGAGATCAAAACTGATTTGGATGGTTTCCATGTACTCACCGTAGCAGTCGTATCTCTCGATTGGATAATACAATACTTTTGCTGGTCTGTGCCAGCTTCTGCTTGAGATCGGAGACCTCGGTGCTGACCTTTCGCTGCTTCTTGCGTATCTTGACCTCATTCGGCTTGATCTGCATGAGAATTTGTTCGGTGCAGAGCTCGGAGAAGAGCTGCTTGTTCTCTGGCTTTATTTGTTGAGCTAGATTACCAAAGAGCTGCTCGTGGATCAGCACGAGCACGTCTCCGGCCGCATAGAGCATCATTTCGCGGGTCAGAGGTCGCTTGGCCCAGAACTTTTGGTCGCGCCGATAGATCTGCTTGAGCTGATCCTTGATGGGGTTACAGGGCGCATTGTATTGCTCGCACAGCGAGTTCAACGATATATACTTGGCCTTGTACACCTGCTTGCCGTTCTCCTGGTACTGCAGAATGGCGTGCGCCGCCTGCGTGTCGAAGACGTTGCGCAGCAAAATGCCAAACTGCAGGTAGAGATTGACGGCGTCGTTGCGGCAATCGTGGATCACCTTGATCACCTGGTCGTGCTCCAGCAGCGTCTTCAGGCCGCCGTCGCTCACCATGGCCGGGCAGGACTGCACGTCGAAGAGAAAGGCCTCGCCGCGCGCCGTCCCGATCTCGATCAAAGTGATCTCCCCTTTGATGCCCAGGTTGATGCCCTCGCAGTCCAGGGAGACGGCTATATTGTGCTCCTCGTCTTTGGCCAGGTCCAGCAGCGCGTCGGTAACAAAAGTCGAGTGCTTCACATTCGCTATGACTGTTGTGTTTTGCAGCACCTTGATCTTCCAGGTGTCGCCAACAAAATAACTTTGACTAGTTGAGGCATTCGCCGCTGTTGTCGCCGCTGCTGCTGCTGCTGTTGCTGCTGTTGCTGTCGTCGCTTTGGTATTGCTGCCGTGCACGGGACTCGAGTGCGCATTTTGGTTGGCCAGCGTTTGCTTATCCTTCTCCAGATTCTCTGCCAAGGTGCGTATAACCAGAGTATTGATGCGTTGTTTCAACGTTTGATTTACGCTGTTCAAACGCTCCGTTGGCGCTGGTTGCTGCTGCTGCTGTTGCTGCTGCTGTTGCGTTGCGAGGCCTATGGGTCCATAGCACACATTGGAGCTGGGATAGTTGTTCTCGCACAGATTCTCGAGCTTCAACTCCGACATGGGCACGTAGCTATCGAAGCCCGAGTTCGGCTCCGACTTGTTCTGGCCCTGGCCAAATCCGTTGCCGCCCGTCATGTTGGAGACGGGCGCATTCAGCTTGAAGTTGGGCGACGCGATATTGTTGTTGTTGGTGTTGTTATTATTGTTATTGTTGCTGCTGCTGCCGTTGTTGTTGTTGTTGTTGCTGGTCGCACTGCCGTAGCCATTGCTGCGCATGGCCGGCGAGTGCAAGCGCTGCTGCACGGGACTCACCGCCAGCTCGCCCTTGCGAGGATTCTGATTGTTGTTAACCGAGTTGAACTGCTCCCGTGAGCGCGCCTGAGCCTGCTGTATGTGGGAGTCACTCAGCTTGGGCTTCTGCAGCAGCGTGACTAGATTCGCCTGTATGTGAAAGCAGTCGCCGAAGAGTTTCAGGAACGAGCTCAGGTCGCCGGGCGTCTTGAACATGCGCAGCCACTGATCCTGCGGGAAGTTCAAGGTTAGCAAGTGGAACAGCTGATCCACGAGCAGCGGTCCCTTCAGCTCGATGCACTGCGCGAAAAAGTCGAGCATTTGCTGCGTGCCTCGCGTATCGATGTTCGACTGCGGCAAGTGCAAACGGTCTCTGGCTGGCAGATCCGTCATGTTCTCGCTGCCCACCAGCATCACGTAGTCATCCACGACCTTGAACGTGTCCGTGTGCTTCGACAGGAAGTCTGTGAACTCCTTGATATGCTGACCTGTTCAGTAAGCCAGAATTATTATGAGTTCCAATAAATATATAATCTACGTCCATCACTCACCTGATATGTGACGCACTTGTGGCGATGCCTGCGAGCGATGGCCCAGCAGACTGCGCACCGGCACCTCGGCTGCGGCGCCGTACTGTAGCATCTTGTTCTTGAAGTAGTCTTTAGCCTCTTGGATGTAGTCGCGCTTGCCGCCGGCGTTGCCATCGTCGGAGTTGCTGTGCTGGTAGGCGTTCACCTGCACATAGTCTCCGTCCACTAAAAATATCGATGGGTATTGGGCAAGAAATTTCTTCAGACCTGCCAGACAAAGAGAGCGAGAGAGAGAGAGAGAGACAGAGTTGTCAATTATAATTAGTAAAAGCCATTAGTCTCCGCTCATCTCATCTATCTCCTAATGCACTAATGCAGTAAAAGTGTTAACTTAATTAATTTTCCAGCGTCGCTTCATTCAATGTGCAGTTATCTCAGTGTCTGTGTGTGTGTGTGTCTATAGCAGTTGCTTTATAGCTTGGCTTAAAGTGCGAATTGTACAAGTTTTCTGGTATCTCTGGCAGCTAGCTACACATGTCTTTCTTCCCATAATTAACTTTATTGTAATCACCAAATCACATATGCACACATACATATTTATGCATGCAGCTGCTTCTCTCTCCAGTTTGCAAAGTTGCCTAAAGTTTGGCCCTTATCGCATTTACAATTGTGTGAATGAAAACTCTACCATTTGCCACAAAGTTGCTCGCTGCACAGCGAACTACAAGAGTAGTTATATAATGAGCCCGACTCGAAGTTACCCTCTATGCGATACAGAGATATCTCTGTCGCTCTTATACGCATACCTAGAGATTTCTATAATCACATGCACTGACCTCTGATATAGTCTTATATAAACTGTAATATAGCATATAGGAACTCTTACCCTGATGCTCTAATACTCATAATCGTATACTCATACTCGCATACTCTTCTACTCTTCTGCACTCATATATTTCAAAGGGATTACTCAGCTGCACAAGAGTGGCTTGAGAATGCGTGGCAATTCTGCATATGCAGACAATGCACTCTGAAATTGTTTGCAGTGTACAGCTCCAGCCAAACGAAAAGTGAATGCACTCAGCCAAGCTGCGCGAGCTATTTTATTTGATAAATCAGGTCATAGTTGCCTGACTGACTCAGTCGAGTCGACAGACTCGCCCAGGGCGGGCCGGGGCAGGGTGGGTGTCGCAGCCTATTGTGTGTGTAATATGACGTGACATGACAAACGCGCAACATTTCGATGGAGCGCGGGACGGGCTAAAGGCAAAATTGTTTGTTTTTATTGTTACGTGTCGAGGGGGAGAGCAGCAACAGCAACAGCCTCTACCTCTACCTCTGCCTCTGCCTCTGCCTATGCCTGTGCCTGTGCCTCCGCCTCTTCCTCTACTCTTGTCATGTGGAATTTGTAACAAGTTGCGCACAAGAAATTAATCAAATTCCAATTCGAATAATCAAGAAGAAATTGTTAGGCGTTACATAAGGATTACTCAAGATTTGCAGGGATTTCATTTGACAAATCTATCCCCCTCCGCTCCGCTCCGCTCTGCTCCTTTGCCGCTGTTCAATGAGCCACAAAACTGAAAAATGACCTCCGACACGGACGGGAACGAACAAGAAATATCGCTGTACATTATGTGTGTCCACTAAATGGGGGCCAGGCAACTGCTGCATAATTCAATTTTTTATGTCTTTATCCACCTTATGCATTACACAAATTGAAATTGAAATTTACAGTTGGAGTTCCTGGAGTGTTCCTGCTTATACGAAGCCAGAGCCAAATACATGAATATTTATCGCTAACAATATGCCCTCAGAAGGACGTACCACCTAAATATATACAAAAATATTTGCTGAACAAGACCTCGTGGACACTATCATAAGAGTAGCTGCGAGGGCCGCTTGACATCTTCAGTATCGAGTTATATCTATTTATAATTAAGCATAATTTGAAAGCTCTCCGAAATTTAATATACCTTCCAGTTCAGTAGAGATAAATGAACCTAAACCATCTCCCAATCAGAAACAAATATACCTGAAATATGGCATATTAATGTGTTTATATCATATGAAGAAATAAGAAGTCTTGATCTCATCTCATTTATTCCGAGAACTATAAATTTCCGTAATCCCGTCTCATCTAAGTATAGACAATTTATTGTGCTTGTCTGCCTAAAAGTCTTTGTATAAAAGTTCAATATTTAAGTCAACTGGCATTACGACATACTAGATATCTTCTATATATATATATATATATATATCTTCTAGTTAGTATCCCGTGATGTGAGAGGTAATCTCCCAGTTCTCTTCGGCCTTAAAGGGACCCTTGAGGCAGCACTCGTCTCTTGAGCAAATGCCGACAGTATATTGCGAGATGCTGCGCGTATCGCGGTAATAGAGAATTTTCATGCAATCGCGCACCAGACTGGACGCTTCCTGCAGCGTGAAGTCCCGATATTTGGGTTTCCGTTCGCGCACGAGCGGCACGGCTAACAATCGAGCGAAGCCGCTGGCGACGATGTAGCTCCTTTGGCTCAAGCCCCGCGAGTCCACGTAGCTTAGGAAAGGGTTCAGGTCGGCATCGACTCCACCAACGATCAGAGTCATATTCAGTGCATCCAGGTGGTTGCGTCGGCCATAAAGGAGTCGCGTCATCCAGCTCAACATAGCCTTCGGCTTAACACGGTTGCCTTCGCCCCGGAACTGATCATCGAGTATCTTCCGACCGATCGTCCGCACCACACTCTGAATATCAGCGAAATCCCCGCCCCCACCCAGCAGAATATTATCACAGAGCCTAATCACCCGATTCACATTCTGATATCTGGCCAGGCTGCCGTAGGTGACCAGTGTATCGGCCGCGATCAAGACCCCCTCATCGAATCGTATGCCCAACACTGAGGAGCCAGGGTTGACGGCCAGTTCGGAATTGGGAGCGCCTGTATTATTACTCATTAAGTCCTCCAAAGGTTTCGGATGCCCGTGAAATATATCTTTCAGCGACATTTAAAACAATTTTGCCTGGCTCAAAGTTCAATGTATAGAAAAATAGCAACAAATTTATGACTGTCTTAAAAATGTATCTAAAATCCATGTGAATAATAGAAAAATAATGGAAAAATAATATTTATTTTTGTAATTATATTTCAAATGAATTCACTTTTATCAGAGCATACTAAAGCACAGAGTGAACTTAGACTTAGAGCTGTGTGGATACGACGGAGTCATAAAGGTTGAGATAGAGCTGAAGGTAGATAAGGAATGCGGGATTAAAATCAATTCTATCTAAATATGCATATGATTGCAAATAAGGAGAAGAAGTGGTGAGAGTGGGGGATAGAAATAGACAACTAACTTTGAAACTTTAGGTATAGCCCTCGCGCATATAGCTGCCTTAGACACTGCCAAGCAAAATATTATGACACAGAGGCAAACAATATTTGTCTGTTGGTGCCGGCGACATTTGCTGGCAAAAAATGTATAAATATATATCTTTCGAGGGGGCAGATGGCACGCCCCTGAGGAGCAGGTAGAGTGGGCGGCAGCAGGTGTCGGCGCTGGCACACTTAATGCTCACTCGCTCGCCGCACATTATTGGACACAAGAGTTTTTGTGGCCAATTTTCAAATGCAACGAGCACATTTTCTATAAATATATATAAACATACATACATACCTATGTATACATGTCTGTGTGTGCATATTTTATGCTTGCTTATTGAAATGTAACCTTTACACCTTTAGAAAATTCAGCAGGTGTAGCCAAAAAGGGTTATGGGCACATAAATTCAAGATTTTATGTCCTCGAGTTGGGAAAGTGAAACTTGGAGCTGGCCAAATGGATTTGATGTTGAGTTGAGAGCACATTTGGCTGATTGTGAACTGCTGGAAGTGCGACTTCATTATGCATCAATTAATTGAAACATTTGTTCCATTAGCTCCTATTAATAAATAGCTAAATTTGCTGTTAAATTTGTTGCCCAAGTCAAATAATCAATGCCGGCGTTGAAGCTCGCCTTCATCGGAGTTGACTCCGCTTTGATTTCACATTTCCATTTCCACTCACTCTCTCTCTATCTCTCTCGCTCTCTCTCACACACAAGCTAACAATAATAACAGGAAAAACCTTGCCAGCTGGCAGACGCACAACTGCCGACACGCAATGCCAAAGGAGCAGGAGGAGAAGGAGGAGGGCAGCTTGCTAGAGGATTCCAAATGGGGCGACCGACTGCCGTGGGCATAAATCGTTAAATTTATGTTCAGTGTCGACTGCAAAGGGGAGGCCAAAGTCAAAAAGCTGAAAATGCTAAAGGGCTAAGAGCGAAACATGGCTATGGTCCATCGATCATTGAGCAGCAAGCAAAATCAGCAAGCACACCATATCCAAGAGTGCAGAAGAAGCTGCTTCTGCCCTGCACGCCAACAGGGGTATATTGGTTTTAGGTGAAAATGAAGGAGAAGATTCCCAGCTATCGTTAAATTAGTATTAATCGATTATAGCACAACCTAAAACACATACAGTTCGTTCTAAGAGTTAAGTTCATCTTGAAGATTTACTGAAGCCACCCTCGCCCCCACAGTTAGTGCGCTCAGTCGACTCAATTGACAAATGCGTTGGCAATCGATTACGCAAAAAATGACAAAAACATGTCTTGGAGACCTCCACCGATAGCCCCGCCAATATATATAAATGGAATATGTTTGTGTGCAACTATTTGACAACAGGCACAACAGCTTCAGCCACAGCGGCTAATAGCCAATAGTTAATGGCTTGGTCAAGTTTGGTCAAATGATTTGCGCGAATTGCATGCAAAACTCGTTTTCATGCCCGCTCAACAGGTCGAGGGGAGTATCAGCTTTGCTGTGTTTGCAAATTAAGTTTTCGCTTGATCGAAATCAATCAATTGTTGAGCTTATCTCCATTTGGAGATAGTTTCGTTCACATATGTGAATGGGCGGGTATTGCGCAGTCAGTTACGACCACCTGGAGCGTTCATTCTTGTTTAGTATTTAGGTTTTTGCTTGTCAAATTAGCAGTGGAATTTTGGTAACTGTTTGCCAAGCTATTATCACACATTAGTTAATAGCTTTTAAGCTGAGAAATTATTACAGAAATTGAGAATTTGGTTCTATCCAACGGCTTTCAATGTTTCAATTGTTGTTGAGTTGGCACAAAAATTGCTTGTGACATTCAGTTTGTAAATGTTGTCGTGTTTAGCTCCTTTAAACCCTCATCAACCACTTGGGAATAGAGAGAGATACACACACATAAAGAGAAAGAAAGGGAGAGATAGAGAGCTTAACAAAACTAAACTTATGCATTATTGAAGTAACAAATGGGCATCTATTTCCTTCTCCTTCTCTATCTCTCTATCTGTCTCGCTCTCTCTCTCTCTGTCTCTCTAGAATCGTGTGTGCTATAATATTTGAAATTCAATTGAACATTTCTGTCACGTAATCGACACTTTTTCTATTGCAAGCCAAACAAGAAAAGCAAATTTACCCACATCATCATCAAGTTGAATCCGCCTCGACATCGACTTCGGGTTTAAGCTAAGCATTATGAAAATATCAAAGGTATACAGAGTTGGCCCTTAACGGCTTACAACTGGAATAAGCAAGCAAAAAACGTTGACAAGAAAAGGTGCCACACATAAAATATGTTTATAGGAGTGTTTCTATCTAGTTTGTCGGTCTTACTGTTTGGGCATACAAAAGACGCGTTAAGCTTTTTTTGTTTTTATTAATTTTGGCAAGTAGAAGAGGTAATGCATCCAAAGTAACGGACCAAATTGGAATGTAGCCCCAAAGTTGAGTAGATTTAACAGTATGATTAATATAAAATTTATAGGTGAATGCAGATAAAAAACCAAAAAAACAAATTAAAGTGGGCCGTAAGAGCAAGTTTCGTACACATGCATCAAAAATAAATGAATTTCAAGGCACGAGAGCGCTTTGATACCCTACACTAAAACTGAAAATTGTATATTAACTTCGAACATTCTTTTATTTTATTAATTTCCTGTCGCAGAAGAGAACAAATGAGCTGTAACAATTAGAGGCACATTTTCACAAGCGCATAAAAAGATAGAATACAAATGAGAGAAATGAGCGTAAGCAAAAAAGTGTGTGGTTAAAGCAGACAATGAGAGCAACTTGTGCGAGATGAAGAAAGAAGAAGAGAGATTGGCATCTCGCTCGATCGCATTGTTCGATTGAAGCGCAAGAAAGTAAAGGACACGCGCAAAGAGTGGGGAGAGCTCGCTATAAATTGTCTATGCGTGGAATAAGTGAAGAGTAACAGACGCAGGCCATCTCGCTCGATCGTACAAGGCGATTGATGGATTGAGAGCACACGATAGAAAAGGAACAAAGAGTGGTGGATTCTACCACTATGCGTGGGACAAGTGCAAAGAGAGTGCCGTATGTATGTATGTGTTGCATGGTTAGTAGATATTATCTGAATAGCTCAGTGTCGGCTTGTGCCGCATGCGTTTTTGCACCTGCAAACAGTTTAAAGCTGTATTCAAAGCGAAACACGATTAAGTTTAAAAGACATATGTATTTTAAAATGCGATAAGTATTTGCTGAATGCATTTGTTACACTTATTTTATGAGTGCAATTAATGCAACCACAAGGTGTGAACAAACAAAGTGTGCTGTAAGTGAAAATAATTAGCAAGGCATGCCAAAGTAAACAACAACTCAACTATGAAAATACCATAATGATCAACAATAACAAAACACAAATTGTAGCCAAAGAACTCGACTAGCTCGACTAGCACTCCCTTAGCCTGGCCTTAAGTGATTAATATCTTCCCACTTCCTGTACAAATCACCTTGGGGACAGCTTCTAATAATACGCCAATGATTTTTGGGTAGACTCTCCAATAGATGAATAGATAAATCGAAGAAAGTGCATTGCACCGCCCTCCAGTAGGTGTTTATTTATAAGACTTCGTTTTTTTTTGAAGAGTTGTGTATTTCTATTTTTAAAATCCACAAGCATCTCGATGTGTGTGTTGAGTTCTTTCCTTCTCTGTACTCGTTCATCCAGTGATAAAGGGTATATTTAGCTATACTAAACCTAATCTACATATCACTAGTTTTCTCTCTCAGCTCTATGGGAGATCTGGTCTCTGACCAAGACGAGTATCATGCAGTCAGTAACATTCGACTGCAACTTTTTGTGCTCAGTGCTCAGTGTTCAGCTATCAGAGAGCGGACGTCCACATCGAGTGTTTTTCGTAAACAAAAAGTAGCGCGTCTTAAGTTCCAAAGCGGAATAGCAACAATAACAACAATGAATGAGAAAAGCACGTGTAATATCGATTGGGCTAAAACAAAACAGAAAACCCTGAAGAAACAAAAGCTACTTTCAGGTTTTATACCCAATACTAATGCAGAAGCTCGCAATGGGCATAATTGACTTAATCGGTAATCAGATCTAAAAAATACCATAAAAAAACTATTTTTAAGTATTAACAAAATATTTCGCAACCCAGTCTTCCCTGTCCACTTGTCTGTACAAATGACGCAATAAAAACTGACATAAGAGTTACTAAATAAGTTCAGACGGGATGTGTTTAAATCCAGCTTTGCCAAACACTTTCAATTTCAAACGGTCTCCTCTTATACCCTGCTAAGATATGGCCAGATCACAACAAAACAGGAAAACACGTTAATACAGGATATACTTTAGCTGTGCTTACTCCACTCTCCAAACGATTTTCACTCGTGGATTCGAGCAGCAGCTTCAATTGCTGGGCCAAAACTGGCGGCGACTGGATTGGCGCTGACATTGATGAAATGTGCACTTGGACAAGTGTAGCACTCGGGAGATAACAACTCAAACAACAACGACAACAGCAACAATAACAAGCCACAGACATTCAACCCGCATACAAGCAGGTGGACAAATATGTTTAGTATTAGTTTTCAACTGGTATCAGGTTTCAGCTGTTTGCCTAGCAAAATTTACTCAATGGACGTCTATCAATAGAGAAGGTCAACATGGAAAATGGCTAGGCGATTTTTTACAAAAATAAAGAGATAATTCAATTGGGCTTATCCAAAACTTTTCAGAGTTTTTAAGACTGTCATTGCCCTTAACTAATATACTCTCTATGTATGATTTGTTGTCGAACTCACCCGATTGACTGCCGCCGGCAATTTGTCGCATTTCCTTGGTGAACTCCTTGTTGCCAAATTGGCAGGATAAATCGTGAACGGTGCGTGGCTCACCTTTGTCCAGCAAACGCTCCAGGAAGAACAGCAGCGTCATATTACGAGCCATTTCATATTCCATGGACTCCATTATGATGTGTGTTTATGTTGAGTCTTCCCTTAACTGAAATAGACAACAAGCAAATGGTTTAAGTGCTTCAACAATGAAAGAAAGAGAAGGAAACAGAGTTAAAGCAACGGCTTAGCTGCTTTTATTTATTTAATACACTTTTCCACTTTTCTACATTTTTTACTTTTCTGCTTTTCCACTTTATGTTATTGCATTCTTTCTTTCTTTTTTCTTCTTACATTTCTATCTGTATCTCTATCTCAGCGGCTGCTGCGGCTGCCTTGAGTTGCAGTCATAAACTCAACCTGCACGTCGGCTTTTTGGCTTAAATAATTGAAAAGCCGCTACGTAAATTTTGCTTGTCTAGCTGCAACGTGTGTGTGCCTGAGTGTATGTGTGTGTGTGCATGTGTCTGTGAGAGAGATTATCCTTGCGCATATCCTTGCGACGCGTACGAAAGTCGAAAAACAACTGAGCTCAACAGCGCTGCCGCATGTTAATGCTTATGTTAACTAACAGCGGCTTCCGATTGCTATTTAACATTTATTTCAGTTAGTTTGCAATATTATTAATCTTAGCTATTCTTGGAATTAATTTTGAAAATAATTGGCTAAAACATTGTAAGTTTTAAGGTCTTAAAGCTGCTTTGCTTTTAGCTTAACGCTCATCGCATGTTAAAAGATAAACAATGCTGAGCCGAACAGCTGTTGTTGCGGCAGGAAACACGGCGAATTCAGCTTGAGTTGTTTTTATTCGATGCCTGATGATTGGCTGAACAAGGAGTGAGAGACATTGGCGAATTCATTGTTGCTCTGTTGGAGTTGTTTTTGTTGAATGCTTTGGCGGTTGGCGTGTGAAAAACAGGTGATTGACACAGAAAAGGTGGACAAGCAACGGAAATAACAAAGCGACTCAGTCTGCTGTTTGTTTATTGAAATTAGCTCAATGCGTATGTATGTTTGTCTGTGTGTGTGTGCTGTGCTTTGCAGTGATAACCAAACCCGTTGACAACGGCCATCTAATACAAAATGTATTGAGAACAGGAACGGCAACAAAAAACAAAAAAAAATTCATCGGCGAACGAACATTCCAAATCGGCGGCATTCATTTATTAGCTACTGCATACGTATGTATGCAAGCGTGTGTGTGTGAGTGTGTGTATTGGTAGACAAACAAGAAACTTCAGGCAGACCGATAAAAATTTCTTATTAGACCCACTGTTAGCACTCTTGCCATTTCTTCGGCTAAAAAGAGATGGCAACATTTAGAAACAAGTGCAAAACGATGATGACTGTTAAAAGTGTAGAAAACAGGTAAAACAATAAAAAAAAGAGAGCAGCGAGGGCAGTGAGAAATGATAAAATGAAAATACCACGCGAAATATGTATGAACATATGTATATATTTATGCGCGTATATATCTTTTGCAATACGCGGCAGAGAAAACGCGCAAAAACTCTTACATAGTATGCAAAGCAAAAGGCAAAAACAATGTCAATGAGAGATGCACACATATGCATGTGTGTGTGAGAGTATATCTGGTCATATACTCATGTCTGTTTGTATGTATTCTTGTCTGTCTGTATGTAAAAGCAAAAGTGAAAAATGTGAGTTATGTGTATAATTACCTGGCTTATTGTCGTATGAACTTTGTAATCTATATTTAAAATACACTTGTTTCAATTTGTTAATGGTTGTTTAACTTGCTGTAAGGAGCTCGCACGCACGAATACACAGATAGACTGAATCTTTCTCTCTCTATCTTCCTTCTTTCTTTATCTTCCTTTATCACATAGAAAAACGCGATACTGATCCTCGCGTTGGGGATTTCGGCAGTTGTTTTTGGTTTTATCAGCACTTTTTTCTCACTCACTGAGAGACACAGCTCTTTAATTAAATTATGTGCATGCGCTTAGCATTTTTCGGCGTAATTATCTTATTGGATTCCAAGCATACAGCTCACTCACAACTTGTTGTTGCCTACGTATGCGCTTGTATGTGTTCAAGCTGGCAGGTAAAGAACAGTCTCTGTGTGTGTGCGCGCGTCGCTGTGTTTGTGGGTAAGGCACTTTGATTGAGTAGTAAAAAGCTAGTTGGAAACCACTTGTTGCACTAATTTTTATCACCCACAACAGCTGTGCGCAGCTGGCACAAGAACGACAGGAATTTCACTGCGTATTTAAAGCATGAAGACACACGTTTTCGTATGTTTAAACGGCACAATTTGGTGTACGGAGGTTTTTGGAGCGATGATGACAACGCGAACGCGACTTCAGGTGTGCCTTCGATTGCGATAGCGATTAGTCAATCCAATCGGATTCTGTGCGAATGGCAATAACAGCTGCGGTAAGTAGGTGTGACCAGCTACTGTACATTAACAGTGCCAAGTTGAGTTGAGGATTAACATAGTGGCGCGCCAATTCAAACTCAATAATTTAAGCTGAAACACTATTAACATTATGGTGGCCTTACAGTGTTGTTAACAGTGCCAAATTGAGTACATTGTACATTAACAGTCGCGCGTAGCTAATAACGCTTAGTATTCATGCAGAAATGTGGAAGTCTTCGACGGCAACAATGTGAAATATTGATAACACACCTTCAGCATGATATTTAGACATATGTCTGGTTATGACTGATATATAAATCACACGTTTACATTAAGAAAAGGCGAATCACGCACTCGAGGCATAAAATGCATATGCAATTGCGACACGCGTCGCCAATATTCCAGGCAGACTGACAAGCTACACAATGCTGATCGGTCACCTGGCTAATTGATCATATGCAAAATAGTCGAACGTTGCGCGATATTGAAGAGACGTTGTAGCCTGCGGCCAGTGACAATTTTTCTGACACCAGACTACAGGCTGAATCAAGTGCCCACCCCTCCTCCCGCTCGTTGTTCATCCTTCCCTTTCTCCTCTCCTGACGGGGTGTTAGGTGTACATGGCGCCGTTGCTGCTACTCCAGCGCATGTCGGACATAATTGAACGCATCCGTTGCTTAACTTGTTGCCGCTAATTAAAGTTGATCGACAGGGGCGGCCCCCTCCCCTTATTGGGGCTGGTGGAGGCCGAGGCACGCACTTAATGTAAACATTTATAACTGCAGCGTTTATTCAATTAAAAACGCACTGATTCGGCCCGTCTGCTGCGCTGCCCAACAAATTGCGGCCTTGTTGTAAGTAGCGTGAAGGAATTTCCATGCACTCAACCAAATGTGCAATTTTATGGACTTATTTAAACTCGTGTTGTTGGCCATAAGCTAATGCATCTGTTGTTCGACATGATGTGCAATTTAGGAGCTCTTCAGCTGAGATTAGTGGCGACAGCCGAATCCCGCTCGGACAGCAGCTCTGCCCCATTGGGAGCCACAGGCAATCAAAGTTAATGCTCGCTCCTTCTCATCTCTATCGGGAAAAGTCAGCGGGAAGCTTGTCATCAATGCACATGACGCCAGAGATCGTATTGGTCGTCTTAGACCTTAAGTTTCAGGAGTGAGAGAGAGAGAGAGAGAGAGAGAGAGCGAGGGGGCATATAATATATATATATATATATAAACTTAGTCATATTGTAAGCAAAGCTATTGAGTTCAAGAATGACACCTTGAAAAAAGGGATGAAGGGTATAGGGAGGTTGGGGTGAGTAGTGAGCAGAAGGAGGGCAGGCAGGCAGGAGGGCAGGAGAGCAGAGAGGTGACAAAAGAGGTGCTGGCAGCCTGCTGCGAGGTGTGTTTCTCGCGCTCTGCGTCACGGGCCGTTCAAGGAGGCCGAAGGGGTAGCCGGCAAGGCTTGGCTCTTATTTATGTGACACATTCCCAGTTGACAACAATTGTTAACTGAACGTGACTATGACGAAGACATGCGAAAAGTGCAGTCAGTTGGAAGGTAACTCGGCGTTAACTGGCTAGGGCAGACCGGTCTGGCGGCGCAGGAGCCAAATGCAAATCGAAATTGTTCAAATGCCTCGACTACCTCTGTCTGCGGCTATCTCTGTGCTTAAGCCAAAGCTGTGCCTGCAGATTTATGAGGCCGCTGCTGGCAGGAAACTTCATTCAGAAACCGCTTTTGCCACTCGCAGGCCTTTGGGGGCAGGACCAATTCTTATCTTTAAGGCTGCGCCACAAGATTTATAGATCGCTCGCTTAGCCACTGGGCCCAAGTGGGGCGCGAGTTATGCGCGTATCTAAAAATTGACTAGATCTCATTAATAAGCGTTTAGTGCCAACGCAAATTGCACCGCTGCCCACTAATTGCTCGACTGCAATAAATAAGAACAGCCAACACACGTAGGTGCAGGACAGGCAGGCAACACGGCCAGTTCGAGGTGGCAGAGGTGATCGAGGTGCCTCAGGTGACCACCTATTGCGCCTGCTTGCCCACAAGTTGCGCTCAGGACGTGCTAGACAAAAGGCCAAGCACAGAGACTCTCATTAAACAACTAAAATGAGAGTGTGTTCGAGCAAGAGATACCCTGTAAGAAGAAAGGTATCACAAATCGAGTACAGCCAGCAATATTCTCCTTAACTCATGACACTGCGTCCAGGGTATGAAAGAAAGAAAGAAAACGAAAACCCACGCAGCTCGGCCCACGTTTGGCCTAAACGATCTTGTGACTGCGCAGATTTTCTATGCGCTACGTTTTGCACGTGGCAAAAATTTAACGCTTTTCGCAATGGACACGGCTCTAGCATGAATTGTGGACTTGCCCAGCGGCGGCACTGCAATGTAGAGCTTGGCCAGCACCAGCAGAAGGCGTTTGGTCAGAATAGGCATGAATACCAAATGCCCTTACCATGAAATTGACTAACTTCGACAAGGTGTATGTGAGGATCAGAGCTATAATATAAAGACTAAAGTCTAAAATCATATATCGTAGATCTTAGCTATTGAATCTATATCTAAGGCTTAAGCAGAGTGCACATTACTATACCTTACCCCCTCTACCTACCTTTCATTCAGGTAATTAATATATAACATATAATTGAATCGAATTTATGCTAAGGGGACTTTTCATGCTGATCTACCCCGCTGAGCGTGTGAGCCTACGTAGGGAATGTGCCCGCTGAATTACGACTGTTACGAGCGGCAGATTCTACCCCAAATGCAATTTTGCACACTTTTCGCTATAAACAAGATTTGATGTTGTTGTTGTTGTAGTTGTTGTTACCTTTGTAATCTGTAATTTTCATGGTAAAATTAATGTTACGCTCGAAACTGATCGGAGATGAACTGAAATTGCCAGTCGATTTCACACCCCACTCGGAGCAGCGCATGGAGGCAGCCTTCGCGCACGCCCGCCCTCTGGCATTTTGTCATATTCAAAAACTTTTCATCTCTCGCTCTTTCTCCTCTCTGCCCCTCTCTCTCTCTCTCTCTTACACACACTCTCTCTGTCTGCAGCTGCCTTCTTCAACACGATTTGGCTTTGGAGCTGATAGCGTCGATAGATTTCGACATAAAACTTGAAGCAATTGAGGCAACACGAAAGTCCAATTGAAAAGCGCCTCTAAGAAATGTGGAAATTGAGGAAAATGGGGGAAAAGCTATGTAATGCTCGGCTATAAATGTGATATAAAAAATTGTGTTAATTGCCAAAAGACTCGCGTAGAACATTTGGAACGCGCCTTCCAGCCAGTCACTCGACTAAGTATCAAATGTCGAAGGGGAGCAGAAGACTCAACTTGATGACAACAAAAACGATGTTCAGGTCGAGTGCCACTGACTGCAGCATACTCGTTTTGGCCTAAGATGCAGTAACCTATCGAACTAGGGCGGACTGCAAGCTGAATAAAACACAAACCTAATATACCCCTTCGCCTGTGTGAGCGAGCATCATGAAACCATTTCCACTGACATTTTACAGGCGCATCAATCTCACAGCTTTTGGCTAAGTGCTGATAGCAGAGGCTATCATCAGAAAAGACGTCTGTCTCGTCTCAGTTCGGCTTCTCCTCCTCCTCCCTCGCCCGATGGCCAGATGAGTGATGGGGACTCAGTCTTGGCCAGAGCCCATTTCATCTGCATCTCATTGAGCGCGTGTCGAGTGTGCGCGAAAGGCAGTAAATTCGATTAATATGCTAATTGCAGCTGGCCACAAGCCAAGCCAATTGGCCAATGCTAATTGTTAGCCTGACTACCTGCTACCTGGCTGACTGTCTACCTGTCTGCACATAGCTCAATTCTTTATCTGGCGTTAAGAGCAATTAAAGTCAACTTCAATCATTGGGCTAACGGCAAATGCAAAACGTTTTCTGTCCACTGTCCGCCTGTACAGTGGAGCCGCGTGGCTGGCGGTCGTTCGTATACCACCACAGCCTGTCTCGAGCTGGTCGTGAAAGGCGACTAATTGAGACAACTTGTAGGCTCTTAGAGTCTTCAGTTGTTATACAATAGAGATCAGACAATTCGAATTTGTATACCCTATAAAATTAAGTAAAAGATGATGAGTGGAGTCAATGTAGCCATGCGAGTAAATGTTCAATAACTTTGATAAATCATTCGATATATAATTTGTTCGATAACATCTGTATTTTTACCGTACTGCAGCAATCCCCTTGCAATTCAAAAAAAGTTTATTCTACGACATACACGAGTAAAATTTTATTAAGTAAATTTATAGATAAAACACACCTACACATAGTAAAGACACAATGTACATTGTACATAAGTAGTGCATACATATAAATATATATATATATATATATATATATCCATATACATGTGTGCACCATATTCGCAGACACAGTTATAAATACGCCCAGAGAGAGGGAGACGACGTAGAGCGATAGCAATCCATGCACGTAAAATATGAAAGCCAAAATCGATTGGGTTTGAAGAGCCTACCAAAAAGTGGAAGTCTGCGGCAGAAGAAGAAATATATATGTAGATATAGAGAAAATGAGTGGAATATATGTAAGCCTATAACTTACCACTAGGAACGCATAGACAATGCCTATGGCACCGCCAGCTAAGACGTCCGACCAGTGATGCTTGTAGTCGGAGACACGCGTCAGAGCCGTATACCAGGCGAACATGAGCAACAGGAATTGCAACAGGTGCCGCAGCATTCGACAGCGTGACCATTTCACGCGACGCTGCAAATAGATCTACGAAGAAAGAGGATTTCAATTACAAGACTCAATCGAAGCTGTGTATCAAAATGCAGCACGAATACATATACAAGCAGTTGCAGCACAAGAGAGAGGAGAGAGAGCGAGAAAGACAGAGAGAGTAGTTGGTATACGTACAGCCGTGTTTAAATAAATATTCATTGTGAGAGCTATTATGTAGGAACAGTGAAGATAGCAAGAGGCCATCTCACTCACTCACATTAAGCCTCACCTCCCATTGGACATGGCAAATCCTTTAACTATTTCACTATTTTACACACAGCAGAGCGTACGTAGGAGAGCGAACGCGGCATAGCGTAAATGACAAGTGTAAAAAATACATTTGAATATACATCCACACACACACACACACACATTTACAATTGAGAGTAATTAGGAAAGCGAGACACAATTTGATGAGAAAACAGTTGAGCAGGACGCGCAAATTGCCTGTGCTGTTATGCAGTTACGCCGTCTGTGTATGCGCCTGTGAGTGTATGTGAATATGTGTGACTCATGTGTGTACTCACCACCAAGTAGATCATGGAGAAGAAAGCACAGCTTGCATGGCCACTAGGAAAAGAGAGATGCATGTTCTTCAGTTGCTTCGCACTTATGCCCTTGGCCGTGCAGGTGAAGTCCTCGATGTAGCGATCCGCGTTGATAAAGTCGTTGCAGGTGGTGCCGTCTGACAGCACAGGTTGACATAGCTGAAATTAAAGGACTGTGATCAGGGTTACCCCACACAGATTAGTTTTTGCCTCTTACTGTAAAGAAATGAGGTCGCAATCGTCCGATGGTATATTTGGCTATGTCCGTTGTCAGCTGCTGGATGCCCAGGCCAAAGGAAAAGGTGATTATCATGCGATAGCTCTCCACCGCCCAGCGCGGCAGCTCCATGTGACACAGATAGTAGCCGCTGCCCCTTCGCTGATTGTGATGCGGAATACTCGAGCAGTCCTGCGCTCTATAGAACTCGACCAGTAAAATCTGGGCAATCCAAGGGTTAATAAAACACAGATTTTCATATCATGGATCAGCGAGAGTTTACCACTGAGACGGGCAGCATTGCACACATCAGATACAGCATCCAGCTATGTATGGTAGACTCCTTATAAGGATGCCTCAACGAGAGATCGTCGCAGAAAAATCCGCGCTTCTGTGGCTCACAGCACGTCGCCAGGCCAAGCATGACTAAGCCAACTGGAATGGGTCGAATTGATCAAATTATTAATTATTATTATTATAGGCCATGTTTAGATCATTATCATTGTCATCATCATTATATTTCTAATGTGCATGGCTACAATCAGGGGAATCTCAGCTCTAATGAGAGAAGCTGTCAAATCTACAATATAGTTATCGCTATAATCATTATCATCATCGTTATTATATTATAGATACATATATATTGGATTGGGACAGAGAGCTAAGGGCCTAGAGCATAAGTTAAGCTGCAATCTGAGTGTCTGTCTGTCTGTCATGGGTGGCCTAGTTTATCATCATTGGCATTTGGTGTCGGATTCTAGCTGACGCACTGGCTCAGCGGTGCAAGGTCTGCTGATGATGCCCAAATTATACCTCTGCAAACAAACAGCGCCAAGTGCCGCACAGTTCCAATTCAAAGCGAAATCGAGCTGATGAATGATGATGTTTTCATTTCATTGTTGTTTCCATTGTTGTTGTTTTCACAGCACTTTGTACAGTAAATTCACCCCAGAAAAACATTTGCGTAAATTAAGTCAAATATAAATCAGACAACACTCGATGAGCGAATTCTCCTGTATTTGTGGTCCATCATTGGGCATCTGTTGGAGCGCCCTCAGCAGCAGAGATGCTCGTTCAGAAACAAAAATAAAATAGCATTCCGAGTGTTATTAATTAAATGAATAAAAACCTACGCGCATGCTGCTCGGACTCTGCGATAGCAATGATGCCACCACCAGAGGCGCCAAGAGGTGACCAGAGGGTAGCAGATAAAACATTGTGGAGCGACTACTAGAAACTCTGATATGGCACATACTTCATGCGCGGAGGGGGAGCTGCCAGTGGGGCTCCAGAGCCAGAGATCAATTGGAACAAAACGCGATAGCACATCGTAAAACTAGGAGAGGACAACGCAGAGAGAAGCCTGCCAGCTCGTGCCAACTAAAGTCAACTTTATATAAAATATGTCCATTATACGCCAAAGAGTATTTTAATTAGTAGTTCATTAATAATAAATCTTATCTATAAATTGATTTTTTTATACCCTGAGTCCATTGGAAATGGGTAAAAGGGCATAATGCTGTTTTTTTATTAATTCATTTAACAGGCGGAAGGAGGCGTGCCACAACCCATAAAGTAATATATTCTTTTGCTATGCATGTGCACACATACATTCGAATGCTCGCAAACTTCTATATTCTAAGAATCGAAATTGCGTTTGAAATGGGTGAATTGTGTTTGAATTGCCTTTGAATTGTCTTTGCCTGCAACTCTCAGCTACCTACTATTTATTTGGTTCACTGTGTGCAGCACTGCAATAAGTATGTATGTATGTATGTGTGTGTGCAAATTTTATTCGTTCGTCTCTGTCTCTCTCTTCTTTAGAAGCAACGGAATATTTGTTGCGGGTATGCAATTGTGTTGTTGTTATATATGTACATGTATGTATTCACATGTACTTAGAATTTAATTGCATAATTCTACTTTCAACGACATTCTTTAAGTTATGGATAATATTCAAAAGCTATGATGAAACTAACTGCGTATTTCCTAGTCTATTCGACTCCCTACTTATTTTTTAGGGATTTTCTATGTCAATGCCAATCTCGATCAATACTCACCGCAGCAAAGCAGGCTCAGGTCGATTGCGACGCGGCCGAAGATGTGGGCAGTGCCGCGGCGGCGTGGCTTGTCGCAGTTGACGATCGCCGCATGTCCGTTGGGTGTGCAGAGTGCGCCCGCTGAAACCCCCCCAAATGGTGGGAGCTGTAAATCAACTTTTACATTGTTGTTAATATTTTTATTGTTGTTCAGGTGTTGGTGTTGGTGTTGTGGAGAGTTTGAGGTGGTCGCAGCTGCAGCGACGGCGGCTGCTATAATGCTCGCCGCTGTGGGCGAGGACGGCTCCTCGCCGCTGCTGCTTTGGCTCTCGAAGCGCTGCAACGGCGTCGTGTCGCAGACACTCGCGGGCCGAAGGCTGCTCATTGCGTGGGCGTGGTTCTAATGCACCTTGCCGGCAATGTGTGCGGGCATCGTTATCAGCGCGCCGAAAGAGAGCCTCAAATATTTGGGCATACGCTAATGGACTCGCACCGACTTTATTTACTTTGGTTGATTCGTGTATTGGGAAAGGCAGGAACGTTGCCTTGTTGGCTTGGTGATAAGCGTCGGTGTTGCGCAAATGAAAAACTCGGCGATCAATAACGTAAAATAAACAAAAATCCGATTTTGTTCAGGTGTTTCACTTGGAAATTGCGAAATTTTGCTTCGGTTTTTGCTAGCTACGCACAAAGAGCGGAAAACTTTTTATTTACTTTATTTTTTTTATTTTTCTAAAATAATTTTCACTTGAATTTGCACTTCGATTAGTTTGCTTAAATAGTCAAAATTATTGTTGTGCTTATTATCTTCCGTTATTTCTTATTTCCTACTTGCACTTTCGTTGCGCGTTTTTGTTTCGCATGCGCGGCGCCATCTGTGACGAAGAACACGCAAAGAATGCAGAGATAAAGATTTAACTGCAGCGATCGAGGAAAGAACCGACCACAGCGCTCGACAGTGCTCTGAGAACTGAGCGCGCAGCGCAGCGCAGCAACCACCAACGCCAACGGCGCATTGTTCGAGGTTCGAAACTCGAACAGAACACCTTTGTAGCGACATCAGCGGCACTGAGAGAGCGCCAGAGAGAGCTCTTTCAAATGCTCTCTATTATGAGCCATCACTTCATATTAAGCTTAAGATTTGGCTAAATAATTTGCACAAATATACGAATCCTTGTTTTTTGATAAATCGAGCGCAAGACAGTAAGTCAAGTGAATCGTATGAATTGAGCTTAAGTCTTAGTCTCATTTAATGCGGACTAAATATTATGAAAATACTAATTATACTGCTGATATCGTGGCCTCATTATTAATATTATATCTATTAAATTCCATTGATTGTCACAACTATTTTATCAAGCTTAATACCTCTGCCTTACCTGGCTAACGCGTGTGCGCACATTCGTAGTCATTCTCACAAAGCTCGATGAGAGCATAGAACTCGCTCTCTCGCTCTCTTCCCTTATCGACGTGTGACAAACGCAAGGCACATTTGATGTCTTTCCCTTCATAGTATTTTAGTAGAAGTTGTGCCGTGGCTGCGTTCGGTCGGCTCGGCTCGTGTCGTTGCGGTTTCTGACAGAATCTAATGCGAAAAATGTTTTTGTGTTTTCTTTCGTAATTTGTTTATGCATAGCGAACGTGAATAAATAACTGTTAACTGACACTAGAAGCGAAGCAGCTCGGTGGGAAATTCTCCCAGCTGTTTTCCAAAGCGAAAATTCAATTAAAGTGGCAAAAAGGTAAAAATTATATATTTATAAATAAATAAAAAGATATGCGTGTGTGCGTGTGTGCGTGCGTGCTCAATCAATATGAAGCTTATGAATTTAATCACATTTATTTTTATCTCTGTTCGATTTCAATTCAAACGGCATTGAAATCAGGAAAGTAAATTCCCATATATCTTAAAGCCAAAGTAAACAAATCTAAAACTAAACAAAATCAACTTATAAACACTAGGTGTTCAAAGGTGTTTTGTAATGAGAGTGAACTAGCAGAAATTGGCAAACAATATTTATCCATATTTTGGGGGGCGTTTATACTTCTGATATATGTTTCCCTCAGATCGATGCGAAAATCGATTTTCCCACGTGGCCTCTTGGCGCTGAAGGTCAACTCATAGAAGTGGTTGAGTGCAGTTATTGTAGACCAGCTTTCTTATCATTTGCACAGGTGGGTGCAAGGGGCAGGTGGACAGACAGGCCTAATCAGCAACGACGGGAAGCAGTTAATGAATTGCGTTCGTTTCATGCTGAACTCGACAGTTTGATTGACTTTATTTGATTGTTGATTCTGACCAATGTTGGACAGTCGGTTACAGCCGACTACTGTGTTGGTATTGGCAGCTGGCCAAAAAGCAAATAGTGATTAACTTATTGCAGTAAACTCTCTCTCTCTCTCTCTCTCTCTCGTAATGTCGGTAAAGCGTTAGAGAACTGCAACTGATAAGAAAGCAAATGAGCACATAAACGGGGGCTGTTCAGGGAGTTACGAGAGTTTTCAAATTCCACCAAGATTAAAAATCATTTAATTTATTTATAATTAGCTATGCGGTTCCTTAACAGAGACTTCTCTGATTGGCATTCGATGCTCAGTCAATTTCAGAGCCGTGAGCTTATTGGCCAAGACTATGTCCAGAGTCTGTGCAAATAGAACCTCTGTAATTTTATGCAATTTCGATAACTTGCTCAACCATGAAAAGTGGGCGTGGTAATAAGCAGCCTTAACTGAAACGAAAACCTGTACTAGGAGCCTCAGTTTTTAACAACGGACGGCAGTGGCAAACGTCAATCAAAACCCCGATCAGCCCGAGCAGGCGAGTGGAGAGACAAGCATAGAGAATTCGACAAGCTGCAGCATTCGATTGTGGATCTGCAGTTGTCAGCTTCAAATATGGTCAACAGAGATCGAGTCAACGACTCGCTATGCTTCCCATCAGTCAAGCTCTATTTATAGATAGCAAAACAAGCTTCAACTGCCACTCCAGAGTAATTTCCTTCAGCAAGTTGGCCAACCAGTTAATTTCCCAGCCTTAAGACCAATCATTAATTTCCCTAACCAAAAGGCAATTATTTTTCCTAAGTACACGCTAGATTCAAAGAGAATTCATTTAAGTTAATCCTGTAATTTCCTAACTAATGACTTTGGAGTAAATGTCCCTTTCTCAATCCGAACTACAACTAAGTTTTGTCTCCGATTAAAGGGTATTCGTAGTGCGGAAATTCTCTGCGGACAACTGAATATCAGTGGCATCTCTCGAGTCTGATCAGAACAACTTATAAATAGATAAACCTAGACATGTGTTATTAACCTTTGTCGCAGCAGAGCAAAAAAAGACAAAAAGTTCCCTCTCTGTATTCGGCGATCAGTTGAATTCTTAAAGCATATTTAGTGGAGCTGGGGTTAACCGATATCGCTTTTATAGGCGGGCAATGACCACCAGCTGAGGCTGCCTTCGAGACGAATGTCGCGCCTGCTGCGAAATAAGGTCAGCCACCGCCATCTGTTACCCGTTGAGCGCAACGAATGGCATATTGATATTAACAGAAATACATTTTAGAGTAAATGCAAATTGCACATTAACTAAAATATATGCACTGGAATTTATGGCTTTGTGGCGCCGACAAAAATGTGACTCCAAGAAGCTTATCCGAAACATGTTCCTTAACACGAATGAACGCGAGCAAACTGTCCGACAGTCCCCAGTCGAGTCGAGGCATTCAATTTCAGGCCCCAGGGTGGGCAAGGAGGAGCAGTAAAGCAGCTCGCAGACAGGTTGACGACGCTGTCAGCGGAAGCAGAGGGCAAGACGACACCGCCTGTCCAGGTGTCCAGTTAATCCGATTGCTTGTTTATTTGCCGTGTAAATAATCATTGTGTAATGCGGCTGATATAAGCGATTCGCGTTCGACACTGAAATCTAAGAAGCAACGAAGTTGATATAAAACACCGTATGATGTGAGCTTGAGAGACTTGCGAATTAACCATAAAATAAAACGAATTTAACCTGCCACATAGTTGGCTCCGCACCTGTTAGCTGATTAGCAACAGAGTTTATCTATCGAGTTTATCGAGTTAAGAAATACCCAAAAACGTGTTCAATGTTTGATATTATGAAGCGTAAGCGTCATGAATCACTGCATGAGAAGTGTCACCGGCTCAATTTCTTAATCTTCGGTGTATTCGCAGGCATTACTCAACAGCAAACGTAATAAATGTGCCCTGTGTGACGCAGCTGCATAATTTCCTTTATTAATTCCGATCTTTTGATTGCTTTTTTCAGAAATTTACCTGAGCATCAAAGCAGCTGCCTGCGACGTAGCAAAGCTCAAGTTCATTGCCAAGGCAGCGAGAAAACAAAGAGAGAGAGAGGCAGAGAGATTGTTGGAGAGCAAAGCTCTGCTAAGCTTTTGGCAGCCATTGTAACCCAACCAAAAGCACAAAACCGAATTCGAAATGAGTACCGAATCGTCAGCGAGCGAGACAACACCGCTGCGCCGACCGGAAAGTCAATTGGGTGCAGTCTCAGTCGCTAACGTGGCTAGCAGTAATAACAACAAACACGTCATCAGCATTGGCACTCCTACACCTGCACAGACGGCCCCGTTGACAGGCAACAACGACAGTAACGGTATCATTGAGGAGCGATTACAAGGAGAAAACAACAACAACAACAACAGTAGCAACAGCAATCACACACAACAACAACAACAAAAACAACAACACAACAAAGATATGGACACAAACAAACGAATTTTATGCCGCGTGGGCCTCGATATTTTGATTTTGCTCTGCGGTGAGTGTTTATCTCGACTAATTTCGCACACGACAAGTCATACTTGCATACATATACACAGCTATGCGTCTGTACGTGTGCATGTGTATTTGCCGTCTTCTTCTCTTGTGTCGCAATTTGGCATTTTGTATGTTGCGTGCACGCTGTGCACAGTTTCCCTTGCTCAACAGAGCTTTCTTTCTCTCATGCCGTTCTCTCTATCGCTGTTGTTCTCTCTACAGTTAGTCGCTTTCGCACAGCTGAGCATTTATTGCTAAACAGAGGCCGACTTACATGTTCGGCACAATCTTTATATAATTATCGCAAACGAAATTTAAGCGTGCCTTAGCTTAAATTAGAATTGCTTGATTATCAAACCGCGTAACTTACATGTACACATTTGAATTCATTTACGCTTTGCTCTGGTTACACACTTTTATCAGCATTTGCACACGAAATTAAGTCACCGAAAAACGGTAAATGCAGCGCATTGAGTTATATATTGGGGGAGTATAAATACACATGTTTGTGTGTGTGGTTCTGCTGCTTCACAATCAGCAATATCATATTTTAGCCTTTATCAGCAATCTTCGAAAAATAGCATGTTCAGACAAAGCAATGCTTAGTTTTTTTTTTGTTTTGTTTTAGTGTAAAACCCGTTCGCATATTCGATTTGGGCCCTGTTTATTGTATTTCCCAGACTCTCTTCTGCTTCACTCACACAGTCTCACTCTCTGTCTGCCTCTCTCTCTCTCTCTCTCTCTTCATCTTTATGATTACTATTACGATTTAAGTGGACTTTACATATATTTCCAATTGGCAACTGGATGCAATACCTTGTTTTGTTTATTTGTAACATAAATACATACGAGTATCGCCTTTCTATGGCTCTCGACCTTACGCTTAATTTACAGCTTTTCTGTGCCACTTTTATTTGCACAGTTGACATTTATATGTACATACATATATAGTAAAAATATGCGCGATCTCTTAAAAGGGTGCTCTCAGACACGCACACACAGATACAGGCACTCGAGTATAAATAACTGTAGATTGGTAGCAGGTAACTGAGGTTGACTCATTTCCTCGCATATTTGCGTGATGACACTCAGAAAAATATACGTTAATCCTTGATGAATCAGATTTGGCTAAATAAGAATTTGCTTATCAGTTTCATATTAGGCGTTGAAATAGAAAACCCGTTTAAGATATGGCCAAGTTTATGGAGTTGGGGATATTTCCAGTACTCAGTATAGGGGTATTTACACATTAAAAATCAGTTATCTAAACAATAAAAGGTAATAAGAAGTAAAAATAATATTAATTATTTTAACATAATCAAATAAAAGATCGTATTCATAAAACGCCCCTTATCGAAGCCGAAAGTCCAATTTGAATCCATAATAAAGCAGAGCACAAAGAACTTTCAACAGCTGCGCACTTAATCAAATATGTAAAATCACAAAAAATTTCTCATCCACAAATAAATTCCAATTAGTTTTTATATAACTTTCAATGCATTCTGATTCGATTTCTGTGTGACCTTTTAGGCAGCGAACAGCTTGCTACAACATAAATTCCAATTAGCTTAGCATAACATAAGTCACCTCCAATCAGATATGATGTTGACTTTCAGAAAGAGAGCAGCTTTTAAGAGACAAATGCCACCACAAAGCATTTCCTAATAGTTTAACGTATCAAATCAGAAGATGTTTGGGTACTTATTAGAGAGAGCAGCTTTTAAGAGCTATCTTAAGAGACGGCTACTTGAGCAGCTGTCGAATCTGTTAGACTTTTGTGTCCGTCGCCAACTAATTTGAGCGTAAATTAGTTTTGACACAGAAGGCGCTGATAGAGTGATGCGGCTAGAGAAGCGGCTGAGTGCGTGCCTCCACTTCAGCTATTGTGGCATACCTTAACAATCCCCAAATTGGACCCAAACAAACTTCGAGCGTCTCCGTTTGACGTTAATTGAATGCGAACGAGCTGCAGCACAACCAATTGGGGAAACTTCCCCTCGACTTTATTCTTTTTCGGTGGAGTCATTAAACTCATAAAAGAGAAAGAAATTGAAAAAAAGTGCGCACGCACTTCAATAATTTATTGTGTGCAGGAGCTGGAGGTAGAGGTGGTGGTGGAGGAGGAGGAGGAGGAACAAGAGGGGTGCTTTCAAACGAAAATCTAAGTAGAAAGAAAAATATTTATGCTATGCATTTTCTTTATTGTCATGGCCAATGGATGCAATCGCGCTCCTCTTCTTCTTACCATCAATATTATTGTTTACTTTCTGGCCAAAAGGGCACAATAACAAAATAACAAACACGTACGAGGGCGAGACAGTTGCCAAGCCAATCGATGATAGAAGTGCATATACCCTGGTAACAAAAATTCGTCCAAATTGAATAAGTCAATGAGTTAGGGAACAATTCTTGATGGAGCATCAAGTCTAAATCAATGACTGTAGGGTAGCTTGGCTGTCCACCATATGTTATGTATACAAATATTTAATTTGAGCTGTAGGGTATCTTTGGGGTCTATAATATGTCTACGTTCTATCAATTTGTAAACAACCCAGAGAAAGTCTTGATATCTAACCAATCAAAGCAAAGTTCTATTGTTACGTCTACGTAATCCTCAAGTATTAGCTGTAGGGTATCTTTGATGTGTAGCAAATCCGTGTCTATTATTTCTGCTGCTACAGTTCTTTTGAGGCATTCAAGGCATATGTAATTATCTGCGCCTCATCGCTCTCTTTCTGATTTTGAGCTATTGGTAATATTTCAAACCTGCAATGACAAAGGTGTCTCGGCCCTACCTGAGCGACACCTTTCTTGCCTCGCTCTGGGAATTCCTGGTACCGAGCCGCATGGGTACTGCACGTTGCAATTAATGTGTCTCCTTCCCATCGGAGGTCGCACGGCATTGTCTCGACAACTGATTTGGAGTTGTGAAGCGCGAAATTGCGAAGGATGTTGCTTTATAGACGCCAGTCTAAGTGTCTCAGGTGTATATAAAGGCAATTACCAGTGATAGAATCAGATAGAGACTACTCGACTGCAGGCCTCAACTCTGTACTATTATATTTCTATACCTCTAAACTCCCAGATTGTTGTACACTTGTACAGTTATACACTTCGTATTACATTACCTAATTACCTAAACTCTCTTATGCTCTCTAAGTAGAATTCACTTGGACACCGATCCAATGGAATTGAAACAAAAACCTATATACCCGCTTACCCATAAGATGATAGAGCATGAGTAATTGTTGCTTTGCTTTTGTCCTGCGCTGATCGATCAATTGTGAGCTGTCAGTCATCCTTAGAGCTTTAGAGTCTAAAGACTGGAGACCGGAAAGTCTGGAGACTGGAGTCTGGAGTCAGCCGCTCGAGCGGCTGGCCAGAGGTTGAAGTGCAAATCTTTGGCATTAATTGTCTTTAATTAGGCTTCCGTCTTGTTTAATTAATGCTATTAGAATTGAGCAACGAGACAGTCATTGTCTCCATTAGCCGCTCGCCACATGCGATAAGATTTTAGCTTTAGTTTTGGAACAGAGCGCGGCTAAATTATGATCAAATATTTGTCACTTGGCTGTCTGGCTGGCTGGAAAGAGGCCAAGCGAACAGCACTGATGCCGCTGCTACTAATAGAATCTCTGCCAGAGAAGAGACTTAACGTCTTTTCAGCTTCAAATAGTTGCAGCTCTTTGTGTTGCACGTTGAGTAGAGGCTGGGGGCAGCCTTTCTGAAGTACCGCCCCATGTTTGTGTGGGCCCCAAAGTGTTTGTGTGCGCGACTTGAAAGCGCGCAGCGCCAGCAGCCAAAGATACAAAAGTATCTGTGGGCAAGTTGCGAGATAAGTTGAGGCTATGTGAGAATGTGGCGTACGTCGGTGGCAGCAGCGGCTTCCTTTGAATCATATCTAGAGGTGGCTGAGTGAGATATGAATCCTCCCCTTCCCCCTCCTCTTTCTCTGTCTCTTTCTAGTTTCTAGAGCATTTACCTCTTTGTTTAACTAACAAATTGTTGTGTGCGTGGTGTGTGGGGTGTGCGGAGCATCTCAATTGGGTGCTTTGAGTATTATTGAAATGGACTTGACACCAAATCAACGCAAAGCACTTTCAACAAAAATTTATATCAAAGTGCGACAGATTTGCCCCTAAACGAACCACTTCCGCCCATGTTTGAATGAGAATCTCTCATCCCAAAAAACAGAAAAAGTAAAAAAAAGGGCAGCAAAACATAAATTCAATCTACTTAGTTATGGTTCCATACAGAGAGAGAGTTCCATTTAGCTAAAGGTCGTAAAACACAGCCATAGAGGCGACCGATACCATAGATAGTCGCTACTGTTTCGGCTGGGGTAAGTCGCCCGCATACAGGGGTCGCTTGCTCTGCTGTAATACGACTCTAATCTGGCAACAATAGCCGCAGCAAGCATCAGTTTCCCAGCGTCCAACGTTGAATAACTCTCGGAGACAAAGATCGAACCTGTTCGACTCAAATGCAGCTGCTCTCACATTTGCTTTACTTTCTTTTCAGAGTCCTACCTTTGTCACCAGCAATTCATCTGCCTTTGGCTTTGACTGTGTGGGTAAAAGTTAATAATCCTGCGTCTGCCTCTGCCTTCTGCTCCCAAGTCTCGCACTCACTCTGCGGGCAATCGTCGCCAAGTCAAGTACTCTGGCATAGTAAGGTTGTCTGAGCCTCCTCTCCCTGAGTACTTCCGATGTGCACTGCTGATAAGCGCTGTTCGCTCATTAAACTGCCCTCGCGCTGCATGCCCACATGGGAATCTGATTTTCTAATGTGTGCGCGATTGCCTAAGAAACGATTTGCTCTCTCTTATACAAATAGCATAGGCTTAAACTGGGATTAGTGCTCACTCGACCCTAGACATGCCGAATATAAGTTTCTTGGCTCAGACCGTTTGCTGCTGCATGTAAATGCAAATACGAAATCAGATCTCTCCCAATTGAAGTGTCTTTCGCCGCCCAGCTGAAGTAGTCAACGTCGCGACGTCTACCTCTAGCCATTGGCCACTGGCCATTTGCATCTATAAATAGGCATGCCAAAGACTCTGTCCGCAATTCTGTTGCACTCATTAGGCAACCCTCGCAGCTTGCGCGCTGTCTTCCTAATGGGCAACGCATCGCTGCGCGCCTTTCACGCAGGTAATGCGCTCAATTGCAATGGCAATTAGCCAGACGTTGACTCCTAACTGTGGCTGCGCACTAGGTTGCAGCTCCATCTCTGGCCCGCACTTAATCTAATTTTAATTAGATATACGCCGTGTCTCTCTCCACCTCCCTGCCTCCTCTCTCTCTATCGCTGCCTTTCTCTAAAATTATAATCAAGAAAAACAAACATATTTCAAGTGTCGCTGACACTTTCGATCGTTGGACTTTTGATGGATGGGTTGATCAGTCAATCAATCACACTGCTTGAGCTGCTGACCATTTGTCTAGGCGAAAGCAATTTGTATGCCCACTAGTTATTATTAATGGTGCTGCATTATTAATTAATATGCTCGCTCGACACGCTTATCAACGGGCATATTCCCTTTTTATACTAGAGTGCAGCTCGGGATGCCCAGATCTATATACAGTACAGTTACGCCTACTCAATTCCTTGCTCAATCATTGTGAGCGCGTATCAAGCAGTCAGTCAAGCCCCACTTGCTGTTGGTGCTGCATGTTTAATTAAAAAGAGAACGAGTCAGCGCGTGTGCGCAGCAGTTTTGTAACTTGTTGAAAGGTTCAACGTGAACCCCACTCCGGAAACCCTTGCCCCCCAACACGAAACTCCTCCCCGCACTGTCAGCAGCTGTTGGGACCAAAAATAGTTGAGTTGCGTTAAGAGTGCGTCGTCTTGATGTCTCTCCCTTCACAACGCAGCCGATTTGTAATCTTATCAATAGCTTAGACATATCGTAAGTCAGCAGTGTCAGACGCGCCGAAAATCAGAGGGTGAGAGAGAGTGCGAGCAAGAGGGGGGCGCGAGTGCGCGAGTCTCTTGATAAAGCCCATTTAATGCTCGCCACAAGTCCCAATGACCTACTAAATGCGTATTGATAAATCATCGCGGCTCAGGCCCGCTGACAAGCGACTGGGGAGGAATACTGTCGGAATTATCATTTGCTTTATCAACGATTTTCTCTAATTTTCATTTCTTTTTCTCTACTTTTCAGTTGGCTTTCCCATACTTTTGTTCTTTCTGCTTGGGGATCCGTATAAGCGCGGCTTCTTCTGCGACGATGAGTCGCTGAAGCATCCCTTCAAGGAATCCACAGTGCGCAGCTGGATGCTCTACATCATAGGCGTGCTTATACCATTGGGCGTGGTAAGTGGGCAATTGAATAAAATTCAAATTGAAATAGATATAAACTGTATTGCGTATTATGTGATGCGGGCTCTTTGGAGGGGACTGAAGAAGCTCCCAAGTGGCCACCCATGTTAAATGATGTCAAGCATATGTCAGTCACTCAGTCAGTTGATGTTCTTTAATACTCTAGAGTCTATTGCACAATCGTTTCAAGTTCAGTCCATCAATGTGTGCTCCAATTTTGAGCTCTTGCACAACTAGAATGGGAAGTGGGAGTCGACACAGCCAGGCAGAGTTAGATAGAGAGGGAGAGACAGCTCCACATGCTGTAAGTGAAACCAGAGCAAACATCTGTTTGTGCCTCTATAAAGCTATAAATGGGCTATAAACTGGATAATGGCCCTAGTTCCTACGAAGCCTTTATGAAAACAAATATTGCCCAACTCTGAGACTATTTGCATACCTTTCCGCCTAGACGCCGCTTGCCTAGACTAAACAACTCATTTACTCAAATATTTCAAAAAATCTGTGCCTCCGCCTTCGTGGCGTGCTCTATTTACATTGACCCTTTCTCAGAAAACCAAACTGTCCAAAGAAAAAAGGTGCTAAAAGGAAACTGTCCATTGATAAATAAATATATAACTATTGCTCGCAATTTAGACCTTTTGCCACAGAAACCTAGACTCTTTCTACTTCCTCTGCAATCAAGCAAACTTCCTCTCGAACTTCTTGCCTAATACCAAGCAAGCTAGTGCTGCCTTTTTATTCCCTACTCAATTAGTTCTTCTCAATTTCTCTCGTAATTAGTGCTCACAATTTAACGTTTTTGCCAGTGAAATATAGCGTTTTAAGACTGCTTCTTCAATTAATAAATTCCCTCTCTTTTCTACTGACTCTTCATCAGCATTTCCTCCCTCACGCAGTATGCCTCTGCATAACAAGCCCTTCCTCTCCCATAGTGTTTTTTAGCTTTTTTTCCGGCCAGATCTAACTCCTTTAATAGAGTTAGATATGGCCGGAAAAAGAGAGAAAACTGTCATAATAACTGTTATACCTACGGCTCGGCTGATAGTCAAAAGAATATACTAATACCTTTAATAACCTTTCTTAACTGCTTTCACCCACAGATATTAATCGTTGAGGTGCTACGCTCGAGAAATGCGACAGGCCCTGGCAGTGGATCGGCCAGGCGCTATATATTCATGTCGTACGAGATACCCGACTGGCTGGTCGAGTGCTATAAGAAAGTGGGTGTCTTTGCGTTCGGCGCCGCTGCCAGTCAACTGACGACGGATATAGCCAAGTACTCGATTGGCCGACTACGTCCACACTTCATAGCGGTAAGCGGGCGCCATTGACTACAATTAAGCAACTCCAATTGCCAATTAATTTTAATATGCAACATATGCGACGGGCTTAAAATATGACACGCGACAGACAGAAGGAACAGCCGACAGGAGACACACACGAAGAGCCTATTTATAAGTTAGAGACATTGAGAGGGTTGACACACTTGTATACCCTAGGCAGGGAGTGAGAGGTTGAGAGAGAAAGTATAACTAACATGTATGTAAAGGACACTCTCGAGTCATTATAGCTGCAAGGCCGATTTGACTCATCGAAAAGAATTTAATAATGGCGAGGGCTGCCCTAATAAAACTGTGCCTCTGTATCAATATCAAATTACAGGTTCATATAGCTATTACAGCTGTATCCTAAAGTTCCTAAGGCATTCAATAGTCGACTTGCCTTCAATCTCTCCTTGAACATAACTTGTAAGCAGCCCTCGCACAATAGCTTGCCGCCAAAGTTATGACTGGTTGGTGGGGCCTTTCGCATGCTTCTCGTTATGGACTCCCCCACAGCTGCTGCTAAGCAGCACAGAGACGTCCTATTATTTAGTGAAGTGCGGCAACAGCGCTGCAAAATTGAGCATAAAATGCGCAGCACATGTTGCCGATAGCCAAAGGCGGAGGGCGCAGACAGTAACTGTAACTAAGCAGCTTGGGCGGATGGGCTTATTGGTGCAGTTCTCAATATTTGCGTGTTTATTCACAGGTGTGCCAGCCGCAGATGCTCGACAACACGACCTGCGAGAGCTCATCGAATGCGGGCAAATATATTACGGAGTTCACGTGCAAGGGTGTGGGCAGCTCAGCGCGGATGCTCAAAGAGATGCGACTCTCGTTCCCCAGCGGTCACTCCAGCTTCACCTTCTTCACCATGGTCTATTTGGCGGTAAGTTGAGCTTCTTACTTTTCTCCTCTCATATTAAGCCTCTCTCTCTCTCTTTTCCTCTCCTTTTCTGTATAGCTCTATCTGCAAGCCCGCATGAATTGGCATGGCTCGAAGCTGCTGCGACACTTTCTACAGTTCCTCTTCATTATGATTGCCTGGTATACGGCACTGAGTCGTGTCTCTGACTACAAACATCATTGGTCGGATGTGTTGGCTGGCTCTGCAATTGGAGCTGCCTGTGCCGTGATTGTGGTATGTTCTTCTCCTCCGTCTCCCCCTTTACTCTGTATCATTTCACATACTATATACTGTATATATCGGGTCTTATACACACATATCTCACTTGGTCATCTTCTTCTAGAGCTACTTTATGCCCAAAGCGTGTTTCAACATGCAAACAGTTTGGCCCACCAAAGAAGCCAAGATCCAGTGAACAGAAAGAGAGATAAAAGAGACAGAGATTTTCTACGGCTTAATTTCAAAGCTTTTGTAATGTCAAGATTCTAAGCTATTAAAAAACCATTAATTGACATACACACATACACACTCACACACACATTGTGGCGTTTCCTTTAATTCAGCTTTAAAATATACGTGCATATAATTGGCTGGCTCTCAACACCTGCTTCAATATGGCCTGTGGCATGTGGCATGCAATCGTGGCTGCCACATTAACTTCAAACTGACCAGCTGCGGCTACACATACACATATATATGCAAATATATAGATCAGCAATTTTACGCTTCATTTGGTTCATGGGACGTGGCGTCATTTGGACAGTTTTCCCGGCTAACAGAATTATGCCATACTTTTAGGAGCCATTTTTATTGCCATCTATCTATCTAAATTTGATTCTAAATTGATCTTCAATAAACATAATTATTTTCGTCTTTTTATTTTCAGGCTAAATACGTATCTGATCTGTTTCCCGCGAAACCGAATGCGAAGTCCTATTTGCCACGAAACTCACAGGATCTCAGTCATACACATTCAACGGTTGTTGTCACAACGAATTAGCCCGCTATTAATTTGAATAATGGCTTCAACAATCGTTTAGGACACAAATTCCATAATTTATAAGCTAAATAACGCGGATCTGTCAAATTGTATTTCTTGTTGAAGATTTTAAAATTGAACAAAAGCAAAGCTTTCGTTCACTTTTTAGTTATGTTAATGTAAACAAATTTTGTATTTAATATTACTTAACTCGACCTAAATATGTACGTACAACTTAATGTATTAGTCTGAGATATAAGCGTTTGCTGATTCTTAATGATTATATTCACTAAAGTGACCTTAAGATTATATAAAAGTCTATTTACGATTTCGGCAATCGTCCATAAGTATTATGTTAAAATGAGTCTTTATCTTTTGATTAAATCACTTGCATACAACAAAAGAAAAAGACAATTTACTTCTGAGCGTTGTTATTATTAAGCTTTTTGAAATAAAGCACTTAAAATCTTGTACATTTTATGAAGCACAGCTTTGAATATACCGTGTTGAACTTTTGGTATTTTTTAGGGACAACCGTCACAATATACCGATTACCAATCACATTTTCGATTACAAAATACCAGTACTGCTTTTCATTCATATCGATAGTATCCGTGCCTAATTTGCTTCAATCGATAGTTATTTTGCATCTCTGGCAACCATTGTGTCTAAACAAAACCGGCTTGTTTTTTGGAAATAAAAAGTAAATATCCAAAATATGTCGTGTCTTTGGAAAGGAATTGTTAATTAATGTTGTATCTAACATGTAATGTCGCTAGTTTGGCTGAGACATTGTGTGCACATATTTTGAAACAACACCCTCTCCTGAAACATGACGTGTCACCACGGGCCCGTAAGAATAATTCTAATATTTTCTGTTTGCAGAGCCTCTGTATCAAAATGATAACTGACGTGCAATTGGCCATTTTTTCCAATGTTCTGGGCGTATTTCTGTTTCTGCTCGTTGTTGCTTACCACTACATCAACGCCAACACAGGAAAGTAAGTGAAAAGACTGTGGAAATGTGACCAAACAAGCAATTCAATTGCATTAATTCTTCATTTTTTCAGGTCTAGCGTTAAAAACAAATAATCTTCAAGCTTTCCACAAGTTAATTAACACAAGTATCTTATAAAGCCCACTTCGAGTAATAAAATGATATAATAAAACTTAGTCCATGTCGTCCAGCGCCTCTTTCATTGCCCGTACGTCGAGCAGTGCCTTGTCCTTGCGTGAATTGAAAGTTCGCTGCGTTGGATGACCGAAGCTGAAAGCCTTGATATATGGAAGTTTTCCATCGCTCAAATCCAAATTCGCATCCACTTCCATTGCATTAGTTGCCTTCATTGTTCGGCTCTTTGCTTTGGTGGGAACTTTTCCCTGATCAAAGCGATAGTTGGCCGGGAATTTGTGCACTTTGATGCAATGATCCTTCCGGTCGGCAGGCAGAAAGAACTTTAGAGGACATTCTTCAATGTAACAAGTGTAATGGGGCTTGTCGAATCGCTCCACGCTAGCTGCGAAATACAAATCGTGCGTTTCCGTTATATGCAGATCCAACAGGTGTGCAGTTGGCAATTGCCGCCGACATTGTATGCAGTTGTAGTACTGCGTTTGTGTTGTCTTTGTATTGACATTTTTGTACGAGGGATTCTTCGTGTCTGTAGCTTCTTCAATGTCCTCGAGGTCAATGAGTACGCCAAGTTTTTTAAATGGCGGCAAAATTGGCGCAGTTTTGTTTTCTTCGCCGGCCGCTATGAACCCAGCGGAGAGATTATCTAAGATCTTTCGTAATTGAGATTTTGTGAGCAAAGTACCGGAAGACATTTCAGAATTTGCAGAATTTCGCATTTGCTTTTAAAACAGATGATAAACTTGATATCGATGTACACGATGGTGTGAAATCCCACAAATAAAAGCACTGCAATCAACTATCGCATAATGGCACAGCTTGAGCCTCTTCTATGTAACGTTACAGACTTGACTATCGACACAGCCACTAACCATTTTAGGAAACAATAAGTATCGTATCGAAATTTGTATGCGGATATCGATTGCTGATAGCTTATTGTTTTTATTGACTAAACATATGCGCCGTGGAATAATTAAAGAAAGTTGAAAAGATGTCCGCTGTTAGCGATTCTGCAGCTGCAGAGAACTGCTTTGATATTGAAAAAGTCGCAGATCTATTCGAAGGTAGCTTAATTGACGATGATGATGTACGCATGGAAGACTATTTGGAGGCGTATGAGGAAATTATGAAGTTAGTAGAAGAGAACAATTTTTGAAAACAAAAAATGTATAGATTTGCTCCCTTAGGTTCTTCCTGCTAATGGGCAGCGTGTTTACCTTTGTAAGCAGCGACGTGCGCAACAAACTGGATATACTGTACGATCTGCGGCAGCAGGACAATGAAGGAAACAAACACTTCGATAGCATTAAGACGATGCTGCTATATGAGAAGGAAGCCAGTCTGCTGCGACAGAAAGGCTACGTGTCTGGCAGTCGAACCTTATTGCGTCTACATCGTGGTTTAGGTAATACTCTGTCAAATAGATATGAAACGCTTATCTTATCTGGTTTCGTTGCTTGCAGAGTTTGTTTACGAGTTTCTGCATCGTCTGCAAGACGTGGCAGATGAGGAAAAGGCGCACCACATCTGCAAAGCAGCCTACAATGACACCCTGGCCAAGCATCACCCATTCCTCATACGAAAAGGTGCTCAAGTGGCAATGTTTGCAATACCCACGCGTGGAGAGCTCTTCAAGCGCGTGTGCAGCGATGCGAACGTCTCGAACGCCGTGCAACGGCTGCCGGATATGTTACGGTATATGCAAGATGTCTACAATCGCACGGATCAGCTCTATACGCTCGAGGAGCTGCACAGCCTGCCTTAGAATTCTCACTAGGTCATTATTGAATGTGTTACGTATTGTGGAGTGTATTAGCCTTTCTCTGTCTCTATATGTCTTTTGTTGTATTTATCGCCTTTTGCTCGCGTTTGTGCTATTAAAAATATAGCGTTTGACTAGGAAAATGTGTCTGGAACTATTTTTATCATATGCCGAAATTAGAGTCTGAGGCGCTTTTTGATTAGATTGTGCAACCTCGAACAGACGTAGATCGTTGCCCCTGATAGCCCAATTAAAGCTAATCAAGATTTATCAGTCAAGAGACAGAGAGCCGAATTAGTCAAAATCCAAAAGATTTATATTTCTATATATATATATAGTTATAATTTAGCTGCAATCTGCATTTAATGGCCGAAGCACACAAATGGCCGACAGTGCCTGCTCTATTACGCTATTGATTAGCCATTTAACAACTTGTATTACCAAAATGCTAAGCGCCCAGTACCACTAGCCAGACTGGCCTCCATTACTCTTATCAATCGTTTGCGTGTGCCAAGTGCAAAACTGATGACGACTGACTCAAGCACTTCAGCAAACACAGAAATTTGTTAAAAGACGCTATGAATAGGCGCTTCGGAACGCATTCGAAAATCGTCTGTCGTAGATGATAGTAGACCTTGGTAAACTTTCGTGAATGGCGGCACTATGAACAGTCAAACAAATAGTAAAAGTGAAACAAATCCCTATCTAAAGGCCAATATAGTCTCTAAATGGTTTTTTCTGTGAGTCTAATAATAATGCGACAAGCTCTAAAAGTAACCACAATCGATAAATTAATAATTATAAATATAATCCCTCAAAGAATGTTCCAATTATATCAATTTTAAATATAATTTGCTGAGCGAATCTGAATTCAGCAAAGAGCTGTACTGAACCTTGTTATATAATGATAGAAATGATTACCAAATAATTGACTAATTAAAAAAATCGTCAAAATTAAATAAAGTTGGTTCATTCTCGATTTCATATTGAGTGAGAAATAAAGCCTATTTAAGCTACATATCACTTACCTGTCTCGCTCGGTCTCGATAAGGTGCTCGACCAAATATGATCTACGAATTTGCTGTTCCTTTATCATTTGTTACAAATTTAAGAGATCCATCGAATATTGTCTGTCTGCCGTCACGTAGTTCCATTTCATTGTCATTGGCTGACTCTTGTTTAAATCATTTAGATGGATGCGCCATGTATTTCGGCAGGGAAGCCGAGAGGAGCTCTCGGAAAAAGAACTTTATGCAAATCTACCCTGTTTCGACAGTGAGAAGTTGACGGAGGACTTGCAGCAGCCATGGATACGCGAATCTCAGCGCAAGCAACCTAGTGCGTTGCATTTGATCTTCGCTCATTATGGATGGCAGTTTGTGCCTGCCTGCGTGCTCTACTCACTTCTGGAGATTGTCATACAGTGAGTAGATATAAACGAATTGCGCACTTGAAATCTTTTTTCCTTCCCTTGGCTGCTCCCTCTTACAGTTGGCAGTTCTCATAGCTGAATATAATTTCTTTACAGCGCTTTTCAGCCGCTATTTCTGGGTGGCTTGATTGCCTACTTTGCCGAGGGGCAAACGAGCATCAGCAAGGATAGCGCCTATCTATATGCCATGGGCATTGTGCTGTGCGCGCTGATCACCTCGCTGGTATTTCATCCATTTATGTTTTACGTCTTTGCCGTGGGTACAAGGGTCCGCGTGGCCTTTGCTGGACTGATATACAGGAAGTGCTTGCGAGCTGCGATCAATGGCAAAGATGGCCTCGGTGCTTTGGCCATATCAGTGATGTCCATTGATTTGCCGCAATTCGATCTGACATTCTATTTCTTTCATGATTTGTGGAAGGGACCCGTCGAGGCGTGCCTATTTGGCTACATTATGTACACCCAGGTTGACTGGACGGCTTTGATAGGAATCGCCTTCATTGTGCTCCTGATTCCACTTCAGGCGTGGGCTGCCAAAGCGGCAGCCAAATATCGCACAAGATCTGCAGACGAGCGTGATCGCCGAGTGAAGCTCATGAATGAGATTATAGGTGCCATACAGGTGATCAAGATGTACGCGTGGGAACAGTCCTTTGCCAAACTGATAGCCAACGTGCGCAAGATGGAGGTTAAAGCTATCCGCGGTTCCATGAGCATATACGCGGCGCTGCAGTGCACCAATATGATATCGAAGATATCCCTGTTCCTGAGTCTCATTGCCTATGTGTACACAGGTGAAGTGGTCACGGCCAGGAAAGTGTTTATTCTCTCGTCCTACTACAGTTTGCTGAATGATTCCTTGCTGCACTTCTGGCCCTTGGCCGTTACCACCTGGGCACAGACTGTGGTCAGTGCACGGCGTGTGACTGAGTTCCTAAAACAAACTGAGTCGCCAACAAGCGTAGATGGCTCCTCCCAATGCAGAGAAAACCCCACCTTACAATTAGATTTTGCTAAAGCACCTGCGACACCTCTCCCCGTGGGACGTCTTCACTGCTTAGAAGACGTGGAGAAGTCTCTCACTTTCAGCCACGTTACCGCAAGCTGGAACAAGCCAAGCCTCAGGCAGCCAAGACGTGCGCACATTGAAGACATCAGCTTTAAGCTTCTTCCCACACAATTGGTTGGCGTTGTGGGCAACGTGGGCTCTGGCAAGAGTACGCTCTTGAATGTCATCTTAGGTGAAGTGGAGCTCATGCAAGGCCGCATCGAAGTGCACGGAAAGCTGAGCTATGCCCCACAAGAGCCCTGGATCTTCCAAGCCAGCATACGTGACAATATACTTTTTGTGGAGCCATACGATGAGCAGCGCTACCGAGCTGTGGTGCACGCCTGCCAGCTGGACTGTGATCTGGCTCTGCTGCCGCATGGCGATGCCACTGTGGTCGGTGAACGGGGCATCAGTTTGAGTGGTGGGCAAAAGGCGAGAATAAGCCTGGCCCGCGCTGTATATCGAAAAGCAGATATATATTTATTCGATGATCCCCTAGCTGCGGTAGACTCACGTGTGGGCAAACTGTTAATGGACAAGTGCTTCAATCGATTCTTAGGTGACAAGCTTCGCATATTGGTTACGCATCATGTGCAGTTGTTGCAGAATGTAGATCACTTGCTGCTCTTCGAGTCCGGACGCCTAACACAACAAGGCAGCTATGCGGACCTGCGCGACGTTATTGAGAAGCATGCAGCACCCGATTTAGAGGCCATCGAGGCTGACAAGCAGCTGGTAAAACGGGTGCTTAGCCAGGTGGACAGAAACTCCAAGCTGTTTCAGGATCCTACAAAGGCTGTAGATGATCAGTCCAATAAGGAGACTGCCTTCGCAGAGCGTCAGCAAAAAGGAGCCGTCAGTTACGAAACTTACATGGATTATTTCCGTGCTCTGGGCGCGCCCACTCTAGTTTGCCTGGTGTTCACGCTCTTTGTTGTCGCTCGCGTTTGCCAAGCACTCATGGACATCTTCATTTCACGCTGGGCTACCTGGGAGGAGAATCGAGTGTACGAAACATCCGAGCAACGCGAAGAGACACGCACTCGCATGGTCACCTGGTACGCGGTTCTCTTGGTGTGCACTTTGGCTCTCTATTTGCTGCGCACCTTTGGCTTCTTTTTGCTATGCTTACGAATTTCTCTGCGATTGCATAATTTGCTCTTCGATGGAATTATTCGCGCTCGCATGTACTTCTTTAACGCTAATCCCTCGGGTCGAGTGCTGAATCGGTTTTCCAGTGATATTGAGAATGTCGATGTGGCGCTGCCGCAGACTATGTTGGACTCTTTTCAGGTAAAGCAAGCAATGAGTATAATAATACGAATATCGACTATGATTTATCATTTGCTGCAGTTCTTTGTGGATGTGGTGGCTGTCTTGGTTATCGTGGCGATCGCCAACTATTGGTTGCTCATTCCAGCAGCTATCATGGCGATCCTGATGTACTTGTGTCGGTCCTCTTACATTGGTGCCAGTCGCAGTCTGAAGCGCATTGAGAGCTTGAGTAAGTCAAATAGCAAAGCGTCGTAATTCTCACTTACTAACATACTTCTTTGCTTGTTGCCATGCACAGCGCGCAGTCCAGTTTACACGCATGCGAATCAAACGTTTCAGGGCTTGACAACTATACGAGCATTGGATGCTATGCCACAATTGGAGCGCACTTTCCATGGCCATCAGAACACGAACTCTTCAGCACTATTTCTCTATACAAGCGCCAATCGTGCCTTCTCCTTTTGGACGGACCTCATTTGTGTTGTCTACATACTGGCCGTCACGTTTAGTTTCCTGGTTATCAATCAGACCTTCTACAGCGGCGATGTTGGTCTAGCTATCACGCAGTCCATGACACTGGTGATAATGTGTCAGTGGGGCATGCGGCAGACGGCAGAGCTGGAGAATAAGATGACGAGTGTGGAACGCATATTGGAATATGCAAAGACGCCATCTGAACCAGCGCTGGAAACCGCAATGGAGCTACATCTTTCACCCGAATGGCCACAAAAGGGCCACCTTCGTTTCTCTGATCTACGCATGAAATACTCTCCAGATGATATAGAAATTCTGAAAGGCTTAAATTTTGAGTCGCAGCCCATGGAGAAGATTGGCATTGTGGGACGCACGGGCGCTGGCAAATCGTCGATAATCCAAGCACTGTTTCGACTAGCAATCAATGAGGGTCTCATCGAAATAGATGGTCAGGACATTGCCTTGCTGGGATTGCATGATTTGCGCAGTCGCATCTCAATCATTCCACAGGAGTCTGTCCTCTTCTCAGGCACATTGCGCTTCAATCTCGATCCGTTTGGCATGAAGAGCGATGAGGAGCTTTGGAACGCTCTCGACGATGTAAAGCTGAAGAAATATGTTGCCAGCTTGGAGGGTGGCCTCTCATGCTACATGCAAGACGGCGGTTCTAACTTCAGCATGGGCCAAAGGCAATTAGTTTGCCTAGCCCGAGCCATATTGCGCAATAATCGAATACTCATCATGGACGAGGCGACAGCCAATGTGGACGCTGAGTAAGTAATTATTGGTTAGCTGCAAATTAAATTTGACTAAATGATTTATTCTTACAGCACCGACAAACTTATACAGGAAACAATTCATACCAAGTTCGCCCAGTGCACGGTGTTAACAATTGCGCATCGTCTTCACACAGTCATGGACAACGACAGCGTCATTGTTGTAGATGCTGGAAAAATCATCGAATTTGGAGCTCCACACAAGCTCTTGCAGCTGGAAGATGGTGCTCTCTTAAAGCTAGTTAATCAAAATGATAAGGCCACAGTTAATCATCTCAAAAAAATTGCAGCAGATAGTTATACGCGTAAAAACAAATAAAACGAAATGAATTTCACTTTTATGGCTTTTTTAAGATAACGGTTGTTTGCGCCAAAGATGCGTCTTTCTTCATTTCAGGGCTATCGATTGTTACTGAAACTCACATACAAAAGCTAATTGCTGCACAGATTAAAAAGTCCAATTAGGAATTTCAGCTTTAGCAATTTCTATTAAGCTTTACTCGGTTTTTTCTTGAAAGTCTTCCACTGGGCATATTTTGAATGATATGAGTAAGCTAGCAGCTCTAAGTCCTATGTTTTATTCGCGTGACAATCAGTGATAAATTTGATCGCCCGTTGAGCGATGGGCGTTGCCAAGCAATTTACATTTAAGGGTTATCGATTAATGATTAAGGCTCACATACCAGAGCCGACTGTTATGAAATGTGAGGCAACTGCAATCATCAGTTGTAATTTGAATAATATTCTACTTTGTTTATTTCTCTGCTCTAAAGTGCTTATCCGGTTCATCTGCTATACAGCCAAAAGCCGCCGGTAGCATTTAACCGTCGTTCAAGTCGCGCGACAATGATTACCGCAAAAATTGACCGCCTGCTGAGCGGTGGGCGTTGCCAAACAATTGAGTTGTGCCACAAACTACGTCATCACTTTTTTTTACTGGCGGAGCCAGAGGTGGAGGCAGTTGCAGAGGCACTGGCAAGTGGCCACCACATGCTCGGTGGGTGGTTTTTGTAATTATGGACATGCGCCACCCATTCCGTCACATTTCAGTACATTAAGCGCTGAAAGCGTCCAAACAACATATAACAAGAGCAATAGCAAAAGCAAAGGCAAAAAACTGAGACTCACTCAAAAGCTGCCTGGCACTTATGTGGACGGAAGCCGATGGGCGGAACTAGAGCGAGTCCAGACAGACAGGGACAGAGACAGAGACAGACTTAGAGACGAGGGTCGGCGAGTCAGTGAGTCGGTCGTTGGGTCGGTGGGCGTTGCATAAAAAGAGGGTTCCCAAATTGCTAGCCAGGAGATGACAATGATGTGCTTTTTGTGTGCAGCAAGCATCTTTTTTATTACTCTCAGATTTTTTTCTTGCTTGTTTTTTCGCCAAGTCACCAAATATCATATATAGTAACTATGTATTCCCATCTCTTTCTCTTCCTGCATGTGGGTGTTGGCAGTTCCGAATGCTGTTGCATAAATTGTCCGTCGGTTTTTTTAGTCGCCGTTGATTGCTTTTGCACCCAGTTCAGCTCAGCTCAGCTCATTTCGGCTCAGCGCGGTTCGACTCGGCTCAGCGGGTAGCCGGTAAGACTTGATTTGTCGACAGGAATATCAATTACTTAACTGAAACTCCAGGATCTTATCAGAGCAATTTTATCAATTATCTGACGCGTGCACGTGTCCTTTTTTGGACGGCCAGACCGCAGTAGACATAAACAACATTTTGAACAGGGCACGTAGATACATCGAAGGTTGGCCTCGTAACTCATCTTAAACGATCTCTCGCTTTCTCTCTCATTCTTACTCCCGCTCCCCCCGTCGCGGGACCACACATCGTGCTCTAGCAACCCAACGAATCGGAGTACGTGCACACGACCAAATTTGCTTTATTATGCGGTCAGGATCAGGATGCGACCTATGTGGCAAAGCGGAAGTCTTTGCCCAGTGATAAATGTCGCACAAAGGTGGCCAGCTGATCAGTTTTTATAATCCACACGTTCATCCATTGCTTCAGATGTCTCAAACTGGGCTTTTCCCCTTGAAGCTCTGTCCAAGCTTCCAGTCTGGGTCACAATGTAAAATATTTATATTTAATTAGCTTGCACGAAATTGTGGACAGTGTTTGATGGATGGCTTCCTTCGTGACCAAAAACTCCCGAAATTAATAAAATAAAAAAGTGCAGCCGCCAGCTGTGAATTGATTTCAATATTTTCCAAACGTCATTAGGGCTACATTTGTATTGATTACGATTGAATTGTTAATCTAGGCACATGCAGTCGGCACTTTTTACTTTTTATTTATATTTTATAGTTATTACCTATACAAAAAGATATCAAGGGTATAGCGGAATTTCACATTTTTGGAATTTGACATTTATTATTATTATTTTATTATATATATTTAGTCTCTATTGGGAATGGCCATTCAGGAAACTTTCTAATACTCGTTTCCTTTTTTTATTATTATTATTTAAGATATTAATTTAAATAATCAAATGCGAATATATTTTATATAATTATCCATTTGTATTATTTTTGGTTTGGTGTTTTTTTTTTTTTTGTCGGTATTTCTTTAATAATTGATTGATTGTATTTTTGTATTGTATCTCGCTCTCTCTCTCTCTCTCCTTCTCACTCTGTCTCTTTCCCAATCGCTATATATATCGCGATCTTGCTCCAGTTTTCCCAGCCCTAGAGGGTATCTTATAGTCAAGCTCTCATCCATTTTATCATTTCATTGTTGTTGCTATGACAATGGCATCATGAACCGCATTTACTTTGAGCAATAATTAGATATTCAAATTGTTTGTGGAAATGTCAATTGTCGGGCAGTTCGCTTGGGGGCGTTTAGCCTGAGTGGGTGTGGGCGTGGCATTGTTTAGGTGCAACAGCGGCAGACAATAATGAACATGCATTGTAAATAATGTATTAAGACATTAAATCGCTCATTGAGGCAATTTACATTCATTATTATATTACGAGCTCATCGTACGTGCCCATAAGCCATGGGAATTGGAGACATGCTCGACGAGAGAGGGAGTCGCAGGGGCACGACGGACACTGAGACGGAGCCGCGACATACCCGAATACATTCCCAATATCATATTTGTTGGGAAATTAATAAAATCATAAAAATGTAATTAATTAATTCACAAGACAGCAGCAGAGAGAAAAAAATGAAAAGAATAAAGAAAAAATGCATTGCCGCCGCAGACTGTGTGGACTGGCTGCCGGTCTTGGGTGCTCCGCTGATTAGCGATTCAGGTGCGTGAGTGCATTTTTTCGGTTTTCAAGAGAATTTCTTTAACGGCGACCGTGACAGACCCTAGCGATCGAGTCTTCGACTGCCCCCTGCACCGCCCCATCCGACTACAATTGGCGACTGACAGTCCGATTGACAGATACAAACTAAAGTGGCCAGCAAATGCGATCGTCAGGGCGGCCTCTACAATTGCAACTTCTACGGCTCATCGTTGGTTACAGCCAACCGCAGCAGTGTTCCTCATATAGCTCGTTCATTTTTGCTCGTCAGAGCTAGACATTATTTAAGCCTCTACTGAGCCTAGGCTAGCCTTTTTAGAATGCCCTTTCACTTTCTAAGCCATCGAACAGTAATTTCTGAGAGAAGTACATCAAGTAATAAGTCGGTAATAAGTCGCTTTCCGTCACGGGCTCTGGCAACGGGCAACAATATTGCTGACAGAGTTTCAAAATTTTGCCACATGTTTCGAATTTCAAAGTCTAGCGACTCTCTGGCAAGTCAAACAAAAAAGGCCACAGGCAAAAAGAGGGCGTGTCCACGCCTTATGACAAATTATGACAGCGAGCATTTCGCATTTGATTTATGACCCCCGCTGCATTCAACTATGACCCCCTTTTCCTTCCAAGCTGTGACTATGCCAACAGATTTCCTGTTGCCGACTTTTGCCAAAAATGTGGCTTCTTAATAGTTTCTACAGATCTATCTTCAAATCGAGGCCATACGAACTTCATGGGCAAGCTGGTTAACAAGGCTCTAAATATGGTTAGATGTAGAGTGACTTTAGGGAAATAACCCGCAGATGATCCTTATATAATCCTCAGACGACTTTTAGAAAACTTTCAATCTTAGGTAAATTACTATACAAATTATTCTAAACATACTCTTGACAAGAGATTTCTAAAATATCTTTTCGTAGAGTATTAAAAAGGCGCTGTGTGAAATCTTCGCATCCTCGAGCTTCGGGTTACTTTTACACAATTTTTAATGATTTTTAAGTGATTTTTAACGTGCTGCATTATGGTTGTTTAACTGTTTAAAGCGACACCAATCCGGACGTAATTAATGGCAAAGTAATTTACAACAAAAGCTCAACTGCCGCAGACCCGGCCAGGCGGGCACAGAATCTACCCCAAACGGGCTCGGCCACAATGAATTCTCAATGAGCTGCAATAGCAAATGAAAATATTAGAATTTAAATTTCTTTCTAGCTTATATAAAATATATTTTCAGCAATCGCTTTTAGCATGGAAATAGTTGCCCTTTGATATATCATTGTACTGTTCTCATTAATAGTGCACTCTGTAGTCACCGCAGCCGAACAAAACACTTACACTCGGCATCATCATCAGCCGCCAGTGATACTTTGTTCATTTGCCGCAATTTCAGAAAACGAATATCCCTAAAGAGCAGGAAAAGAGCAGTAGCAGGAGCTGTATTCTCGCAGCCGGCACCCGAAAATTCCCTGCCTAAGTGTTACAATAATAAAAACTCATGCTTGGAGGCGTGTCCCAACATAAAACTGCAAAACGAAACGCGCAGCAAGCAAGGAGCAACGAGACGACAGAGCTATACAACAATAGAATAATACCAGAAGGGTGCCTGGCCATAGAGCTTCCCATTTACAGGGTGGTTAGAGCCACGAGTTCACAATACTCGTTCACGACATTAACAAATTGAGTTTATAGATTGGGACAAAGATCTTAAATGTGCTATATCTAGTCGTATGTAATGTGCTCTTATGAAATCGATGTGCCCTCTTTTGAGAGGACAAATTGAGAAAACTCTATATTTTCCATAGTTTGTTCATAGGTGTACTGGCCATAAATTGGAGCTTACTAATGGCAATATAATAAATTCATAATAAATTTATGCTGTGAACGAGTATTCTGCAGTCGTGTGCACTCGTCCCGAATGAACAGCAAACAAAAGTCAATTGTCGCAGCCAATAAGTCGCTAATGCAATTAACAATTCACACACATACAAATACACAGTGAGGCTGAGGGCTGAGGGCTGAGGGCTGAGGGCTGAGCATTACAAAACTAATAACTCACCATGTGTGAGCCCTCCTTTCTCTCGCTCTCTGTGAAGAGGCGTGACACGTGAGACACCTGGAGTGATTGTTTGATATGGCCATGAGGAGTAGTCGCTATCAAATCTCACACAAACTCTCTCTCTCTCTCTTTCTCTCTCTCTGTATTTGCGACAATTTGGTGCGTTAAATTACAAAAATTAGTCACACAGCGAACTGGGAAAGAGGCTCAACAACATTTTGCCTTCGGGGCCTGCCGTGTTAAATCGCACAAATTGGCAGTTTAATTGTTCCAATTGACACCAAATTTTGTTTTGGCCCTTAAGTGGCCCAGAATAAATGGGCAACTGGGAGCTGATTTTGTCAGCTTGGAGGCGTGCACCAAGAGCCAGGAATTTATTGGACTGGTTAGCAGTGAATTATTAGCAACATTTAAGCGCTTAGGCAGTTGCACTAGCGTATTAAACGAACTCTCGCTTCATCATCAAGCGCTCACACATCTACACATGTACTTACGCAAACAACACACATATAAATGCCGAGCGATACATATACATGTGTGAATCTGTGCTGAATCGAAAAAGTTATTCTTTAATTTGATGCTCTACCCAAAAATAACCATGAGAAAATTAAATTTGTATATATATGTATGTAATGACAGACGTTGTTACTATTCTGCAATGCAGTTTCATAGAAGGAAACAATTTTAGAGATTCGGCCATCTCGCTCGATCGCACTAGGCTTAAGACTGTAATATTAAAAGCGAAGCATTGCTTCATTTACACACACATGCATGCACTTGAAAGCGCAGTTGAGGGACTTGTTAAAGAGAGGCTATCTCGCTCAATCGCGCTAAGAAGAAGAGAAGTGCGACTTGTGGTTGTGCTTAAGTAGTAAGAATAAAAGCCCATCTCGCTCGCACCCACATTGCTAGTTGAGCACTGTAAGGGAAAATGGACCTAATCAATTGTTCAGCAAAAGATTGATCTGAGATTAAAGTAAAATCTTTAGTTTCAATTGAATTAAATTGTGTGTGTTTATTTACAAAATTTATCTTTAAACTTAAGCCAAATTCTATGGGGGATGGACATATTTTATGTACAGAAAGATCTTAATAAAAATTGTATTCAGCTCTTTGACTCCTTCAGTAAATACTGCGCGCCAGGGCCAGCGAGGCAGCAGCTGGCCCAATCGGTGGCATACCCACACCCATGGCCACGCCCACGCCCACGCCAACACCTACTCCGACGCCGACATTTGAGTCAGAGCCCACTGCGTTCGCATTGAACTTTTCGAAGCCGCTGATCGCTTCCGTTGGCAGTTTCTTTCGCAGATCCGGTTTGGGCCCACTGAGGCACATTTTCTCCAGCTGTTGGTGCTGTGAGCGCACCGCAAAGCGATTCACGTGCACTGGTATGGGCACCACAATTTTGGTGCCACTCGAACCGCCATTCCGGCCCAAACCGTGCGACGTGAGTCCAGCCTTAACGCGTTTCCATTTGGCGCGACGATTTTGAAACCAGATTTTTACCTAAACCAAAACAAAGCAAGATAACAGAAGATAGAGAGATTTAATGTATGATAACTAAGAAAGAGAATGGACTTAATTCTGTTAGAGTTTTCTAACATGAAGATACTTTCAGAAAATATCCATTTGGTTCAATCTATATTTGGTTCATTAACACACCTGCACTTCACTTAATTTCAGACTTGTGGCTATTTGACTGCGCTCCGTTAGGCTAAGATATTTTTTGGCATGGAATTCGCGTTCCAGCTCGAGCAGCTGCTCCGACGTGAAGGCCGTGCGTCGCCGACGCGACTTGGAGGAGCTGTTGCTGCCTCCACTCTGCGATTCCTTGCCGCCGGCTTCATGGCGCGATTGACTGCCCTCGTCATCGCTGCAATCTTCACTGTCCGAGTTGGTATAGGCTACGAAATGCATATAGTAAATAGAGAATTCAATGAGCGATAGCTTAAAATAATATCTTATTATCATTGGACACGCATCCCCCATTAACACTACTTAACAAACGTCTGACTCGGACGCTTCCTTCGGCTTCTGTCGTAAATGGGCTGTGTCATAACATTTGTGGCAAACATATTTAGTTATAACTGGAGACATGTGTGATCCCATTCCAAGTCATTCCGAACCCTGCTATCCCATTTCAACCACAACAACAACAACATCAATTTGTGACCCAATGCTCAACGTTTCACTGCAGGCTGAAGTCAAGTGTGAGGGGGAGGAAGACCGATAGAGAGAGAGACAGCAACTTGCTCAAAGTGAGAGCGAGTGGGAGAGTGAGCATCCCCTTCGAGATGCCTGATTATTTCGGTTAACGCTTAAACGCTTTTTTAACACTTACACGCTTCGAGTGTGCCCATCGCCTGCCCTGTCACTGATTTATTCGCGCGGCGGGGGTAGATCATCAGCGAAAGCTTTGTGCTAACCCCCAACATCAAATGAAATTCAGTTATGAATATATTATATTTCTCTGTAAATGCCAATTCGTTTCGCCTAACTGCTGCAGAGGAGACCCTCAGCCAGAAGGAGTCATGGCAATGCGGTTTGCTAAAACTTTTCTCTTCCATTCCATTTCAATGGCTAAATCGTTACGTTTGTCAAAATGTCAGCTCCATTTTTGATGTTATTGTTATTTTCCCTCGCCCTCTCTCTCTCTCGCACTCCCTTTCGCTCTTTGCTCTCTTACTCCCTTTCTTTGTCTCTCTTTCGCTCTGGCTGTCAGTCTGTTCTCCTCGGAGAACTTTGCAGTTTTTGATTGACATCAAACATTGGGTCGTAAATGCGTTTTATGCTAATTTTGTCTATGACTTGACTGCCTCATTTTAATTACCATGACAAAACCACTTTAGCCTGACTGCAAGAAGAAGAAGAAGAAGAAATCGGAATTGAAGAAGGTGGGAGACAGCCATAGATGTTAGCAATTCGTTTTTAATAAATAAAGTAAAAAGTTTCTTTGCTAAGGGTGCTCTTAAAGATTTTTAATAAATAATAATATTACGAAAGTAAATAAAAATAATGATAGATCCAAAAAAAAAAAATACTATATAAAGTTCTTCTAAAATTTCTTTTATCTCAGAGGGAGATCAGTTTTGCAAAGCATAAGTGAGTGTTTTAATAACCAAGTTATTTCAATTTTCATTGAATTTTTATATATTTTTATATACATATACTTATATACTATCCGCAGAATATGAAAAGAACTCTTCATTGGGAGATTCCATGGTAATCTTGTACAAGTAAAACTCAAGCTCTACAGTACGAAGATGCTATACAAAATGCGTACGACTTATGGATTTCTTTCCTTTATCTATATACTTCAGAATCAGTTTGGACTATATCCTCATACAAAATATCATCCGCCCTTGCAGTCAAATTGGCAAATACTATCCTAATTTTCATAATTGTTTATAGTTTTTTAGTCTTGGCTTGTCTAGTACTTTGTCACCTACCTCCATTGCGACTCTTGTCGAGCTCTGTGCCGTAGTTTTGGGGTGACATGGTGAGGCTGATGTCGCTGCAGGAATCACCGCTGCACTCGTAGTCCTCGTCCATGCCCACATCAACTGCTGGCTCCGCAGGACTTGTTGATTTTGAGGGCGGCGATTGCTGAGGTGGTGATGGCTCGTACTGCTGGTTTGACGGTAGAGCTATGGGCTGATGATGATGATGTTGACTCTCGGCCATGTGCTGAAGTCTGGCATGCACGCTCAGACTGTGCACGTAATCTTGATTCATGAGTTCTGCGAGACGACGATAGCTTAGATCAGAAGGAGCAGCAACAGCAGCAGCTGCAGCGGCAGCGGCTGCTGCGGCATTAAAGGGCAGGAATCGAGTGTCCAGCGGATGAGGCAGGGGCAGCTCATTGGGCTTTGTGGGACTGACGCTGAGACTGTCCAAGGCATGTGGTTGCGGCTGGGGCTCCTTGCCGGCAAACGGTGCAGCCAGGTATCCGCTGCTAGCACCGCCACCACCTCCACCGCCGCCGGCAATCAAATGTGAGAGCCGTTCGTGGTTCTGAGCAAAGTAACCGTGCAACCAGGGATTGTAAAGTGGAAACTGTGTCAGACCCAACATAGCACGTGCATTAAGCTCCCGATGGCTGTCCCTCTCTTGCGCTCGATTACTGTCCCTTTCCCTTTCTCTTTCTCTTTGATTTTCTTGTTCCAGTTCCTGATCACCATTGGCTGCGGAAATAACGGCAGTTGACTGATTCGCAATTAAGCTCTCTATGGAGAAGGGCTTCGGTAGCGTTTTGGTGATTAACTTGCTGCTGCTATCTACCGGCGGCGGCGGCGGCGGCGGCGGCAGCAGCGCCGTATGCTCGTTTTGCATTATCAACTTGAATTTCGTTTACTCGCCTTCAAATTTTTCGGAACGCGCGACACGTGACGCAGTGAACCGTTCAAAGATCTGCGCGCAAATGAAAACCAATGCTGCCGCATGCACAGCTCACAGCTCACTTGCTCAGACGAAAACAACCACCGCACACACCCTCAGAACGAGAGTGAGCGAGAGAGAGAGAGAGTGCAGACTAGCTCCGCCTCGTTAATGACCAATATGGCGCGCTGTGTTAGAGCGCTCGGTGCCTCTGATTGGCTGTACGCTAATTGCTGTCAAACCGGTTGAGCTTGTCTGTTTTCTATTTGTGTTTGGGGTTGTTCTGGGAGCCTCACACACACAGAGGCGCACACAGGAGTGCCTAATTGCCTGCTGCTTGATTCATGCGGTAATCAGACTAACCATGAATAAAGACAATATCAATATCGACATTGTTAGCAGTTTCTTAGCTTTGTTTATGCTATGGTGTGGGCAATATAGCTAACTCTCAAGTGGCGTATTAGCCGGCAATTCGAGTTGAGTACGTGAGTGCAGGTAAGGGAAGCAGCTTTTCATATCAGTCAAAATCAATCGATTTTGAATATCAACTTTGAATTCAATAAGCATGCTGAATATAATCAAATACTTTAATGCAGTACTTGAGAGGATTTAGGAGCTTTAGCAGTTTGGTGGCCAATTCCATATAGTTTTCTCTTCATCTAAATTAATCACTAATAAAAATATAAAGTTCCGCCCTCGGAATTTCATTTATTATGCGAGCCACATTTAACACGTTTGCCAATTTGCATTTACGGCTTTAATTGACCATAATTGACTAAATTTTTGGCAACGAAAAAAAAAATATATATATAAATGTTTGTAAGCTTTTGTAGGCAATTAAATAGCATTTGGTCACGTTTGAGTGTTTGAAATATTTTATGAGCGCTTTAAATTGCAATATTTTGTTTGCATTGGGCATAAATTAAAATATAATTATGCGCCTTGTCGGCGATTATTGTTATAATGATAAAAAGGTCTGCGATTTTCATTTGGCGCTGATTCAACTTTATTTGGCATAGAGCCTGCATAAAGATATTTTGTAGTCGCTACGTACAGATGTATGTGTGTGTGGGGATATTTTGTTGCTGCTTGCTGTTTTGCCCTTTGCGGAAAACGGACAAATTAACGAAATGCAACGAAGCGTTTCATGCGCTCAAATAAATCAGGGCGCTGTTGACACCCGGGATGTCGTCTATCTATGTGACCATGTATGTGGTGGGGGCCCCAAATACACATACAGATACAGATGCATATCGAAATTATTTACTGACAAATTGTTTTGAATACTTTGCATACTTGCGACTCGTTTGCAGCGCTCAAAAATGCGCACAAAATAAAACACAAACAATTACAACTGCATCAACTGTGAGTGCATCAATATCAATAAGACGATCAGAGCTGTCCATTCAGCCTTTTTTAACGATTGCATTGGAATATAAACGTTGCCGCTGTCTTCTATTTACAGGAGTGTTGATGACAACCAAATAGCTTAAGCTACAGCTGCCTGTCGAGCTTTGGTGTGTTTGTGTGAGCTGACCAACCCCTAAATTACATCCAACTACAACTAATACAAATTTAATAACCATTAACCATTACGGGTTTCGGTTCGTATTCGAAATGCAAAGTCAAACATGTGTTCATAGTTAACCGCAACATCGGCACACAACGAGGAGCTGTCCAATGTTTACCCAGCAATTGACACGCCTACTTCGACAATTTGTGGGCTGGATCCTGCATGGGCACTGCAACTGCCCTTTGTAATTGTGTTATTTTAACCCTTTCCACAGGCATTACTTGTAAAACTGTAATTATAACTGGAATATCAATGTTGTTTATAGAGTTTAATTGGAAATTGGATTGTAATTACAGTTATTAGTTCGATTGTTATTCGTAGGCATGGCTTATATAGTAATTAGTAGTTCATAGTTGAGTACGGTCTTTGATCTATTGACATACTGCTGTGCAATAATTTTCAAATTGCGCGCCAAGTACCATAGCTCGCAGCTACGAACTCTTGAAATACAATTTTTAGAGAACAGCTATCGATTTGACTGGGTGAACTTACGTTGCCAGACAATGAGTATAAAAATTTTCCATCAGGTGGCAATATTCCTTTTCACGGAAAACGTTTTGCGATTCAGTTCTGCAGCCAATTTTAATAGGTAAATAATTATAAATTTAAGGCAACATCACGTCATAAAAGTATGAGTTGAAAATTGTACTCTAAAGGCAATAAATTGATCAATAATATTTTGTATATATTTCTCAAGTTATGCCTATAATTTTGATAAAATTTTTCTCGAAAAATCGATGGGGAAAAAGTCACTATCACCGGCTTCTTATAAAACTTCACCATTAAAACACATGTTTAGTTATTGTACACTTAACAGGTAAAAATGCCCGAGCTAACTGAAATCAAGAACGAGGCACCTTCGACCTCTGCTGAGGCGAAGCAGCCAGAGGATGTGGATGTGCGGGTTGAGGATGATGGCAGCGAGAGCGATTCGGATATGATTCCCGACTTGGAAGAGGCTGAAACTGGCACCACACAGCTTGGCGGCGGTGCCACAGGTTTGCCCATTGATATGGTCTCCAAGGCCAAGCAGTCGCGCGGTGAGAAGAAGGCTCGCAAAATCATGTTGAAGCTTGGTCTGAAGCAGATTCAGGGTGTCAACCGTGTGACTATCCGCAAGTCGAAGAACATCTTGTTCGTCATCAACAATCCGGATGTGTACAAGAACCCCCACAGCGATACATACATTGTTTTCGGTGAGGCTAAGATTGAGGATCTGTCGCAGCAGGCTCAAGTGGCCGCCGCCGAGAAGTTCAAGACACCAGAAGGCCCACTTGCTGCTGATAGTGCAGGTGCTACCACATCAGTGGCTCCAATTGCTGAGGAAGATGAGGAAGAGATTGACGACACGGACGTCGATGAAAAGGACATCGAGCTTGTTGTAACGCAGGCAAATACGACGCGTGGAAAGGCCATAAAGGCACTGAAGAACAACAAGAACGACATCGTCAATGCCATCATGGAGCTAACTATGCTCTAAGGGGCTGGAACGCAGGAACATCGTTGCTTTCGTTTATTACCCGCCTTTCGATAAACTACAAATAAATAAACAAATCCCAAAAGTTATGCGTCTCCGCATTTTGAGCACCAGTCGAACATTTAACACTAAATATCAGGAGAAGAATAAAGTGACATGCTTTTAAAAGTCAAACACCATGGACTATTTGTATTTGCACTGATTCCAACTAGTATCTGAATCAACTATATTCATAAATTAAAAAATTTTAAGTTCGGCTAACTACAGTCTAAAATAATTTGCATTGGTTAGCTTCAATGGGACAAAACACCAGAGATTTCGTAGGGGAAAGTTAAGTACAATTTAACCGTCAATCAATCCATCCATGTGGCACAGAAGGTGGTATATTTTTAGATCACTGCGCTTGATTGGGTGCAGGCTGTGCCTGTAGCACACGAGCTTGGCTGCGTGCCTGGAGGCGTATTTCAGCCGACGTCTGCATCCAAGGTTCGCCATCCGCCTGCATGGGCACCGTCCCATTCACCCGTAACTGCAATCAAATATTAATGACTAAATAAACAAAGGCTGACCGTGGCTGCATACCCTTATCTGTTTGGCTTGGCCAATGCGCACGGGTTTACTTATATTGCACTGCAGCTGAGCAATGTGAAAGGACGAGACTATGCCAAACACTTCCATCATGCCATCCGAGATGGAGTTCACAATGCGCGATTCGCCGTTTGAGTTGCTCAGCTCGCATAGTTTGCAGCCAGCGCCCCAGGAATCAATATTTAGAAACACCAACGATTGGAGTTCCGGCAATTCGACTAGTTTGTTATCTAGATGAAGTTCTAGTTTCTTGTCGATCCGTTCGCAGTCTGGTTGCATAACTTGATGTGTACCAAAGGTAAAGTACAGCAGCTGTAAGAATATAAACGGGATTAGATTAATAAATCCCCCAGTCAAATGGTGCCTCACCTTGTTAAAAATGCGACTGCTGAGCAGATAGAATCGAGATTCGCGTGTCTTATGGAAGTTATAGGTGATGTATGCATCGACTCCCACACTAAAATAGTTGTAGACGTGTATGGTCTTCATGGGTTGCATCTGGATGGGAAGACGATAGTGCGACTTCTCAATTTGCAGATCATATCGATCGAGATTAATGGATTTGGCACGTCTTATGCTTCGCAATATCTGCAGTGGATCGAGCACTGAGGGCGGTTCAGCACCCCATCCGAGAACGCGGGACAAATCGTTGCCTGTGCCTAGTGGCATGATAGCCACTGATGGTTGAGGCTTTATGTTTAACGTGTAGATGACGTTAAGCACCCAACCAATTGTGCCATCACCACCTGCAACTAAAATGCGACAAGGGCGTGGACTGGTTTTTGCGGCCCACTGGAGAGCATCATGGGGACCTCGAGATCCCAACTCCATCACCTGCATTGGATGCAGGTAGCCACGCAATAGCGACAAGACATTTGCGGCAGTGCTACTACCAGATTTCAAGTTGGCTATAACAATTAGTGGCTCCCAGTTTTCAATGTTGGGTGGTTTAATGCCTGCGAGATGCAAACGCACAGATTCGCGTGTCCTGGCTGCTACGATGCTGTAGGGCGGGTATATCATATCCCGAAACTCGCCAAAGTCACATTCACCTTTGACATCCACTTTCTTATAGCAGGTGTCGTGGTAGCAGCGTTGACACCAAGCACATCGCCAGCCAAAGAGACCCGGTCCCGAGCTGCTGCTATGATGATCCTGTTCAGCTTCCTGGCCGCACTCCGAGCAGCTGTAATTCATTGGCAAATTGCCTCGCACCCACAAATGACGCACTGCATTCGTATTTCGTAGCCATTTGTCCTTGCAGTTATAACGGGCGTCCGCCTGTCTTTGGCATGTTGGCTCTGAGTGTGTGCAAAGGCCGCAACAGTCGCAGAACAAGCCCGCAGACGGCGTCAACAAAATCTCACACACATTACAAAAGCAGGCCTACCAAGAGTGAGATACATTATAGAAATAGATACGCAATAACATTTTTCGACACGTACCTGCTCAATGATTTTTATTGATTTCCAACTGTGACGTGTTTTCCCCGATATGCAAATGACAACATCTTCCGCTAAAATACTGCGACAGAAAATGAAAAGCATGCTCAGCGCCACAAGAGAGCCAATGAGCGCTTCAACGCTAAGCTCAATGCTGGCAATATCCATTTCCGTTTACAAGCGTCAAACTGCCTCAAAATTGTTACATTTTCATATTTTTCATGTTTATGTTTTATATTCAATGAATTCTTCAACTAATTATAACCAGTGCTGCAAAATGCATACACACAGCGTACCGTATTTAACTCGACACGATATCTGTAAGTGAATTGCGATAGTTTGCATAAATTATTAGGTCATATAATAGACTTATCAATATGATTTTTATTTTAACCAACAAATGTATCTAATTAAATTTTTTCTATGTAACGAGAAGTATTTTTAATTTTCTTTGAGGTGATAGCTTTCTTTTCGATATATATTGTATCAAATATCGGATTGTGGTACATCGCCAAGCAGTGTTGCGAAGTTCCTAGATATACACTGCACGTGGGGGCACACATTTTTTAAAAAACAGTTTTTGCTAGCGAAACGTGGGTTGGAACAACTAAAATATGGGACGCAAAGCTGAATATGATGAAAAACAAAAGAAAGGACCAGGCCGCAAGGCGCGCAAACAGGGACCTCCAAAGTTTCCAAAGAAATCATTTGGTATTTGTAACAGTATTAATGCCATTGAGCTCATATTTAATGTGTTTAATTGCAGCGCCGCTCGACGATGAGGATAAGAGACTGTCACACCGCCAAAAACAACGCGTTGCTAAACGGGAACAAAAAAAGGTAGTGCAGAAAGCAAAATCAAAGGCTAAACGTGCCCAGCAGCCTCGTAAACAAAAAGAGTATCACAGCGAGAGCGACAGCGAGCCAGAAGCGAAACAACAGCCGGAGTCATCAGATGAGGAGGTGCCACAGCTTGTGCCAATCAAAAAACAAAAGTCAAATGGTTTCACAGATGACAATAATGATTGGCTAAAGCCGAAGAAGCAACAGAAAACGAAGAAACCTGAAATACATGATGAGCTAGAAGAGGAACTTGAATCTGAGAATGATCTTGAAGCTAACTCAGAAGAAGAAGATGTCGAAGAAGAATCAAATGATGGGGAAGAGGAGGAATCAATTGATGAAGATGATGAAAGCGAAGCCCAAGTTGGTAAATTGGACGATCTTTTTGATGACGATGATGAAAATCAGGGAACAGGTGAAGAATCAAGCGATGAATTTGACGATGATGATAATGATGACGAAGACGACGATGACGATAATGATGATGACGATGATACATTGCCGATTGAACGTGCCAGCAAAAAACTGAAAAAGCGTCAGGCTGAAGATGATAAATTGGCTCAAGAAGAGATGCAGATGTCTGTCGATCAGTCGGATGTGTTTCATTTACCAGAGCCCGGCGAAGATGCTGATAAAGAGTTATCGTTACAAGACGTTCAACAGCGTATTAAGGAAATCATACAGGTACTATCGGACTTTGGCAAATATCGCCAGGAAGGTCGTTCACGTAGCGAGTATGTAGATCAGCTTCGTTTGGACCTATGCTTGTACTACAGCTATAATGAGTTTCTTATGTCAAAATTAATGGATATATTTAAGTTGAGTGACCTTATGGAATACTTAGAAGCATCAGAGGTAAGTTATTAAATATAGAATCTTTATAAAATTTGTTTTTCTCATGTTTTATGTTGTTTTCTTTTAGGTTGCGCGTCCGTTAACTATACGAACAAATTCTCTAAAAACGCGTCGTCGAGACCTTGCTGGCGCATTGATTAATCGTGGTGTTAATCTCGATCCGCTAGGCAAGTGGACAAACGTGGGCCTTGTCATATTTAATTCAACTGTTCCACTCGGCGCCACACCGGAGTATCTAGCTGGACACTATATGATACAGGGCGCTTCCTCGATGTTGCCAGTGATTGCGCTGGCTCCGCAGGAAAACGAACGAGTGCTGGATATGTGTTCTGCACCTGGTGGTAAAGGATCACACATAGCTGCTATGATGAAGAACACGGGAGTTTTATTTGCCAACGATGCAAATCGGGATCGCATCAAGGCCGTTGTGGCCAACTTTCATCGCTTGGGCATTGTGAATGCAGTTGTCAGCTGTGAAGATGCGACCAAGTTTAGAAATATAATGACCGGCTTCGATCGAGTGCTGCTCGATGCACCTTGCACTGGCACGGGCGTTGTCTCTAAGGATCCAAGTGTTAAGACCACCAAATCGGAGGTCGATGTACAGCGTTGTTATAATTTACAGCGCAAGCTTTTGCTTACCGCCATCGATTGTGTGGATGCCAAATCTTCCACAGGTGGATATATTGTGTATTCCACTTGTTCAGTACTGCCCGAGGAGAATGAATGGGTCATCGATTACGCTCTCAAGAAGCGAAATGTTAAGCTTGTTCCACTGGGTATAGATTTTGGAGAACCTGGCTTTACCAAGTTCCGTCAGCATCGCTATCATCCCAGTCTGAATTTGAGCAAGCGCTTTTATCCACACACAAACAATATGGATGGCTTTTATGTGGCTAAACTGAAAAAGTTCTCCAATACGATACCCATCACTAAGGAGCAACAGGAAGCGGATGAGAAGGAGTTGGATGAAGCGATGGCAACAGATACGACTGAATCGAATGCTGCAGAATCTAACAAAGAGGAGGCAACGGAAGCTACGGAAGTTCCTCGAAAAGTTCATGGAAAGCGTGCTGGAAAGCCCAATCTTACAGATATAGATCGTGATCTGAAGAAGATAAAGCTTGAAAAAAGCAAGACAAAATATGTTGCCAAGGTGTTCGAAAAGCCCATCAAAGTTACCAAGGTAAAGAAAGAGCCAACTTCCCCTGTTACCCAAGATAAGAAAGAAAACACAGTCGCTCCTTCGCCAATAGTCAAAAAAGAACAGACAGCCCTGCAACCAAATGGCGATAAAAAGCAGAAAGTTGTGAAAAAAGAGCAGCTAGCCGCGGCGAAAAAAAATGGACACAATGCCAAGCCAACATCTAACTTAAATAAGAAACTTTCACAGGCGCCGAGAGTGGATATAGATGAACTACCTTTGCTAGAAGGAAAGCCCATTAAAATGCAAAACAAGCTGAAAAATAAGTCTAAGCAGCTGGGACAATTGAAGAAATCTAAGAAGACAGAGGACAAAAAGCAAAAGTTTAAAAAATAATGAGAAATAGAATTAGCATAGAATTTTATTAAAAACTTAATGGTGGGTTCGTTTCGAAGATGAAAATATGTAATAAAATATATATAATGTATACATATTTATAACATATATTTAGGACAACTGTAGATTCCATCTGAGCAAAACAACCAATACCTATAAATTGTTTTTATAATAAGTAAAAAGTTTTTTGGTTTATAAATACGTTTATAATCAACATTACAATATTTTGTATTTTATTAAAAGTTCCATACCATATATTTTTTTATCACACTGCATATTTTCTTTATTATTTTTATGTACTGTATTTTTATATTTTACTTGCAGCGCTTGAGCTGATAAGGTTCAGGCGTCGGATGGATTGAGCGTAAGCCTTGATTTGCAGTACGAGAACTCATTTCGAAATGTTAAGATTTATTTTTTGTATATTATTTTGCTTTGCTTTGACTTACGCTTTGAGTCAATCCAAAGCGGATATTAATTCGGCCACTATGCACAGCATCCGATCAAATCTGGATCGTCGCATCGCACCTTGTACTAATTTCTGGGCATTTGCATGTGGCAATTGGTCTGCCAACTACGTGGACAACTTTCAGCTGGCGGAGAAGAGATATGCCGATGAAATGATCGCTGTGCTTACAGATAGTCGCGTAACGGATGCTCCACGAATTTTTACGCAACTGCAGGACTATTTTACGGCATGCGTTGGTCAACGACAGGAGGAGCAGATGCAATTGCCACAGGATATACTCTCTGGCGATACGTTCGAGTGGACACGAGCAATGGCCAGACTTCGAAAATATGGATTAAATGGTGTTTTCTTTGACGAAACGGCGGATGTTGCTTACAATGACTCGCTGAGATATGTAGTGCAGCTGAAAATGCCATTGCCTAGACACAATCACTTGGTGGGCACAATTAAAATAACTTTTCTATAGGTTCGTGATTTAATTTAGAGTTCCTTTTCTGCAGACTCAAAGACTTTTGAGGCCTGAGCTTCAGATGTTGGAAGAAGCCCTACGAGCATTGCGTGAGAAGAATCGCAACGAGGCGTCGCTGTGGCAATTGTGGACGTTGAGTAAGCTACAGCTGGAAGTGCCACAAATCGACTGGAAAATTTTCTTTGAAGAACTGCTAGATATAAAAATGGAGCCAAGTGATGTTCAGTTGCGTGTGCAAATTACCGACGTGGAGTATTTCCGAGAGCTGGGCGAGCTGCTGCGCGAAAGTAATAAAACCATTGTGGAATTATATCTAAGTGACCGACTGGCTAGCTTTGTAGAGGAGGCCAAGCCTCGCGGAACAGCGCACAGTTGCATACATCATATGAGTGCGATGCTTCCTTTGGGAATGAATTACGTTTACGATCGTTATGTATATAGAACACGATCGGAGGATATGCCACAGTTGCAGCAGCTGTTTGATAGCTTACGCGGTACGTTTGGCAAATATTTGGACCGGAATCGGTTAGAGCTAAGTTCTGAGCAGCTAAGTTATCTACATACCAAGCTTGCTGGTATGCGATTGAGATTAGGCAATTTACCGGATATTACCAGCACTGATTATGACTTCTATAATAATCATTATGCCAGTGCAACATTTATAGCTAACGACTTTGAACACAACTTTTGGCAAGGCCTCCGCTTACGTACGCATCTGCAACATCTTCCTTTCAGACAACCAGGTGCGACTTTGCATATCAAATACTACTATGTGAATGATGATTTGATTAGAGCACGCAATGCACCTTACTTTGAGAATGAAAGAAACATGTTGACCATTCCATTAGTGTTTATGCAGTGGCCCTTTTACGATTACCGACAACATTCAGTTTTCCGACATAGTCTAATGGGTTTTATACTGGGCCATGAGCTTAGTCACGCCTTTGAGCACGATGGTATCCTTTTCGATGCTACGGGCAATGAGTCGCTACTCGGATTAAGTATACGTCAAAATGCCAAATTTCAAGCTGCCCTAAAATGTGTCCAGCGGTCACCGACAGCATTACTAAAGGAGCGATTGGCGGATATCAATGGTCTCCAACTGGCTTATGATACATTTTTTGGCCTGGCACATGATTCGCTTCAGTTTGTGTACCGTCCGTATGAGTTTGAGCAGCAGTTCTTGGCACCACAGCTCTTCCACTTGAATTTTGCGCAGTTTTTTTGTGGCCGTTTACCAACAGCCATCGACCATGACATGGATGATGTGCGAGTCAATGAGGCTGAGCATAATTTGCATCAATTCGCCATTGACTTCAGTTGTCCACGGCACCAGTCAGACTCCATCAGCTGTGAAATGTGGCGCCCATCCAGGAATTAAATCGTAAACTGCAATTGAAAAAACTTTTAATATTATAAATAAAAATATTGTCATATGGAATATTAAGAATATGAAAATAACAATAATCAATTAAATAAGTAATAAAAAGGTAGTGTTAGCTTTTTGCATAGCTCTAGAGCGTTCGAGGCAGGACTATTGCCTGCGAGCTTCTCGGTTTGTCGTCCTGATCAAAAATATATGCATTGTGGGGTGTGGCACGCCTGCTTCTGTCTGTTATATAACTTTAACAAAAACATTATACACTTTTTTTTCTCATTTTTTAATGGAATCAGAGTATAAGAATAAAATTATTATTCATTTTTTTGTTTATGAATAAACAACCCAGGATATCTTATCTTATTATTTCGCCTTCAATATGTGTGCAGCCAACCCAAGTTCTCCTCCTATATGACGCCACGGCAAAGAGAAAAAACAGAAAAAGAAAAAATTAGAATGGAAATAAAAACGTATCAAAACCAACTCAAACATTATGCATTAAAAATGCAGCTTTAATTATATTTCTCAAAGGAAATTTAAAGACAAACATTTTCTAAAGCATCACGATCTTAATATATATCTGCCAGTCAATATCTTTGATTCTGTCATAACAAAGATATAGTCCTATTCAGCCAATCATGCAACAGCTTCCAGTTGACTTATTGTCATTGGTTATACCATGCCCTTGATATTGTCCTGGTTGAAAGCTTACAGTTGAACCAAATCTTGGAGTATTAACTCCGGGGAAACTATAAAATTTCAGAATCGACTGCTACACAGGTAAGTTATGTGTTTTAGAGCTAAGATCAGTAACAGCAGAGCAGCTTACATTTCGCAGCATTTCTGTAAAAAAAAAATATCTAGGCTTCAAACGGCATCGCAATTGCGATAAAATACCAGGCGAACATAAATGAGTAGTAGGGCGCAAAATTTTAGTTAAAAAAACTAAACATTGTGTTGACCTTGAGAGAGAAAGAGAGAGAGAATGAAAATGAAATTGAGAGTGAAAGTGAGAGTGAGTGTGAGACTGTGAGAGAGAGAGAGATAGAGAGATAGTAAGAGTGAGAGTGAGAATGAGAATGACAATGACAGTGAGAGTGAGAGTAAGAGTAAGAGTGAGAGTGACAGCGTAAGCGAGAGTGAGAGTGAGAGTGAAAAATAGAGAGTAGGATTGAGAGAGAGAGATGTTAGTTACCATGAACAAGCATACTCTTGGTTATGCCTCAAAAGGTATGTTATCGCAGTAAAATACCAGGCGAACATAAATGAGTAGTAGGGCGCAAAATTTTAGTTAAAAAACTAAACATTGTGTTGACCTTGAGAGAGAGAGAGAGATAGAGAGAGATATAGAGAGAGAGAGAATGAGAGTGAAATTGAGAGTGAAAGTGAGAGTGAGTGTGATAGTGAGAGAGAGATAGAGAGAGAGAGAGAGAGAGAGTGAGAGAGAGAGAGAGAGAGAGCGATAGAGAGAGAAAGAGAGATTGTGCGAGTGTGAGAGTAAGAGAGAGAGAGAGAGAGAAATAGATATAGTAAGAGTGAGAGTGCGAAGGAGAAGGAGAGAGAGAGTCAATTAACTCTCAGCTCAACGTGTTAACTTAATGTTAATTAACATTTCGCGCCCTATTACTCGTTTCTGTTCGCCTGGTACTTCTGACGTTACTATTGAAATTTGAATGAGTCAAACTTGATGTATCCACAAATTCACTCGCGAAAAAGCAAATATAATAAAAAATATTTAAAGAAAATATTTTTGGATATTTGATTGTAAAGGATAAAAATAAAATCTAATTCAAGTGTCTAGCTCTTGTAGATTCTGAGATAAACGCGTTCAACAAACAGAATGACGGTCAGACAAACGGACTGGGCTAAATCGAATCGACTTGCCGTCATGAAAAAATCGGGTCGAGCTGAGAAAATTCACTGTTTCTGAACTTTGACAGATTACGACTGGAGTATTTTTCATCCGATTTTTGAATGCCATACCTTTTTGGAAGCGTATTGATTTGGACTATCATGTCCTGTTTACATTTTTTTCACAGCTTGAGAAATTTTCAAAATATTTACTTGACACCGAAAAATGACTGTTGATTTGACATAGCTCTTTGCATGGCTCTAGTTCGGGTAATTTTTGACCGATTTCCGAATAATATAGTTTTTTCAGCTCGTCCAAGTCAGGACTATTGATCGGCATTCAAAAATGTTGTTTTAAAAGTGTTCGCCATTTTTGAAAAAAATGTGATGTAACCCCTTACTATTTTTGCAAAAATCGGGTCGAGCTGAGAAAATTCACTGTTTCTGAACTTTGACAGATTACGAGTGGAGTATTTTTCATCCGATTTTTGAATGCCATACCTTTTTGGAAGCGTATTGATTCGGACTATCATGTCCTGTTTACATTTTTTTCACAGCTTGAGAAATTTTCAAAATATTTACTTGACACCGAAAAAAGACTGTTGATTTGACATAGCTCTTTGCATGGCTCTACTTCGGGTAATTTTTGACCGATTTCCGAATAATATATTCCTTTCAGCTGTTCCAAGTCAGGACTATTGATCGGCATTCAAAAATGTTGTTTTAAAAGTGTTCGCCATTTTTGAAAAAAATGTGATGTAACCCCTTACTATTTTTGCAAAAATCGGGTCGAGCTGAGAAAATTCACTGTTTCTGAACTTTGACAGATTACGACTGGAGTATTTTTCATCCGATTTTTGAATGCCATACCTTTTTGGAAGCGTATTGATTCGGACTATCATGTCCTGTTTACATTTTTTTCACAGCTTGAGAAATTTTCAAAATATTTACTTGACACCGAAAAAAGACTGTTGATTTGAAATAGCTCTTTGCATGGCTCTACTTCGGGTAATTTTTGACTGATTTCCGAATAATATAGTTTTTTCAGCTCGTCCAAGTCAGGACTATTGATTGGCATTCAAAAATGTTGTTTTAAAAGTGTTCGCCATTTTTGAAAAAAATGTGATGTAACCCCTTACTATTTTTGCAAAAATCGGGTTGAGCTGAGAAAATTCACTGTTTCTGAACTTTGACAGATTACGACTGGAGTATTTTTCATCCGATTTTTGAATGCCATACCTTTTTGGAAGCGTATTGATTCGGACTATCATGTCCTGTTTACATTTTTTTCACAGCTTGAGAAATTTTCAAAATATTTACTTGACACCGAAAAAAGACTGTTGATTTGACATAGCTCTTTGCATGGCTCTACTTCGGGTAATTTTTGACCGATTTCCGAATAATATAGTTTTTTCAGCTCGTCCAAGTCAGGACTATTGATCGGCATTAAAAAATGTTGTTTTAAAAGTGTTCGCCATTTTTGAAAAAAATGTGATGTAACCCCTTACTATTTTTGCAAAAATCGGGTCGAGCTGAGAAAATTCACTGTTTCTGAACTTTGACAGATTACGACTGGAGTATTTTTCATCCGATTTTTGAATGCCATACCTTTTTGGAAGCGTATTGATTCGGACTATCATGTCCTGTTTACATTTTTTTCACAGCTTGAGAAATTTCCAAAATATTTACTTGACACCGAAAAACTATTTTTGCAAAAATCGGGTCGAGCTGAGAAAATTCACTGTTTCTGAACTTTGACAGATTACGACTGGAGTATTTTTCATCCGATTTTTAAATGCCATACCTTTTTGGAAGCGTATTGATTCGGACTATCATGTCCTGTTTACATTTTTTTCACAGCTTGAGAAATTTTCAAAATATTTACTTGACACCAAAAAAAGACTGTTCATTTGACATAGCTCTTTGCATGGCTCTAGTTCGGGTAATTTTTGACCGATTTCCGAATAATATAGTTTTTTCAGCTCGTCCAAGTCAGGACTATTGATTGGCATTCAAAAATGTTGTTTTAAAAGTGTTCGCCATTTTTGAAAAAAATGTGATGTAACCCCTTACTATTTTTGCAAAAATCGGGTCGAGCTGAGAAAATTCACTGTTTCTGAACTTTGACAGATTACGACTGGAGTATTTTTCATCCGATTTTTGAATGCCATACCTTTTTGGAAGCGTATTGATTCGGACTATCATGTCCTGTTTACATTTTTTTCACAGCTTGAGAAATTTTCAAAATATTTACTTGACACCGAAAAAAGACTGTTGATTTGAAATAGCTCTTTGCATGGCTCTACTTCGGGTAATTTTTGACTGATTTCCGAATAATATAGTTTTTTCAGCTCGTCCAAGTCAGGACTATTGATTGGCATTCAAAAATGTTGTTTTAAAAGTGTTCGCCATTTTTGAAAAAAATGTGATGTAACCCCTTACTATTTTTGCAAAAATCGGGTCGAGCTGAGAAAATTCACTGTTTCTGAACTTTGACAGATTACGACTGGAGTATTTTTCATCCGATTTTTAAATGCCATACCTTTTTGGAAGCGTATTGATTCGGACTATCATGTCCTGTTTACATTTTTTTCACAGCTTGAGAAATTTTCAAAATATTTACTTGACACCAAAAAAAGACTGTTCATTTGACATAGCTCTTTGCATGGCTCTAGTTCGGGTAATTTTTGACCGATTTCCGAATAATATAGTTTTTTCAGCTCGTCCAAGTCAGGACTATTGATTGGCATTCAAAAATGTTGTTTTAAAAGTGTTCGCCATTTTTGAAAAAAATGTGATGTAACCCCTTACTATTTTTGCAAAAATCGGGTCGAGCTGAGAAAATTCACTGTTTCTGAACTTTGACAGATTACGACTGGAGTATTTTTCATCCGATTTTTGAATGCCATACCTTTTTGGAAGCGTATTGATTCGGACTATCATGTCCTGTTTACATTTTTTTCACAGCTTGAGAAATTTTCAAAATATTTACTTGACACCGAAAAAAGACTGTTGATTTGAAATAGCTCTTTGCATGGCTCTACTTCGGGTAATTTTTGACTGATTTCCGAATAATATAGTTTTTTCAGCTCGTCCAAGTCAGGACTATTGATTGGCATTCAAAAATGTTGTTTTAAAAGTGTTCGCCATTTTTGAAAAAAATGTGATGTAACCCCTTACTATTTTTGCAAAAATCGGGTCGAGCTGAGAAAATTCACTGTTTCTGAACTTTGACAGATTACGACTGGAGTATTTTTCATCCGATTTTTGAATGCCATACCTTTTTGGAAGCGTATTGATTCGGACTATCATGTCCTGTTTACATTTTTTTCACAGCTTGAGAAATTTTCAAAATATTTACTTGACACCGAAAAAAGACTGTTGATTTGACATAGCTCTTTGCATGGCTCTACTTCGGGTAATTTTTGACCGATTTCCGAATAATATAGTTTTTTCAGCTCGTCCAAGTCAGGACTATTGATCGGCATTCAAAAATGTTGTTTTAAAAGTGTTCGCCATTTTTGAAAAAAATGTGATGTAACCCCTTACTATTTTTGCAAAAATCGGGTCGAGCTGAGAAAATTCACTGTTTCTGAACTTTGACAGATTACGACTGGAGTATTTTTCATCCGATTTTTGAATGCCATACCTTTTTGGAAGCGTATTGATTCGGACTATCATGTCCTGTTTACATTTTTTTCACAGCTTGAGAAATTTCCAAAATATTTACTTGACACCGAAAAACTATTTTTGCAAAAATCGGGTCGAGCTGAGAAAATTCACTGTTTCTGAACTTTGACAGATTACGACTGGAGTATTTTTCATCCGATTTTTAAATGCCATACCTTTTTGGAAGCGTATTGATTCGGACTATCATGTCCTGTTTACATTTTTTTCACAGCTTGAGAAATTTTCAAAATATTTACTTGACACCAAAAAAAGACTGTTCATTTGACATAGCTCTTTGCATGGCTCTAGTTCGGGTAATTTTTGACCGATTTCCGAATAATATAGTTTTTTCAGCTCGTCCAAGTCAGGACTATTGATTGGCATTCAAAAATGTTGTTTTAAAAGTGTTCGCCATTTTTGAAAAAAATGTGATGTAACCCCTTACTATTTTTGCAAAAATCGGGTCGAGCTGAGAAAATTCACTGTTTCTGAACTTTGACAGATTACGACTGGAGTATTTTTCATCCGATTTTTGAATGCCATACCTTTTTGGAAGCGTATTGATTCGGACTATCATGTCCTGTTTACATTTTTTTCACAGCTTGAGAAATTTTCAAAATATTTACTTGACACCGGAAAAATACTGTTGATTTGACATAGCTCTTTGCATGGCTCTAGTTCGGGTAATTTTTGACCGAATTCCGAATAATATAGTTTTTTCAGCTCGTCCAAGTCAGGACTATTGATCGGCATTCAAAAATGTTGTTTTAAAAGTGTTCGCCATTTTTGAAAAAAATGTGATGTAACCCCTTACTATTTTTGCAAAAATCGGGTCGAGCTGAGAAAATTCACTGTTTCTGAACTTTGACAGATTACGACTGGAGTATTTTTCATCCGATTTTTGAATGCCATACCTTTTTGGAAGCGTATTGATTCGGACTATCATGTCCTGTTTACATTTTTTTCACAGCTTGAGAAATTTTCAAAATATTTACTTGACACCGAAAAAAGACTGTTGATTTGAAATAGCTCTTTGCATGGCTCTACTTCGGGTAATTTTTGACTGATTTCCGAATAATATAGTTTTTTCAGCTCGTCCAAGTCAGGACTATTGATTGGCATTAAAAAATGTTGTTTTAAAAGTGTTCGCCATTTTTGAAAAAAATGTGATGTAACCCCTTACTATTTTTGCAAAAATCGGGTCGAGCTGAGAAAATTCACTGTTTCTGAACTTTGACAGATTACGACTGGAGTATTTTTCATCCGATTTTTGAATGCCATACCTTTTTGGAAGCGTATTGATTCGGACTATCATGTCCTGTTTACATTTTTTTCACAGCTTGAGAAATTTCCAAAATATTTACTTGACACCGAAAAACTATTTTTGCAAAAATCGGGTCGAGCTGAGAAAATTCACTGTTTCTGAACTTTGACAGATTACGACTGGAGTATTTTTCATCCGATTTTTAAATGCCATACCTTTTTGGAAGCGTATTGATTCGGACTATCATGTCCTGTTTACATTTTTTTCACAGCTTGAGAAATTTTCAAAATATTTACTTGACACCAAAAAAAGACTGTTCATTTGACATAGCTCTTTGCATGGCTCTAGTTCGGGTAATTTTTGACCGATTTCCGAATAATATAGTTTTTTCAGCTCGTCCAAGTCAGGACTATTGATTGGCATTCAAAAATGTTGTTTTAAAAGTGTTCGCCATTTTTGAAAAAAATGTGATGTAACCCCTTACTATTTTTGCAAAAATCGGGTCGAGCTGAGAAAATTCACTGTTTCTGAACTTTGACAGATTACGACTGGAGTATTTTTCATCCGATTTTTGAATGCCATACCTTTTTGGAAGCGTATTGATTCGGACTATCATGTCCTGTTTACATTTTTTTCACAGCTTGAGAAATTTTCAAAATATTTACTTGACACCGAAAAACTATTTTTGCAAAAATCGGGTCGAGCTGAGAAAATTCACTGTTTCTGAACTTTGACAGATTACGACTGGAGTATTTTTCATCCGATTTTTAAATGCCATACCTTTTTGGAAGCGTATTGATTCGGACTATCATGTCCTGTTTACATTTTTTTCACAGCTTGAGAAATTTTCAAAATATTTACTTGACACCAAAAAAAGACTGTTCATTTGACATAGCTCTTTGCATGGCTCTAGTTCGGGTAATTTTTGACCGATTTCCGAATAATATAGTTTTTTCAGCTCGTCCAAGTCAGGACTATTGATTGGCATTCAAAAATGTTGTTTTAAAAGTGTTCGCCATTTTTGAAAAAAATGTGATGTAACCCCTTACTATTTTTGCAAAAATCGGGTCGAGCTGAGAAAATTCACTGTTTCTGAACTTTGACAGATTACGACTGGAGTATTTTTCATCCGATTTTTGAATGCCATACCTTTTTGGAAGCGTATTGATTCGGACTATCATGTCCTGTTTACATTTTTTTCACAGCTTGAGAAATTTTCAAAATATTTACTTGACACCGAAAAAAGACTGTTGATTTGAAATAGCTCTTTGCATGGCTCTACTTCGGGTAATTTTTGACTGATTTCCGAATAATATAGTTTTTTCAGCTCGTCCAAGTCAGGACTATTGATTGGCATTCAAAAATGTTGTTTTAAAAGTGTTCGCCATTTTTGAAAAAAATGTGATGTAACCCCTTACTATTTTTGCAAAAATCGGGTCGAGCTGAGAAAATTCACTGTTTCTGAACTTTGACAGATTACGACTGGAGTATTTTTCATCCGATTTTTGAATGCCATACCTTTTTGGAAGCGTATTGATTCGGACTATCATGTCCTGTTTACATTTTTTTCACAGCTTGAGAAATTTTCAAAATATTTACTTGACACCGAAAAAAGACTGTTGATTTGACATAGCTCTTTGCATGGCTCTACTTCGGGTAATTTTTGACCGATTTCCGAATAATATAGTTTTTTCAGCTCGTCCAAGTCAGGACTATTGATCGGCATTCAAAAATGTTGTTTTAAAAGTGTTCGCCATTTTTGAAAAAAATGTGATGTAACCCCTTACTATTTTTGCAAAAATCGGGTCGAGCTGAGAAAATTCACTGTTTCTGAACTTTGACAGATTACGACTGGAGTATTTTTCATCCGATTTTTGAATGCCATACCTTTTTGGAAGCGTATTGATTCGGACTATCATGTCCTGTTTACATTTTTTTCACAGCTTGAGAAATTTCCAAAATATTTACTTGACACCGAAAAACTATTTTTGCAAAAATCGGGTCGAGCTGAGAAAATTCACTGTTTCTGAACTTTGACAGATTACGACTGGAGTATTTTTCATCCGATTTTTAAATGCCATACCTTTTTGGAAGCGTATTGATTCGGACTATCATGTCCTGTTTACATTTTTTTCACAGCTTGAGAAATTTTCAAAATATTTACTTGACACCAAAAAAAGACTGTTCATTTGACATAGCTCTTTGCATGGCTCTAGTTCGGGTAATTTTTGACCGATTTCCGAATAATATAGTTTTTTCAGCTCGTCCAAGTCAGGACTATTGATTGGCATTCAAAAATGTTGTTTTAAAAGTGTTCGCCATTTTTGAAAAAAATGTGATGTAACCCCTTACTATTTTTGCAAAAATCGGGTCGAGCTGAGAAAATTCACTGTTTCTGAACTTTGACAGATTACGACTGGAGTATTTTTCATCCGATTTTTGAATGCCATACCTTTTTGGAAGCGTATTGATTCGGACTATCATGTCCTGTTTACATTTTTTTCACAGCTTGAGAAATTTTCAAAATATTTACTTGACACCGAAAAAAGACTGTTGATTTGAAATAGCTCTTTGCATGGCTCTACTTCGGGTAATTTTTGACTGATTTCCGAATAATATAGTTTTTTCAGCTCGTCCAAGTCAGGACTATTGATTGGCATTCAAAAATGTTGTTTTAAAAGTGTTCGCCATTTTTGAAAAAAATGTGATGTAACCCCTTACTATTTTTGCAAAAATCGGGTCGAGCTGAGAAAATTCACTGTTTCTGAACTTTGACAGATTACGACTGGAGTATTTTTCATCCGATTTTTAAATGCCATACCTTTTTGGAAGCGTATTGATTCGGACTATCATGTCCTGTTTACATTTTTTTCACAGCTTGAGAAATTTTCAAAATATTTACTTGACACCGAAAAAAGACTGTTGATTTGACATAGCTCTTTGCATGGCTCTACTTCGGGTAATTTTTGACCGATTTCCGAATAATATAGTTTTTTCAGCTCGTCCAAGTCAGGACTATTGATTGGCATTCAAAAATGTTGTTTTAAAAGTGTTCGCCATTTTTGAAAAAAATGTGATGTAACCCCTTACTATTTTTGCAAAAATCGGGTCGAGCTGAGAAAATTCACTGTTTCTGAACTTTGACAGATTACGACTGGAGTATTTTTCATCCGATTTTTGAATGCCATACCTTTTTGGAAGCGTATTGATTCGGACTATCATGTCCTGTTTACATTTTTTTCACAGCTTGAGAAATTTTCAAAATATTTACTTGACACCGAAAAAAGACTGTTGATTTGAAATAGCTCTTTGCATGGCTCTACTTCGGGTAATTTTTGACTGATTTCCGAATAATATAGTTTTTTCAGCTCGTCCAAGTCAGGACTATTGATTGGCATTCAAAAATGTTGTTTTAAAAGTGTTCGCCATTTTTGAAAAAAATGTGATGTAACCCCTTACTATTTTTGCAAAAATCGGGTCGAGCTGAGAAAATTCACTGTTTCTGAACTTTGACAGATTACGACTGGAGTATTTTTCATCCGATTTTTGAATGCCATACCTTTTTGGAAGCGTATTGATTCGGACTATCATGTCCTGTTTACATTTTTTTCACAGCTTGAGAAATTTTCAAAATATTTACTTGACACCGAAAAAAGACTGTTGATTTGACATAGCTCTTTGCATGGCTCTACTTCGGGTAATTTTTGACCGATTTCCGAATAATATAGTTTTTTCAGCTCGTCCAAGTCAGGACTATTGATTGGCATTCAAAAATGTTGTTTTAAAAGTGTTCGCCATTTTTGAAAAAAATGTGATGTAACCCCTTACTATTTTTGCAAAAATCGGGTCGAGCTGAGAAAATTCACTGTTTCTGAACTTTGACAGATTACGACTGGAGTATTTTTCATCCGATTTTTGAATGCCATACCTTTTTGGAAGCGTATTGATTCGGACTATCATGTCCTGTTTACATTTTTTTCACAGCTTGAGAAATTTTCAAAATATTTACTTGACACCGAAAAAAGACTGTTGATTTGAAATAGCTCTTTGCATGGCTCTACTTCGGGTAATTTTTGACTGATTTCCGAATAATATAGTTTTTTCAGCTCGTCCAAGTCAGGACTATTGATTGGCATTCAAAAATGTTGTTTTAAAAGTGTTCGCCATTTTTGAAAAAAATGTGATGTAACCCCTTACTATTTTTGCAAAAATCGGGTCGAGCTGAGAAAATTCACTGTTTCTGAACTTTGACAGATTACGACTGGAGTATTTTTCATCCGATTTTTGAATGCCATACCTTTTTGGAAGCGTATTGATTCGGACTATCATGTCCTGTTTACATTTTTTTCACAGCTTGAGAAATTTCCAAAATATTTACTTGACACCGAAAAACTATTTTTGCAAAAATCGGGTCGAGCTGAGAAAATTCACTGTTTCTGAACTTTGACAGATTACGACTGGAGTATTTTTCATCCGATTTTTAAATGCCATACCTTTTTGGAAGCGTATTGATTCGGACTATCATGTCCTGTTTACATTTTTTCACAGCTTGAGAAATTTTCAAAATATTTACTTGACACCAAAAAAAGACTGTTCATTTGACATAGCTCTTTGCATGGCTCTAGTTCGGGTAATTTTTGACCGATTTCCGAATAATATAGTTTTTTCAGCTCGTCCAAGTCAGGACTATTGATTGGCATTCAAAAATGTTGTTTTAAAAGTGTTCGCCATTTTTGAAAAAAATGTGATGTAACCCCTTACTATTTTTGCAAAAATCGGGTCGAGCTGAGAAAATTCACTGTTTCTGAACTTTGACAGATTACGACTGGAGTATTTTTTCATCCGATTTTTGAATGCCATACCTTTTTGGAAGCGTATTGATTCGGACTATCATGTCCTGTTTACATTTTTTTCACAGCTTGAGAAATTTTCAAAATATTTACTTGACACCGAAAAAAGACTGTTGATTTGAAATAGCTCTTTGCATGGCTCTACTTCGGGTAATTTTTGACTGATTTCCGAATAATATAGTTTTTTCAGCTCGTCCAAGTCAGGACTATTGATTGGCATTCAAAAATGTTGTTTTAAAAGTGTTCGCCATTTTTGAAAAAAATGTGATGTAACCCCTTACTATTTTTGCAAAAATCGGGTCGAGCTGAGAAAATTCACTGTTTCTGAACTTTGACAGATTACGACTGGAGTATTTTTCATCCGATTTTTGAATGCCATACCTTTTTGGAAGCGTATTGATTCGGACTATCATGTCCTGTTTACATTTTTTTCACAGCTTGAGAAATTTTCAAAATATTTACTTGACACCGAAAAAAGACTGTTGATTTGACATAGCTCTTTGCATGGCTCTACTTCGGGTAATTTTTGACCGATTTCCGAATAATATAGTTTTTTCAGCTCGTCCAAGTCAGGACTATTGATCGGCATTAAAAAATGTTGTTTTAAAAGTGTTCGCCATTTTTGAAAAAAATGTGATGTAACCCCTTACTATTTTTGCAAAAATCGGGTCGAGCTGAGAAAATTCACTGTTTCTGAACTTTGACAGATTACGACTGGAGTATTTTTCATCCGATTTTTGAATGCCATACCTTTTTGGAAGCGTATTGATTCGGACTATCATGTCCTGTTTACATTTTTTTCACAGCTTGAGAAATTTCCAAAATATTTACTTGACACCGAAAAACTATTTTTGCAAAAATCGGGTCGAGCTGAGAAAATTCACTGTTTCTGAACTTTGACAGATTACGACTGGAGTATTTTTCATCCGATTTTTAAATGCCATACCTTTTTGGAAGCGTATTGATTCGGACTATCATGTCCTGTTTACATTTTTTTCACAGCTTGAGAAATTTTCAAAATATTTACTTGACACCAAAAAAAGACTGTTCATTTGACATAGCTCTTTGCATGGCTCTAGTTCGGGTAATTTTTGACCGATTTCCGAATAATATAGTTTTTTCAGCTCGTCCAAGTCAGGACTATTGATTGGCATTCAAAAATGTTGTTTTAAAAGTGTTCGCCATTTTTGAAAAAAATGTGATGTAACCCCTTACTATTTTTGCAAAAATCGGGTCGAGCTGAGAAAATTCACTGTTTCTGAACTTTGACAGATTACGACTGGAGTATTTTTCATCCGATTTTTGAATGCCATACCTTTTTGGAAGCGTATTGATTCGGACTATCATGTCCTGTTTACATTTTTTTCACAGCTTGAGAAATTTTCAAAATATTTACTTGACACCGAAAAAAGACTGTTGATTTGAAATAGCTCTTTGCATGGCTCTACTTCGGGTAATTTTTGACTGATTTCCGAATAATATAGTTTTTTCAGCTCGTCCAAGTCAGGACTATTGATTGGCATTCAAAAATGTTGTTTTAAAAGTGTTCGCCATTTTTGAAAAAAATGTGATGTAACCCCTTACTATTTTTGCAAAAATCGGGTCGAGCTGAGAAAATTCACTGTTTCTGAACTTTGACAGATTACGACTGGAGTATTTTTCATCCGATTTTTGAATGCCATACCTTTTTGGAAGCGTATTGATTCGGACTATCATGTCCTGTTTACATTTTTTTCACAGCTTGAGAAATTTCCAAAATATTTACTTGACACCGAAAAACTATTTTTCAAAAATCGGGTCGAGCTGAGAAAATTCACTGTTTCTGAACTTTGACAGATTACGACTGGAGTATTTTTCATCCGATTTTTGAATGCCATACCTTTTTGGAAGCGTATTGATTCGGACTATCATGTCCTGTTTACATTTTTTTCACAGCTTGAGAAATTTTCAAAATATTTACTTGACACCGAAAAAAGACTGTTCATTTGACATAGCTCTTTGCATGGCTCTAGTTCGGGTAATTTTTGACCGATTTCCGAATAATATAGTTTTTTCAGCTCGTCCAAGTCAGGACTATTGATTGGCATTCAAAAATGTTGTTTTAAAAGTGTTCGCCATTTTTGAAAAAAATGTGATGTAACCCCTTACTATTTTTGCAAAAATCGGGTCGAGCTGAGAAAATTCACTGTTTCTGAACTTTGACAGATTACGACTGGAGTATTTTTCATCCGATTTTTGAATGCCATACCTTTTTGGAAGCGTATTGATTCGGACTATCATGTCCTGTTTACATTTTTTTCACAGCTTGAGAAATTTTCAAAATATTTACTTACCCCTTACTATTTTTGCAAAAATCGGGTCGAGCTGAGAAAATTCACTGTTTCTGAACTTTGACAGATTACGACTGGAGTATTTTTCATCCGATTTTTGAATGCCATACCTTTTTGGAAGCGTATTGATTCGGACTATCATGTCCTGTTTACATTTTTTTCACAGCTTGAGAAATTTTCAAAATATTTACTTGACACCGAAAAACTATTTTTGCAAAAATCGGGTCGAGCTGAGAAAATTCACTGTTTCTGAACTTTGACAGATTACGACTGGAGTATTTTTCATCCGATTTTTGAATGCCATACCTTTTTGGAAGCGTATTGATTCGGACTATCATGTCCTGTTTACATTTTTTTCACAGCTTGAGAAATTTTCAAAATATTTACTTGACACCGAAAAAAGACTGTTGATTTGACATAGCTCTTTGCATGGCTCTAGTTCGGGTAATTTTTGACCGATTTCCGAGTAATATATATATTTTTCATCAGTTTTTAAATGTCATACCTTTTTTGGTTCCGTAATTTTCATGTTCTGTTTACTAATTTTCTTTTGCCATGTATCAAATATAATAAATATGTATTTATATTTTGTATATATATTTATGCATGTATATTTGCTCCATCAAAATGTGTTTATTGAACGCATTTAGCACAGGGTGCTAGTTGTTATCGTAGCAATAAGTAATCGACAAAAATTATTGAACGGCCCATTCAATTTGATTGTCAATTGCAGGTATCATGTTAAGGCATATTCAACGACTTTGCGATATTCGATGACAATTGAATGCAAATGTAAATGCATCTAGACAGAATGTAATAATCAGTATGACAGATTCTCTGTTTCTAGAATATACATCATTTGTTCACAACGCATCTGCCATTTACTCACGGCTTTACACGCAGATATAGCTATATTGAGTTTAGGAACAGAATAAAGCCAATATACTCACGTGTGATTTCGGATGAAAATAGCAAAATGCCGGTCACAGTTAAGCAAAAGCTCTCTGTTGCACCAACACACTGACATACATAATCAGGTTGCCATAGCCACAAGTTGTTGCGAGCAGTGCACAGTGAAACTAATTCTGGTAGTTTTTTGTTAGAAAAATGTTGACAGTGATATTAGTTTAACGGCTTTTCAAAATGTATAATTTATTATGTATCGAACGGTTAATATTCAATAATATTTTTTCACCGTTCAATAACAGTAATTTTAGTTTTATGTTTAAAGTTATCTTTTTATTATCTACAAGATTCGAGTTATTTCAAGTTGCATTAATTATTCTCATTTATTCTAGATCTTCTAATGAATATTTGATGAAAACACTTAACAGACTTTTTAAATTTATGAATATTTCATAATATATATTTTTTTAATTTTATCATTCGACCAACAGCACCTGTCAAAATTAGTGTCTTTAGTCCACTGTGCGTCTTGTCCAGTATATCCTGTATTTTCTTTATTTGTGGGCGTCGACATCGCAAAGTTCGCTTGTGTGTGTGCTTTATTCCCCCACCGTAAGATAGCAAACGTGAACCGACGCGAAAGCTCCCTACCGGTCGTAGTACGTCGCTGTCATTTGCCATCATTAGACGTGAGCTTTGCTACGGCATCATCGGTTGATTTCGTTATCTTAATTCCGAATCTCGTCGCAGCCTCCGCCGCAACCTTTGTAGAATTATAGATTCGGAAACTGATTCACGAAATCCCAAAACAATAACAGCAAACATAAAAATATCAGAAAATACATATATTAAAAAAATACAACCTTTATAAAATATTTTTTTATTTCATTGTTTTTAATTTGTGTTTGAATATACATTTTTAATCATTTTGCTATTTGCAATTAAAAAATTTGTAGTTGTGGGTGCGATCCACAACTAAATGTGCTCAGCGACGCGTGAGTTTTGAATATAATTTTTATAAATATATATATATATATATATATATATATTTATAATAACAATATATGTGTATGCGAGTTAAATAATAAAAAATGATAAAGGCGATAAAAAGTTAAGGCTGACAACATGTGAGCAAGTGAGTAGATGTGGGTGAGACGGCAATTTAAACATTTGTTCTGACTTTTGACTTTTGGGATGGGATGGAACTCAAGAGCGGCTGATTTCACACCTAAATTATATATATATATATATATATATAAATATATATATATATATATATATATTTATATATATATATTTATATATATAAGGTATAAGTATACATAGAATCGCCTCAATTTTGTATATATTTGGCATGCATTAGCACATTGGGCAAATAAACAACCAATAAAAATGATCTTTTCTTAACCAACCCAGTTCGAGAGCCGTGGCAAACTGTTGATCACTTAGCAGATCGCTCCATTGGTACACAATGAGACTTTTAAATTGATGAATAAACGTCTGATTAGTCTCATCAGATAAACAGTTTTCAAAGCACAAAAGCCAAACCAATTGAAGCTTTTTTATGGCCCTTCCCATATCCTCCAATATATTCTACAATATAAAGTGCTATCAAGATCTTCCACTTATATAGTAACGAAATAAAAAAAGATAGTATTTATATAAATTGATCTAAATAATAAACATTTATATATATATATATATATATATATATATATATGCATATATGATATGTATATATAAAGTCCCCTTCACGCTCTTCATTGCAGTTGCCTCTCGTTCTTGTTGTTATTTCTGTTGACCAAAGATAAACAATGTAAAAGTTTGCAGTGAGTTTTTAGTCGCCTCCAGTGCTTAAAATAAACATTAAATAAAAAATCGAAAAAGTTTAACAATTAACAACACACAACTAGACAAAATGCTAGCAACGATAAATTCAAATTAAAAGAGCTTCGAGTAAATACATAGAGAAGCATGTCGACTATGAGTTGCCCTCGAGTTACTTTGAATAGGGTAAATTGAAGGGCAAACTAGTTAGAGCGAAGTTTTAAATATGTTTTTTATAGTAATGATTATATGCCAACGCTAAAAAAAAATTATTAGCTATTCGTAACACTTCTGTTTGCGCTATGATTGATACATAGCTGCGACTGCCTTTCGCAATTTGGTGAGGGTATTTCAGAAAATGTAGCATCAGCTTATTTGTTTATAGCTCTAGATTCTGAATTATTAAGTAAATAGAAAATTTTAATTATACTTAAGTGCAGAGCGAAACGGTTGAAGCAGATAGCTAAATGGCTTTCTGAGTGTGAACGTACAATACTTCCAGACTGCATTATAACAATTGAGTCCACTTCGCTGTGAAGAGCAATCAGTGCAACTATTTTACAGTAGCTGCAGCTTACTCTAAATGAAATATATTTTTATTTCCCTGTCACGCCCTTATTACGCTAATTGAATTCAATGGTACTCCATTAGTTGGCTGTAATAGATGCGGTTGCCATCGATGTGTATATAGGTATATAGGCATAACAATAGAGAGATAAAAAACTTTGGGTTGGCTTCTGTAATCTCATGAATTTGTTGATGAAATTACATATTGTTTACTGGGTCTTCTCTCTGGATTGTGAATTGTGAACCGTGAGGATTGGGCACCAGGCAGCCAACAAGCAATAAAATTGCCTGCAGCTTCTTTTGAAATTTATATAATAATTGCAAATGAAATTTTTGGCTCTGCTCACGTATCTGCTTCTCATAAAACAACTTTATACATAGGCAGCCCTTATCTGAGTGCTCAACAAAATTTGTTTGAAGTTTGAGCCATACTTCAAGATTTCTTTTGGTATCGCATGTGATATGACCCCGCGTGCTAAATTGCTAACTCGGCGTATACTCAATGCTGATGACGGAAAATGCGCATACGCCGCCTGGACCATGCAGCGCCATTTATTGAGTCTTAGCGTTTTGTTTTAGTTTGTAAAATTATGGCTATATAGCCACAGGCGCATGCATACTAAATGTGTGTGCTTGTTTTCTTTGGCTTTAATTTGTTTGCCTTTTGTGTGTCGACTTGAGCGAGTCGATTGCGCTGAGGCAGAAAAACTGCCATTCTCTCGGGCTGCCGGGAGGACGGGCTAATGGGCTGACGAACAGCCGGTCGAACAATTGGATAGTCGCCTGTCCGGCGTGCAAACAAGCTATTTATTTGCTTTCCGGCATCCATAAATATCGATCATATCGCCCAACTGCATCTGGCTTTGATTTGCACCCTTTCCAGCTGACGACTCTGTCAGCTCCCATTGCAATTGCTTTCACTCGGGCTTTATTCATTCATAAAACTGTTGCGACCTTTCCAGCTTTTACGTGCCTTTTATTACGCTGTTGCTGGCGAATGGCAAATGGCAAATTGCAAATGGCATATGGCATGTAGCATATGGCATCTGGCATGCCTAATAAGCGGCCCCTAGGCCGATAATAGCCGCAAAAAAGACATATAATTGATAGGGTCTTAAGATAGCGGTTGTCGATTTGGTATTTGTCATTTGGCATTTTCTTTATCATCGCAATATATAATATGTAATGACTGTCCCTCTGTGCACAATGCCAATAAATATGTAATATAAAGGTTTACCTATTTGGCTTTCATTTGTTTTGACACTTAATAAATCATTTACAGATCGCAGCCTGGCAAATATAATTATAATGCTTACAGGCCATTCCAGACGGCAGGAGAATATTATTTGCTCTATTTACACATTGGAGGCAGCTGCGAATACTGTTTATTTGCATTTAGCTTTAGCTGTTAATTGTGCGCATTAGCAGCCAAATTAGCCGCCTCATACTCAGCCTCTGCCTTAGGCAGCGCCGCCATTGCTTTAATGGAATGGCAAGCCTTAACAACAAATAAAAATCATAATCTAACGCACCCGTACAAATATTGCGCTTGTTTGCCCGTAGAATCATAAATAAATCGCAGCTCGCCAAATATTTAATCACGGCATGCGCCACAACTGGCATTTGGTTAATTGGTTGCCTTCCCGGGCAGATTCCCGATATGCAAATCCATGACTAGCATGATTAACAAACATGTTTCCTTAGACAACGACTACCTAGTTACACCAAGAGAGACCATCTATAGCCGACAGGGCAGAGCGGGAAATTTGAAACGAAAGGCAGTTCAAATTATCATTGCCCTCATCAATTTTTCAACTATTTTATAAAATATATTCATTTACTTTGCGAATTTGGGAGTGAGTTGGGGTATTTCAACAGACGTTGCTGGGTGATGAAGTCTGAGATATCTGCACAAAAATATTAGATAAGTCAAATATATACATTAAATTTGCAAGTGACTAGTGACTGACTTGATTGCTGTTTACTCATTAATAAATAAGTGGCGTGTTTTTGTTGTGTTTTAATCACTGTGAGTAGAAAGCTCTTGCTTTACCTTTAGCTTGTTGTTGCTCTTGTTTGTAGCAACAGATTCACCCGAATTGTGTCCTTATTTCGGAGTCAAATATCACGGCGTAAGTACGCACATGCATATCTAATTACCTACCTCAAGCACCTTTAATTAAAGTCCGCTTGTGAGCAACATCTTCAATTAACTGGGTTTATTATTTCATCTATTTGTGTACCCATTGTTCTGGCGAGTACATACGCAAGTCACTGGCCATTAGTCATCGGTGAGAATAATTGTTTCACTTTTAAATAGACTGCAAATGAGGCAAATAGATAATGCTATAGCTATAGATGATATGATTCGATACATTTTTCAATATAACATATATATTTGAGTTCTACTCGCATAATTATCACACAATTCGTTCCTAAATTATTTAATGAAAGAGAAAACATGCCGACGTCGATATTATTAATAAGCAACCTGTTTTCATTTATAACTAGTTTTGATCAGGTTTTCTATACATACCTCTAAGTACATATGCTTCAATTGTCTGCAATTGGAGATATTCCCTGTTGAATCCAAGGGTATGAGAGCTAGAGCCACAGTAAGACAGTACCAGAAGCCCCGCCCCAAAAGTGTAGAGGCCATAAAGATTATTGTTTATTTATCTGCACATTATCTGCATATGTATGTAGAGAGAGGGAGAGACAGAGCCACGTGATTTAAGCATGTATTATTTGTACAGATCTTCATAAGTTCTATATATGCATGCCTACATATATATACAAATCAAATAAGACGACTCAGCGGCATATCTATTTAGATATGTGTGCCATACACACTTTGTAGCTTTTATTCAGATATATATATATATATATATATATTATATATATATATTTGGAATATGGGCGGCCTTGTAGCCGTGCCTTTGTGGACTTGAATAGTGCGTGAATAAGTTCATTGCTTGATTTTATCTGACAAACAGCTATCATCAAGAAGAGCTACGCTCGTTCTTTCACTTCGTTTCAGCTCGTCAACATATTTGCGCAATTTCTGTCTGTCACAATTTCTGAGCTGTTTAATTGCGCAGCTCATCGCAGAGCGAGAAGAGGAAGTGTGTGCCAGGTTCAACAGCAGTCGTGTGCCCTGTCACACCAGTGAGTGCACACACACCCACAACTGACCTCCTGCTGACATGTTGGCAGTGGGAGGCAAGAGATACAGCCGCCACTAAGAAGTGAGACATATTTATATGCTCAACTTCAAACGGAGAGTGAGCAGCAAATGTGCCAGAGTGCATTCAAAGGCTAAACCTCTACAATAACCAATTTGCTCGGCACTCAGTTACCTATATATCTATATACCTTGACAAATAAGTTGCGTATGGCCGACGACGAGTTGCAAGCATTCGTGGAGAGCCTGGATGGCGCTTCGGCGGAGAACATTGCCAATGCCATTGCCAACTTCTCATTAGACATGCTACAGCGAGCCAGCGCCCTAATTGGCACCCAGCAGCTGCACAGCGGTGCTCTACTCATCAATCGCACCCTGGAAGAGCAGTGCAGGCATCAAACAGAGCTGGAGAACCGCTCATACAGCAACAGCAACAGCAGCAGCAGTAGTAATACATCATTAAATGTTAAGCCGGTGAGTGCTAATTGAAATCTTTAAGAAAATTCAAATATGTTAACTTATTTCAATGTGTTAAAACCAAAAGGTACACGCATTGAATATAAAATTTAAGCTTTTGAGATGGAATTAATTGCACCCAAATCATATATAAAATCATAAAGTATAGCTCAATTAAAGCCACTTTAATATTGTCTCATACCTAAACTTACTTGTCACTGGGCCGGCATAAAGTAACTATATATATTCGTGATCTATAAAAGTACAAAATCTATTTTATTTCTAATCGGAAATTATTAAAAACTGTGACATCAGCCAGAGCCAGCTGGCTCTGATAAGAAGGTGCAGTTAAAGTTTAAATCAAAGCGATGATGCACAAATTTATTTGATATGTTTTACTGCTCAATTTGTTGATAAACAAATACTTGGACATATACAAAGCGAATAGCCAATAGCCAAAAGCCAACAGCCAATGGCCAATATCAATGATCCATTATTTATGGCAAGCAATCAAAAAATAGCCTTCTGCTTATTTACTTTGGTTGAATTTTATTGAAATTGGTTTTTTGCAACTGATCTAATGGGCAAAATGAAGCATCATCGACTTTATTAGTTTGTGCGAGGGCAGTCTGATGAATTTAACAAGCAAAAAAGATCAAAAGTTAAATTCAAATGATCTTAACTGAATAAGTAAATGAAATAAATTTTCTTGATTTGTCGAAATTTAGCATTGAATTTAAATTTTGACTCTTAGTAAGCGCCCTATGAAAAGTATAAAAGCGAATTTAGGGCCTCAACGTATGTGTTCACTGTTCTAGATTCATTCTTGCACTAATACGAGATCTACATCAAGGCAGCTATCGCACCAGAAATGCGAGCACATGTAGAGCGATTACAGAGAGAACGACACTTCCGCTCACATATGAATATGTAATAGACACACAATCTCTGCAAACTGAGTATATCTACATTTGAGTAATTTCTAATTTCTTTATATTCTAATGCAAATCAATTATATTTATGAAAGCAAATGTAATTTTGCTGAAATTATGTAACTTAAAATATTTGTATTATTTTATTATAATTGTAATTCAGCAGGAGTTGCATTGTCTCACCTCGTTTGATTCCGTGCTTTGTTGGCCTCGTACCAAGGCGGGCAGCTGGGCTGTTCTGTCCTGTTTCGAAGAGTTCAAAGGTGTACACTATGACACAACAGGTGAGAATTGAATAACAATCATAAAGTAGTGGAGTATCTTTATGGACCGGTTTCTCCATTATTAGAGAATGCAACGCGCTATTGCCACGCGAATGGCACATGGAATCATTACTCCAACTACAGCAGCTGCCATCAGCAGTCGGGCTCCGTGGCTGATGTTCCCGATTTCTCAGCCAGCGTCGATCTGCCTGCCATTATCTATGCCGGTGGTTATTTTTTAAGTTTTGCAACTTTGGTGGTGGCGCTAATAATATTCCTAAGCTTTAAGTGAGTTATAGTACCTGACCGGGCCAACACAAAGCATTTCTTTATTAATTTGTCTTTGCTGCAGAGACTTACGCTGTCTGAGGAACACAATCCATGCGAATCTATTCCTAACTTACATCACCTCGGCACTGCTTTGGATCTTAACACTCTTCTTGCAAGTGGTTCGTTGACATATCCCAACCACAAAATATAGTCTCATTGGGTATTATAATTTTTACTTAGATAACCACCGAATCTAGTCAGGCTGGCTGCATTACGCTGGTCATAATGTTCCAATACTTCTACCTAACGAATTTCTTCTGGATGTTTGTTGAAGGTGAGCCTTGAGTCGAATATATTCTGTAATGCCCGTTGCCTATCAAGTTTTCTTTGCAGGTCTCTATCTGTATATTTTGGTCGTGCAGACATTCTCTAGTGAGAACATAAGCTTCGTCGTCTACGCATTGATTGGCTGGGGTTGTCCGGCCCTCTGTATTTTGGTGTGGTCCATTGCCAAAGCATTCGCATCGCATCTGGAGAATGAGCATTTCAATGGCGTAAGTGAATCACAAGTTTGGCCTTTGTAATTGTTGATAACATTTTTATTTGTGGCTGCGATTGCTGTGTAGTTGGAAATCGAATGTACCTGGATGCGAGAATCTCACATTGATTGGATATTCAAGGGGCCCGCCTCATTGGCGATTCTTATTAATTTAGTCTTTCTTATACGTATTATGTGGGTAAGTCCTCATTGTAGCAATATAATGCGGGTTTATAATAATAGGAAAACGTTCTCTTGTGCTAGGTACTCATCACCAAATTGCGTTCGACGCAAACATTTGAAACTCGACAGTATTATAAGGCCTCCAAAGCTCTGCTGGTGCTGATTCCGCTCTTTGGCATCACTTATCTGCTGGTGCTAACTGGACCCGAACAGGGCATTAGTCGAAATCTCTTTGAGGCATTACGCGCCTTCCTACTCAGTACGCAGGTAAGGAAATGAGCCACGTAATCCTCTTGTTCGCCTCAAATATTCGTTTCTATCTTGAATTAGGGGTTCTTCGTGGCTCTGTTCTATTGCTTTTTCAACTCGGAAGTGCGGCAGACGTTGCGACATCGATTCGTCATATGGCGGGAAAGTCGAAACATTCATCGCAGCAACTCCCGCAAGAACCGCAGGTGCGTTTACAGCTTGGCTAGCATTATGAATGGATATTAGACTCGCACATGTTCATATAGACATTCGATCACTAAATGTCTGGGTTGTTGTTGTCTCTATCACATCCACTGCATTTCGTTTTTTATTCGTTTTCTTTCATTTTTTTCTGTGGCTCGCTGTTGTCGCTTTAAAAAATTAATTTCCATTTCAGACATCGCACATCCAAAGACTACTCGCAGCGCTCGCGTACTGAAAGTCTACGGTGCGTATACGCAATACTTCTGCTTATTCTTGTAGTAGCACCTTCCCCCTACCCAATCGACCCTCTCACATTTCACTTCAACTAACCTTAACTAAGTGCCTCATGCATAAATTCTTTTTATACTCGTTCACAAAGTTATGCATATTTGATATAGGTTTTATAGTATGTCCGTCTGCGTGTCCCGCTACCCTCATTACAGAAAGATATTAATCCTAATGCTATACAGCTGCACACTATCCTCGACAGACTAAAGTCTTAAATTGAAATTTTTTGGGCAGTGAACGAGTATAACAAGCTCCACTACAAAGTTTTATATATTTTAATATTTAACATTAGATTGTTGTTCATTTCTTACCGATTTTAATTTATTTATTTTATTACTTTTCACTTTTTTATCACTTTTGTAGACTGACTTCCACAAGTCCCGTGCCCGCTGGACATTTAGAATGATATATCTGTACATACCGAACGCCATTGAGATTTCCTTTCTAAATACCTTAGTGTTATCTCTATATGTATAAATATATTTGTTTATAAGTATTGTATTGAGCAGACTATTAAAGTATTATTTTTTGTAAATGATTGCTCCCCGATTCATTTAATATTCATTCAATACCAACTACCAAAATACTAATCCCCATCTCTTACAGCACCGAGGAGTGCGTAATCTGCTTGAGACCTGCACTGCACACTCGTATTGGCTCTTTGAATCGATTTCACAGCATAGATTTAACCGACTTTGTTTAAGAAATTAATATTGTGTAAAATGTATAACTAAAAGAATGAAAAGATTTTGAATTTCCAAATCGTATATAATCAAATTTAGGTAATTCCATTAACCAGTCAAAAGCTTCTCAATGTGAACAATAATTTCGATTTGACGTTTTATATTTTGTTGAGAAAGTGACTTGAAGTTACAGCAAAATGTTTAAAACTAATTTATTTTAATAACCGTATGATTTTTATAGTTGAAAATTCTTTGTTAAGTACAAAATAAGCTTAAAAATAATTTATTTGGATCAACTAAGATTAGATCAGATGTTTCTGCCCAGTGTAGCAATAATCAACGAGCATTAAATGTCTAGTCGAGTCAAGATGTTGCCAAAGGATGCCGAATAATAGAAATTGAGTCGTCAATTATTTGTTGCACTGTTCTGCAGCTTTACTATAACTATTACAATTGTTATTAAAAATTAGCTATAATTAATTTACTAGTTGTGTTCTGTTTTTCGTCTTGATTTCAATAACGTGCCGATGCGTGCAAAAATTTGTTGTTACAATTACGATTACATTTGTTAGACGTGAGTGTATATTAACCCTAGACTTCTCTTTTTCCTTTTTTTTTTTTTAAATTTATAATTTGTAATTTTTACTTTTTGTTTGCTTCCTATTTATTTATTTTTCCATAAGGTCACATTGTTTGTATCACTGATAATGTAATTTAAAATAATCCTAATACGAAACGAAACATAAAACAATTTGCTGTCACACAATATATTTGCCTGTATAGGTCTATATACTAGTCATGTTTTGTTGTTGATGTCCTCTTGCCTTTTCATGTTTTGCGAATAAAGCTTTTAAAATATCAAAAAATGGTTCTTGTTAACGCGATTAACATAGTTCTCTAAGCTAAGAATGCCTTACTAAATATTTACTGTATATACCTGTTGTGTGCATCTGAGTGTATGAAATCTACGAATTTCCTATTTATGTATATTAGCTAAAAACTATCACTGTCTCACTTACCAAATACTTCTTACGCAATCGCAAAAATATTCACAAAAAAAAAACGGAGAATAAAAACAAAATATTAATCTTTTTTCTTTCATTTGGGTCTTTACGTATGTGTGTGTGCTGGCAGCTACCTTTAGTAAAAATATGACAGATGGATAAAATCAAATCCATTAAAAACAACAGAAAACCTGATCAACATTTTCTTTTCCTATTGATGCATAATATAGATCTGTCCGATAAAGGCTCTATTACCAGCACTGGTGTATGAGTATGCCAGTGTGTGCGTACGTTTCGAGAAAATTGAACAAATATTAACTATATCAAAATTAAATTCGTGATTACGTATGGCTGCTGTAGCCAGAAACCACTTGGTCGCAAAATGTCTTGGGAAAGTGTCGCCTCATTAGCTTACTTCGCTTCCTAATGCATTGGTTTAGTGGACGCTTAAGATGTATTGTAATAATAATAAAAAATAACAATTACACTATTAACTAATTAACGCACAAAGTGGAGGGGGCGCCTTTTCATTTACATAAAATATCAAATGCACTCGCCTGGATTCTGGACGCAGTACTTGGGAAACAATGCCTCGGCTTTGATGCCCAACTCAACAAGGCGATTTCTAAACACTGATATTCTTCGGAATACATCTGGCGGCACAATATCGAAGTCATGATCGTCATTTGGATCTGACCACAGACGTTCGGCCAAGGCTGCAACACGTGGCCACAATCGATTGTCCAATTGACCCTCGTCCACTTGCTCGGTCCATAAGCAAGCCTCGCCACCCAGCACCTGTAAAGGCAATAAATTGTTCAACATATTTCTTGTAAGTTGTTAGTCTTGTTAGTAATATAACATACCTGCTTTCGTCGCTTCTTATCAAGACGCATGCGCTCCCAAGGACGATGCTTGTATACGTTCTGCCAAGTGCGATAAGGCGAGCAGGCGGCTTCGCCAGTGGCGCGCCAGCTGCCAAAGCCGCAATCCAAATACCAAGCATCCACATGTGAAAATATAATATTGTATCCATTGTCCAGCAGATCATAGTTCTCCTGCCAAGTGCTGCCACCCCACACCTGAACCACGAATTGACTGTTTGGAAGACACTTGGTGTTCGTCAGCGCGCTCGACCAGACCACCACGTGCTTGGGTGCAACATTCCCATTGGCCACTTTCAATCTGGATTGTATGAAAATAATAATAAACAGCTTAAACAAGTTATATTACCTACTACTTACCTAGCATTCGATTGAAGCATAAAATCGCACCAAAGGCCGCGTAAATCCGTATCATTAAAGAACTGGGCCCAACAATCAAGATTGACCTCATCGCCGCCCAGGTGAAATATATCTGTGGGCCCCGTTAGCTGCAGAAACTCTTCGTACAAGCGCTGTAGTATGAGGTAGGTATGGTTATTCTTCGGATTTAGTTGACCGCATGGCGGTTCACCGCAATAGAAGCTCCATGGCTGCTGATTAATGCACATCGATAGTTCGCCAAGGCCACGCTTGGGTCCCCAGTCCCAGCCGTTGCCCGCATGCGCAGGTGCATCGATTTCCAGAAGCACTTGAACGCCAAAAATTTTAGCATACTCATTGACCTCGCGTACATCCTGTTCGCTATATGTTTCACTCTCCGAGTAAGCCCCGTGCTCAGCCAGCTCCGGATAATGCCGCGAAATATATGGAAAGCTCTGAGCATCTGTTATGTGCCAATGAAATCGATTCAGCTTGGCCAAGCCCATTGCCGCAATGGTACGCTTAATGGCATCCACGGAAAAGAAGTGCCGAGAGGTGTCCAGCATAAGACCGCGATAACGAAACTTGGGCGCATCATTGATGACTGAGCTGGCATAGGTGCGTAGCAATCGCTCCTCGTCGTCATACCAAATGAGCTGCTGCAGTGTGGAGAGCCCGTGACGTGCGCCAAAAAATGTCTTGGCCCTGATGTGCACAATCAAACGTCGATGCTCAACTGTGAGAAGAAAAAGAGAGACAAACTTTTCAAAAATTTTATCTCAGAGTTAATTAACTAGCATTGCTTACAATTTGTTACTAGTTCATAGCTCTCATCATTGTCTAGATTGTAATTGAGCTCGTCTGACTCATGCACAGAGAGCTTCACCTGCAAACTATCCAAATCACCAGACCGACGCAAGCCAAATGTGGAGCCAAAAAGTCCGCCAGTTAGCGGCGATTCAACACCATCTGTGGATTTGGCTGCTGGCTCGCTGGCCGCTTGCAGCTGATCTGCGTGTGGCGATGCCGACTCCAATCGCTGTATTTGCCGCAATTGCCTGACAAGCACATCAAATGCCAATTTGAGCCGTCTGCGTACTTCATGATGCGGCGAATCCAAGCGCAGCTGCACATCCTCCACGGAGAAGCGCAATGTGTGACCGCTGACCAGCGACTTGGAGGTGGGGTGTGGCCAAATGTTGATATCTCCACAGGTCATTGAGCAGCTGATAAACGAGACACGTTTCACGTTGGCTCCATTCCTGTGGTAATTAACGCGCACGCATCGATCATTGTCGCACTTATAAGTCCATGACCTTTCCAGTGGTCTAAAGAAATGAGTAAAAATTGTTTAATTTCATTAAATCAATTCCAATTAAGCGGCATTGGTGCACCTACATGGGAATCGAACTGCGATCCTTTTGGATGTGGGGACGCAGCTGTGCTTCACTGTACGACTGTGTCTTAATCACGCCCTGATTCCAATACAGCACAGTCAGTATGAAAATGGCTCCTGAGAGTAGCAGCAGCAAGGCACGACGCAGGGAAACGGCCAGTGACATCTTAAACAGATAACGTAGGCTATAAAAAAGAAACGATTTCAAAGATATTTAGTAAGCCATATGACAATCAAAGTTCGTTTGATTTACAAAAAGTGAATTCTAGTAAATTGCACTCGACAGCAATTAAGTTGTTAACAATAGAAGAACAACCAAGAGCAGGACGAAATAAATTACACATCATCCTTCTCGTCATCGTTCCACAAACAAGCCGCAGCAGCAAATCAACGAACAAATCGAACTTTAATTAACGCTAGCAATTTGGTTGATGAAACTAGAGTGAACTGGCCTTAACAATCAATAAAATCAAAGGAAACCCATTCTCTGGTCCTCTTCCTCCTTGCGGAACTAAACTTGTTAGCTTTGGCTTTTACGACACATAAAGCCCATGGGCAAATTGTTTGTCTTTCATATATAGCATCTGGCACGCAATGTATGGAAAAAACATAGCCCGCGCTCACGTTCAATTTTCCTTTTTAGCTTTACGGTCTGTGTGTGCCACATAATGAAGAATGTAAAACGGTTATAAAATATCCTAAGAAAGAACAAAACCCCGAGTCTCGCCTCATACATTTCGAGAATAATAGTTACCCTGAACTAATATGACGGGATTGTATCTGCCAATGCTTTCGTTGCATGATGAATGAATAAGGGAATGACATTTCTAATATCCCACAGTAGAGCATACGCCTATATTAAATTGAGTATTCTATCTTATGACATATTCGAATATAAATTTGAAGAAATTCGACTCAGATGAAGTTTTAGGCATAGATCACCATCTGCACTCCAATCACAATTGGAAAGGTTTAAGTTTCTATTTTAGATCGTCTTAAATAATATTATAAATATTTTCAAAACATATTTATTGCAGTTCCTAATAAAATCAGAAAAATGTATCTGATTCTCTTTTGTATCCCACTGAATGACTAAAATCAAGTAATTTATACATATTATTAGCCCATGACACCTGGATTATTGTTTGTATTTACAAATCAAGTCAATATTGTTGAAAGGGGTTTGAGTTTAAAGTCTCCCGAATGCAAACAGAAAACAATTTAGCCCTCACGACAAATGTTCAATAACAAGACCTTCGGGCCTTCGTGTCTTCTGACTGATGACTAATGACTAATATGGCTGAAACACTAAGCGTGTTTTAGGCCATTGCTGGACGCCGCACTTGCGCCATTACCAACAGGACACACCCTGTAGTGCAAGTTAACTAAAATATTAGTTGGCTTACAGTCGAGTATGCGAAATATATGTATGTATTTTGCCATACACATATATGTATATGTATTTGCCATGGCTAGTCAATGAAAGAGACACCCGCACACGTGCCACCATAGCTTAGAGCCAAACATGTCGAACACTCACAGGTGGAGAAACGTGCTATGGCACAGCACGTGAAGTTTGGAGTGTGGCGAGTGAAGTAAATTCATAAACAAACAAGTGCACCTTTTTGTGGGGCATCGTCATCCTAAGGTCTGATGGTTTGTGCATAATAAATCATGAGGCATACATCGTTAATGCAGAAGAAGAAAGGCAATCGGTGGCTGGCTCATTAGTTACCAGAACCAGTGCTGATAACTTAGCGGTTTTCCGGACAGAGCTCTGCTCCTTTTAAAAGCCATCCTATAAGATAGCGAGCTGCTGTTCTAACACTAACTACAGCAACTTCGAATTTTGGCTGCAAGCTGTGCCTGGGTCACCTGCTTACCTGCAGCGCGTGCGCAGTGTTGAGCTTAGTGAGTAAAACCGCCGAAAACTATCCATCATCCAAATATGCTGGCGCTAATGCAGACGAGCCTCATCTGACAAATCGTCGAGTTGATGTCAGCCAACTGTTGAAGGATTCTTCTACAGCTACAACTATTATGATATGTTAGTTCTTTTAGCACAAATCTATATTTAAACGCTTTTATGTAGCACACAGAATTCACGGCCGACAACCAAGGCGTCCTAGTGGGGCGCGCGCGACTGCCGAGGTGTACGTAGCTGCGACAGAGTGCGACTCTGAACGGATTTTTTAACCTTTCAAGTTTTTACTGGATGGCGTAGTGGGCTCAGCTTAACGCTGGTCCCAAAAATGGCGTGCATATATATAGTATTTACATATGTTCTTGAACCGCCTGCCAGCTGCTGAACGCACCTACAGTGCCGGGACACAATATGGAGAGCACACGCGGCCTATGAGAAAAGTGAATTCTTTTATGGAAATTGTATACATACAAATATAGTACATTGCGCTAAATTACATTGAAAAACATATTCACAATTTGTATAAATTGTTCATATCTAATACTAAGTATACGCTCCGTGGTGCGCATGACATTCTCAATAGACACCAAATCGACTGTTGAATTAATATTGAATGTTTCGGACTTTGTATAGAATACACAATGCTCAATTATATGAAAGCAATGTACATAAATAGTTCATTTATATTTGGCATTTCAAATATAACGCATACGCACCGTACTCAATATGCAGTACATCGACTGTTGCTTAGAGTCGCGTTATTATTTATGGTCGCATGCCGTGAAAAACGACAGTTGGCGACAAGTGTTGTGCAAATGGCATGCACGGTTGCCACAACAACAACAACAACAACGACAACAACAACAAAAACAACATCAACAACGTCAACAACAACAATCATGCACACACAACAAAAGCTGTTGGCGCTCAATTTGATGTGAAACGTGCAGGAACCGCACACAAGCATAAGCACACCTACACACACACACAAACACACGTACACACGTATGTAATAGACGAAGACGAACACACAAAGAGGAAGCTCAATACAAATAACTGTGTTTTTGTCCCCCCATTATTACCGTTGAAAAGGGAAAGGCAGCCTGCAAAGCAACAGCAAAATGGCGGCACGAATTGTAGCAGGCGCACAGCAACAGTAAAAGCAACACAGCAAACAGCAGCAGCAGCAGCAGGAGCAACAGAAATAACGTCAGAAACGAAGTAGTTGTTGTTGCTGCTGCTGCTGCTGTTGGCCGAAGGCAAGCCGAAGCTATTTCGTTGTCGGTTGCCTAACAACTTCGTCGTGGCGCACAACAAAAGGATAAGCCAAGTCAGCCTGGCCAAGCAGCCAAACAGCTAGTCAGCAAGTCAAGCCGGGACTCAGTTGCAACAGCGCAACGCATTTGCCAAGACGCACACCGAACGCGCCGCAACGCAGCGCACACGGAACGCGAATAATCCGCGAACATAGAAATAGTAACACTTGTACAAGTTGTTGTTGCTTCTGTTGTTGTTGGTGGTTCCTCGGCTGGCTACCTTGGCCATCGATCGCACCTCGCTAGTGCGCGTTAACTCGCGTTTGTTCGCGTGCCAGGCTGACGTGCACGCGGATAACACTAAGTAGGCAGGGCCGTTGTCCTTGGTATTTTAGTCTAGCGCTTGCAGCGTCAGGCAGCGGTAATACCTGCGTGTGCCACAATTAAATGCCAGTGCAGGTGTGTGTCGACTCTGTCATGGTGTGTGTGTGTGTGCGAGCGTGAGTAGGTGTGTGTGGTTCAGTGTGTGCTGCTGAATTTGTGTTATGGGCATTCTAATATGAGCCTTGGCTAATTGTTATGCAATCGTCTCCGGCTTTAAGACATAGATGGAAATGTCTTTGAATCGTTATGCAATAATCGCGGCGGTCACTCAGCACCAGCACCAGCAGCAGCAGCAGCATCAGAAGCAGCAACATCAGCTGCAACAACTGCTAAACAATGCAACAGTCATGTCAACTGCAACGACAGCGACAACGACACCGACAGAAGAAGAATCAACAATGACTACTACATCTTTGCCCACTAGCGAGGAGGACGAGGAGCAAGAACTGCTGCACTCGCAGGAGCTCGCCAGCAGCTCCTCGATAACGACATACTACAATGGCGGGATGGGTCTATATAATCAGCAGCGCGGCATTGGAGCAGGCATATCGCTGCTCAATGGCGCCGCCGGCTCTGGGAGCGGAAGCAGCTCTGGCAGCGGCTCACAGACCTACGCTCACGTTGTCAATGGCAGCGTGAATCTGCTCCTTGGCGGGTGAGTGAGGCATCTTTCAATGACACTGCTGCTATATTCATTTCAAATTATTCATTTATGGTGCAATCTGCAGTAGGCAAAGTTGGTTAAGGCCCTATAACAGGCATATTAATACGTTAATTAATAAAATATAGTCGCTTACATTGGAAGGCACGACTTTAAGCAAGACTTCAAATTGCCAGCTTAAGTCCGTTAAATGATATGAAATGGCTTTTTTGCAATAATTCTAATTGTTCATTATGCTAAACATTATGTGTATACTTCATCATCCCCTCTGCTGCAGCAACTGCGCCATAGATCATGTAGAAAATGGTTATCCTCATGATTTATGGGACAGCTGCAAATTAATAACATAAAAAATTCAAGCAACTTCACAGAGCAACCCCGGGATAGATATGATGACGGCTGCTTCTCTGCTTACTCTGGGCACTGAGAAAGTAATCATATTCATAATTGCTCGCCTTTTTGTTGTTAAGTGACGTCCGCTTACTTAAATTAATATTTTCGTCTCCTTTTTGCAACACAATCTCCGATCAGAGTGGCCCGATGAAATGGGTTTAGTAAATATAAATGCCTCAAGTGACATCAACAAAGTTCTGATGTCTGCAAGCGGCGTGCGCTTCGATGACCGTAACTTTACTTTAACTACTTTTTTATACACTTTTATACTCGCTCACAATGTCAAGAGAGTGTATTGGGTCGTTTGCCTAAGCGTTTGCTATCATACATACAATTTTGTATTCAGTCGGGGCGGGGCTACAACTTTCGTATATTGATTCAAAGTTGAACTTCAAGTCTGAGTCTGATTTTAATTTTAATATTGGAATTAGCCTGGAGCCTTGAGCAAGTATTAGGCAGTCGATTAGATTTAAGTTGATTGTTCTTGCTTACTTATCGATTGTCTGGGACCATGTCAATAAAATTTAACAAAAATAAAAGCTACACATGCCGATGATAGTTTCAGCTGCTCCACCTCCACCTCAACCTCCACCACCGCCTCCTCCTCCTCCTCCTGCTCCTCCTTTTACACTATCGAACGCTTTTCGGAGCCTTTAATGAACGGTTGACATGCGAGAAATTGCGTGAGGCACAGCGGAAAATGAGCAAAGAAAGCACAAATGAAAGAGAGAGCGCAAGCACGAAGGGAAAGGTAGCGCAAACATGTCAGAGGACAAAGGGCATTATATTGTGTTTAAAGTGGATTAAGTGACATCATTGATTTGTGTAATGTGTAACAGATTTCAGAGACAGATTAACGAGGTTACTGTACTGCGGGGCCTGTAGTTGTTATCTAGGTTACAAAGGCGACTTCGACAATTCTTCAATAAGAAGCAAATTGTATCTAGCAATACGTAAATGTATTCACCACAACTATATATATACTATATATTACACGATATTTGTGGCCACATGGTATATTTCAACGCGTAAACAATGTGTTGAATAACATTTCGCTCATGCCAATTATTTAATCTATTTGTAAGCCAATATTGTCGAAATGCCTTTGGGGTAAACACACAAAATGTAGTAATTCACAATCGATACATGGTTAGTTGGTTGTTCGGGACCACCTATTAACAAAGGCCAACTCGAACAGCCGCACATTGGACTTGGGAGTACAATGCACACACAAATCTCATACTCATACATTGTCGAGCCAGTTTAGGCCTCAGCATATTAATTTTCGATAGATTCTCCCATGTGTTCCTTGCCTTCTTTTACAATGGATTTAATGGGTTCATACAGGGTATTTCCCATTTGACCCAACCCCATGAAATATTTATCTTAGTTTGTGACATTATTATTGTTTTCCTGTTTTGTGCAGGTCTATGCTGTGCCTGGTGACGACCATTCTATGTGTAGTTTGCTATTGTTGCCATCGCAATATTAAGAAGCGCACTGAGGCCGCCTACAGGCAGCAGCAACACCAGTGGCTGGAAAATGATCCCAATATGGAAATATACAGTGTCGAGCAGGTAATAGTAATTGATATTAGCCGTTATATCGTATAAGTTGAATGCATATAAATTCAAGTTCATTTTATTTTTGCTGCATTAAAGTTTTATAATTTATTTTACTTTTGCTGCACCCATGTGCGAATGTATGAATTCACTTTGCAACCATTCTCAAAAATAATTGTACAAAATATAAGAAGCACGACAGAAATTTGTAATATTTCTAAATACATTTACACTCTCACCTTCTCCCTCTCTCTCTCTGTCAGAAATGCCATATGCTTAAATTCTAACTGGAGAGATAAAGAGAGAGAGAGAGAGGATATATACATATATATAGAAAGAATGAGATAGAGAGAGAGAGAGAGAGGGAGAGTGAATTATGAGAGTGGGAAGAATACTTATAGAGAGAGACAGTGTAAAAGAGACAGATACATATATAAATATATATATGTATATAGCGCAATCAGGTAGATGATACACAGTGAATTTAAGAAAATGGAAAAACGAAATCGAGAAGGAGCTGGGAAAGGTGGGTGTTCGAAATAGTAGCTGAGAACTGTATCGTGATTTTACTTAAGTGAGCTCAATTGATTAACCAACCCAAACAAGGAATTAAACAATTTAAATTCGATTCATTAGCCCTAAGCAGAGTCTGTCTGTCTGTCTCTGTCTCTCTCTCTCTCTCTCTCTCCGTTTCTAGACTCCGATGTTGGTAATGAATATTAATGCGTAGTGTTTAACGGATACGAAGATGGCAAAAAATAAGTAGAGGGAAATAAATAAATAAAAGCCAAAGGCCAAACACACAGCTAAAATGGACAATGGACACTCCACTTGGCTCGGTGTAGCAAACTCCTAATAAGTTGGTGGCCTCTGTACAGGCCACTTTCATTTACACAGTGGCTTATATTGTTGTTTGTTGGCCCTGTGGGAAAAGGCGTCAGCGTCGGCGTCGGCGTTGCCGTCGTCGTCGACAGCAGAGCGTAAATCAACGTTAGCCTAGTCCACGTCACACAAAGTTGTCAACGCGCGTAAGCGAATGCACTTGTGGAGCAGGAGAGGACGCTCCGTAAATAAATCAATTTATAATGTGTGAAATTTAAACTTTTTTATTTCGAGTAACCACCGCATTTATTGTTTACCCAGAAATCTCTCTGTCTATCTCTCTCTCTCTCTTTCTTTCTCACTCTCTCTATATATATGGGTTTAATAAGCATCTCCTTCTTTTCAAGTGCTATGAGACCTCGGGCCTCTTCTTGGGCGACTCCACGGATGGCTTGGCCACGCTGCCAGCGCTGCATCATGAGCCGCCACCTTCTTATGACGCTGTCGTGCTGCATGAACAACAACTGTTGCAGCAGCAGCAACAACAACTTGAGGAGCAGCAACTACAGTTGCAGCAGCAGCAATTGCTGCTGCAACGGGTCTCACCGCCGCCCGGCTATCGCTCCACCCTGGACATAAGCAACGCGCAGCAAGTAATGGAAATGTCAAATAGCGATGGCATGGCAGGCAGCAGCAGCAACTGCAGCAACAACAGTGCAGCAGCTGTCGGAGCAGGACTCGTAGCTAACAAGCAATTGCAGCGCACATTAAATGCTCAGTCCTGTTGCTCGCTGCAGCGCGCGGAGGTGGAGAACATGTGGAACGCAGCCGCGGCAGCTGTAGCGGCTCGAAGTGGACACTGCCAGGAGCTGGACACCTATATGCCGATGCCGTCGCCGCCTTTGCCGCTGGCCCTGCAGGCGCGCAAGCATGCACAAGCGGCCATGCGGCTAAACAGCTTCGGTCGGAGATACTTGCAGTACAGTCAGCAACAGCAACAACAACAACAACAACAGCATCAGCAGCAGCACAGCCATTACAGGCGCGGTTGTCCGCTGTGCGGCAAGTTCCGCTATGCGGCCGAGGATGAGCCGTTGACGGCATCTGTCGAAAGTGTCCTGGAACAGTGCGATGCCAACGACAATGTGGCAAGTGCTCAGCATCCGCCGTTGCAACCCGCCGTCGAAAATTCCAATCAAATTGATGCTGATGCGGCGAATGGAAATGCGGTGGACAGCACAACTGAAGCTGCAGCAGCAACTGTTGCTGACACAGACATGGACGAAAATGACAATGCAGCTGCGACATCAGCAACAGCAGCGACATCAGCAACTGCAGTGACGTCAGCAACAGCACCACCAAATGCTGCCGACCTGGATATCAACAACATCAATGAGAACGGCATTATCAGCCTCGACATGAGCAAAATCATTGACATATCGGGCCTGCCCACATACGAGGGTGCTCTCAAACTAGAGTCCAGCGGTTATGTGTGAAGGGTTCCCAGCTCCCAGTCAAATTTACAATACGAATTATCGAATATATCACACATGTGCTTTATTTTATAAGATATTATAGACTAAGGCGCCCAGAATATGTCTAGCTGTATTTAGTACATTTCATAATCTATCTTGACAACTGCTCTTAAACATGATCTCCGAGCTGCGCGACTTTTGTATTTGCCCCTCAAAAAACAAAAAGGTTCCTCATTAGCTGACACACAACACCGACACTCACACCCATATCCACATCCACATCCACACACACACACACACACATACTAATATATGAATGTACTTTAAATTCTAGTCATAAGCATACATATCCGAGCAGCAAAAGGCTGCAAAATATCAATAAAAATGTACTTGAACGAATTTAGCCCAAGCGAGAGCCTTTTTAGGGAACCTTAGCCGTAATACTCTTGCTTTCACGCTCATCAAGTTTAATCTGATTGATTTCGTATTAAATATAACGAATGAGTAGACCAAGAGTGACATAACGCCTAACAAGCAAGAGGCCAGAACAATACAACTAACCATGAAAGGCGCCCCCATTCGTTAAAATACCGCTATTGAGGTAAGGCAGATTTGACGGCTAAGAGGCATACACCAGTGCTGCCCACTTAGCCTTTTTTAACAACTGCGTCTTTATGCTCGCAATTTAGCCTTTTTCTGACGACATCTAGAGCTCTCTAGCTAAAAATTGATAGTAGAGCTAAGCATCTATACCCAATATATTTACTCCCATTGATAATGCGAGTTCAGTGTTTAAAAAAAATATATGCATCAATGACAACAAACGATCTATTTTTTTTTTTTTTATTAGATAAATGGTTTATAAATATCTGATAGGCAGAAAGGCTGCTAAAGACTTTGAGTTTGGAATATATACACTAAAGAAGAACAGTTGTACACACATTATACTCGAGTATTTAGTATCTTTGATTTTTGAGATTTACCAAAAAGTTGTATATTATGAAAGAGTACTCTGCAGTCGTTAACGCTCGGCTGTAACATTCTTACATGTTTTAAGTGTCTTTTGTCTCTGTCGTCTGTCCTGTTTTTACGATAGGCAGTTGTCAGCACTGGCGCACTCACCCACTCACACCCAGGTAGACACATGTTTTCTCTTTACCTCATTTTGTTTGGCTCTTGGGGGTAATAAAGAAAAAGATGGCCGCAAGCAAATCGCACGTAATATGAATCCAAGGCGCAAATGTGAAGCTCGGAGCAAAGCCCACCTATTTGCTGCTCTAAAATTGATAACAAGCAACTAGTTAGTCACTCTTATTGGACATTTACATCCCGAAACGAGCCTGGAATTGCTTCAGCTGTCCTAATAGCCACTTAGTAAACCCATCCATCGACTATTGTGGCCGAGTAACCCAATGATTGTCATAAACCCAATTAGACATGCACAAAATGAGACTTGAGAGCAGTGCTGGAATTCGATTTCACTTAGCAGAAGTAGAGCTTTTTTTGTTTCACTCATTTCGCTCACGAAACACTAAAAATAGTTTCATCCCAGACAGGCAGCGCCTCTGACCGCGTACTCGCATCTCCGCCTATGTAGGCTAACCAATATGCAGTGCGGCTTATGATCTCATAACCCAATAACAAATAGCAGACAATGCGGCCGATTTAGAAAGGGATTAGCCGCGGCTTACATGACGAACGCGTGACCCAAATGGCATCCACAATTGCGCTTTAATGTTACGAAAACAGAAATTAGGAACAGAGACTTGCTTAAGGCACATACCGTCGCAGAAACAGCATTTCGATCAGTAGAGTCGCAAGGACACATGAGAACTATATGAACAATTTCTGTGCTTCCATGCTGAAGACTTGCACAATATTTGAGAATATTCGTATTTTTATATCTATCCCGAACGAAGAAAACTTGTTGAAAATTCTTTACACACAACATTCAGTTGGAACCCGCGTGGCTTATAATTGCAACTGAGAATGATGCGTTGCCTCGTTGTGGCACAACAAGTGAGGCATCCAAAGAGCCAGCCACCGCCGAGCAAATACAGACTACATCACAGTGAGAGCGAGAGCGAGAGCGAGAGCCAGCGAGAGAAAGTGAGAGAGCGGGAACTGTGCTAAAACGTGAGCTAGACAAAATAGAAAAAACTGTCAAGCTGTGTGACGACATGAGACGATGCCCGGTTGGGAGCGGCAGTGGGAGCAGCCGATGAGGGGTAGTCACAACTAATTGCGCAGCGGCATCGACAGCCATTTGACCCTTTGTGGCTGTATGGTTGACTCTGCATTATTAGACTGTGGACGAGGTGTAAGGAAGTAGAGCTTTCATTTATTAATAAGAATTAACTGTCAAACGTATGGAGAGTCGTCCTTTGCCGTAGTCGCATTTTATTGCTCTCAATTTTAAATTCTAAAATATGATGAGCTGAGAAATATAATGCTCACTTGGGAGCATGTACGTGTGTGTGCTTGTCGAGACTAATCATTCCCAACATCAAATGGGTCCTGAGAGTGAAAACGGCACGTGCTTAAAAATAGCCAGTGGGGTTCTATGGAAGCAAAGCAAAGCGACAAATTAAGTGAGCAACTGACTGAACAAAAAAAGAGAGAACAACTTGTGCTTAAGTGCGACGAAGTGTAGACACCCTAGCAAATCAAAGGTGCTCCCATTACATTATAAATATCTCTGTCCCACATGTATTTTCGAGTGACATTTACGAAAATAAAACGATCTAATTTAGCACAAATACTACAACAGATCAATAGCATGTAAAAGTAAAAACATAAGCGCAAGCTAATTCAGAGAAATTTAATTAAAAAACTCCATAATATGCAAATTATAAGACTGATTTATCGATATGTATATCCTGAAGAGACAAAATAAATATTTTAAAAGGTGTCATTCGATTGTCTTAGTACATCCAATAGAAAGACTTATAATTAGAAGAGCTGCGCAAATTATAAGAGTCATACAAAGTACTTGTATATACATACAAACATATATAAATACTAATAACTAAGCGCTGATGATACACATACGAGGCTTGAAATGCACACATTTCTGATCAGTTTGCATATTTTTCAGACTTGAGTCGACTTCATATTAGTTGAAAAAACGCTTAGCAACAACAACAAACAAAAAAAAACTTCAGAAGATAAACAAGTGAATTTATACTTAATTATTTGGTGTACATATACATAAAGCTATATCTGTGTGTATAAGAGCTAATCACAAGTACAGCTTTTGGTGACGCAAGTGCGAGTAATACACCAAACAACAAACAAAAAGAAAAACGAAAGTAAATATGAAATAGCCGAAAACTGCGGAGTCCAGAGTAAAGCGAGAAATGTATAAACAATTTAGAGTACTAACCCACAGCACAATTCGAAATGCGCTTCTCATGTCCTGGTTTTGGTCTGTGGCACCGATGGGAAAGCTTCCTCAGCTTAGCCGCAATCTCGAAATCGTGTTTTTTGTTTTGTGGCTGGTTGCAGGCGGTGAAGACAGCGCGACAGGTGAAGAGTGCGAAGGCGGATGCTCAAAGTAGCTTCACTCACAGCGTTTGGAAACGTTTTCTCCTTGGTGGTTTTGTGCGTTTACGTGAGGCTGCCACTGCATTACATGTTTCACATTCACATTTTAGTTGATTCTTATTTGTTATTTACGCAAATTTCGCATTTGTCTGCGCTCGGTTCAATTTTACTTGCACTAACAGCAGTTTTACTTTCAACTGTGGGCACTCTAAAATTTGTGGATTACTGAAATGTTAACACGTTCTCTGAGTCCCAGTAACTGGCAGTGTGACCATTGCAACCGAAAATACTGACTTCTGTAATGCAACACACGTGCTATCGATGAAATTCGATAAATACCGCCCAATTTTATAAATATTCTGAAGAAAACCAGAACTTCAATTTTTTCGAGGGTCTACTCTAAGTGTATTTGATGGCTTATTTGGAGATAACGATTTTGTACAAAATGACACTCATTGGTTAGACGCTTCAATAAGTTTAACAAGCGCAAGCCGACGCTTGGAATTGAAATCAATTACTAGTTATATACAATATAAATCATCCTTGGCTTAGATGTTAGTTATTTAAATAGTTTCCCATGTATGAAAGATCCTCATCCTGTCCACTATCGGTCTGACGCACAGCCATAGCCGTTTCCACAAGATAATAAAGACATTTGTATTTGTCGCGTTCCTCACGACTTAAAGCTGCAAATAATCTGTTTTTATGCGCTTCTTATCTTAACAGCAATGCTTACGAACCTGGACGTGGAGGTGTTTGCGCCTGTAGGTGTGAATTCTCATTCTCAGTAATTAAAATATTTTCCTCTGGCTGTGGAATACACGAATTGACATCAATTGAAGCATTCGAACTCGTCACAATTGTCGCCTCGGCGCCCAGCATATGATCCAGCAGATGCTGATTACCGTCACTTTTGATGTCCTGCGTGGCCACTGGATCAGAATTGATTGCATTGCAGTTGAGATTTGATTTGGAGGTGGTCACTTCCTCGGTGCTGAAAACGGTCCTGCATAGCATTAAAAAAGGGCAAAGCTAGAGCGGCAGCGACTTAATTCTTATTGTTCCAAGTTATACTTACTTGATGACACTCTGCCAGTCATCGGATGTCTCGAACCTGACCTCCTCTTCACTAACCTGTTCACAGGACTCGTAGTCGTGGCCGCTCTCCTCGCCCTCTGACCTATGAATGAGAACGTGCGCATTAGAGACGGCCGCCTAAACCAAAGGCCCAATCAAGAGTTATAAGCTAAAACTGAAGCATGAAGCTACCTAAGCGCAGCCAAAAAACCACCAGCACAATCATCCTGTTTAGCAAATACTTCTGCTTGCGACAGACACACCGTGTTCTGCTGATCTGGACCTTGATCACGCTTCTGCTTAAATACTTTATCAGGTGAGAGACTATCGGACGCCTTGTTCAACTCATTCTGACGCTTGCGTCCGCGCTTTCTAGCCGGTCTCTCTTCATCTAACTCGGTTGGCAGTTCCCCACAGGGACTATACGATAGTATGGAGTTGTTGCCACTGGAGGTACTGCTGCTGCTACTGCTGCTGCTGCTGCTCTCACACCTGCTGCTGCTGTTGGCAGGGCAACCATCGGTCAAGGCCGCCTTTCGCAATTGATAGCTTTGTATCTTATCAATTATGGTAGCTTGTAATGAGGTATGCAGTCTTTGAAAGCCCAGAGGATTGTTTGCAATTGCTTGTTGCCAACTTGTGTTTGGGTTTGGAGAGCAAGTAGGTCAATTGCATTCAAAAAGGCTACAGGGCAATTTACTAAAGCAATCTGAGCTTTACCTGTATATCACGCTCTCGTCGAACTCCGGCTCCATTTTTACCATCTGTCCATTGGGCGTGCGCACATATTGATCGAAGTTAGTTAGCACATTGGCTATGCCCTCATGCATCTCGGCGGCACTGTGCACCTCCTCCGTGGCGCCAACGACCTGTTTAGACGATGCACTTAATTATGTACATATGAACAAACAAATTGTATAAACAGCTTACAACTTCTGAAGCCGGACTGCCTGTAATGGGATTGGGTGTGCACTGAACACTTAGGGCAGCCATGGAGCCTGATGAGTTGGGGCTTATTTTTTTGCCTCGGCGAGAGATGGTGAAGTGCAAGGGATCGTTGCCCTCGCGGCGAATCATTTCGGGCAAAATGCGTCGGCGCGCATTGATGAACCAATTACAGACTTGCAGCACAGTTAAATTGGCCTCTTGAGACAAGGAGAACTTTTCAGCATCACTGGGATACGCATTGTAGCGATGCTCGTAGAGCCAACGCTTCAAGATTTTGACCGAGTGCTTTGGCAGATTGCCTCGACGCTTTCGCAGCGAGCCGTTCACATCGATGTGCGTTTCTACAAGCATGTCATGATAGTTTTGTATTTCCTGCGCCGCTTGCTCCGAGTCCTGGTCTTCTTCAACAATCTCGTCTGAAGAGAGAGTCCCGAGCCCGGCCATTGTGTCCTGCTGCAGATGATCGTGGTCGATGCTGGACTCGGAGTTGTATCGCTGACGTGCCGAAACACCTAGACTAAAACGCGTCAATATTGTTTCACATAGAATTTAAGGTTTACGTTCATACTGACCTTCGCTTTCCAATAGATTGGCTTGCACATCCGCCTCGTGCATCATGTCCTGTATATTCCGGCGCACTTGGCGATCCAATACCAAATCGATTTGATGTTGCTCCGGGGAGATCATCCCAAAACATACACACGGCAAGCAAGCTAGCACCAACACCAACCAACAACAAAAAAAAAGGAGCTCAATAATGACTTGCAGCTCCTTAAAAAAACAATTTTTTTTCACAAAAAAAAAAAAAAAAATTGATGGGTAATAAATACAGGTACTTTATCTATATTTTTTATTTCCGTATTTCTGTGTTCACACAGCACCGGCTTTGAAATTAGACTAACTTTGACTAGACGACATTTCCTAGCTGCCAAAATTTTCGCATGGCCTCCTTCATATATAAATATTTTGAATTTCTCGCCTCAAAGGGTGTACTATCGAAATGTATCGTTTGGCTCGCCTATCGACTGTGGTTCGTATAAGACTTTCCAAAGACGTGACAGTATAACATGTCAAATTGACATTGCGAAGTAGGATTTTTGACAAATCGCTTAAAACGCGCGCATAATTCACACAGCGTAAACACAATAGCTGCCAGTTAATTTATTATTTTAATTTGAAGTTTGAGTGGTTTATTTCTCTGGCTTCTAACCTCTCCATGCCAGCTATGCTTGGCTTGCTTTCAGCGCAAAAATCTCTGTGTTCGTTTATGTTGATGTTATTGAGGTCAACTTTTGTTTTCTTGACGCCGTAGTGAGTAACGATTCATCTCACTTATGTTTATATATATGCGATCACCACCACTAGAGTCTATATTACTTTAAATAGCAATGTTTTGTTTTGCTGCTATCTTAATTATGTATTTTTTTGTTACTCAATATGTACTCACTGTCACTAGTATCAATATGCACACGCAGCCAACTTCATGCGAGAGTAATATGTGCGCGCAGCCAACTTCACGGCAGTCAAAAACGTAAATAAAAATGGTAAACAATGGAAGTTGGCGACGATAAAATATGTGCTTTAGATGAACAGCTGTTGTCACACATAAAAAACAAGGCCGATAACGATGGCCAGCAAATGGATGTGGAGGATCTGGAAATAGAGCTAGGGACTCCAGCCGATAATTCCGCGGATAGCCACGACGATCCTCTTCAAGAAACAACTTCGTTGCCATTGAATTTTTCGTGGCGTTTTAATGATGAAGACATTCTGCTTAAGGATGATGAGCAATTGCCCGAAATGGTCCTGATGAATCCTGCCAAAGGTCGTTCCAGACGTGGGCGGCCTTCAAGCAACAACACCATCTTCTATTCTAGCAATGGCCATATATGGAGCTCTGAACGTGATATGCATGCTCCTCTTCAGGAAGAACTATTGGTGCCGAAGCAGCAGGCTTGTGGTAAAGGTCCTGCAACATTAGTCTCCAATGCTGTTGAGTCCTGGATGCTGCTGTTCGATGATGAGATGTTGCGCATGCTCCTACGACTACTTAATGAACAGATACGCCAGCGGCGCTCGCGAAATCCTGCAGACCGTCTAATAGATCTTCCAGAGCTCCGTTCCTGGATAGGCTTGAGCTATTTGTGTGGCGTCTTTCGTAATGCACAACACAATGGACCACTAGGTAACTAAGCAACTACAAAATATTTATCATTTTCATACTAATCTTTCCACAGACGAGCTGTGGACGCTAGAGTTGGGGAATGCCATTTTTCGTGCCACAATGTCGCTGACACGCTTCGAGTTTATTACAAATTGCTTTAGCTGCCAGGGAGAGAACAGCTGGAATGATGCCCTGCGTCTGTGGCAAAAGCTGGTCATTAATTGTCGCTCCTATTACGGACCCAGCGGTTGGCTTTGTGTGGATGAGCAGGCTGAGCCCGATAATTTATTTTTGAGCATGTGCTGCGATGCCAAAACGCTCTTTATGACCAATGCGATAATTAATAAAAGGGAAACGAAGCCCAGCAAGGAGCTGATGCAGCTTATCTGCGATTACAAGACCACAGGTCGCAATATTACGCTTGGCACACGATATGCCGGAATCAGCCAATGCGATCAATTACTGGAATGCAATTTGAGCAGCCTTTGTACGCTGCCCACCAAGTCGCTGGACTATCCCAAAGCCTGGACGGGCGGAGTCCTGTCAAGCGGCGTTATGAAACTGACTCAACAATCGGGCGTCGCGTTGCTCACCTGTGGCTTGAACAGCCAACTAAATGCCCTGCAAGCACAACTGCACACTTCCGAAACCTGCTTACAATTCAATGAGCTCTCCAATAGATACAGCACTTCATTGTCTCTACCGCCTGGAAATAAACCCGATGTTTTTCTGCAGCTGCTGCACTTGATGCTCAATGTGTCGGCTGTCAATGCTTGGATATTACTGCGGCTGGCGCCAACTGGCGATACCGATATGGATCAACGCGACTTTCAACGGCAACTGGGACTCTTTTTAACTCAACAACGATTGCAACGGCGCCTGCACCGTCGGTCGACGGCAACAACTCTCGCAATGCGTTTGCAAATTTGTGAAATTTTGGGCCAATCCAACCAGCGACTGTTGAGTGAGGCCGCCAACGAGGCTAAGCAATCGAATGGAGTGGGTGTCATTAGCTTGTCTCACTCCATGCTACCCGAGGGTGTTAGTTTGGTCAGTCGCTATGGAGACAAGCATCGTCGGTGCAAGCCTTGCGCTCGAAACAAGCGCGAAATTAAAGCGAGATCACGTTGTCAACAGTGCCAGGCGCATCGCTGTGGCAATCATCTAATCTCACGGTGCTACGAATGCATGGGTCTGACGACATCTCAGCTACCAGAGGGCAACCTGCGAGACTCTTAAAACTTGAAATAACATATGTTCATAGGACAAATAGCTAAAAGCAGCACTATATAATAATAACCATTAACCGGAGACACTATATATTTTGATTGACATTTTAAATAACATTTATTCAGGTGATAAAGGTGTGTTTGCGTATTGCTATGTAACGAGTGCAACAACAACCTGACCTTCGCTGTTGCAACATTTTGTGCTCTACAATTACGGACTACGGATGCAACAAAGTGGGGATTACAATTGCCTCTAAAATTTGTACTGGAACGATTTCGTTTTGTATTTGTTGGCCGTCGAACGATTGCCAGCAGCTGCGGTATCAAATGGCTCGCTCTGATCGAGGAACAGGCTTAGGAACTGCTCGTTTTGTAGCTCGTTCAATGGCATCTCGAGTTCGCTGCACGATTTCACAATTTCTGCACAGGCACGCAAATCCTTACGCAAGTCTGCAAAGTAAAATCATTTTCAATTCGTATGCCAAATCAAATGAAATAGATGTCAAAGCATACATTGATAGTTGAAGAGCAAGCTGAGGCAATTGGCGCACGCATTGCGTTGATTGTGTTGCAAAAATACCTCAATTAGGCGATGCACTGCGTCCACGTTGTGGCGACTCAGGAATGAGGAGCATAGCGGACTGGACCTAAAAATGAATTCTTAATAATATATAGAACTTGCATAGTAATCTATTATCGGGTACGCACCTGCGATCTACCAATTGCTGCAGATCCTTGTAGTGCTCGAACAGTTCAGCTGCAGATTTTTGATCACTAAACCAATCACTGGCGAAACATTGCTTCCATACACAGGCCACCACGAAGATGTCCTTGTGCTCGCGGTGTATGGCACGGGCGACCTCCATTAGCGAGACGAGGACGGCTTCGCTTTTCTGTGCCAGTGTCTCCTCCACAATAGTGCGAAAAGCGACGCGAATCATGCGCCTGCCCTCCTCTGTATTGAGGCTGCCGCCATAGCCGCGGTGCAAGGTCATCAGTGCCACATCCGAGTTGCCGTTGTGCCACAGGGCAATCGCCTTAAATGGCGCCAGATCAGAGTACATGGTGGCAAACGGATGATTCAAAGCGCGACAGGTGTCCGCCAGCGATTCTAGCTGCTGCATGCGGCCCAAGGAGCTCAAATACTTCAGACAGGAGATGAAAACGTCGTTACAGGGTAACTGCTTCCAGCGCACACATTGCCGTATTAAATAAAGAAAATCCAATTTGTTCTTAATCTCCAACGTGGCCAGGAGTAGGTTGTCTAGCTGCGGTTGAGAGAGAGATCGTATATCTAGGCCCAGCTGCGGAGAGCGCAGCGTCTTCAGGTCACTCATCATGCCCTTAGACATGAGACCAACGTTCTGGCCAAAGCTGCTTCCTCCGTAATTGGCCTCCTCGGCTACTGGTTTCATTAGACTCTCACGCAGTTCACCCCATTTCTGTGTCTTACGGTTGACTAGCTCATTGGTGAAGCAATCAATGGCATCCAGTTGACTGGACGACTTGCGTTGCTGTCGTTGAGCCGCTCCCGGCCAGAGAAACGCGCTGAGGTAGTTCTGAAAGCGCTGCAAACCTTTTGGCGAGCCAGGTGCTACTGTTGTTGTGCCGCTGCTGGTCAGGCGCGTCAGCATAGCCATCTTAGAATAGACGCCCCACTGGCTATTTATTGGAGACCAGGCAGCAACAGCAGACCTCGGATTGTATAATTGTATTTTCTGTATTTGTTTTTTTTTTTTCTTTACGCACCCCTTCTCGCTTATCGATAATCTATCGATATATAACTTATACGACGCACAGATGTATACATATGTATATGCATATCGAAATATATATTTAATTTAAAATATATTTAATTCCTTATGTTTATTATTTATTTTGTGGTAAAAATAAGTAAATGGAAAAGACTATTTTTTTGCAACTGATCGGCCTTGGCAATTTCAATATTAATAAATGCAGAATATAAATCGAAAAACCATGAATTTTGAAATTCGCAAGAACGCTGAATAATTTCTATTTTTTACACAGTTGTGTTGGAGCAAAATTACATATGTCACCATCTAACAACAGCGAGACAAACACTGCTTCACTTGCTCTTTTGGCCATTGGAAAGATTGAAGAGAGCAACGCCCCACATTTGTCCTCAGCAAGCGCAAGACTCTTTAAAGCCTTAAGGAGAATGAGATAAACTGTCGCCTGAGTTCTTTGCAATGCCAATGGATGGTAATTTATCTATATATAATTGTTTATTAATTTTAGTTGATTGAAAAATATATTTGCATTGAGTGTATTAGCGCTGTAGTTATCAACGCTCATCAAATCGATCAGCATACTAGCCTATATGAAATATATCTACCCGCTGTCTCAGACGAGCGTATAATCTTCACCACTTGGCCGCGCTTCAATCCGAAGTAGCGAGCCACCGGATCACCAGCCTGGATGCGCATTAACATGTTCTCCTTGAGCTTGTATCTGCTGAGTAGTTCTTGTTTGTCCTCCGCTGTCATAACCACATGCTCTGGAACCAGCTCGTGCTCCGTTATGTTGATCAGTAATTCAGACTCCAGAAACTGTTCCAGTATATACTTGGGTGCCATGTCCACTAGCGATTGCTTGGCCGAGGGCGTCATGCCCCCTTGCACTACGACAATGGCCCTGTGTATGTTCTCCTCCTGCATACGGGTGCAGTACGTTTTGATGGTCTTGATACCAATCTTGGGCTCTTCGGGGAAGAAAACAAACATCTGGTCTGTGGGATCGTCGTTGTGGGCCACCAAGACGATTAAGTCCGACCGCGAGGGACGTTTGTCACTCGGCTTGTCGCCAAACATTTCCTTAAACTGCTCCAGGGTCTGATCCAACTCGTCCTGGGTCACAAGGTAACCACGATCGTGACTCAGTTGCATGATCGTCTTGCGTATACGCCAGAGTTTGTAAGTTTCCGCCTCATCATCCATTGTTCTCGAAGTTTTTATTTAATTTTTAGTAAATATGTGAAACACGCCGCTTCAGTGTGGTGGCTTATCGATTTACAGGTGACCGCACTCGATATATTTCGTGGTAAATAAGTGTTGGTCAACGTTACAAGCTCATACCTAGTAAGCACTGAATGCATCGTTACCAAATTTTGGCGCGCTTTATTGAATTTGTAAAATCAAACAGTAATATATTGTAATTGACGTTCATAGTTAGTTGTCAAGTCGCGTATTGTCTGTCATTCGCTTTGCTCACGTATGGACACCGCATAATGCAAACTCGGAATTAATTTTAATATTTTACGTGTACAATTTAATTATCAAACAGTCGCATTGCAAGGGCCGTGCACGCGATGTTGCTTTGTTATGTGGCCTACGTTGCACTGGCATCCCGTAATGTCAGTTATATTTCTGATTATATACAAACACAACACAATATAACTAACATTTACTGAGACATTGTTACATTTCAATTGTATACAGGGTATCTAGTGGCAGCTTCAATGACACAATAGCGACGAGGGGCTTCAAATAATTTGAAGCATCATCGTATGACTTTCGCATTGGGGTTTTCTGAGCTCACGTCCAATGTCAACGTAAATGACTGACAGTTTATCTAATAGAAAATTTTCAGCACGTTATGTTCTTAAGACACACATGCAAACATTGTTTCCCCCTTATTGACAAATTGTGCGGAAAATATGAAAATGAATATGAATATTCATGAATTTTGCATTTTTAATAGCAGTGCATTTGATAGTGTCTCTTACAACAGCAGCAAAATAACGAAAGCAAAGAAAGTTCTAATGCATTTAAGCCACTTTGACCATATGGTTGCCAACGCACAGCAAACAATAAGCTTTTCTATATATATATAGTATAAAGGTTTGCAAGAAATGCAAATCTAATAAAAATCCACTTTGTGAAAGTATGAAAAATGACGATGAATTTCATTATAAATGCAAAAATTATTGTGGGCAACGAGATAAAAGGGCTGCTAAGCGCGCCCTGTGGCCGCGTCGTCATCTTCAACGTCATCATCGTCAACTTCTTTATCAGCATCAACGCTGGACAGCTTCAGTAAATCTGATCAAAATCATTGATGCGCAAAGCATGAGGAAGTAGCTGCAGCAAATCGTGGGGCTTGGCGCTTGGAGCGTGGTGCGTGGTGCGTGGAGCGTGGACCTTGGAGCGTCGAACGTCGAACGTGGTGCATCTTTCAGTCGCACAAAGTTTAAGCTAAGCTGTTGATAACATTGATGATAATAGCGGGGAACACGGGGTAGCTCCGTGCAGAAGGAGAGCGAGATAACCGCAGCGATAATAGGTGAAGCCGCAGTCAGGTAAACCGTAGCCAATGATGGTGGGAGTGCCAGAGAGAGAGAGAGAGAGAGAGAGAGGGTGGAGACACGCAGCTCAGTTGCGTGCGCTGCATTAAGAAATTTTGCTTTGAGGTGAAATTTATTTTTGTACCCTGTAATTGAATTGGTTGAATGGAATTCCTAACTAACTAAGATTTAAGCCAACATTTATTGTTTTAATTACTTCAAGCATAAGAAATGCTTACTTAAAATCAAATTTAACCTAATATAATAATATAAATAATAATATCAACGTATTCATTTATATATTAATTAATTCATAAATTGTTGATTTCTATAGAGAGGGTATCTTCACCTCGACTTGCTTTGTGACAATCATATTTTTTTGTTTCAACGACAGCAGGTGATGAGGATAGAATAATTTCATAGGATTGAACGTGGCAAGGAATGCATAATTATTAGCGTCTGTGTCCATTGACATTGAGCTAGGCAAATTATGGCAACGTCGCAGTGTCTTCGTTTAAGAAACACAAAAAAAAAAAAAAAAACAAACATAATCTAAGCGCTGCAGTGCTCCAGTCTCTGCTTCTATCCATCTGTTTGGCTTCGGAACTGGCACGCAATTATTTGTATAGGAATTTAAATTGAATGTCAGTCTGTTTGTCTCCGTAGAAAAAACAGAAAAGACAGACAGAGCAAGACTAAAGTGAAGAGAGTCGAAGTCGAAGTCATCTGCGAGACTCCTTCGTGCACACACATGTACGCTCTCATATGTGGCTATGACACACGCGTGTGTGTGCTGAAGATGTTCTCCTGTTTGCCTGCTGTAAAATTCCAAATTTGTTTTATTTGATTTCTGTGCTGCTGCCGCTGCTTCGCTCGTTTTCTTGCTCTGCTACTGCTGCTGCTGCTGCTGCTGCTGCTGCTGCATATTTCCCTTTTTATGCAAAATATATGCTATAAATGCCACGCCCACCCACCTACGTCTCGCCCTATCTGCCGCCTGGGCCGCCTTTATTTGAATATCGTGTCACATGTCGCACGCAGTTAGTAGTTGCCGCCTGTCCGCCTGCCCGTCTGTCCGTACGTTCCGTTCCATTCGTTGTTATTGTAATTGTTGTAAATGTCGCCAGCGACAATATCACATTTGCATATTTTTGTGCAAACACACGGCGACCCCCTGCCAGCCCCAGCTAAAGCCCACCCACTTCATGTGCGCCGCTGTGTGTGCATTTTTACTTAATTTTATTTGTATTGGATTTGCGCTGATGTCTCCTTGAAGCCCACTTCTGCTAGCTGCTGCTGCTGCTGCTGCGGCGTTTTGGAATTTTGCAATTTTCACAATAAATTTTAATTCAATTTACTGTTAAGTTCACACAACTAAAAGCGGACGCGGAAGTGCACATTCTGGCATGACAATCGTCCTCCTCTCGGCAGCGCAAGCTCGACATCCTGCATCCTGCAGCTGGAATTGAAATTTGAGAGCTGCAGAGCTGGTTATCTAGATACAAGATACAGTGCAAGCTGCCACTGTTAAACTTTTTAGCCCGTCGCTCGACCAGCATTTGCGACTAAGCTCTCTGCCAATGCAGACTTAAAAGATCTCTCGGACCTACTCTTTTGTAGAAACTGCATACATGGACGTAACATTTGTTGTCTCTTTTTCTTTCTCTCTCATATTCCCTCACATGGAGTCTTACTATCTTTCTCTCTCTCTATCTGTCTCTATCGCTCTCTTTCTCTCTTTTGCAGATCTTGTATAGTTGGTGACTACTGTGCTGTTGCTTTGCAAATTGTTGTAAGTTGTGTGCCTGGTGCCTCTGCCTTTAACTCTGGCTGTGCCGCTGTCTCTGGCTACGCTGCAAAGTATGCAATAATTTGCGCATATTATGGTAATGGCCGCCGCGCATGTGCAGCAATTGGGATTTTGATTGTGGGTCTAAGCTCACTGATTAGTTTAAAGTGAATTGAATGTATGCTGGGTGGAGGAAGGGGGGTCACAGACAACACTTCCGACTTCCGACTACACTCATTTGAATTTGTTATCAAAATTTGTTATTCACCATTGGTTTAGTTTTACGGCTTTCGTACGGCTCAAATAATTGGCTCAAATGGCCAAACCAGCGCAGCAGGACTTCCAGCAGCCCCAGCCACCGGTTCCGTCTATTCTGTGAGTAGGTTTAGGATTTTGCTTAGAGCTTGATATAACGTTTCAACGTTCAGCGGCTTACCCAACAACCCATCAAGGTCATCGATTTACATTTACAACCCATACGAGAAGCGCACTATAGAAGTACCTCTTACGTAAGTGGATTGTCTATTATGAGCCTTAAGTTTTTCAGCTATTACTGACTACTGATTCCGCATCTGTTCCAACAGCAACTTTGATGCATTCATCTCGCTACTGAAGTGTGTGATTGGCACAGGAATTCTTGCCATGCCACTGGCCATGCGCTACGCCGGCATTGTATCTGGCGTGCTGCTCTCTGTGTTGCTAATGGTCCTGCTTACCTATTGCATTCACTTGCTGGTGTGTATCTGCAGTTGCCTTCCACGCTGCCCATGTACGGTTGAAATCGCAATCATTTGCATTTAGCCTTCCCGCACAGATCACTGGCATGACCGAGTGCTGTCGACGCATCCATGTGCCGCAGGTATCCATGCCACAGGCCGTGCAGATTGCCTACCAACTGGGACCGGCTTGTGTACATTGTTTTGCCCGCGCGGCTGGCATTTCGACCACCTGCGTTTTGGTCTTTGGCCAGTTTGGTCTCTGCTGCGTTTACATTGTGTTTGTCTCAAAGAATTTCAAGGAAATCGGCGACTTTTACTTTAAGGACTATAACGAGCGTTATTACGTTCTTGGCGTCTGTGTACTGCAACTGCCCTTCTTTATGATACGCAAACTAAAGTTTTTGGTGCCACTGAATCTCGTCTCGAATATTCTGCTTTATGCCGGATTCTTGTGCATCATGTATTACCTCTTTCAGGGCCTTCCCAACTTTCAGGAGCGTGAAATGTTTAAGCCACCTGCCGATTATACGATGTTTTTTGGCATTGCCGCCTTCTCACTCACAGCAGTCGGCTCGGTACGTAAAACAGAGACATATTTATAATGAACCCTAAGTATTCGCATATCTTTAGATGCTGGTCGTGGAAGCGAATATGGCACATCCACAGAGCTACCTTGGCTTCTTTGGTGTACTCAATCTAGCCGTCTTCTTCATACTCTGCTCAAATATTTTTTTTGGAATCATGGGCTACTGGCGCTACGGCGAGCAAGTAGAGGCAAGTATTACGCTCAATATTCCGCAAAGTGAAGTGTAAGTAGTTCTCGTAGTTGGCCATGGCGCGCACCTTACTCCTCTTTTTCTCCTCTTAAATTATTTCTCTTCTTTCGTAAGCCTGTCACAATTCATCAAGATCGCCATCGCGTGTGGCATTTTTTTGAGTTACCCGTTAAACGGCTTTGTTTTCATAACCATTGTCTTCAGCGACTATGGTGATAAGGAACCGCGGCACAAGTGCCGCACTACAGTGGAAATCTTGGTGCGCCTCTCGTTCCTGCTGTTAACGGGTAGGTGTAGCATTAGTGTTCTTTCTGTTCAAATAACCTGCTTGTCTCTGATTCCACCCTTAGGCATTGTTGCTGCTGTGGTGCCCAATTTGGCAGCATTGACCGAGCTGGAAGGTGCATTTTCCCTGTGCAACTTAAACCTGCTCTGCCCGGCGCTGATCGATATATTTGTTAACTACCAGACAGGATATGGTCGGCTGCGGTGGAAGCTAATACGCGATATACTCCTCATAATAATCGGCATTATCTTTGGCGTTGTGGGCTGCACTGTGGCCATAAAGCAGCTGGTGGCCGATCTTTCGGCAAAGCCACCTTTGCACAGCAAAAGTTGATGCTAGCAACTTCCGAATGCTGCATTTAAAAGTTAAGTCCTTAGCTCAATTTAAGCAGGCTTTAACGTTATTTGCAGATGTTGCTGTTGCTGTTAGTTGTCTGCTAAGCCTTGTTGAGTTTCAATTAATTGGCCGGGCAAGTATTTAGTCGGCCGTTGTTCATCCTAGCTAAGCCTGTGACCAGGACCTGTGTATATTCGACTAAAATTTGGTTCCACTTAAGATGCTCTATATTTCAGTCAATTGCTCTCTGTCTGTATGTGTAAGAAACATGCATATGTATATAAAAATATGTAAGATTGTTAAGCAGTAAAAATGAAAATATTGTTAACAATCTAGTAGATCTACCTATTTTAGGAAACGAAATTATACTAGGGTATTGCAAAGTCGTGTCACAGCATCTTACATATGATATCGATTGTTGGTGGCATTAATTAGGCACTGCGCCGACTGCACGTAAGCTGATCAACTGCGCAAATCATTTTAAATGAAACGAGCTGTAATCAAATGCAGTCAGTCAGTCAAACAGACAGACAGACAGACAGGCCGCAACAATTGCGCCGAGTCCTTTGCGATTCTAAAATTGAATTCCTTGCCTCAGCGGAGCCCAAACACAGAACTTGCTTGCCAAAGTTCGTTGGTAGCTGTTGTGGCCCCGGCACAATAAACTAAAAGACAAATACAAATACAAATACAAATGCGCCGAGACGTCCTGCCGTTCCACGCCCCGCTACCCAACTACAACAAATATATACATACATACATATATATATATATATATATATATATAAATAGGCACAGCTAAGGCAACTGCAACTGCCGACGTCGGCGTCGACGTTGACGCCGACTGTTGACTGTGGCAGTGTAAATAGCAAAATACAATATAAAAAAATAAATAAATAAAACAAAAAGAAATGCAAGTAGAAGAGGCATGATGTGAAAATAGTAAAGCACCTCCTCAAGGAACTGCACGACGACGATTGCGACCACTGCAGCAAACACACAAAACACAATTTCCATTCTTCAAATAGGAATACAAAGCAAAAAAAAATAAAATAAACGAACGAATAGAAAGAAAGAAGAAATCTTGCAACTGCCTGCGACTATGTTCGCGAAGGGAAAAGAAGCGCAAGAAAAGAGAATGGGGAAGCAAGAACGTGATAGATAGAGAGTGTGAGGGGAGGTAGCGCGCAACAAAGGCCGAGGCTGTTGTCCTCAGGCATGATTTTTGCAGACATGTTGCTTAAAACTTAATTTACAATCGTTTCGCAGTGGCCCTTCCCAGCCAGGATGGGGAAATCAGCTAAACAAGCGCCAACCAAAATGAGATCCAGCCTAGGCTAAGGCTAAACGACTCAGCTGCGACCAAAATTTGCCAGCGGCGGCCCGTTACAAATAATTTTCGTATATAATCTCGTAGGGCTTTGCTCCCAAAATAAAAATAAAACTGAAATGGCAAGTAGTAGGTTTCTTTTGGCGGGTTGTCAGTACAGCATCATGTTAGTGTCATTATCAAACAATTGTGCACTGCAAAGTAAGCTAAAGAATGCCACAGTCATCCAGACAGTTAGCTTGCGCTGTCTTCTTCTTCGTTAACGTCAGTGGGATCTCATATGGCCGTCGGAAAGTTGTCGCGCTGTCGCACATGGCGGCCCGCAAACAATGCGTGCCACAACTTCATTTTGTGGATAGTTGTGGATCTATGGAACTGCACGCCCCTCCAGCAAAGACTCGACTATGTGACAGTCTTTCGTTTCACAAATTGAAAAATTCCAATTTTAATGCAATTATTTGCGAACAGAATAAGACACAAAACAAAAGAACAGAATAGTAAATATGTATGCATACATACATATAAGCATAGACACATAGAACAAGAGCATAAACAAAGAGAATTCAATACTTTTGAGCACCTCTAACTTTTTCCAGTTAGTATTGGCTACTCTTCACGGAATATACAAGAATTAACTAATTTTTTTTCGTATATACTTTCCATATTTATAACTTATTAATTGCAACGTAGTTTACTTGGGTCAATGGTGAAAAGAGAGAAAGAAGACATATGCAGAGCTTTAGATCCCGTTAGATTTTCTTATATCAAAGTGTACAAAGTGTGTGCCGATATTCGGATCATCATAGTTGTGCGTTGTCGTTGGTTCTAAACGGTCGTTATTCTATTTTTTTTTTTTTTTTTTTTTTTTTTGTGCTTAGTTGTACATTGTATAAAAAAGATCAAATTATTTTATTTGCACATTTATTTAAGTCAGTTGCAATTATTGTAAAAGCAGCCTAATCTAGTCGCGTTTGAGACTATGCAATTTGTTTTAGTGCATTTTGTGTATTTAAATATATATACATAGTTATTTGCGACGTAATTTTATTTGCTAGAGAGCATAAAGAGATGAAGAAAAAAAATATGCAATGCTTTTGATCTCGTTCGATTTTTGCATAGCTTGCAAAACGTAAACCAAGTGTGAGTGTGTGTGAGTGTGAAAGCAGAATAAATGAGTAGTTTTTTTTTTATCTAGACGTTCATCTAGTTGTTCTTTGTTCTAAACGTTCGTTTCTCTTGCTGCTCAACGCCTTTGAGCCTTTTATATTTTCGCCCAGAAAGCCGCACGTTTTTAAGAGCGGGAGCATGGATCAGTACGTAGTTTACTTGAGTCAACGGTGGACAGAGAGAACGAAAACATCTGCAGTGCTTTAGATCCCGTTAGATTTTCTCATAGCAAGCTCAAAGTGTACGAAGTGTGTGCCGATATTCGGAGCATCATAGTTGTGCGTTGTCGTTATTTATTTTTTTTGTTTGTGATCAGTTGTATATTGTATAAAAAAGATCAAATTATTTTTATTGCACATTTATTTAAGTCAGTTGCAATTATTGTAAAAGCAGCCTAATCTAGTCGCATTTGAGACTATGCAATTTGTTTTAGTGCATTTTGTGTATTTAAATATATATACATAGTTATTTGCGACGTAATTTTATTTGCTAGAGAGCATAAAGAGATGAAGAAAAAAAATATGCAATGCTTTTGATCTCGTTCGATTTTTGCATAGCTTGCAAAACGTAAACCAAGTGTGAGTGTGAGTGTGAAAGCAGAATAAATGAGTAGTTTTTTTTTTATCTAGACGTTCATCTAGTTGTTCTTTGTTCTAAACGTTCGTTTCTCTTGCTGCTCAACGCCTTTGAGCCTTTTATATTTTCGCCCAGAAAGCCGCACGTTTTTAAGAGCGGGAGCATGGATCAGTACGTAGTTTACTTGAGTCAACGGTGGACAGAGAGAACGAAAACATCTGCAGTGCTTTAGATCCCGTTAGATTTTCTCATAGCAAGCTCAAAGTGTACGAAGTGTGTGCCGATATTCGGAGCATCATAGTTGTGCGTTGTCGTTATTTATTTTTTTTGTTTGTGATCAGTTGTATATTGTATAAAAAAGATCAAATTATTTTTATTGCACATTTATTTAAGTCAGTTGCAATTATTGTAAAAGCAGCCTAATCTAGTCGCGTTTGAGACTATGCAATTTGTTTTAGTGCATTTTGTGTATTTAAATATATATACATAGTTATTTGCGACGTAATTTTATTTGCTAGAGAGCTTAAAGAGATGAAGAAAAAAATATGCAATGCTTTTGATCTCGTTCGATTTTTGCATAGCTTGCAAAACGTAAACCAAGTGTGAGTGTGAGTGTGAAAGCAGAATAAATGAGTAGTTTTTTTTTTATCTAGACGTTCATCTAGTTGTTCTTTGTTCTAAACGTTCGTTTCTCTTGCTGCTCAACGCCTTTGAGCCTTTTATATTTTCGCCCAGAAAGCCGCACGTTTTTAAGAGCGGGAGCATGGATCAGTACGTAGTTTACTTGAGTCAACGGTGGACAGAGAGAACGAAAACATCTGCAGTGCTTTAGATCCCGTTAGATTTTCTCATAGCAAGCTCAAAGTGTACGAAGTGTGTGCCGATATTCGGAGCATCATAGTTGTGCGTTGTCGTTATTTATTTTTTTTGTTTGTGATCAGTTGTATATTGTATAAAAAAGATCAAATTATTTTTATTGCACATTTATTTAAGTCAGTTGCAATTATTGTAAAAGCAGCCTAATCTAGTCGCGTTTGAGACTATGCAATTTGTTTTAGTGCATTTTGTGTATTTAAATATATATACATAGTTATTTGCGACGTAATTTTATTTGCTAGAGAGCATAAAGAGATGAAGAAAAAAAATATGCAATGCTTTTGATCTCGTTCGATTTTTGCATAGCTTGCAAAACGTAAACCAAGTGTGAGTGTGAGTGTGAAAGCAGAATAAATGAGTAGTTTTTTTTTATCTAGACGTTCATCTAGTTGTTCTTTGTTCTAAACGTTCGTTTCTCTTGCTGCACAACGCCTTTGAGCCTTTTATATTTTCGCCCAGAAAGCCGCACGTTTTTCAGAGCGGGAGCATGGATCAGTACGTATTTTACTTGAGTCAATGGTGGACAGAGAGAACGAAAACATCTGCAGTGCTTTAGATCCCGTTAGATTTTCTCATAGCAAGCTCAAAGTGTACGAAGTGTGTGCCGAGACTCGGAGCATCATAGTTGTGCGTTGTCGTTGGTTCTAAACGGTCGTTTTTTTTTTTTATTTATTTTTTTTTTTTTTTTGTGCTCAGTTGTACATTGTATAAAAAAGATCAAATTATTTTATTTGCACATTTATTTAAGTCAGTTGCAATTATTGTAAAAGCAGCCTAATCTAGTCGCGTTTAAGACTATGCAATTTGTTTTAGTGCATTTTGTGTATTTAAATATATATACATAGTTATTTGCGACGTAATTTTATTTGCTAGAGAGCATAAAGAGATGAAGAAAAAAAATATGCAATGCTTTTGATCTCGTTCGATTTTTGCATAGCTTGCAAAACGTAAACCAAGTGTGTGAAAGCAGAATAAATGAGTAGTTTTTTTTTATCTAGACGTTCATCTAGTTGTTCTTTGTTCTAAACGTTCGTTTCTCTTGCTGCTCAACGCCTTTGAGCCTTTTATATTTTCGCCCAGAAAGCCGCACGTTTTTAAGAGCGGGAGCATGGATCAGTACGTAGTTTACTTGAGTCAACGGTGGACAGAGAGAACGAAAACATCTGCAGTGCTTTAGATCCCGTTAGATTTTCTCATAGCAAGCTCAAAGTGTACGAAGTGTGTGCCGAGACTCGGAGCATCATAGTTGTGCGTTGTCGTTATTTATTTTTTTTGTTTGTGATCAGTTGTATATTGTATAAAAAAGATCAAATTATTTTTATTGCACATTTATTTAAGTCAGTTGCAATTATTGTAAAAGCAGCCTAATCTAGTCGCATTTGAGACTATGCAATTTGTTTTAGTGCATTTTGTGTATTTAAATATATATACATAGTTATTTGCGACGTAATTTTATTTGCTAGAGAGCATAAAGAGATGAAGAAAAAAAATATGCAATGCTTTTGATCTCGTTCGATTTTTGCATAGCTTGCAAAACGTAAACCAAGTGTGAGTGTGAGTGTGAAAGCAGAATAAATGAGTAGTTTTTTTTTTATCTAGACGTTCATCTAGTTGTTCTTTGTTCTAAACGTTCGTTTCTCTTGCTGCTCAACGCCTTTGAGCCTTTTATATTTTCGCCCAGAAAGCCGCACGTTTTTAAGAGCGGGAGCATGGATCAGTACGTAGTTTACTTGAGTCAACGGTGGACAGAGAGAACGAAAACATCTGCAGTGCTTTAGATCCCGTTAGATTTTCTCATAGCAAGCTCAAAGTGTACGAAGTGTGTGCCGATATTCGGAGCATCATAGTTGTGCGTTGTCGTTATTTATTTTTTTTGTTTGTGATCAGTTGTATATTGTATAAAAAAGATCAAATTATTTTTATTGCACATTTATTTAAGTCAGTTGCAATTATTGTAAAAGCAGCCTAATCTAGTCGCGTTTGAGACTATGCAATTTGTTTTAGTGCATTTTGTGTATTTAAATATATATACATAGTTATTTGCGACGTAATTTTATTTGCTAGAGAGCATAAAGAGATGAAGAAAAAAAATATGCAATGCTTTTGATCTCGTTCGATTTTTGCATAGCTTGCAAAACGTAAACCAAGTGTGAGTGTGAGTGTGAAAGCAGAATAAATGAGTAGTTTTTTTTTATCTAGACGTTCATCTAGTTGTTCTTTGTTCTAAACGTTCGTTTCTCTTGCTGCTCAACGCCTTTGAGCCTTTTATATTTTCGCCCAGAAAGCCGCACGTTTTTAAGAGCGGGAGCATGGATCAGTACGTAGTTTACTTGAGTCAACGGTGGACAGAGAGAACGAAAACATCTGCAGTGCTTTAGATCCCGTTAGATTTTCTCATAGCAAGCTCAAAGTGTACGAAGTGTGTGCCGATATTCGGAGCATCATAGTTGTGCGTTGTCGTTATTTATTTTTTTTGTTTGTGATCAGTTGTATATTGTATAAAAAAGATCAAATTATTTTTATTGCACATTTATTTAAGTCAGTTGCAATTATTGTAAAAGCAGCCTAATCTAGTCGCGTTTGAGACTATGCAATTTGTTTTAGTGCATTTTGTGTATTTAAATATATATACATAGTTATTTGCGACGTAATTTTATTTGCTAGAGAGCATAAAGAGATGAAGAAAAAAAATATGCAATGCTTTTGATCTCGTTCGATTTTTGCATAGCTTGCAAAACGTAAACCAAGTGTGAGTGTGAGTGTGAAAGCAGAATAAATGAGTAGTTTTTTTTTATCTAGACGTTCATCTAGTTGTTCTTTGTTCTAAACGTTCGTTTCTCTTGCTGCACAACGCCTTTGAGCCTTTTATATTTTCGCCCAGAAAGCCGCACGTTTTTCAGAGCGGGAGCATGGATCAGTACGTATTTTACTTGAGTCAATGGTGGACAGAGAGAACGAAAACATCTGCAGTGCTTTAGATCCCGTTAGATTTTCTCATAGCAAGCTCAAAGTGTACGAAGTGTGTGCCGAGACTCGGAGCATCATAGTTGTGCGTTGTCGTTGGTTCTAAACGGTCGTTTTTTTTTTTTTATTTATTTTTTTTTTTTTTTTGTGCTCAGTTGTACATTGTATAAAAAAGATCAAATTATTTTATTTGCACATTTATTTAAGTCAGTTGCAATTATTGTAAAAGCAGCCTAATCTAGTCGCGTTTAAGACTATGCAATTTGTTTTAGTGCATTTTGTGTATTTCAATATATATACATAGTTATTTGCGACGTAATTTTATTTGCTAGAGAGCATAAAGAGATGAAGAAAAAAAATATGCAATGCTTTTGATCTCGTTCGATTTTTGCATAGCTTGCAAAACGTAAACCAAGTGTGAGTGTGTGTGAGTGTGAAAGCAGAATAAATGAGTAGTTTTTTTTTTATCTAGACGTTCATCTAGTTGTTCTTTGTTCTAAACGTTCGTTTCTCTTGCTGCTCAACGCCTTTGAGCCTTTTATATTTTCGCCCAGAAAGCCGCACGTTTTTAAGAGCGGGAGCATGGATCAGTACGTAGTTTACTTGAGTCAACGGTGGACAGAGAGAACGAAAACATCTGCAGTGCTTTAGATCCCGTTAGATTTTCTCATAGCAAGCTCAAAGTGTACGAAGTGTGTGCCGAGACTCGGAGCATCATAGTTGTGCGTTGTCGTTGGTTCTAAACGGTCGTTTTTTTTTTTTTATTTATTTTTTTTTTTTTTTTGTGCTCAGTTGTACATTGTATAAAAAAGATCAAATTATTTTATTTGCACATTTATTTAAGTCAGTTGCAATTATTGTAAAAGCAGCCTAATCTAGTCGCGTTTGAGACTATGCAATTTGTTTTAGTGCATTTTGTGTATTTAAATATATATACATAGTTATTTGCGACGTAATTTTATTTGCTAGAGAGCATAAAGAGATGAAGAAAAAAAATATGCAATGCTTTTGATCTCGTTCGATTTTTGCATAGCTTGCAAAACGTAAACCAAGTGTGTGAAAGCAGAATAAATGAGTAGTTTTTTTTTATCTAGACGTTCATCTAGTTGTTCTTTGTTCTAAACGTTCGTTTCTCTTGCTGCTCAACGCCTTTGAGCCTTTTATATTTTCGCCCAGAAAGCCGCACGTTTTTAAGAGCGGGAGCATGGATCAGTACGTAGTTTACTTGAGTCAACGGTGGACAGAGAGAACGAAAACATCTGCAGTGCTTTAGATCCCGTTAGATTTTCTCATAGCAAGCTCAAAGTGTACGAAGTGTGTGCCGATATTCGGAGCATCATAGTTGTGCGTTGTCGTTATTTATTTTTTTTGTTTGTGATCAGTTGTATATTGTATAAAAAAGATCAAATTATTTTTATTGCACATTTATTTAAGTCAGTTGCAATTATTGTAAAAGCAGCCTAATCTAGTCGCATTTGAGACTATGCAATTTGTTTTAGTGCATTTTGTGTATTTAAATATATATACATAGTTATTTGCGACGTAATTTTATTTGCTAGAGAGCATAAAGAGATGAAGAAAAAAAATATGCAATGCTTTTGATCTCGTTCGATTTTTGCATAGCTTGCAAAACGTAAACCAAGTGTGAGTGTGAGTGTGAAAGCAGAATAAATGAGTAGTTTTTTTTTTATCTAGACGTTCATCTAGTTGTTCTTTGTTCTAAACGTTCGTTTCTCTTGCTGCTCAACGCCTTTGAGCCTTTTATATTTTCGCCCAGAAAGCCGCACGTTTTTAAGAGCGGGAGCATGGATCAGTACGTAGTTTACTTGAGTCAACGGTGGACAGAGAGAACGAAAACATCTGCAGTGCTTTAGATCCCGTTAGATTTTCTCATAGCAAGCTCAAAGTGTACGAAGTGTGTGCCGATATTCGGAGCATCATAGTTGTGCGTTGTCGTTATTTATTTTTTTTGTTTGTGATCAGTTGTATATTGTATAAAAAAGATCAAATTATTTTTATTGCACATTTATTTAAGTCAGTTGCAATTATTGTAAAAGCAGCCTAATCTAGTCGCGTTTGAGACTATGCAATTTGTTTTAGTGCATTTTGTGTATTTAAATATATATACATAGTTATTTGCGACGTAATTTTATTTGCTAGAGAGCTTAAAGAGATGAAGAAAAAAATATGCAATGCTTTTGATCTCGTTCGATTTTTGCATAGCTTGCAAAACGTAAACCAAGTGTGAGTGTGAGTGTGAAAGCAGAATAAATGAGTAGTTTTTTTTTTATCTAGACGTTCATCTAGTTGTTCTTTGTTCTAAACGTTCGTTTCTCTTGCTGCTCAACGCCTTTGAGCCTTTTATATTTTCGCCCAGAAAGCCGCACGTTTTTAAGAGCGGGAGCATGGATCAGTACGTAGTTTACTTGAGTCAACGGTGGACAGAGAGAACGAAAACATCTGCAGTGCTTTAGATCCCGTTAGATTTTCTCATAGCAAGCTCAAAGTGTACGAAGTGTGTGCCGATATTCGGAGCATCATAGTTGTGCGTTGTCGTTATTTATTTTTTTTGTTTGTGATCAGTTGTATATTGTATAAAAAAGATCAAATTATTTTTATTGCACATTTATTTAAGTCAGTTGCAATTATTGTAAAAGCAGCCTAATCTAGTCGCGTTTGAGACTATGCAATTTGTTTTAGTGCATTTTGTGTATTTAAATATATATACATAGTTATTTGCGACGTAATTTTATTTGCTAGAGAGCATAAAGAGATGAAGAAAAAAAATATGCAATGCTTTTGATCTCGTTCGATTTTTGCATAGCTTGCAAAACGTAAACCAAGTGTGAGTGTGAGTGTGAAAGCAGAATAAATGAGTAGTTTTTTTTTATCTAGACGTTCATCTAGTTGTTCTTTGTTCTAAACGTTCGTTTCTCTTGCTGCACAACGCCTTTGAGCCTTTTATATTTTCGCCCAGAAAGCCGCACGTTTTTCAGAGCGGGAGCATGGATCAGTACGTATTTTACTTGAGTCAATGGTGGACAGAGAGAACGAAAACATCTGCAGTGCTTTAGATCCCGTTAGATTTTCTCATAGCAAGCTCAAAGTGTACGAAGTGTGTGCCGAGACTCGGAGCATCATAGTTGTGCGTTGTCGTTGGTTCTAAACGGTCGTTTTTTTTTTTTTATTTATTTTTTTTTTTTTTTGTGCTCAGTTGTACATTGTATAAAAAAGATCAAATTATTTTATTTGCACATTTATTTAAGTCAGTTGCAATTATTGTAAAAGCAGCCTAATCTAGTCGCGTTTAAGACTATGCAATTTGTTTTAGTGCATTTTGTGTATTTAAATATATATACATAGTTATTTGCGACGTAATTTTATTTGCTAGAGAGCATAAAGAGATGAAGAAAAAAAATATGCAATGCTTTTGATCTCGTTCGATTTTTGCATAGCTTGCAAAACGTAAACCAAGTGTGTGAAAGCAGAATAAATGAGTAGTTTTTTTTTATCTAGACGTTCATCTAGTTGTTCTTTGTTCTAAACGTTCGTTTCTCTTGCTGCTCAACGCCTTTGAGCCTTTTATATTTTCGCCCAGAAAGCCGCACGTTTTTAAGAGCGGGAGCATGGATCAGTACGTAGTTTACTTGAGTCAACGGTGGACAGAGAGAACGAAAACATCTGCAGTGCTTTAGATCCCGTTAGATTTTCTCATAGCAAGCTCAAAGTGTACGAAGTGTGTGCCGAGACTCGGAGCATCATAGTTGTGCGTTGTCGTTATTTATTTTTTTTGTTTGTGATCAGTTGTATATTGTATAAAAAAGATCAAATTATTTTTATTGCACATTTATTTAAGTCAGTTGCAATTATTGTAAAAGCAGCCTAATCTAGTCGCATTTGAGACTATGCAATTTGTTTTAGTGCATTTTGTGTATTTAAATATATATACATAGTTATTTGCGACGTAATTTTATTTGCTAGAGAGCATAAAGAGATGAAGAAAAAAAATATGCAATGCTTTTGATCTCGTTCGATTTTTGCATAGCTTGCAAAACGTAAACCAAGTGTGAGTGTGAGTGTGAAAGCAGAATAAATGAGTAGTTTTTTTTTTATCTAGACGTTCATCTAGTTGTTCTTTGTTCTAAACGTTCGTTTCTCTTGCTGCTCAACGCCTTTGAGCCTTTTATATTTTCGCCCAGAAAGCCGCACGTTTTTAAGAGCGGGAGCATGGATCAGTACGTAGTTTACTTGAGTCAACGGTGGACAGAGAGAACGAAAACATCTGCAGTGCTTTAGATCCCGTTAGATTTTCTCATAGCAAGCTCAAAGTGTACGAAGTGTGTGCCGATATTCGGAGCATCATAGTTGTGCGTTGTCGTTATTTATTTTTTTTGTTTGTGATCAGTTGTATATTGTATAAAAAAGATCAAATTATTTTTATTGCACATTTATTTAAGTCAGTTGCAATTATTGTAAAAGCAGCCTAATCTAGTCGCGTTTGAGACTATGCAATTTGTTTTAGTGCATTTTGTGTATTTAAATATATATACATAGTTATTTGCGACGTAATTTTATTTGCTAGAGAGCATAAAGAGATGAAGAAAAAAAATATGCAATGCTTTTGATCTCGTTCGATTTTTGCATAGCTTGCAAAACGTAAACCAAGTGTGAGTGTGAGTGTGAAAGCAGAATAAATGAGTAGTTTTTTTTTATCTAGACGTTCATCTAGTTGTTCTTTGTTCTAAACGTTCGTTTCTCTTGCTGCACAACGCCTTTGAGCCTTTTATATTTTCGCCCAGAAAGCCGCACGTTTTTCAGAGCGGGAGCATGGATCAGTACGTATTTTACTTGAGTCAATGGTGGACAGAGAGAACGAAAACATCTGCAGTGCTTTAGATCCCGTTAGATTTTCTCATAGCAAGCTCAAAGTGTACGAAGTGTGTGCCGAGACTCGGAGCATCATAGTTGTGCGTTGTCGTTGGTTCTAAACGGTCGTTTTTTTTTTTATTTATTTTTTTTTTTTTTGTGCTCAGTTGTACATTGTATAAAAAAGATCAAATTATTTTGTTTGCACATTTATTTAAGTCAGTTGCAATTATTGTAAAAGCAGCCTAATCTAGTCGCGTTTAAGACTATGCAATTTGTTTTAGTGCATTTTGTGTATTTAAATATATATACATAGTTATTTGCGACGTAATTTTATTTGCTAGAGAGCATAAAGAGATGAAGAAAAAAAATATGCAATGCTTTTGATCTCGTTCGATTTTTGCATAGCTTGCAAAACGTAAACCAAGTGTGTGAAAGCAGAATAAATGAGTAGTTTTTTTTTATCTAGACGTTCATCTAGTTGTTCTTTGTTCTAAACGTTCGTTTCTCTTGCTGCTCAACGCCTTTGAGCCTTTTATATTTTCGCCCAGAAAGCCGCACGTTTTTAAGAGCGGGAGCATGGATCAGTACGTAGTTTACTTGAGTCAACGGTGGACAGAGAGAACGAAAACATCTGCAGTGCTTTAGATCCCGTTAGATTTTCTCATAGCAAGCTCAAAGTGTACGAAGTGTGTGCCGATATTCGGAGCATCATAGTTGTGCGTTGTCGTTATTTATTTTTTTTGTTTGTGATCAGTTGTATATTGTATAAAAAAGATCAAATTATTTTTATTGCACATTTATTTAAGTCAGTTGCAATTATTGTAAAAGCAGCCTAATCTAGTCGCATTTGCGACTATGCAATTTGTTTTAGTGCATTTTGTGTATTTAAATATATATACATAGTTATTTGCGACGTAATTTTATTTGCTAGAGAGCATAAAGAGATGAAGAAAAAAAATATGCAATGCTTTTGATCTCGTTCGATTTTTGCATAGCTTGCAAAACGTAAACCAAGTGTGAGTGTGAGTGTGAAAGCAGAATAAATGAGTAGTTTTTTTTTATCTAGACGTTCATCTAGTTGTTCTTTGTTCTAAACGTTCGTTTCTCTTGCTGCACAACGCCTTTGAGCCTTTTATATTTTCGCCCAGAAAGCCGCACGTTTTTCCGAGCGGGAGCATGGATCAGTACGTCTTTTACTTGAGTCAATGGTGGACAGAGAGAACGAAAACATGTGCAGTGCTTTAGATCCCGTTAGATTTTCTCATAGCAAGCTCAAAGTGTACGAAGTGTGTGCCGAGACTCGGAGCATCATAGTTGTGCGTTGTCGTTGGTTCTAAACGGTCGTTTTTTTTTTTTTTTTTTTTTTTTTTTTTTGTGCTCAGTTGTACATTGTATAAAAAAGATCAAATTATTTTATTTGCACATTTATTTAAGTCAGTTGCAATTATTGTAAAAGCAGCCTAATCTAGTCGCGTTTGAGACTATGCAATTTGTTTTAGTGCATTTTGTGTATTTAAATATATATACATAGTTATTTGCGACGTAATTTTATTTGCTAGAGAGCATAAAGAGATGAAGAAAAAAAATATGCAATGCTTTTGATCTCGTTCGATTTTTGCATAGCTTGCAAAACGTAAACCAAGTGTGTGAAAGCAGAATAAATGAGTAGTTTTTTTTTTATCTAGACGTTCATCTAGTTGTTCTTTGTTCTAAACGTTCGTTTCTCTTGCTGCTCAACGCCTTTGAGCCTTTTATATTTTCGCCCAGAAAGCCGCACGTTTTTAAGAGCGGGAGCATGGATCAGTACGTAGTTTACTTGAGTCAACGGTGGACAGAGAGAACGAAAACATCTGCAGTGCTTTAGATCCCGTTAGATTTTCTCATAGCAAGCTCAAAGTGTACGAAGTGTGTGCCGATATTCGGAGCATCATAGTTGTGCGTTGTCGTTATTTATTTTTTTTGTTTGTGATCAGTTGTATATTGTATAAAAAAGATCAAATTATTTTTATTGCACATTTATTTAAGTCAGTTGCAATTATTGTAAAAGCAGCCTAATCTAGTCGCGTTTGAGACTATGCAATTTGTTTTAGTGCATTTTGTGTATTTAAATATATATACATAGTTATTTGCGACGTAATTTTATTTGCTAGAGAGCATAAAGAGATGAAGAAAAAAAATATGCAATGCTTTTGATCTCGTTCGATTTTTGCATAGCTTGCAAAACGTAAACCAAGTGTGAGTGTGAGTGTGAAAGCAGAATAAATGAGTAGTTTTTTTTTATCTAGACGTTCATCTAGTTGTTCTTTGTTCTAAACGTTCGTTTCTCTTGCTGCACAACGCCTTTGAGCCTTTTATATTTTCGCCCAGAAAGCCGCACGTTTTTCAGAGCGGGAGCATGGATCAGTACGTATTTTACTTGAGTCAATGGTGGACAGAGAGAACGAAAACATCTGCAGTGCTTTAGATCCCGTTAGATTTTCTCATAGCAAGCTCAAAGTGTACGAAGTGTGTGCCGAGACTCGGAGCATCATAGTTGTGCGTTGTCGTTGGTTCTAAACGGTCGTTTTTTTTTTTTTATTTATTTTTTTTTTTTTTGTGCTCAGTTGTACATTGTATAAAAAAGATCAAATTATTTTATTTGCACATTTATTTAAGTCAGTTGCAATTATTGTAAAAGCAGCCTAATCTAGTCGCGTTTAAGACTATGCAATTTGTTTTAGTGCATTTTGTGTATTTAAATATATATACATAGTTATTTGCGACGTAATTTTATTTGCTAGAGAGCATAAAGAGATGAAGAAAAAAATATGCAATGCTTTTGATCTCGTTCGATTTTTGCATAGCTTGCAAAACGTAAACCAAGTGTGTGAAAGCAGAATAAATGAGTAGTTTTTTTTTATCTAGACGTTCATCTAGTTGTTCTTTGTTCTAAACGTTCGTTTCTCTTGCTGCTCAACGCCTTTGAGCCTTTTATATTTTCGCCCAGAAAGCCGCACGTTTTTAAGAGCGGGAGCATGGATCAGTACGTAGTTTACTTGAGTCAACGGTGGACAGAGAGAACGAAAACATCTGCAGTGCTTTAGATCCCGTTAGATTTTCTCATAGCAAGCTCAAAGTGTACGAAGTGTGTGCCGATATTCGGAGCATCATAGTTGTGCGTTGTCGTTATTTATTTTTTTTGTTTGTGATCAGTTGTATATTGTATAAAAAAGATCAAATTATTTTTATTGCACATTTATTTAAGTCAGTTGCAATTATTGTAAAAGCAGCCTAATCTAGTCGCATTTGCGACTATGCAATTTGTTTTAGTGCATTTTGTGTATTTAAATATATATACATAGTTATTTGCGACGTAATTTTATTTGCTAGAGAGCATAAAGAGATGAAGAAAAAAAATATGCAATGCTTTTGATCTCGTTCGATTTTTGCATAGCTTGCAAAACGTAAACCAAGTGTGAGTGTGAGTGTGAAAGCAGAATAAATGAGTAGTTTTTTTTTATCTAGACGTTCATCTAGTTGTTCTTTGTTCTAAACGTTCGTTTCTCTTGCTGCACAACGCCTTTGAGCCTTTTATATTTTCGCCCAGAAAGCCGCACGTTTTTCCGAGCGGGAGCATGGATCAGTACGTCTTTTACTTGAGTCAATGGTGGACAGAGAGAACGAAAACATGTGCAGTGCTTTAGATCCCGTTAGATTTTCTCATAGCAAGCTCAAAGTGTACGAAGTGTGTGCCGATATTCGGAGCATCATAGTTGTGCGTTGTCGTTGGTTCTAAACGGTCGTTTTTTTTTTTTTTATTTATTTTTTTTTTTTTTTTGTGCTCAGTTGTACATTGTATAAAAAAGATCAAATTATTTTATTTGCACATTTATTTAAGTCAGTTGCAATTATTGTAAAAGCAGCCTAATCTAGTCGCGTTTGAGACTATGCAATTTGTTTTAGTGCATTTTGTGTATTTAAATATATATACATAGTTATTTGCGACGTAATTTTATTTGCTAGAGAGCATAAAGAGATGAAGAAAAAAAATATGCAATGCTTTTGATCTCGTTCGATTTTTGCATAGCTTGCAAAACGTAAACCAAGTGTGAGTGTGTGTGTGAGTGTGAAAGCAGAATAAATGAGTAGTTTTTTTTTTATCTAGACGTTCATCTAGTTGTTCTTTGTTTTAGACGTTCGTTTCTCTTGCTGCTCAACGCCTTTAAGCCTTTTATATTTTCGCCCAGAAAGCCGCACGTTTTTAAGAGCGGGAGCATGGATCAGTACGTAGTTTACTTGAGTCAACGGTGGACAGAGAGAACGAAAACATCTGCAGTGCTTTAGATCCCGTTAGATTTTCTCATAGCAAGCTCAAAGTGTACGAAGTGTGTGCCGAGACTCGGAGCATCATAGTTGTGCGTTGTCGTTGGTTCTAAACGGTCGTTTTTTTTTTTTTATTTATTCTTTTTTTTTTTTGTGCTCAGTTGTACATTGTATAAAAAAGATCAAATTATTTTATTTGCACATTTATTTAAGTCAGTTGCAATTATTGTAAAAGCAGCCTAATCTAGTCGCGTTTGAGACTATGCAATTTGTTTTAGTGCATTTTGTGTATTTAAATATATATACATAGTTATTTGCGACGTAATTTTATTTGCTAGAGAGCATAAAGAGATGAAGAAAAAAAATATGCAATGCTTTTGATCTCGTTCGATTTTTGCATAGCTTGCAAAACGTAAACCAAGTGTGAGTGTGTGTGTGAGTGTGAAAGCAGAATAAATGAGTAGTTTTTTTTTTATCTAGACGTTCATCTAGTTGTTCTTTGTTTTAAACGTTCGTTTCTCTTGCTGCTCAACGCCTTTAAGCCTTTTATATTTTCGCCCAGAAAGCCGCACGTTTTTAAGAGCGGGAGCATGGATCAGTACGTAGTTTACTTGAGTCAACGGTGGACAGAGAGAACGAAAACATCTGCAGTGCTTTAGATCCCGTTAGATTTTCTCATAGCAAGCTCAAAGTGTACGAAGTGTGTGCCGAGACTCGGAGCATCATAGTTGTGCGTTGTCGTTGGTTCTAAACGGTCGTTTTTTTTTTTATTTATTTTTTTTTTTTTTGTGCTCAGTTGTACATTGTATAAAAAAGATCAAATTATTTTATTTGCACATTTATTTAAGTCAGTTGCAATTATTGTAAAAGCAGCCTAATCTAGTCGCGTTTGAGACTATGCAATTTGTTTTAGTGCATTTTGTGTATTTAAATATATATACATAGTTATTTGCGACGTAATTTTATTTGCTAGAGAGCATAAAGAGATGAAGAAAAAAAATATGCAATGCTATTGATCTCGTTCGATTTTTGCATAGCTTGCAAAACGTAAACCAAGTGTGTGAAAGCAGAATAAATGAGTAGTTTGTTTTTATCTAGACGTTCATCTAGTTGTTCTTTGTTCTAAACGTTCGTGTCTCTTGCTGCTCATCGCCTTTGAGCCTTTTATATTTTCGCCCAGAAAGCCGCACGTTTTTAAGAGCGGGAGCATGGATCAGTACGTAGTTTACTTGAGTCAACGGTGGACAGAGAGAACGAAAACATCTGCAGTGCTTTAGATCCCGTTAGATTTTCTGATAGCAAGCTCAAAGTGTACGAAGTGTGTGCCGATATTCGGAGCATCATAGTTGTGCGTTGTCGTTATTTATTTTTTTTGTTTGTGATCAGTTGTATATTGTATAAAAAAGATCAAATTATTTTTATTGCACATTTATTTAAGTCAGTTGCAATTATTGTAAAAGCAGCCTAATCTAGTCGCATTTGAGACTATGCAATTTGTTTTAGTGCATTTTGTGTATTTAAATATATATACATAGTTATTTGCGACGTAATTTTATTTGCTAGAGAGCATAAAGAGATGAAGAAAAAAAATATGCAATGCTTTTGATCTCGTTCGATTTTTGCATAGCTTGCAAAACGTAAACCAAGTGTGAGTGTGAGTGTGAAAGCAGAATAAATGAGTAGTTTTTTTTTATCTAGACGTTCATCTAGTTGTTCTTTGTTCTAAACGTTCGTTTCTCTTGCTGCACAACGCCTTTGAGCCTTTTATATTTTCGCCCAGAAAGCCGCACGTTTTTCAGAGCGGGAGCATGGATCAGTACGTCTTTTACTTGAGTCAATGGTGGACAGAGAGAACGAAAACATGTGCAGTGCTTTAGATCCCGTTAGATTTTCTCATAGCAAGCTCAAAGTGTACGAAGTGTGTGCCGATATTCGGAGCATCATAGTTGTGCGTTGTCGTTGGTTCTAAACGGTCGTTTTTTTTTTTTTTATTTATTTTTTTTTTTTTTTTGTGCTCAGTTGTACATTGTATAAAAAAGATCAAATTATTTTATTTGCACATTTATTTAAGTCAGTTGCAATTATTGTAAAAGCAGCCTAATCTAGTCGCGTTTGAGACTATGCAATTTGTTTTAGTGCATTTTGTGTATTTAAATATATATACATAGTTATTTGCGACGTAATTTTATTTGCTAGAGAGCATAAAGAGATGAAGAAAAAAATATGCAATGCTTTTGATCTCGTTCGATTTTTGCATAGCTTGCAAAACGTAAACCAAGTGTGAGTGTGTGTGTGAGTGTGAAAGCAGAATAAATGAGTAGTTTTTTTTTTATTTAGACGTTCATCTAGTTGTTCTTTGTTTTAAACGTTCGTTTCTCTTGCTGCTCAACGCCTTTAAGCCTTTTATATTTTCGCCCAGAAAGCCGCACGTTTTTAAGAGCGGGAGCATGGATCGGTACGTAGTTTACTTGAGTCAACGGTGGACAGAGAGAACGAAAACATCTGCAGTGCTTTAGATCCCGTTAGATTTTCTCATAGCAAGCTCAAAGTGTACGAAGTGTGTGCCGAGACTCGGAGCATCATAGTTGTGCGTTGTCGTTGGTTCTAAACGGTCGTTTTTTTTTTTTTATTTATTCTTTTTTTTTTTTGTGCTCAGTTGTACATTGTATAAAAAAGATCAAATTATTTTATTTGCACATTTATTTAAGTCAGTTGCAATTATTGTAAAAGCAGCCTAATCTAGTCGCGTTTGAGACTATGCAATTTGTTTTAGTGCATTTTGTGTATTTAAATATATATACATAGTTATTTGCGACGTAATTTTATTTGCTAGAGAGCATAAAGAGATGAAGAAAAAAATATGCAATGCTTTTGATCTCGTTCGATTTTTGCATAGCTTGCAAAACGTAAACCAAGTGTGAGTGTGTGTGTGAGTGTGAAAGCAGAATAAATGAGTAGTTTTTTTTTTATCTAGACGTTCATCTAGTTGTTCTTTGTTCTAAACGTTCGTTTCTCTTGCTGCTCAACGCCTTTGAGCCTTTTATATTTTCGCCCAGAAAGCCGCACGTTTTTAAGAGCGGGAGCATGGATCAGTACATAGTTTACTTGAGTCAACGGTGGACAGAGAGAACGAAAACATCTGCAGTGCTTTAGATCCCGTTAGATTTTCTCATAGCAAGCTCAAAGTGTACGAAGTGTGTGCCGAGACTCGGAGCATCATAGTTGTGCGTTGTCGTTGGTTCTAAACGGTCGTTTTTTTTTTTATTTATTTTTTTTTTTTTTTTTTGTGCTCAGTTGTACATTGTATAAAAAAGATCAAATTATTTTATTTGCACATTTATTTAAGTCAGTTGCAATTATTGTAAAAGCAGCCTAATCTAGTCGCGTTTGAGACTATGCAATTTGTTTTAGTGCATTTTGTGTATTTAAATATATATACATAGTTATTTGCGACGTAATTTTATTTGCTAGAGAGCATAAAGAGATGAAGAAAAAAAATATGCAATGCTATTGATCTCGTTCGATTTTTGCATAGCTTGCAAAACGTAAACCAAGTGTGTGAAAGCAGAATAAATGAGTAGTTTGTTTTTATCTAGACGTTCATCTAGTTGTTCTTTGTTCTAAACGTTCGTGTCTCTTGCTGCTCATCGCCTTTGAGCCTTTTATATTTTCGCCCAGAAAGCCGCACGTTTTTAAGAGCGGGAGCATGGATCAGTACGTAGTTTACTTGAGTCAACGGTGGACAGAGAGAACGAAAACATCTGCAGTGCTTTAGATCCCGTTAGATTTTCTGATAGCAAGCTCAAAGTGTACGAAGTGTGTGCCGATATTCGGAGCATCATAGTTGTGCGTTGTCGTTATTTATTTTTTTTGTTTGTGATCAGTTGTATATTGTATAAAAAAGATCAAATTATTTTTATTGCACATTTATTTAAGTCAGTTGCAATTATTGTAAAAGCAGCCTAATCTAGTCGCATTTGAGACTATGCAATTTGTTTTAGTGCATTTTGTGTATTTAAATATATATACATAGTTATTTGCGACGTAATTTTATTTGCTAGAGAGCATAAAGAGATGAAGAAAAAAAATATGCAATGCTTTTGATCTCGTTCGATTTTTGCATAGCTTGCAAAACGTAAACCAAGTGTGAGTGTGAGTGTGAAAGCAGAATAAATGAGTAGTTTTTTTTTATCTAGACGTTCATCTAGTTGTTCTTTGTTCTAAACGTTCGTTTCTCTTGCTGCACAACGCCTTTGAGCCTTTTATATTTTCGCCCAGAAAGCCGCACGTTTTTCAGAGCGGGAGCATGGATCAGTACGTCTTTTACTTGAGTCAATGGTGGACAGAGAGAACGAAAACATGTGCAGTGCTTTAGATCCCGTTAGATTTTCTCATAGCAAGCTCAAAGTGTACGAAGTGTGTGCCGATATTCGGAGCATCATAGTTGTGCGTTGTCGTTGGTTCTAAACGGTCGTTTTTTTTTTTTTTTTTTATTTTTTTTTTTTTTTGTGCTCAGTTGTACATTGTATAAAAAAGATCAAATTATTTTATTTGCACATTTATTTAAGTCAGTTGCAATTATTGTAAAAGCAGCCTAATCTAGTCGCGTTTGAGACTATGCAATTTGTTTTAGTGCATTTTGTGTATTTAAATATATATACATAGTTATTTGCGACGTAATTTTATTTGCTAGAGAGCATAAAGAGATGAAGAAAAAAATATGCAATGCTTTTGATCTCGTTCGATTTTTGCATAGCTTGCAAAACGTAAACCAAGTGTGAGTGTGTGTGTGAGTGTGAAAGCAGAATAAATGAGTAGTTTTTTTTTTATTTAGACGTTCATCTAGTTGTTCTTTGTTTTAAACGTTCGTTTCTCTTGCTGCTCAACGCCTTTAAGCCTTTTATATTTTCGCCCAGAAAGCCGCACGTTTTTAAGAGCGGGAGCATGGATCGGTACGTAGTTTACTTGAGTCAACGGTGGACAGAGAGAACGAAAACATCTGCAGTGCTTTAGATCCCGTTAGATTTTCTCATAGCAAGCTCAAAGTGTACGAAGTGTGTGCCGAGACTCGGAGCATCATAGTTGTGCGTTGTCGTTGGTTCTAAACGGTCGTTTTTTTTTTTTTATTTATTCTTTTTTTTTTTTTTGTGCTCAGTTGTACATTGTATAAAAAAGATCAAATTATTTTATTTGCACATTTATTTAAGTCAGTTGCAATTATTGTAAAAGCAGCCTAATCTAGTCGCGTTTGAGACTATGCAATTTGTTTTAGTGCATTTTGTGTATTTAAATATATATACATAGTTATTTGCGACGTAATTTTATTTGCTAGAGAGCATAAAGAGATGAAGAAAAAAATATGCAATGCTTTTGATCTCGTTCGATTTTTGCATAGCTTGCAAAACGTAAACCAAGTGTGAGTGTGTGTGTGAGTGTGAAAGCAGAATAAATGAGTAGTTTTTTTTTTATCTAGACGTTCATCTAGTTGTTCTTTGTTCTAAACGTTCGTTTCTCTTGCTGCTCAACGCCTTTGAGCCTTTTATATTTTCGCCCAGAAAGCCGCACGTTTTTAAGAGCGGGAGCATGGATCAGTACATAGTTTACTTGAGTCAACGGTGGACAGAGAGAACGAAAACATCTGCAGTGCTTTAGATCCCGTTAGATTTTCTCATAGCAAGCTCAAAGTGTACGAAGTGTGTGCCGAGACTCGGAGCATCATAGTTGTGCGTTGTCGTTGGTTCTAAACGGTCGTTTTTTTTTTTTTATTTATTTTTTTTTTTTTTTTGTGCTCAGTTGTACATTGTATAAAAAAGATCAAATTATTTTATTTGCACATTTATTTAAGTCAGTTGCAATTATTGTAAAAGCAGCCTAATCTAGTCGCGTTTGAGACTATGCAATTTGTTTTAGTGCATTTTGTGTATTTAAATATATATACATAGTTATTTGCGACGTAATTTTATTTGCTAGAGAGCATAAAGAGATGAAGAAAAAAAATATGCAATGCTATTGATCTCGTTCGATTTTTGCATAGCTTGCAAAACGTAAACCAAGTGTGTGAAAGCAGAATAAATGAGTAGTTTGTTTTTATCTAGACGTTCATCTAGTTGTTCTTTGTTCTAAACGTTCGTGTCTCTTGCTGCTCATCGCCTTTGAGCCTTTTATATTTTCGCCCAGAAAGCCGCACGTTTTTAAGAGCGGGAGCATGGATCAGTACGTAGTTTACTTGAGTCAACGGTGGACAGAGAGAACGAAAACATCTGCAGTGCTTTAGATCCCGTTAGATTTTCTGATAGCAAGCTCAAAGTGTACGAAGTGTGTGCCGATATTCGGAGCATCATAGTTGTGCGTTGTCGTTATTTATTTTTTTTGTTTGTGATCAGTTGTATATTGTATAAAAAAGATCAAATTATTTTTATTGCACATTTATTTAAGTCAGTTGCAATTATTGTAAAAGCAGCCTAATCTAGTCGCATTTGAGACTATGCAATTTGTTTTAGTGCATTTTGTGTATTTAAATATATATACATAGTTATTTGCGACGTAATTTTATTTGCTAGAGAGCATAAAGAGATGAAGAAAAAAAATATGCAATGCTTTTGATCTCGTTCGATTTTTGCATAGCTTGCAAAACGTAAACCAAGTGTGAGTGTGAGTGTGAAAGCAGAATAAATGAGTAGTTTTTTTTTATCTAGACGTTCATCTAGTTGTTCTTTGTTCTAAACGTTCGTTTCTCTTGCTGCACAACGCCTTTGAGCCTTTTATATTTTCGCCCAGAAAGCCGCACGTTTTTCAGAGCGGGAGCATGGATCAGTACGTCTTTTACTTGAGTCAATGGTGGACAGAGAGAACGAAAACATGTGCAGTGCTTTAGATCCCGTTAGATTTTCTCATAGCAAGCTCAAAGTGTACGAAGTGTGTGCCGATATTCGGAGCATCATAGTTGTGCGTTGTCGTTGGTTCTAAACGGTCGTTTTTTTTTTTTTTTATTTATTTTTTTTTTTTTTGTGCTCAGTTGTACATTGTATAAAAAAGATCAAATTATTTTATTTGCACATTTATTTAAGTCAGTTGCAATTATTGTAAAAGCAGCCTAATCTAGTCGCGTTTGAGACTATGCAATTTGTTTTAGTGCATTTTGTGTATTTAAATATATATACATAGTTATTTGCGACGTAATTTTATTTGCTAGAGAGCATAAAGAGATGAAGAAAAAAATATGCAATGCTTTTGATCTCGTTCGATTTTTGCATAGCTTGCAAAACGTAAACCAAGTGTGAGTGTGTGTGTGAGTGTGAAAGCAGAATAAATGAGTAGTTTTTTTTTTATTTAGACGTTCATCTAGTTGTTCTTTGTTTTAAACGTTCGTTTCTCTTGCTGCTCAACGCCTTTAAGCCTTTTATATTTTCGCCCAGAAAGCCGCACGTTTTTAAGAGCGGGAGCATGGATCGGTACGTAGTTTACTTGAGTCAACGGTGGACAGAGAGAACGAAAACATCTGCAGTGCTTTAGATCCCGTTAGATTTTCTCATAGCAAGCTCAAAGTGTACGAAGTGTGTGCCGAGACTCGGAGCATCATAGTTGTGCGTTGTCGTTGGTTCTAAACGGTCGTTTTTTTTTTTTATTTATTCTTTTTTTTTTTTGTGCTCAGTTGTACATTGTATAAAAAAGATCAAATTATTTTATTTGCACATTTATTTAAGTCAGTTGCAATTATTGTAAAAGCAGCCTAATCTAGTCGCGTTTGAGACTATGCAATTTGTTTTAGTGCATTTTGTGTATTTAAATATATATACATAGTTATTTGCGACGTAATTTTATTTGCTAGAGAGCATAAAGAGATGAAGAAAAAAAATATGCAATGCTTTTGATCTCGTTCGATTTTTGCATAGCTTGCAAAACGTAAACCAAGTGTGAGTGTGAGTGTGAAAGCAGAATAAATGAGTAGTTTTTTTTTTATCTAGACGTTCATCTAGTTGTTCTTTGTTTTAAACGTTCGTTTCTCTTGCTGCTCAACGCCTTTAAGCCTTTTATATTTTCGCCCAGAAAGCCGCACGTTTTTAAGAGCGGGAGCATGGATCAGTACGTAGTTTACTTGAGTCAACGGTGGACAGAGAGAACGAAAACATCTGCAGTGCTTTAGATCCCGTTAGATTTTCTTATAGCAAGCTCAAAGTGTACGAAGTGTGTGCCGAGACTCGGAGCATCATAGTTGTGCGTTGTCGTTGGTTCTAAACGGTCGTTTTTTTTTTTTTTATTTTTTATTTTTTTTTTTTTTTGTGCTCAGTTGTACATTGTATAAAAAAGATCAAATTATTTTATTTGCACATTTATTTAAGTCAGTTGCAATTATTGTAAAAGCAGCCTAATCTAGTCGCGTTTGAGACTATGCAATTTGTTTTAGTGCATTTTGTGTATTTAAATATATATACATAGTTATTTGCGACGTAATTTTATTTGCTAGAGAGCATAAAGAGATGAAGAAAAAAAATATGCAATGCTTTTGATCTCGTTCGATTTTTGCATAGCTTGCAAAACGTAAACCAAGTGTGAGTGTGTGTGTGAGTGTGAAAGCAGAATAAATGAGTAGTTTTTTTTTTATCTAGACGTTCATCTAGTTGTTCTTTGTTCTAAACGTTCGTTTCTCTTGCTGCTCAACGCCTTTGAGCCTTTTATATTTTCGCCCAGAAAGCCGCACGTTTTTAAGAGCGGGAGCATGGATCAGTACGTAGTTTACTTGAGTCAACGGTGGACAGAGAGAACGAAAACATCTGCAGTGCTTTAGATCCCGTTAGATTTTCTCATAGCAAGCTCAAAGTGTACGAAGTGTGTGCCGAGACTCGGAGCATCATAGTTGTGCGTTGTCGTTGGTTCTAAACGGTCGTTTTTTTTTTTTATTTATTTTTTTTTTTTTTTTTGTGCTCAGTTGTACATTGTATAAAAAAGATCAAATTATTTTATTTGCACATTTATTTAAGTCAGTTGCAATTATTGTAAAAGCAGCCTAATCTAGTCGCGTTTGAGACTATGCAATTTGTTTTAGTGCATTTTGTGTATTTAAATATATATACATAGTTATTTGCGACGTAATTTTATTTGCTAGAGAGCATAAAGAGATGAAGAAAAAAAATATGCAATGCTTTTGATCTCGTTCGATTTTTGCATAGCTTGCAAAACGTAAACCAAGTGTGAGTGTGAGTGTGAAAGCAGAATAAATGAGTAGTTTTTTTTTTTATCTAGACGTTCATCTAGTTGTTCTTTGTTCTAAACGTTCGTTTCTCTTGCTGCTCAACGCCTTTGAGCCTTTTATATTTTCGCCCAGAAAGCCGCACGTTTTTAAGAGCGGGAGCATGGATCAGTACGTAGTTTACTTGAGTCAACGGTGGACAGAGAGAACGAAAACATCTGCAGTGCTTTAGATCCCGTTAGATTTTCTCATAGCAAGCTCAAAGTGTACGAAGTGTGTGCCGATATTCGGAGCATCATAGTTGTGCGTTGTCGTTATTTATTTTTTTTGTTTGTGATCAGTTGTATATTGTATAAAAAAGATCAAATTATTTTTATTGCACATTTATTTAAGTCAGTTGCAATTATTGTAAAAGCAGCCTAATCTAGTCGCATTTGAGACTATGCAATTTGTTTTAGTGCATTTTGTGTATTTAAATATATATACATAGTTATTTGCGACGTAATTTTATTTGCTAGAGAGCATAAAGAGATGAAGAAAAAAAATATGCAATGCTTTTGATCTCGTTCGATTTTTGCATAGCTTGCAAAACGTAAACCAAGTGTGAGTGTGAGTGTGAAAGCAGAATAAATGAGTAGTTTTTTTTTATCTAGACGTTCATCTAGTTGTTCTTTGTTCTAAACGTTCGTTTCTCTTGCTGCACAACGCCTTTGAGCCTTTTATATTTTCGCCCAGAAAGCCGCACGTTTTTCAGAGCGGGAGCATGGATCAGTACGTCTTTTACTTGAGTCAATGGTGGACAGAGAGAACGAAAACATGTGCAGTGCTTTAGATCCCGTTAGATTTTCTCATAGCAAGCTCAAAGTGTACGAAGTGTGTGCCGATATTCGGAGCATCATAGTTGTGCGTTGTCGTTGGTTCTAAACGGTCGTTTTTTTTTTTTTATTTATTTTTTTTTTTTTTTTGTGCTCAGTTGTACATTGTATAAAAAAGATCAAATTATTTTATTTGCACATTTATTTAAGTCAGTTGCAATTATTGTAAAAGCAGCCTAATCTAGTCGCGTTTGAGACTATGCAATTTGTTTTAGTGCATTTTGTGTATTTAAATATATATACATAGTTATTTGCGACGTAATTTTATTTGCTAGAGAGCATAAAGAGATGAAGAAAAAAATATGCAATGCTTTTGATCTCGTTCGATTTTTGCATAGCTTGCAAAACGTAAACCAAGTGTGAGTGTGTGTGTGAGTGTGAAAGCAGAATAAATGAGTAGTTTTTTTTTTATTTAGACGTTCATCTAGTTGTTCTTTGTTTTAAACGTTCGTTTCTCTTGCTGCTCAACGCCTTTAAGCCTTTTATATTTTCGCCCAGAAAGCCGCACGTTTTTAAGAGCGGGAGCATGGATCGGTACGTAGTTTACTTGAGTCAACGGTGGACAGAGAGAACGAAAACATCTGCAGTGCTTTAGATCCCGTTAGATTTTCTCATAGCAAGCTCAAAGTGTACGAAGTGTGTGCCGAGACTCGGAGCATCATAGTTGTGCGTTGTCGTTGGTTCTAAACGGTCGTTTTTTTTTTTTTATTTATTCTTTTTTTTTTTTTGTGCTCAGTTGTACATTGTATAAAAAAGATCAAATTATTTTATTTGCACATTTATTTAAGTCAGTTGCAATTATTGTAAAAGCAGCCTAATCTAGTCGCGTTTGAGACTATGCAATTTGTTTTAGTGCATTTTGTGTATTTAAATATATATACATAGTTATTTGCGACGTAATTTTATTTGCTAGAGAGCATAAAGAGATGAAGAAAAAAAATATGCAATGCTTTTTGATCTCGTTCGATTTTTGCATAGCTTGCAAAACGTAAACCAAGTGTGAGTGTGTGTGTGAGTGTGAAAGCAGAATAAATGAGTAGTTTTTTTTTTATCTAGACGTTCATCTAGTTGTTCTTTGTTCTAAACGTTCGTTTCTCTTGCTGCTCAACGCCTTTGAGCCTTTTATATTTTCGCCCAGAAAGCCGCACGTTTTTAAGAGCGGGAGCATGGATCAGTACATAGTTTACTTGAGTCAACGGTGGACAGAGAGAACGAAAACATCTGCAGTGCTTTAGATCCCGTTAGATTTTCTCATAGCAAGCTCAAAGTGTACGAAGTGTGTGCCGAGACTCGGAGCATCATAGTTGTGCGTTGTCGTTGGTTCTAAACGGTCGTTTTTTTTTTTTTATTTATTTTTTTTTTTTTTTTGTGCTCAGTTGTACATTGTATAAAAAAGATCAAATTATTTTATTTGCACATTTATTTAAGTCAGTTGCAATTATTGTAAAAGCAGCCTAATCTAGTCGCGTTTGAGACTATGCAATTTGTTTTAGTGCATTTTGTGTATTTAAATATATATACATAGTTATTTGCGACGTAATTTTATTTGCTAGAGAGCATAAAGAGATGAAGAAAAAAAATATGCAATGCTATTGATCTCGTTCGATTTTTGCATAGCTTGCAAAACGTAAACCAAGTGTGTGAAAGCAGAATAAATGAGTAGTTTGTTTTTATCTAGACGTTCATCTAGTTGTTCTTTGTTCTAAACGTTCGTGTCTCTTGCTGCTCATCGCCTTTGAGCCTTTTATATTTTCGCCCAGAAAGCCGCACGTTTTTAAGAGCGGGAGCATGGATCAGTACGTAGTTTACTTGAGTCAACGGTGGACAGAGAGAACGAAAACATCTGCAGTGCTTTAGATCCCGTTAGATTTTCTGATAGCAAGCTCAAAGTGTACGAAGTGTGTGCCGATATTCGGAGCATCATAGTTGTGCGTTGTCGTTATTTATTTTTTTTGTTTGTGATCAGTTGTATATTGTATAAAAAAGATCAAATTATTTTTATTGCACATTTATTTAAGTCAGTTGCAATTATTGTAAAAGCAGCCTAATCTAGTCGCATTTGAGACTATGCAATTTGTTTTAGTGCATTTTGTGTATTTAAATATATATACATAGTTATTTGCGACGTAATTTTATTTGCTAGAGAGCATAAAGAGATGAAGAAAAAAAATATGCAATGCTTTTGATCTCGTTCGATTTTTGCATAGCTTGCAAAACGTAAACCAAGTGTGAGTGTGAGTGTGAAAGCAGAATAAATGAGTAGTTTTTTTTTATCTAGACGTTCATCTAGTTGTTCTTTGTTCTAAACGTTCGTTTCTCTTGCTGCACAACGCCTTTGAGCCTTTTATATTTTCGCCCAGAAAGCCGCACGTTTTTCAGAGCGGGAGCATGGATCAGTACGTCTTTTACTTGAGTCAATGGTGGACAGAGAGAACGAAAACATGTGCAGTGCTTTAGATCCCGTTAGATTTTCTCATAGCAAGCTCAAAGTGTACGAAGTGTGTGCCGATATTCGGAGCATCATAGTTGTGCGTTGTCGTTGGTTCTAAACGGTCGTTTTTTTTTTTTTTATTTATTTTTTTTTTTTTTTGTGCTCAGTTGTACATTGTATAAAAAAGATCAAATTATTTTATTTGCACATTTATTTAAGTCAGTTGCAATTATTGTAAAAGCAGCCTAATCTAGTCGCGTTTGAGACTATGCAATTTGTTTTAGTGCATTTTGTGTATTTAAATATATATACATAGTTATTTGCGACGTAATTTTATTTGCTAGAGAGCATAAAGAGATGAAGAAAAAAATATGCAATGCTTTTGATCTCGTTCGATTTTTGCATAGCTTGCAAAACGTAAACCAAGTGTGAGTGTGTGTGTGAGTGTGAAAGCAGAATAAATGAGTAGTTTTTTTTTTATTTAGACGTTCATCTAGTTGTTCTTTGTTTTAAACGTTCGTTTCTCTTGCTGCTCAACGCCTTTAAGCCTTTTATATTTTCGCCCAGAAAGCCGCACGTTTTTAAGAGCGGGAGCATGGATCGGTACGTAGTTTACTTGAGTCAACGGTGGACAGAGAGAACGAAAACATCTGCAGTGCTTTAGATCCCGTTAGATTTTCTCATAGCAAGCTCAAAGTGTACGAAGTGTGTGCCGAGACTCGGAGCATCATAGTTGTGCGTTGTCGTTGGTTCTAAACGGTCGTTTTTTTTTTTTTTTTTATTTTTTTTTTTTTTTGTGCTCAGTTGTACATTGTATAAAAAAGATCAAATTATTTTATTTGCACATTTATTTAAGTCAGTTGCAATTATTGTAAAAGCAGCCTAATCTAGTCGCGTTTGAGACTATGCAATTTGTTTTAGTGCATTTTGTGTATTTAAATATATATACATAGTTATTTGCGACGTAATTTTATTTGCTAGAGAGCATAAAGAGATGAAGAAAAAAAATATGCAATGCTTTTGATCTCGTTCGATTTTTGCATAGCTTGCAAAACGTAAACCAAGTGTGAGTGTGAGTGTGAAAGCAGAATAAATGAGTAGTTTTTTTTTTTTATCTAGACGTTCATCTAGTTGTTCTTTGTTCTAAACGTTCGTTTCTCTTGCTGCTCAACGCCTTTGAGCCTTTTATATTTTCGCCCAGAAAGCCGCACGTTTTTAAGAGCGGGAGCATGGATCAGTACGTAGTTTACTTGAGTCAACGGTGGACAGAGAGAACGAAAACATCTGCAGTGCTTTAGATCCCGTTAGATTTTCTCATAGCAAGCTCAAAGTGTACGAAGTGTGTGCCGAGACTCGGAGCATCATAGTTGTGCGTTGTCGTTGGTTCTAAACGGTCGTTTTTTTTTTTATTTATTTTTTTTTTTTTTTTGTGCTCAGTTGTACATTGTATAAAAAAGATCAAATTATTTTATTTGCACATTTATTTAAGTCAGTTGCAATTATTGTAAAAGCAGCCTAATCTAGTCGCGTTTGAGACTATGCAATTTGTTTTAGTGCAATTTGTGTATTTAAATATATATACATAGTTATTTGCGACGTAATTTTATTTGCTAGAGAGCATAAAGAGATGAAGAAAAAAAATATGCAATGCTTTTGATCTCGTTCGATTTTTGCATAGCTTGCAAAACGTAAACCAAGTGTGAGTGTGAGTGTGAGTGTGAAAGCAGAATAAATGAGTAGTTTTTTTTTGATCTAGACGTTTCTCTTGCTGTTCAATGCCTTTCATCCTGTTATATTTTCGCCTAGAAAGCCGCAGAGAGAGCGGGAACATTTATAATTTCCGACAAAATCTATTCTATTAGACACTGTTTTTTTTTTACTATGATTTTTATCCATGCAGATTCAGTTATGTGATGTTTAAGTGTTACACTCCTCGTTGTTTGTGCATTCGTGTACATGGCGTATACAAGTACTTACGTGACAATTTGTTTTGAAAATAGTGTAAGTTGTGATTGTTTAGCATTTAGCGCGTAGCTACGTAGTAATCGATGTGCGCGTGCGTAAGCTTTATTTACACATAAAGTTAATCAATTGTGATACATGTTATGCCGGACTCTTACAACAAATCATTGTTATGTTATACCATTTTATTTACTTTTTGTTTTATATTTTTTTTTTTTTATAGTGAAATCTTCAGCTTACAATATGCCCAATCAAGTGTCTGTCCAGTGTAATTTGAGTGTTTTGCTTGTGTGTGTGTTTTTGTTAAGTGTTTTGTGTTGAGATATAAAACTGATTGTAATTGGGTGAGTGCCGTCTATATATCTATATACATATATAAGAATAAAAATATTTTTGCTTGAAATACGTTTTTTATATTGAATTACGTAGCACAAGGCTATTTATTATGATACGAATTTTAAAAAGGAAAAAAAGGAAAATTATGTTTGCAAATTCAATAAGTAAAGTGTAAATTTAGTCTAACAATTATTGTCTTGCTTGAACACTTCACCCCAACCATTTTCATTACTATTAAATAAGTATTTATATATGTGGTTACCTCATGATTTGCCAACTGACTTTGGCACGTTTCATTTTTGTCTTCCTTCATTTATTTGCTTGCCTTCCAAGGCTACGTCGTCGTTTCGTTGATGTCTGACGCTTGATGCTGAGGCATGTCATACATGCTCGTATTTGGTTTGGCCACACATTGTATGGCTGTGTGGATTTGTCTTTGGTTTGCTTAATTCTTGATTTCAGTCTCTGACAAGTGAGAGCGCCTAAATGCGGCTGAGGATATGTTTTGCATGCTGAGGGGATTTCAAATTACACACAAAGTTCCAACAATGGTCAAAAGTGGTTGGGAGGAAGTAAATTAAATTGAAAGCGCCGCAGAAAATTGTCACAGTGCAGAGAAAGCGAGAATCTTAGAGTTATCTAAAGTATTTACTTATTTATTTCTTTTTCAATGAAATTTACTTGGGAATTTTCGCAAGCAGTAGAAAGAAACTGCCCCGAGTCACATACTCACTGTATTCGTTTTTTGCTTGTGTCTTTGCATTTTTATTTTCCTATTTTTTTTTTTTTTTTTGTCTGGAATGAATGTGAATGGAGGCTGCTGTACATGTGCAATTCGAATTGTGCAGGCTATTCGGGCTCTCGGGGTCTACTGACATGGAGTAATGCTGGTATGCAAGCTTGAATCGCTGGATTTGCTTACAGTCATTCATCTTGACGAGTTTGTCTCTGGCATTTGCTTTTGTTTTGCGGCATGCGAATTGTAGATTTTTCAACCAAAATGCTTTGGCATTAGACTATCAGGAGATAATGCAAATACAAAGAGGGAAGGGGCAGAGAAGACTTTACTCAGAATACCGCACAACTGGTCAACAATATGCCAGTGCATAAGTTGGCATTATGCATCAAATATGTGCAGAGTGTAATAGATACAAAACAAGACGGACAGCAGGCAGGGCCAGAACCAGGGACAGGTCCAGCTGCAGGTCCAATTCCAAGGCTAATGCCTTACGGGCAAGCTTCGGCAGATCGTTGCGGCTAAAGCATTAAAAGGAGTTCGACTAGTTAAAGTCTGTATCGAATTTCAGAACTTACAAAAATGGTTGCAGTGTTGAATAGTCTGCAAATCACTTTAGTCAACTTGTATGCTAGATTGTATGCACTGTTTGCTTGTTAACTTATTTGCATCGCTTAGGGGCAGTTGGACTGGTAACAAAAATGTGCATGTGCATCTTAAAGATAAAGTGTGGCAAAAACTGTTTGCAATTACCAACTACAGTGGCAGGAACAAAGAGGAAATTAACTGGGCATGCAACTAATTAAGTGTGTGAATTCCAATCAACTGGAGGCAACTCTTGCAGCTCCGACTTCTGGCTATCTCTCTCTTGTCATGGGCTGTTTGTTGCCTCGTCTAATGAACAAACTAATTGCAACGGCAACTGCAAAAGTAATCAAAGTGGCAGTCTGTACCAAAACCAAGTCTCGACTCTCGAGTCTCGAGCAAAACGGCAATAATAACAAAACTTTGTTGAAGAATTTTGAGAATGTTGCACAAATATGCGCAAAATGCAAGAAAATATGCTTGGACGGCAACGCTCAACATACACAAAATTTCACAGGGGACGGTGTGGGAGAGAGAGAGAGAGAGAGATAGACAGAAACCGAGAGAGTGGGATTCAGAGAAAAACTGAACTCAAGTGTTGTTGCTGTTGGCTTATATCAATAATTGCCAAAAGCAAATTGAAAAAGTTATGCGCCTGCAGTTAATGCGACCAGCGGAAATAGTCGTAGACCATAACAGCCGGAGCAGCAGCAAAATCAGCGTCAGCGGAAGTGCTGTAGTGCACACATACATTAATACTTTCCTATATACTTTTTATTAATATATATATATATATATATATATATATATATATATATATATATATATATATATATATATATATATATATATATAATATATATATATATTTGTATAAGTACGATCTCCTTAAAGAGGCAAATAGTGTATTTCAGGTGCGATGCAACTAACTGCATTCTGAACAGTTCACATTTTGTTTTAATTTTTTTTTTTTTTTTTCGAAACTTTTTGAAGCCGCTCTCCAAGTATCGACATTGGCATCAATTTAATTTTGGGTTCCTTCGACTACTTTGCATTATTAAAATTGCAGACCAAACTTTTCGAGCAGAAAACTTGGAACATTTTCGGCAATGGCAATGAAAGAAAATATTCGGCTAAGCGGTCTATGCGGTTCATTGAATTTATATTTGCAATTAGATCTAGATCTAATGACATTATAGAACAAGTTTCTGAATATAAACTATATAAATGAGATTTTACGATTTTGCTGTCATCAGCTTTAATACAATCTTTATTATGACAACTGGGTACCTGTTGAATTGAATTAATAGTTGCGTTGAAATGTTCGTGTTTTGTTCATTTCGCATTCTCGATATGCCAAAATTGAAGAAAGTCTGCCACTACGGCCTTACAATGGGCTGGATGCATGACGGTGTTTTTATTGAGCAAGACTTTATTGGCTATTGGTCAGATGTATTTACTCCTACATGATGGGCACAACGTGCTTGTCATTCACTTCATGGCACTAACGAGTGCGAAATTGCCTACAAGATTCACCAGCTCATGCAACAGATCGAGGCTGAAAAATTCAACTTGGATCACGGAAAAGTATTATGTTAATTTTGGGCGTGGATATTAATAATTAACATATTTATATATTAGCTGGAGCTGCTGGATTCCTTTATATGCTTGAACCCTTAACACTCGACTTTTTATTGAATTCATACAAGACTATGTTTGAAATTTGTATGCGATGTGCTCTTTTGGGGCTGTCTTGCCCATCAGCTACTTAAGGGTAAGCTAGCAACTCAACGTGCTCTCTGTGACAGTGCATTGGTAGCTGCTTGCACTCCGCCATAGTCAAAATCCTGATTTGAAGTTAGTAGTAGTTTGTGTTTGGCATTTATTAGGGGGAGAGACTGGATAGTGCAAGGCAAAGTTCTAATGCTCTTAACGCTTATGTCTAACCACCCGTTTATTGATGTGCTAAAATGTATGTGTGTCTGCATATATAAAAGTATGTGTTTGGGTTCTGGGATTTGCTGTTTCTTCCAGTCGCTCGTCACCGTTTTCAGTGTGGTTCTTATTGAGCCTTATACTGGCAGGCACATCGACAGCCGTCGGACAACTTTTGACATGTCTGCCTTGTAATGCGCTGAAAGTAGTTTTATGTCCAGATTTGGAAATGGATGTCTTGTGCCAGCAGAGTGTCTGTACTTTCTGTTTGTTTGGAAAAACATAATTTGTTTTTCCTATCTTTTTTTGCGTTGCTCATAGAAATACATTTTAAACGAATTCCGCGTTGTTTCGCATCATCCACATCGCACAGTTAATATTCCATTCGGTAACAAATTTGTGTCGCCGTAAATCAAATTTATAATTTAAGCTGTTGGCGGGACTCGGCTCGTCGATCTGTCGAGAGCGTCAAATGTTTCATTTTTTGATTTATATCAGCAACAATTCGAAAAGCCAACAAAAACAATAATATCAAGAGAGCTTTGCGTAATTGCATTAAATGGCATGGAACCGAGCCCATCACACAGACCGAACAGAGCAGTTCCACAATCGAAGAAAGGGCCCTGAAAAGAGAAAAAAACCATTTCACGTTCAACATCAGCGCACAAAATTCCAATTTATTTTAATTGATTTATTAATGATTGAAATGTTGCATAAATGTAACGATAAATATTTTATTCTCTCTATCTTTCCCCCTCTCTCGCATACTGAGTGTCTCTCTTTTCATTTGCCCAGAGGCAAATAATTTGGCAGATAAGAGTATACACTGAAAACTTTACATATTCCAATAATACACTTTGTCAAACAGAACGGAGCCACTTAGTTGAAGTTTTTGGCTTTAGACTAATTCCCATAGCGATTTGGATTTTGGTTGGGGAGTCGATTCTCGTTTTGCATTGCATAAATTTGGAAAGTGGTGCTGCAATAGGTCTCAAGATTAGGCATAATTATGCAATTTCCTCTTTAACGCTCAGCCAGACAGACACAAAAGAGTTAAATTCAATAAAATTTACATTTAACCACAAAAACAACTCAAGTTTTGCCGAGTGACAACAAAAAGTGCAGAAAAACGAGGCGCAAAGTTAAGATAAAAGTTGAACAAAGGATGGAGATGGGACAGGAACAGAGACAGAAATAGAGACTGAGAATAAGGGAGTCTGGTGCTGGGTGCAGATGCAGAGACTTATGTAAATTGAAATTCAAGCGCTCAAAACAACAGCACAAACAACTGAGAAAACAGCAGAAAAACTGACGGTAGTTATAAAGAATTTTCATTCATTTCGAATTACGCTGTATGAGTGTCAAAATGGCGGCGTTTGGCCGTAAGCCATAATTGAAGGCGAGGCTTATGAGGCGACAGGCGAGGAGGCAAATGAAGCTCGGTAGTGGGCACGAGAATGGGCCAATTGGCTGGCTTTCGTCGCCAGTCAACTGCTGCAGACCAAAATTCAATTTCATGCCGCGTGACACAAAGACAAAGGCAGGCAGTAGCAACAGCCGCAGCGACATCAGACAGACAGACAGTTCACAGTTCGCAGCTCGTAGCTCGCAGGTTCCAGTTCCCAGTAACCAGTTCCTTGATCCCTGTTCCCCGTTTCTCTGGTCCTAGTGACTAATTCCAATCCCCTCGCGGTGGGCGCAGCTGGGCTAACGACGTCGTCAACTTGGCATTCACAAATGTGCGCACTTCGCTCAAAAGAATTTCAAATTAGCCACTTTTGCTTAACAATTGGCACAGGGCGACAAATTAAAATCGTCAGTGCAAAAGCCCTTCCTCGAAAAGGAATGAAGATGAGGGAGATGGGATTTCAGGTGGGACTGACACAGTCGACGACAATTTAAAGTCAAGTGCGGGTATTGAGCAAAAATAATTGCCGCGCGAAATGCACTCGAAATGCAGATAAGTGGAGACGGAGATGCTTTGCGGCACACTTCGATCGACCATTAGCGCCATTTACTTGAATCAACGTGCTATGAGCTAAAGTTCAAAATATCTACATATAATCGCGTATACATATGTACATCGCGTCTGAACAGCTGCTTACCAATGCCCCGCGACCAGCTAAGTGGCAAAATTTCAATGGAAAAGCGAAATCGCAAAAACCAATTGAGAACGTGGTCTATCCAGCAACGGCAATAGCAACAGCAACAGCAACAATTTCTAAATCAAGCCGCAGTGTTAACCAAGCCAATGGTCAACTATGTGGTGTAGGTAAAGCAGCTGACGGCATTCACAATATGCAATGGATTTCTCTTCGGTTCAATGATGCAAGCAAATTGTAAATGCGTAAAAACATTTAGATGATAACTGTTTTTTAACTACTTTATTTCATCAAATGCTTACTTATTAAAGATTCAATTTAATAAGTGTTTTTTATTTTTTAAAGGCAGTGATTTGTTAGTTATTTATAACTCCAAAACAATTCTTGAATGAATTGTCAGTATTGTGCACACATTATTGATTTTGCAATTGAATTGTCCATGTGTGAATATATTTCACTTAATTTAGAAAAAGGTTTAATGAATACAAAGTGTGTTTTATTTAATCAACGTATGATTTATTATTTCTTAGTGCTATATCACATAAAATGAATAATTTAAGACATATTGTTATAATAGCCTAGGGACTTAAGCGAGCCAGTCAAACCTTTTTTTGTTTTGTCGCCAGTAAAGCAAACTTATGGACCTGGTAGCTATTACTTGTAAATAAGACCCTCTACCTAGTTTCAGTTGCCGCCTGTGTCATGTTGCCTGCTTTAGGGCGAAAAAAAAAATTAAACCGCATCGAATGCGCAGTAAGAGACAGGCAACAAACAGGGCAAAAAGCCAAAGCCAGAGATCGATAAGTAAAAGCTGAGAAAAATGTAAATAAAGGACCTCGATTGGTTAGCAACCGCAAAATCTCATCACGTTGCGCAAATACTGCCGCGTGCTAGGCCGGCGTTCAAGTGTAGATTAAAAAATGGCCGCAAATAACTTTAGGCGTCGCTCAGAGACAAGCAAGCAAGAAGGGGAGGTGTCTAGGGGCGAGTGTCTATGATGGGGGCGCCTCTAAAGTAGGTTAGGCGTGGCAAAGTATTCACACTTCAAAATCGATTATATGGCGACGCCCCTGCGCCCCTGTCGTCTCCACATGCGTGTGTACGTGTGTGTGAGTGTGTGCGTGCAACTTTTGCTAAATCACGTACAGCCAATTGCCAATTCCTGATTGCCAATTGAGAATTCGGTGTTTGTGCGCGTGTTTACACGCCTAAAAGTGTGCTAGCAAGCATTTAATTGCGTAGTTTTTCGTTAAGCGTGGGACACAACTCTTTTCTACTGTTCCTTAATTAGGCAGTGGCATCGGGAACGTTTCACGATAGTTTCGCCATATCATGGCAGCCAAATGAACTGACAACTCGGCAAGCTTCGCACCCATATGGAGCATGAAATTTCAATCATTAGTCATAAGGCACAGCAGGAGACGTGCCAAAGGGCGACAGCCACGAAGACAACAGACGAAAGCGGAATTTCTTCATTTACAGGAGCATCCTCCACGTTCCTGTCGTGTCTGCTCGACACTGCTGACAGGACACCCAGCAAAGCGCCGCGTTGCGGTTGTGGTCGCGTTTCTGCGGATAGATTTGCCAACCAACTGGCAGCTGTTGATGCTGCCTTATGGTAACGGCTGCTGCTGTCTCAGTGTGCATGTGTGTGTGTATGTGTGTGTGCCATGCATATAATTGCAGACATTTGTGGCCAGGCTCAACGCCTGCTTATTGTTTTAATTAAGAAATTTTAACTCGGGGTCTATTAAAATCATCCATATTTAAAGCCATCAAATGCCAAGGCTAAAGCTAAAACTAAACCTACAGCTGGCGACCAGTTGCAGAACATTAATTTACATGCTGTCAGCTAGCTTTGTGCAGTCTGCAGTCGGTTTCAACTCCAATTCTGATTCCAACTGCAATTGCAACTCTAAGTTGGGTCTTCGTTTCAATTCGTCTGCGTGGCCTCTGCTGGTTAATGAGTTATGTCAAAGGAAAACAATGTTTGTTACTTCATTTATATGCCATTATTATTTCTGTTATGGTAGTCGTATCCATTCTTTTCTTGTCTCTGCTCTATCTCTCTCTCTCCCGCTCTCTCTGCCCTTCTCTTCCGCTCTTTTTCTGTTTCGCTTGTATCTTAGTTTTTCTTCAGTAACAGCAGCAACAACTATTCTTCTATTATGTTGCTTGTTATTTGCTCTGCTGCATCTCTCCTTCTCCGGCTGCTGTTGCTGTTGGTCGTGCTTCGGCTGCTGGTGCTCCTGCTACTGTTGAAGCTGCTTCAGATTCTTCAATGGTGCAGTTGCTCCCTGCTCATTGTTGATGGCGAAAGTTTTTGTGCGGTTGCATTGCAGCATGATTATGATTGTATTTCGTCATGTCACTATTATTTGCTATTTTTCGCTTCAACTTATGCCCCGCAGCCTTTTCATTTATGTAGCTTTTTCTTGTGCATTAAATTTAATTTACACAAAATCAATTTAAAATTCTTTTTCGTCTCCGCTTTTATTACTGCTATTATTATCACTCGTTATATATATATGTATATATATATATATATATATATATATATATATATATATATATATAAATATATATACTATTTTTTTCCTTTCATATTTTTGTTTTACGTGGCTTTCTCTCTGTGGCATGTGGCCCGTGTCCCATCAATGTCGCCAAATTGACAATTGAAATTTGCTTGTAATTAAAACTAATTAGCTGCACAAATATTTGTCTTGCTAATGACTGATGGAATGTTATTGTTCATTTTCGAAACAGTTCAGACGTTGACAGGCTAATGCTGCTGCTGCAGCTAATATTTAATAGGTTGCCAGAAACAAAGCCAACAAATCAAAATATATATTGAGTTGACTGTAACGCCCCCTTTTGGTAACTCCCACTTAAATTGTGATTAAACTGTCTTACTTGTAGCAGTGGGGCGTGGTTTGGGGCGTGCCAGCTGCGACATGTGTGCACAACAAATAAAAACAAAAGAAGACAGCCGACAACAACAGTTAATAGCGACAAGCGCAGTTTATCAAATTAACTGCGCTTACAGAAGCACCTTTTCTTTGGTTGAGCTTGAGGTTGGGGTTGGGGTTGGTGTTGCGTAGAGGTTCAGTTCGGCAAGGGGTTCGAGATGTAACGAGTTGTAAATGTGCGTGCGTCTCCCTTGTAAGTATTGGGTGCGAGTGCGCGGGTAAGCGTGCATGTGTGAGTGCTGTCATCTAATGATAAATTGCAATAAAACACTCGTGATCCAGAAAAATAGAAATAAAAGAGGAGCCCACGAATATGATAAATGGCATTTTGTGTTGTGGACTCCGCTCTCCAAAGCTCTTCAAGCTCTTGTGATGCTCGTCGTTGTGGGTCGGCTTTTTGGCACTGGATTGCGCACTTGGCCGCCGCATAACCGCGAGCGTCTTTTGGTAACGGAGTAACAGTTACTCAGTTTCCTGCATGCTTGACTGTTTTTCCTGCTCTGGTCTGGCCGCTCCAGAATTAGATACTCGCTTTTGTGTGCCTTGACTTTTCTTACAATGGAAACACGTACGTTTCTCAGTACGTGATGTCGAGTATTCATCAAGCATATTCGTTTGTTTGGCTGACGCTAACACACTCTCACACTCACGCTCGTACTCGGAGAGCGGGATCGTAATGAAAACATTGTCGTAGCAGTTCATAGACGAAGGCGGTGTGGGTATATATATGTGTGTGTGTGTGCGTGCGTAGGATGACTGACTGGCTGTGTGAGCAGTATTTGTTGTTGATTATTAATTTCGGTTTGTGAGATACTTCAACTTTTTACTTGCGCCACACTGAGGCCGCATTTACTCGGTCCCCTGCATTCGCCAATTAAAGTTCTTACAGAAGGAACAGAAACAAATCGAATTATTCTAAGTTGTTGCTTGGTCCTAATTAAAATTAGTTATGCAAATTATAAGTATATATGTCTACATATAAATATGCATTAATGCCAGTGAAGGGTTGCAAAATGTAAGATATCAAAACAAAAACAATATGATATCTTATTACATACCGCTTTTCTAGTAGAAAAGAAAATGTAACTAATATTAAAACCTCTTCTGTTAGCTAACAGAGCTTGTGAGGCTCTACTGTTAATACATAGTAGTACAATGTTAGCAACTGTTATACGCGCAACAATTTATGGCGCAGTGTTGGCGAGCGAGAAAGTAAGTTTCTCTTTCATACATGATGCTCTCTGATACTCTCTCGAATTTGAGAATAACAAAATGGAGAATTTCGAAAGCATTTCGTCATTTGCGAATTTCGAAAAAGCCGACCACGTTTCTTGTCGTCATGTGGTGTCATTAATCATGCTTAAATATACAGGCCATATCGAAAGCAATTGTGCAATTTGGGCAACAATATTATTTCAATTACACTTGGCGACCAGCGCCAGTAACAAACGCTTAAGCGCTATGTTGGCCCGATGCTGTTTGCTGTCGTTCGGTCAACATGTTGTCTTAACTGGCATTGACGTTAAGTTACAGGCGCTCAGCAGACAGTTGAAAGTATTTTTTTATTCCTGACATCGATAGGGTCCAAAAAACGTAACCCACTTACCGACACAATGTCAAGCAATATATACACGTAATCACCAAGAACAAACAAGATGAGTGCGAGCGAGTGGGATATGAGTAAATGTAAGAGTCCGGATTTAAGTGCAATTGCAAATATGCAGATTGAATTCTTTTGCAAACTAATGCAATTATCCTAGTGTCAGAGTGGGTGGGGATGTGGATGTGTGCGTGTCTATATATGAGAGTCTTTGTATCTTTCCGTGTCATTAGCATGCATGCTTGCATTGCCTCCCTATGGGTGGCCACACACATAATTCTAATGTTCCGGCTAATGTGTCCTTAATAGCGACATCATCGCTGTTCGCGTTGCTGGCCATGTGAGTACCAAATGGAATTAAGTGTACTAAAAACGGAAGCCTGTAAAATAAAAAATTAGTAAAGCTATGTAAAAGTGGAAAGAAATTAACGCTGCCTCTGACGGCTATTTCCACGCCTTACGCTCTCGCTCTCACTCTCTGTCTTGCCCTCTCTCTGTCTCTCCCAAACAAGAGTTTTCCACAATCCCTTTCGTCCCTATTTTCACTGTGTAATATGCAAATGCAGCCCATTTGAGCTCTACTCTGGGTATCCGTGCGACGGCTAGCATTAAAGGCTTGAAATAGAAAAAAAAATTTTTTATTTATGTTCGTTTGCTTAAACATTTGTTCGCCAAACGTAAACGGCCACAAATGCTCAACAGATGTATAAAGTTTATAATACAAGTCTCATCATTAAGAAAATAAGAAAAAATTTTATAAATTAAAAAAAAAAAAAAAAAAAAAAAAAATTATTTTTTATGTTTGCCGATTTGTTTGAACATTTACTCGCTAAACAAAAGGCCACAAATGGTCAACAGATGTATAAAGTTTATAATACAAGTCCCATCATTAAGAAAATAAGAAAAATTATATAAATTTAATGATGAGCTTAGTATAACCCATAGTCGGACATTATATTTTAGCAATCTGACTTATTTAGTGTATACGAGCCCAATTCATTACATATGTATATGTATATTTGCGTCTGCCAGATTTTATGGCAAACATACACTTACCAGAACACACAGAAGCCGCAGCTGACTTTAGTGAAATTTACAAGCTGTCAATAATTTATTCGCCGACAAAACTCTACAGCAAAAGTGCCGTAAATTGGCAGTGGCAGTTTTTGCTGTTGAATGTTGTTGTAGTTGTTGCAGCTGCTACTAGAAGCAATGTGTGTATGTGGATGTATGTGCGTGGTCGTGGGTTTTTCTGTGTGTAGTTAGCGGTAACGGTAATTGTAGCGGCATCAATTTCACACACATAAATATTCATATGCGGCGTTCTATCACGAGCGGGCGAGGAAGCTCTTTCTAGTAAGTAGGCGTGGCAATAGCGGCGGAAACATTTTTGTATCTTACTGTGGGTCGCATAACACAAGACTTGCGTGTGTTAATTTGACGGCACAGGATTTATTTAATTTTCGTTTTAGTCAACATACAAAAGGAGGTAGCTCTGGAAATCTAGAACCTAGGCCGTTGCGTAGACAACGTTGCCCGACTGAATCTGTGTGTCTGTGGCCAATTTATTAAAATTAATTAGCTGCTGTTGCTCTGTTTGCATGTGGTTTTCCAGCCACAAGTAATATATATGCAGTTTTGTTTTCTTTTCCATGGAGAATGAAGCTGAGCAGATGTTGGTTTATTAACCAATATAATATGTACATATCTTGATATCATCTTAATAATCATTAATAACAATTTTATTTCTATAGCCATGAATCTGAAGCAGTCGAATTGAAACGCAAAATGCTGGTATGGATTTGGTTCAATTATACTGTAAGTTTATCTACCTTATATCGCAATCAAAAGTGTTTATGATGCCTGTTTAAATGTAAAACTATTTGAAAGCGAAGGCCAGTGAAAATATTTTTAGAAACAGTTTTGCAGATGGGTAGACGATTGGGCAGTAGTTAGTTTCTGATATCAACTGACCAGTGACCAGCGTCCTCTAAAAGCTGCTACGGCATTTGTTTATGTAATTTGGCCAAAAATGTACAAAATGCTCCTCGGGTAAGGGCAAATACAAAGAGTGTCATGTTTAGGGGCAAAAACATGATGAAACCGAGTACCAAGTACCCAGTTGGGCCGGACCGGGGATAGACCAGTGCAGGGAATGAGGAGTCCTGGACACAACTTGGCAGCCATATTGTGTTTGGTGTACAAAATTCTTGAAAACAACTACGAAGCATCTACAACAACCAGAGCAACAAGCAACAATATCTATATCTGTGTTAGTGTCAATGTCCCAAAAGTAGTAAAGGTCATTTCTGCTTACCCATTAGCTTTCGTTGTATGTGTCTGTGTCTCTATAGCCATGTGGCCAAAACTTCATTGCCCTCATTGGCTGTTCAAAATAATTACAATAGTTTGCAGCAACTATATATAAAACAAAAGCAAAACTGTCAAAAATGAAAATAAGAGAAAAACGAACTAACATACAAGGTGCTGTGTTAAAAGTGCCACTTTTATGAGCTGTCTGAAAGCTCTTTGTGCTCTAAACAGCTTTCATAATTTCACTAAAGCATTGGAAGGAGTCATTTGCCTTGTTTGATTTTAATTTACTTTGAAGTAATGACAGCAACAGTAGCGGCAGAAAAATGTGTCCAGTTCAGGTGGCGCAGCAATCCAGACTCATTGCTATAATTACAAAAGTTTTTTAATAAATAGACAAAACACACAACAGGAAGGAAAGAAAATCAACGCAAAACTTTTGACCAGTCTAACAATGACGGGAAAAAGCTACTTCTGTTGCTATTGCCAATGCCAATGCCATAGCCATTGCCATAGACATTGTCATAGTCAATGCCGTAGACATAGCCATATCCACAGTCATTGCTGTGTTGTCAGCATGGGCAGTGACAAGTACTTCAAGATGCTTTCAAGCGTTGATTTGACATTTGTCGTGAAGACTGGTTTTAAAGCTAGTCATCCTCCTAAAGCAAACAATTGTCAATATGGCCGATCAACTTAAGTCCGGTTTCCCATTTGGTTGATGAGTTTCCTTTTCGGCCTGCTTTTGAAGCTATTTATGTTTGTCTGCCGTAAATAAAAAGTAATGTCTGTGGAATACTTACACCCGCTACAGCTGCGTTTGCATGTTAAATGGCTGCGTTCTCTGCTTGGGTGTACCATTTGTCAAACGTCAGTGCTCATGAGCTGTTATTATTATTAGCTGCAATTGCAACGCTGACGCCGCTGACGACGTTGCGGATGATGGCAGGGGCTGTGACGTCAGCCAGGGATTGCAATGTGCTTCATGCTGCAGGCTGAATGCTGCGTGACGTTGGCCACCGTATGGCCATTGCTGCTCCTGGTACTGCTACCACTGCAACTGGTGCTGCTACCGCTGCTGCCGCTACCGCTGCTGCTGCTGTTTGCCAGATGCAACCAGCATAATTGTGTGCTTTTTTGAAAAATAGCACTCCATTTTTTATGCAGCACTTTGCATTTTCTATTACTTCATTAGACGCGGCAAGCGCAAACAAAATGCACTCGCTCGCTCTACTGCAGTCCTGTGTGAATGTATAGAAGTTTGTGTGCGGGTGTGGGGATTTGTGTGACAATCCCTTTTTTGCGCATAAGGAACCTCTATATTTAGAGTATTTTTGACAGGGATGGAATATATCCTAAATTTATCTTTCTATCTTATCTGTTTGCTTAAAAAGTAGTTGATTTACTAATTGTTACAGCTTACTTCGTAATGTGTACTAATTCTTAGATGAATTTGAGTACAAGAAATATGTTGATGCTCATCCCTGGTTAGCCAAATAAGTCATGGCGGGCTCATAAGTATACAATGATTAATGCCAAGCGAGTAAACTGCGGGCACGTATATAGCATATGTATGGATCAGGGAAAGAGTGTGAGAAGGGAGAAGGGGAAGTCGGAATGGTTTCACGAATACGAATTTAGATGAAAAAAGTATAGAGAGCTGTGTGCGGGTAATGTGTACCTTTTGCAATTGAAACTCGTCATTTGCCAGTTAATTTCAAGCGTAAACAATAAAGAAAAAAAAAAACTGGGTAGCAGCTACAAAGTTTCATTGCAATGAAGCTGTAAACTTTTTTTTTTGCTTTCGTCGCAGCGTTTTAAATTTTCATAATTCATGAGCTCAGCGTCCTTTCGCAGTTATTCTCCCTTCTACATCACTCGTGTGGTGTTGTTCCTAACGTTTGTTTGGCACACACAAAAAACCGCGCTCAACTTTTTTGAACAGAGTAAAATAACAATAAAAACATTAAAAAAGGAGCCTTCTAAAAAATGCTGAATCTCTGTTTTGGTCTGCGTTTCTAATGCCGCAAAGAGTTTATAGTTTAGACTGGCTGCCCAGCTTGGTGTTTGTACACGTTTGTGTGTTGCTTTGTAGGCGTTACAGTTGGCTCGACGATGAAAGTTAAAGCAAAAACTTTTGTTTTATGGTCTTTTATATGAGCTGTCAAAACTCCAGGCAAGCTCGCCACTAGCTCCAGTTTCATCCCTCGTATCCTTGTGGAGATAAATAGTCTACATGAGCGTCCAAATAGTCGCCAATGCAAGGCTTATAGCGTTCTCTCTCTCTTACTCTGTCTCTGTCTCTCATTCTTCTACCCTTCCCGTTGTGATCTAACCACCCGCTAGCATGAGCGAAAGTTTTGCCACCAAGTTATGAGTTATGTGTGAAAGTGCCAACTTTACACGCTGTCACACAATTTGCGCAATTTCTTTTGCAATTTCGCGACGACCCAGCGTAACAAACAACCAGACATACAGACTGCTGGCAGACAGATAGACAGTCAAGCAAGAACAAATTTAGTCAGTCACAAGTAGAGACACTGCGGTGGTCGCTTAAATTGTGCTCAAAATTTACCAGAAATGCATAGCTAAAAACAAATTGACAGAAAAAGCGGCCACAGTTCGCTTTCAATATTTAAAGTTCCTCCCCACGTCCTGTGTTGTACATAGAGAGCAACCCAAAACAACAGGCGCTGACCAGCAGCGTTGACATGCCGTTAAGTACTTAACCCAGAGTGCAAACAGCAAAAAGAGTAACAGAGCAGGGCATCGAAAACAAGAGAAACAGGAGGAGTCGGAGCTGTTATGCAGAGGCAAACAGAAGTCAAAAATCAAAGAGAGTCTACCGAAACGCTGACAACCACACACACGTACAATCGGATGCTCCATTAAAGATGAAATTGGAATGAAAAGAACTAAAATTTTATGAGTATTCTAAATTGGTAGTCGTTTTTTTAAGTTTTTCCTGTAGTATTCGATAATTTTAAGAATTTTTGAAATTATATTTCAGAATTTTTCTATAACTATGTTCTTTCAATTGATATTGATTTCAAGACTGTGACGGAATGAGCTCCTATGTATATATATATATATAGAGCCCTAGGAAAACTAAATTGCCACCAATAGCAGTTTAAAGTATTTGTGAATGTGTGTGGGTGTTGTGTGATTGTTGCCACGTTGTTGGCGTTTTTAATTCCGCACGCTTTGTCGTGTTTGACATTTTAATCGCCTTAAATTTTATGTTGAGGTACGCAGGTGGCTAGCGGTCTACTGTTCGTACACATTCACATAGACTAACAGACACATATACCTTCTCATTCCCGAACACGGAAAACGTCGACGTATCCCACTCCAAGCTTACATTCTCAGCAGTTGGGGAACTTTATATTGTGCAGCGGTCCACAAGTAAAATTTCCGTTCGAATTACTTTCTAATTCTGTAATGAATTGTTTTTGTGGACTAACGAGAGAAAATTTACATCGAGGCCGCATCAAAAGTTGTGTATTGAGGGGAGTGGGTGGGAATATATTCCTGCCTGTTTATCTGACAGAGATAAGAGCACGCAAAGTTCTCTAAGCACTTTTCTTGTTATTGTTTTTGTTCCTTTTTTATAATTTTTTTTCGCATTGTTGTTGGCATAATTTGGTATCTTTCAACGGTTCTTTCGCTATTTTTGTGGCACCGTAACCACTCAGGCACTTATTTATTATAGTAGCCGGCTGCTCGCATTGTATTTGTCGCATTTTGTGTTCTAGTTGTGTGGTGTCCTTCTGCACCTCGCCTCGACGTTTGTTTAAGCAGCTGTGGTCCAGCTGTCGAAATCCCCTGCATAAATTGCCGGATTAGTATTGTTAACCGAAAGTTTTGTTTTGCATTTCAAAAAGGTGGCCATTCTAAAAGCAGAACAATAACAGCAACAACATCAGCATATGGCTAATAAAGTTGAAAATTTACATAGTGGGTTTTACAGAGGATGTGCATGATTGTGAGAGAGGGGAGAGGAGGGAGACATTAGATTCTAATGCTGCTAAACTATTGATGTTGTTCCCGCTACGAAATTACGCTCAGAAATTATGAAATATATCATATCTGTTGCTATGTATGCAAAGTACATATATAAAAGAGAAACATGCATACCTATTCAATATGCGGTTTGTGGATTCTTAGCTTACCTGACATTATTATAAAAGCTATCAGTGCACGAAGCTTTTAGGTGAATCTGAAAACAGAAGTTGGTGCAATTTGTTGACTGCGCCGAGGGCATTAGTAGCATTCGATATGGTAAACAAAATATCTCTCGATGTTCTGTATGCTTTTATAACTTTTTGATTGCTTGACAGGAGGAAAGGCAAAAAACCGCCTGTAGCAATTATAGAGCGAATGCGAGAACTATTTACTGGCTGTGGAGAGCTCCATGGCCTCAATAGCTTGGTAATGGAGCAACGGCGTCGCCCAACAATGAGCACTAGAGCAGCAGGAAGTACTTAAGAGCAACGCAGAGCACTTCCTGTTTTTGTTTTGCCAATACAAAAAACAGCGTCAACTGCGACGACGTTGTCGAGTTGAATTTGCAATGCTGCAGCTGTTATTGCTCAAGTAGGTTCAGGTTTTAGCTTCAAGTCGTTTTAGTTTTTCTCCTTGCTTTTTGCGGCATATATATATATATATATATATATATATATATATATAGCGTTGGTTTTTGCTAGCGTCTTATGTTACCTGTTTGTATTTTGTTATATTTGCTACTTTATCGTTCCACTTTCTTGAAGCTGCTTTTAGTATCAATTCGTATCTTGAGACTTTAATATGCATTGCTTGCATTCTTGGCTTTCGCGTTGAAGGTGGCACATCATTCGTATTCAGAGATTCATTCAGCTGGGTGCGCAAGTCAGGCGGCTTCTTGTTGGCGCTGCCAACACACAAAGCATTTTAATTTCCTTTATCCTTCATTACAGCTGCTTCCCTATGGCTATTTCGCTGTGTTTCGTCGCAGCTTGTGTCCTGCTCAACGCTTCGTGGGTTTTCTGCTGTGTCAGATTACATACACTCCATTAACATTTTATGCGCTTGTATTATCGCAATTAAATTTTTAATGTTTTCATTTCAAGCACATTGCATTTTCATGTAGTCAGCCCAGACCCATCGCCTTTGGCATTGGCTGGCAAGCAATCAGCACACGCGGCACCGCAGACAAACACCGGCAATGTTAACGTGGTGCTGGTCCTGATGCCTGATGCTGTTGGTCCTGGTTAAAACCACCTACAGGAGTACCACTAGCATCAACAGCCTCAACAGGATTCATTTTGTTGCCTTTGGCTAGTAGAAAGCAGCAGCAACAGAAACAGCTACAGAACAACTGGATGCATGTAAATGCACCGGGAGTTGTTTGCATGTGCGTGCATCTCGACGAGTGGAAACAATTGCAACAGCAAAAAGCATTTTCTGCAATAATAATTTTAATGAAAGTGTTTGCGTAATCACACAGAATTTCGCTGCGGCTCCTTCATACATTTCACACTGAGAAAAAGTAAAGCTTAATTCACACAACAATATCAGTTGGTAAACTCTGTGTATAGATATTCAAAGCTTAGCCTAACTTATGCGAAATAAGAACATTCTCAAATTAATCCTATTTTTTTCAACTGTGTAATTGCGCTAACTCCATTTAGCACGTGAGTCTCTGGGATACGTAAGAATTTTTGTTTGTTTGTCTGTTTGCTGCTTGTGTAGGTGACAGGAGTTTTAATTAATTTAAATTGCATAATTTCTGCACTTTAAGCGGCGCCAAAGAGTCAACACAGCAGAAGCAGCAGACAATGGACACTCATCAGCGCTGGATCATCAGAGATGACTGAATGTCTAGCCTCCATTTCTACGGTCAATGTTTGGTTACATGCATGGCTGCACCGGAAATGAACCTTTAACGACTTTGACCGGGCGACAAGAACATGTACAGTTAAGTTTCAGGTTTGAGCAGCTTGGGGTGATAAATGTAATCAGTGGTTAGCATGGCGCTGCCAAATAAAAACTTTTAGTTGTTAAAAAGATGAAGTGCATACCATGATTGTAGCTATAACTATCAAGTTTGTGAGTATCAGCGAAAGTCTTTTTTACTTTTAGCGCTAGCAGCTCCTACAATCAATTGCAATGATAATAAATTTAATTATTGCTTCTCATACGACTCATGCGATGCAGAAGCGATGCTAAATTGAAACGTTCCACACGTACGAGTAAAACTATCACTAGCCGAGTGTGACTATGACTATGGATTAGCAGTCAGCAGGATGTGCCATGTACTCCTTCGCTCTTTTTTAGTGCTTGCTTGCTCTGTGGGTGCCTACTCTTTGTGCGCTGCTAAACACAATTCTCGTTGCGGTGTCGAAGGCAAAACTTTTGCTTTTTCCGTTACAAAAGTTTTCCTTTAGAAAATTTTGCGCTTTTGTGTACTGGAAAACTGGCAATAGCAGCATCAGCACGTGTGGTCCGTCTATGGGTTACCACTGCCAACTAACCTCCCATAACATCCCATCCACCCATTCATCGACTCACAGTCGGTGCCATCAACACTTGCTCATGAGCCCTGAAACGTGTTTGCCATTTGCGAACAGTTTTTTCCTCGCCTCCCTACGGCCCACTGGCTAAACTAACCTCAATTATTTGTCATTCAATACGATTATGGGAAGGCTGCCTGGTTACTGGTATTTGACAATTGCGTTGGTCTTTATGCGCGTTGCATACTGAACGCGGATGTGAAGTAGCCGCGAGGCCAAAGACTTCTTTGCATGGCACACAATGGCATTGAAGACTAAGAAAACAAACTTGAGGCGTTGCGCTTTATGTCAAAGTCCCCTATCGAGAGCGGCAAACATGCTTTATTATTCCATTAAAGTAATATATATCTATGTACCTACTAGTCAGGTTTGTGGATTCTTTTTATTCAAATTTTTTCCTATTTTTTCTGGTTCTGCATGCTTTTCAGTCTGGTTCTTGACTAATATTTTTTGGCACTTGCAGTTGAATTTCACAGTGAAACTCACTAAAGTTCAATTAAAAGTTGGGCAACATCGTTGTCGCTAGCATCAGAGCAGTCACTGACACGCATTTCTGTTTATAGCAGCTTTTTTTTAATATCAACCTCTCCAGCGGATGCAATTAATTGTGAGCTCTAATTGATATTGGTTTTTTACCATTTCTGTAATCTGAAAATGTTGGCATTTCTCCATCTTCTTCTTCTTCTTTGTTACACCCCTATAGTTAGTGGCGGTTGCATAATTTATGCAGACTAGACTATCCGATAAATTGTCTAGTAAAAAGCCCCTTGAAAAAATGTTCACCTTAGGTGCTTAAGCTGCCATGGGCATGCTATTTATGCAACGCGTTAGTTCTTTTTTGTTGTGTTGTTGCTGAGTGCGTTGACCATAAATTAAATTTTAATATGAACTTTATTGGCCTTTGATGCACCTCACTCTCCACTGGCCTAACAAGTTTTCAGTATCGTCTTCTCTTTCAGCGCTCATTTCCTCCTGAACTTTATGTCGTCCCCCTCTCAATGTCTTTCCACAAAGTTTTTGCAGCAACTACGCGCGAATGTCTTCATTATGCGTTCGTTTCCCGGTCGCCCCGTCTCCCTGACAAACTTTAAGCACAACTTAATCAAAGTCAAGGAGCGCAAACGCGCGTGATAAAATTATGATTATTATGTGAGTATTTTGCAAATATGTGTGAAATTATCGTTTCCATGTACAGATGCCAAAAGTTTACCTGCAAATCAACATAACAGGTACAGGGCTTGCGTTTAACTATGTTGTCGCTACTAATAGGCAACTTTTTCTTCTGCCGTGCATTCGACTGTCGACAACGGTGGCAACAGTAACGCCAACGACAACGGCAAAGAGAACGAGCACTTCAAGTAGACTTCACATTGCTCATATACTCCCAAATAGGATCGAGAGTGTGAGTGAGAGACAGAGACTGAGACAGACGAAGACCCAAAGTCTCGACATGCTGCGAAAAATGAATACTATAAAAAATGCAGCAGTAAGTAAAGCGTGCTGGGCATGAAGTTCCACATAGAGAAGCTTGAATTTTATCTTATGAGTCGCTCCATATGCCAAGTATGGTCTATGGCTCTGTGTCTAAGTGCAGCCAAGGCAACGAATTTGACAGCCATTAATGTGAAGCCATCATTAAAACTGCACGAGAGAGTCGTAAGAGATTTTGGGTTCAAGGCGGAGGCGATGCTTCTGCCGAATTTGATGGCTTTTGATTCATTAGAAAATCACTTCATAGCATTTAATATGCAAATTATAAGCACTAAAGTCTGCCTTAGCACACATACACTAACAGGCACACGGTTGCACATACATACACACACACGCCATATATGCAGAGGAAGTGCCTAATGCTAAAGTGGCTGCAGCTTTTGAAGTTGCGCGCATAATTTTCTAATTAAGTTTCGTTAGCTCTTGCTTCTTCTTCTTGCACTTTGTGCATTTTTTGTTGTTATTGCATTGACTTTTAAGTAGCTTGCAAGATTAACTGACTTCACTGCTAAGCGAAGTCACGCGCAGCGGCAGTGTCTCGCAAATGTCTTGCGTACTATATCTGGATTTAAGATTTTTTTGTTCTCTTGCATGCACTTTTAACAAGATTTTAATTTGAGCTCATTAAGTTAAGCTGCTCAAAGATACATACCTTAGACAAAAGACCATTAAATATCTATAAAAAGTGGACTTGCGAGCTATATCATAGGTAAAATAACATATTCGTATAAAAATTAATTAATGATTAATCAAATAAAATGTGTAACATTTTACCAAGGAAAATCGTAAACTTATTAAAAATTGGATAAATTGGACATATAATGCACATGCTAAAAATTAGAACAGGTTATGTATGCAAGCTCGTCTTGTGTAACCTAGCACATTGGTTTACTTTGACGTCACGTTTGTGTTACATTACCAACACATTTTATTTAAATTTACGCTGCCTTGATAATTATGATGTGCAGATGTCAGCTGCAGTCGAGCGTTGCTTTAATTATGTAGTCCGGCAGCCACGTCCAATTGTACGCACAGTTTAAGCTGGCTTTTTTCCACACTTTTCACAGTTATATATATGCAGTTTTTTATTGCATAGCGGCAGGCACTCATTAATTGCAAACCGTTTGCAATGTTCGCAGCTCGTTGAACGCTGCACGCTGCGTTTTTTGCGGCCTCTAACGAATTCATTTCATTTCCGCTGTATTCATTTGCACGTCACCAACGCATACACACACAAGCAGACACATATACTCATACATACAAAGTCACATAGAGAGACATTGCGGTCGCAATTTCATTGGACTGTGGCCACAAGCTCTGGCCAGGACCATCATTTCAACGTTGCTACATCGTGCACACAAACTCGGACTTCAGCGCGTTGATGATGACATTCCCAAAATGCATAGTCCACACATAGCATAGAGAAGAGAGCGAGCGATCGTCCAAGTAGGACTGTGAGTCTGAATCTGAATCTGTAACGGAGCTTGGTGCTCTGAGTGCACACAAAGTCCGGTCCTGAGTCCAGTCCGACTCGTTCTACCATTTCCGTATGCCGTTCCGTTTCGCTGTGCGTTGTTAGCAAGCAACTTCCGAGGGTAATTAATTCGAGTACTCGTCGTCGTCGTCGTCGCCGTCGTCGTCCTCGTTGTCTGTTTTAAACGACTTACAACTCGGATTACAATTAGACAAGCTGTTCGGTTTGCGCTGCTGTTTTGCGCAAATAGTTGCCGCTGCTTTTTATGTTTTTCACTCGCAAAATGAAAATTTGCATGTTGCCAACTCTAATACCGACAGCAACCACCAAGCCCACAGAATTCGCATTTATTTACGCTGTGTTTTCACAGTTGCATCATCAACGTCCCAATGACACTAGCTGAAATCGCTTTATAGATATGTAAATGCTGGCTTATTTTGAAACAACCAAAAACCACTTAAATTGTGATCATTGCTGTGGAGCCGTCAAAAAGATATAAGATAAGAATCAAACATCCTTGGCTATTAACTGCTGGTATACCCAATATTGAAAGATTACCGAGTTAATTTAAGTTTTTTTTTTTTTACTCTTCGGTGATTGTTTTCGACAGGACATGTCCTCATTGTCTGTGCCAAAAGTAAGAAAAAGTATATTAGACACATCAATCAAAAGTAAATCACAACACATAAAACTTCTCGCATTACCTCAAAATGAGCAGAAATAAAAAGGAACGTACAAAGTTACGACAAAAATGGCGTAGCCAAATCTCATTAAGCGAGGCAGGAAATCACAAAAATATATATTGCCCACTTTAAAGCGATGCTCGCACTTCATCACGCTCCTCGCCTCGTATATACAATAAAGAGACAAAATGTAACTAAACACCGAAAACACAGTCAGAGAGAAAGGGAGAGAGCGAGAGCCAAGAAAATGGCCAAACTTTAAATCATTCTTCTCAGGACGCAAGGCAAAGTGGCAGAGTGGTCGCGAACCTTCCTCTTAAAGTGGATAGTGCTGGGTGTTATGCTGTCATAAAAAATTGTCTTGAGTATTAGTTTTGGTCTGTGACATGGTGCCAGCCGGTGCTGACATTTATTCAGTGTCCACTCACTACTGCTGCATTTATGCTGGGGGCTTCTTATCTGTGCGTCCAGGTTGAGGCTCTAGTTGCGACGCTCCGAGTTTCATTGTCCCTCAGCTCGTCTGTCAGTGCACAACGAAATATTATTGTTGTAACTGCTCGTGGTGCTATTGCTGTTGTTGCTGTTTTTGCCGCGGCTGATGTTTCTCCCTAATGACAAACAAAAATCAACAGCATGCAAAAGGTGGACGCTGGGAATCTAATATGCAAATCCGGTTTTTATTTTATACAATTATTCTTTCCCATTGTTTTTGTTTAGCAATAGCTCTAAAACTTGGCAAAAAAATTCAAGATATTTAAATGAAATATGAAAACATTAGCGCAATACTGCTTGATGAATTAGCTGGTTGTTTTCTTATCGTATCTGAAACATGACTTTAACCGTCTTGTAAAGTGAAGTGATGTTAAGCCTTAAGCCTTTTAAAGTAGAAGTGATCGAACGGGAGGTGGGCAGTCAAAGGAGCGAGAATGCTGGGTGCATCCATCATGCGCGGTGACATTTGCAACTATCAAAACTTTTCGTTGCTTGTCGCTAAATTTGCACTGATTGACAGAACGAAATGTTGGCGCATATGTTACTCGCTTTAGTTGGAGATGGAGAGACGGAAATGTTATGGTAATGAGTTATTGTATGCATAAGTATGTAACTGAATGTCTGATGCAACTGCAGATGTCTTTCTGAATTGCCGACCTTTGCTCCTTTGGCTACATATTAAAGAAACAAGTTCAGAAGCTTACAAAAGCAAGCCATAACAGCATTCACATCGACATCGACTCTCGACATCAGTTGTCATAACAAATTCAACCCAGACACTGACAGCGACAACGTGATGGCACTTTGTTTTTATGTAAGTGTTTTGTATATTTTTAGTAAATTTTTGCAGGTGCTGCTGCGTCATTTTGCATGTCCTTTTCAATTATGGTCTATATCATATCAAATAGGAAAATTAATTGCTTTTGAGTGCAGAGAGAATAGACAATTTAAACTGGTTAGCATTGGACATTATTTTTAGTTTCGATATGGCTTTAAGACTTTTTTGTGAAACATTTATTCATATTAAATGTTCTATCGGCTGGAGAATGATTTTTCCAATTCCGAATATTTAGGTAAGCAATTTAGCTCGGCATATCATGCTGCGCGTCATTATTAATCAATGGGGCTGTTCAGGCTTGGGTTGATTAAATAGGGGCGCTAAAGCAGCTGCCACAGACATTTGTATGTACTCACACCTATTACTAACATTAGGTTGTGTGCACTGTGTGCGTGTGTATGGTTTTGCAGCCGACTATAATCAGTGAATCAAATTGTATTTGATTTATGATTGTAATTGATTTGTTTCTCAGTGTTGAGGATTCCTGCTGTTTTATGAATTATGGATAGGGTTTTAAAAAAAATTGGTTTCGTTTTGCGTTTGGCCATTGCTAAATTTATAAGACCTCTCTGTTCATATTGATAATATGTGAATATTATCAGAAAAGAGTATAGGAAATAAACTAAAACACACCGGAATTCACCACATAAAGAAAATAATTTTTTTTATTTTCCAAGTTCACTCATGTGTGGGAGAAAAGTATCAGCTGGATTTTATTTTGTAAGTCGATGACAATATATATATATATATATATATATATATATATAAGCTGCTGGCTAAATACAGATGTGTACAGTAATAAATGCCACAATGGTAATGCCTACATTAAATCGCTCGATATGATCTGAGAAAGTAGGGAGCTTCAGCGTCAGCAGCTCTAATGTCGTGGCTATGTCTTGGATTGCTGCCATGGCAGCTGCTTGTTTGTCGTCTGCATTTTGGTGACATTTTTGCCATTAGCCAAATGTCAATGCTCAACGGCAAGTGGTAAGAAGCACTTATAATAGATGGGATTTACAATTGTCGTCAACAAGGGCAAGAACAACAAAAGTGAAATCACACAGAAAGAGGACCTAGCAGGACGCTGCAGCCTGTCGACTGTCAGCTACCGGTTACTGAATCTTGGGGGTGCGCTCAGCAACTCATGTTTGGATTGTGGATGAGGTGCGCGATAAAAGAATGGCACTGAAGCAGTTTGATCGCTGCCTTGGGGTAACTGCTGTTGCAAGCGTCTGGTCCTCGTACATTATCTAGTTGTTGTCCTTATTGCCTGACGGTACCTGACAGTAAAATCTTGCACAAGATAATTTGAATAATTTCACTGACCCAAGCCAATCACCCAAACTCCTGAAAGCCATAGTAGCAAAAATTATCGTTTCCATTCACTCTGTTGTCTACTCCCTGCGTCCTCTGCCTGCTACTCGCTGTGCCTTGCTGACAAATGGTTTTTAAATCACCTGTCCAACTCGTTGAATTTTTGCAGTATTTTCTATTTTTTTTTTTCTTGTTAGCGAATTTTGCGTTAGAGCATTGCATTGCATTTGAAATTAACAGCAAACTTTTGCACGCATTTCTTATACAGGCTGATGTAAAGTGGCGTATGCGTAACCACAATGAAACCTGTCCTGCCAGTTGGGCAGCATGAAGGCTTGTTATCAAGCAAGGACAGCGCTGCATGCCTGCCACAAGCTGAGGTAAGGAGGAAAAGTGCCCATCCATGGCTGCTGCACTTGTCGTGTGATGGATTAAACAGCTCTTAAGCTGCAGCCGAACGATAAGCGGCGCTCATGGCATGGCAAATACAAGGCTCAAAAATTTGAGCTGCCACTGCCATTTTCATCTCACTTTACACAGCTCAGCAATGGAGAAAACAGACAATTAAAGTCAGTTTTAAAATTGAAATGTAATTTTGTCAGTATGAACGTATAGCCAAGCATCAGACAGTAGTCAAGGGTTTGAAATTTGGTATTCCTGTGCTCTAAATGCAATCGAATTAATTCCAGGAGAGGAATGGAGTTCACGTATGCAGAGAATTGTAAGCGTTCAAACATTTTCCGAATACGATTAAGTTATTAAATTATAAAAAGAATTTATATAATGAATGAATATAGAATGAAAAATAATCAAAGCTATTAATAATACAGTCACAGCACATACATATCACGATTTTAAAAATGAGTCTGACCACTTAATATATGAAGATTCTCAAACGAAATTTAGGTAGCTTTTGAGTTGGACAAGCCAAGGTAGAATGTTTAGTGTGAGCTATTTGTATGTTCCAAATTTATATATATTGCACATTTGTATATACAAATACAAGTAGACCCAGCAACTCATAAACCAAATCGGGAAATCGGATTTGTTGGTCAAGCGTTTCATATGTCGGTGGCGATTATGCAATTCGAAAGCTTTATACTAGTTTTTATTGTTGGTTTGCTTAGGCAATTAATGAAACAATTGTGTATTTGCCTATTTGTTTTAGATATATATGTGTTGTAAATATATTTATGCATATATGCATTATGACCCCCTGTCGTTGTTTAGCATGCGATCAAACGAAGATGCCTAATAGAGATTTTGTGACCGCCGGCATTTGGCGCTCGTTGTTGCATGTGGATGCGTTTGATTGGTTTTAAATTACATTTTCGGGCAGCAATTCTTGATTTATTGAGTTGCTATTGAAAATTATGCGATAGACAAAATTATCATACGCATTATACCGAAATGTTTGTAACCCTTATCAATTTGTAGCCGACTTTTGGAAAGAGTCTGAAAACAAATACAAAACTGAAACAATTGTTGTGATAAATATTATAAAACCTTATTGAAGTAATTAATTTGCATTCCCAACTAATTTATAAAGATTCGAATTTGCGTATTAAATAAGTAAACTAAAAATAAACACGTTTTAAATGTAAATATAGATTAATTTCTTAGCAATTCATTGTTTATTTGTACTCTCAACATATTAAGTCAAATCATAAGGAATACAAGAACGATAAATGAACAAGATCAACATTTTCGTATAAATTGCTTTTGAATCAGTCACATCAAACATACTTTGAGGGACATTTGAAATATGAATGTTTAAAAGAGGCAGCTGAGGGTTAGAGTATTTTTTAGTCGGTTTCTCTTTCTAGTTATTTTTGTCACCATCTGGGGGCCCTAATTCAAGCTCTTATTTCATTTTTCATTTATCTTGTACTATTTTGTAGTAACAATTTCGGTAATTTCATTACTGTGACATTACATTAGCATTTCCAAATTACACTACTGTCCGGGGCCGGAGCACAATTTTCAGTCCCTCTACTGTGTCGCCCCGGCGGAACAAAGTTTGTGCAGCTGCACATCCGTTTTGATGACGACGCTTCCAGTAGCCTAGAGGCATAAGTAAAATCAAGAAAGACGCACTGTGTAGGGCAGACCCAAACACAAACTCAAGCCGAACCGAACCGAAAGATAAACATTTGCCTGAATACCCGGCAGTGGCCATCAATGGCAGACGCTCTGAATGGCAATGCCAATGGCATACGGTAGTCCACGACAATCATCGATGAATTGTACGAAAAAGTTTGCAACCGGACGCTGACGCAAACGCGGACGCGGACGCGAACGCGAACTCGAACTCGAGCGCGTACCTCAACTACTATTTCAGTTAGGAGGCGAACTCCTGTTTTGTGCTTGACTCAGCTACTATATTGGTGATGGGGCATGGACGCAAAGTCCTATCACCAATATAGTAGTTCACTATGGTTGGAAAATTACTTATTTTTCAATTGTTGGTCCCCCCTTCGAATGGCATTTGGCATTGTTGTAGCCACTACCACCAGGCAATCTTGATTACTGTCAGTGGCAGCAGTTGTATTTAAAATTGGCTAACAAGTTGTACAGCATTTGCCAAAAGAAATGGGCATGAGGGTGCTGCGAACGACTCTCTTTTTGCTGCTTTTAACTTTTCATTTAGTTTTTCCAGCCTCCATGGCGCATGCCACCATCTCTCATGCTCCATTGTTCAGTCAGAGTCACAGTGTGGCAAGTTGGCCCTCTTTTCATATCAGCGAAATTCTCAATGATCTGTCGATACGGTACCTTCCGCCATAGCTTCACTCTTTCTCCTCGGTCTCACTTCATTCTTTTACTATTTGGCTATTCTGTTTTCTTTTTTTCGTTGCCTAACCGCTCCGATTCTGTGTGGGTGTGTGAGTGTATTTTTTTGTTGCTAGGGTTTTGTATACCCTTTGCTGTAAAGAAGTAACGAGTATTTGACATTTTTAGCCGAAATGAATATGTTCTATCATAATCAATAAATTAGTTAATAACCATTTTTATTCAGCTAGCATATATGTGTTGATTAATCACAGCACAGTATACCCTATTAGCTTATGTATCCAAAGCGTCATGATTTTGTGTTTGATTTTGGCATTGTGTTTGCCGTAGTTGCGTGTATCTGTATGCCGTTGTGCATTGTGTACATTTGTGCGGCAATAATTTGATGTTCATGGGATATTGTCATTTGTTGCAATTGCCCAGACTGCCCTGGCAATTCGATGCTGCCATTGATAGCGTCATGGGATTTGAAAAAAAAAAAAAGAAAAAATAAATTTGCAATTGCTTTCATGGACTTTTCATGGATTTATTTGTAAATTACGCGACGCGCTTGAGCTAATCAGGGTCTGACAAAATGACCGACAAAATAAACTGTTTTATTGTTTCGTATGGCAAACACAAATGGATGATTCGCTATAAAGACTTTGCGCTCCGGATTGGCTTTGACAGCACGTACTTTGGTGGCTAAAAGAGAGAATGGCTAAGAATTTTTTAAATTGCATTCATGCAAGTAATGCTCACATTCGCCAAGATCTGTTAGACAGCCAGCCTCGTTTACACTCAAAAACAGTTTCTGTCTGGCCTCTGTAATAGGATGTGCTGACTTCTTAGTGAACAGTCCACTCAAGTCAGCGACTCCATTCTTAAAGATGCGTTTTACTCCCAACTAAAATGGAAAATTATATGATTATAATTATATTCAGATGACAGTAAATAAAGAATTGCACTTGACTTACTTTCTGCATCGGTTCCTTCAGATCTACATCACATTCGATCTTGAATCTGGGCACAGTTACATCAACATCATGCATCACTGACTTGAGCGCTATTTCGTTTAGGTCCAGCTTTTCTAGCTTCGATTGCAGTTGTGAAATACCCATTTCGTCCACAGGTAGAATTAGAAGCATGCTTAAATCAGATTCTTCAAAGGGTAGTTGGAGAATGCGCGCGTTCATCTTTTTAGACTCACCAAAGCGGAACTCACCCACCTAAAAGTATTAATTTAATTACAATCATATCATCAATCATCATATTTTCAGATAGTTACCTGTCGCATCATAGGTATCTGCATTTTTTGCTCTCCATTTATCGTGAAGTCTCCTATGACAGTACTCTGTGTCGAAAATCTATTAGCCCACTTGGAACGAAAATAAAGCGTGTTGACCAAAAAAATCCTTGTGTCCAAACTGAAGGCATCCGGAGTGAGCAAATTGCGTACAGTATTAAACGTTTGTCGCTGAAGCCATGAATTAACTTGATGCATTGAACCCACGGCATCCAAAAAATTTAAGGTATTTGCTTGAGAATTAAAAAATTCGTTGGCTTGTGAATTGAAATCGGGATGTACGTCCTGATCGTTCTTAATGTACAGGCCCGTGGCAAGGCGTATTGAAACTCCATTATCGTTACAAACACAATCCTTACTTATGAATTCGGCATGTTGTTTGGCAATCGCAATCTTTTTAGCCGGTCCCAACATCAATGCGGAGCGTAGTTCTGATGCAGTCTTGCCGCTTGCACCCATGAATACGAGGGTCAAGGCACTGCGTGCACCAGCGGGTGATATGATTAAGTTCTGAGCCTTCAACACCTCATTTTTGTTCACAACGCGAAGAAAGTTTTTTGCAAACAGAATTTGATTTGAAGTCGGCGGCGTGAATAGAGTGCCACCAGATGCCATATTATACATATAAGAGCGACGCGTGTGAAGAATTATTGTGTGTGTGCTGTCTTTTAAGACATGTTCAATTACTTGATGAGTGAAATAGAGCAGCTTACTTTATTCACTAGTTTCTTGTGTCTTTCTCTCAAGAGCAGGTTCTTTTTTACATTTGAGAATTTTTAATTAAATCTCAATAGCCAATATTAAGCATGTGTTACATGTGCATCCGTGAGCATTTGTATGTGATATATGTGGGATAAATAGTATTGAATACATACAGCAAGTCGATAACGAAGAGTCTTTGGTCTCTTAATATGCTCTATTGCAGTCTGTGCGCCATTTTGTTTTATCATAAAATGGCATAGGAATCAAATAAGAGAACGAGCTCTTGGGCTGAGTCGCTGTTGTTTGTTTGACTGCTGTATATTCACCTGTCGCCCTTAACAGGTGTTTACAATTCAATTGACAGGGGTGACTACCCCTTGCCGTGCGCGCTACGATTCGCTTCGCGCATAATTTACGCCTGATTGCGCCGCTTATGCGCCCAATGGATTTGAATTTATATTTCAATTTCATTTGGCACACCTTTTAATGTCACACACACATAGATATATATATATATATTGACGCGTACAATAGGACATACATACAAACGCTGATGCACTCAATCATGCATTTGATCATTCACTCGATTGCTGCAAATGAACAAATTTAACGTTTGATTGAACCGTTTAAGTGTAATTCGTTTATGGTTCAATTTAATTGATTTGTAAAAACAAAGAGACTCGGAATGAATAATGAGCGGGCTTCCAGCTCGATTGTCTTATGCTAAGCGTAAATATCCTGGCTGAAATATAAAATTAATATTGAATTGTCAAAATGCCACAGGGCGGATGCAAAAAGTTTTAAGCCCTCCGTATCAGCATTTCAATATCAATGGCAGAATTTGCTTTTCGGTATCAATATTTGAATCGGCACTAATTGCGTTTTAATGAAGTGCCCCAAGGTATGCTATACGAATGTGCGCGACATAGCAGCTCAGCAGTACAGCAGCAAGGCAGAACTGAACAGCAGACGACCGGATATCCGTAAAATTTGGTAGTATATTGTGCTTATGCAGCTTAGACGCGAAACAAAATGAAACAATTTTAAATTGGCAGTGGAAGTGAATGCTACAATGAGCAGCTGCAACTCACTGGCAAATTTCTTAAGCGCCCACAGCTATCATTTTCGATTGTGAAAGTTTCTGTGTGCGCTGCGGTTGTACCCAACACGCCCAACCCAATCCAAGCCACATGTCGAACCACTACTCAGCTACTACTTCCGGCGGCATATGCAGCGCGTTGTGCAGATTCAGAGGAAACTAGTTTGCGGTCGCCCTCACTTCAAATCTTAAATGGCCCACAAGGCTTCGAATTTGTGCTTGAGTTTAAGTTCGGCCGCAATAAATATGAAATTTAGTTGAAATTCTTTGAATGTGATACAATACAAACTAAATTGCAAAGAGTTGGATTTTGTTCAATATTCAAAAAAGCCTCATCTCGCAGCGATCTGATATTTTAATTTCATAATTTTTTGCACGATGTTCGCCAAATTTGCCATATATGAACGAAATGGATTATTTGATATTCTATCTACACTTCGTTTTTTTTTTTGATTGCGCATGTTGAGTAAATCCGGCATGAAATTGCTTGAACATTCTCCCATTATTATGGAAAAGTCTGTTGTTATGTATCCTAATTGCATTTACTATAAAGGGATAAAGAACACAGGTCTTTGTGCGTTCGAATTGTGGTATGCTTGAAATGGGTGGCATTAAAGAGCAAAGAAACAAATATCGGGTGACAAATGGCAAATGTCGTAGCATAATTATCACTAAGTATCTCAAAGACGTTGCAACGTTGGCCGCAATTACATGAAGAGAGTACAGTAGTAGTTGCAGTTGAGTTGCAAGACGATGGGGGCTCAATAATTAATTGTTTGTCACACTTGTGTAATGTATTTTGCATTTCCAATTACTCGATTGCAGCTGTACGCATGCACTTATTTATTTATTAATTAAATCATTCATTGTTCAATCAGACCAGTGAGAATCGTTACAGCTGTCTGAATGCCTTCCCAGCTTGCATGCAAACAGCGTAGGTAGCTGAAGTGGTTGGCAACTAATCAATGAAAACAACTCCCTGAGCTTCTGTCAGACGCATTCATCATTTAATTAGTTTCCATTTCCAAAGTGCGAGAATTGTCTGATTTGTGGTAAATGATTTTAATAAATTAGTGCAAGTTCGTAAAATCTTCTCCAGACATCTCATATGTGGTAAGGGCTTTAAGAGCCGAAGTCTTTTACGTGACTCCCAATTTATTAAACTGAAGCAATTGATTATTTTCCAGCTTCTCCTAACCATGTTCATGTATATATATATATATATATATATATATATATATATATATATATATATATATACTTTTAAGTTTTATCATTTTTATCGAGACAAAATTGTTTGTATTTGTTTAGGCTTATGGCCAAGACCATAATACCGTCTCAAGCGCAGACAAATGCCAACAATAGGCTCAAAACAAATTTATGAAGTTTGTGCACAGAATTTAATATACTCTTACTACATACGTATCCTAACTAGTAATTTAACTCTAGCAAAGAGTAATATTATATTAAATAAGCTTAAAATTTGAAAACCTATGGCCGAATAAATTTTTCTTATGGTTTTCTAAAGTGAAGGGTACTCTTTGCTCGAGAAGTGTATACAAACAAAGCAGGAAGAAACAATAAAAATACGATTTTATGTCTACGACAGCGCTGAGTAGGTAAAGACAAACACATACACACACATGCGAGCAATAAAGAGATAAATAGTCAAGAGTAGAGAGCACTCTAGAAACGCTAGACATTGACTAAATTTAAACGGCATATACACATAGATGGAAGGAGCCAAGATTACATACACACATATACTGACATATAAAGAATGTCGAGTGAAGTACGAAGAGCAGAATTTCCTGTGCCTTTCTTCGATTTGATTTTTCATTTCCGCTGCAAATGGTGACAAGGGGCGTGAGACTTGAAATAGTATGCTAGCTGTGCTGTTTGTGTTCTGTGTGTTGATTTCTTGTGAAATATCAATACACCAAGGAGCATGGCAAATACACACGCGTATACAGAATTGATGTGACAATTTACCTCAAAGTCCACTTGAGAGAGCTCAAGTTGGGCTTGAGCTACTTGTCGCTGGGCCTGCAATCGCAATCGCTGTAAATTTAAACAACACCCGCAAAACGAATTTGCTTGGCCAGGAAGCAGGACGATGATGACAGCGACAGCTAAGTCGAACCGCAGTTGCTTGGTCAACAGTGTCAGTGACAATCATTAACACAAATCAATAGGATTAACAATATTCAGCGCGCCCTACTCATCACTCTGGCAACAGTTGCAAAATATAACGCTGTTAATGGCATTGTTCAGCTTTATGCCGAAATCAACGCGACTGAAACCGCAGAAACACATTCGCATAGACAAGCATTCACATATGTATACACACTCATACGTACATATGCATAAAGAGTAAATACAAATCAACATGACAGATACAGACTTAATCCGAAAGTAGTGCAAAGTAAATTGAATGCATGACCGAAAAAGGGAGCTGGACGCCATGTTCAGAAATGGTTAGCACTTAATTTCCTATTTGTGCTTTTCGAATCTGAAGCCTCTGCTCCGGACATGTTCCCATGTTTTGCATGTGCTTGCCTCCAACGAGATTTTTCGCAGCTCCTTTCATAGCGTTCAGAAAGCTCGGCAGAGACATTGAAGTAGTATGCATTTAAAAACAGTAATTCAATTTCAGTTATTGGCAGTTGCCATTGACCATAGTCAGTATACAATGGATAGCCGGCATGTATAGCACAGTGGAGAGGAGAAATCAGATGGTCAGCCAGTATCTGAACTACTGCTCTAAGTCAAGAGCACGACTTATTTTGCACCGCAATTTGCAGACAGTTTTTAGTTTTAATTGAGCCCTCAAGCAATATAGTCTTATTGTTGGCCAACTTGAACTAGTCTGCAAATCAGTTTCAGACCAGACTTAACTTATGGTAATAACTTAAGACTCGCAGGGAACAGGGCTCATAACTTTATCAAAGTGTAAAATGTTAGTTAAAACCCAAAATACCAAAATACAACAACACGCAATTGTGAAAGTTGCTGCCAAGAGTTTTCCACTCACAAATGGTGGCGAGCACACGCAGTTCCTAACCTTTGCCGGGCACGCACGGTTGCCTCGCTTAATTTAGTTGTCAACTGCTATCCGGCATTAACTACCTTATACCAACCAACCAACCAATAGTAAAGCAACCCAAAGCGAGGAGCCGTGTGCTCTGCACAACATAATTCTCTCAAAATGTTAAAACATGTGCGAAACTTTTGGACCAAAAATTCGTTAACTGTCAAAATGTTGTGTCGAGTGTAAAACAAATCAAGTAAAATACCACAACATTTTGCAGATTCTAAGTGAGGCGATTGTTTGTGGACAGGTGTTGGCATGATTTTAACTTTTCAAATGAGTACTTTAAATTGTAAATTCTGAATTGTGAAAGGTTTCTGTTTATGTGTTATTTTTTAATGTCGGCAACGTTTTTTCGTGGCCTTCTCTCTGATTTACTGCTTCGACATTAAATAACTTTTGATTGTCATGGAAACTGTAACGTCAGCATCGACGCATAATTAAGAGAGTTGAACAGAGTCCAGCTCAAATGAGACACTACTGTTCTTGTCTACCACATAATTGATTTGGCCAAAGCAAAGCCATTCGTTACGGTCTCCTATTTGTAATTATGATGGTGATAATGAAGCTGTTGATAATGATGACGCACGTTCGCGCACAGACTAGTTCTTTGTTAGTAGCACCTGAACGTGAGCACAGTCACCAGTTTAGATTTGCTTCTATTTCGAGATGTTGGTCGGAGTGTGTGTGTGGCCTGGGTGCATGGGAAATGCTGTTCATGTTGATTTATTCATTAATGTAGCGAGTTGACCAAGGTCCCATCATCTGACCATGTTTTTGATCTTCTGCTGGCAAACTTAAAAACTGTTATTCTGTAATTAAAAAAGGGCGACCCGGCAACGATAGTTAATGCCAAGTCAAATGTTTAGCTTAAACATTTAAAAAGCTTTGGAATTTATTTTTCCTGCCCGGCTAAACGATGTGTAAACACTTGTATGCTTAAATTGGGAAGCAAAAAAAGAAACTTTGCTAAGCTTGTGGGCGAAGTGTGGTTATTTGACTTGGAGGAAGTGAAAGGAGGAAATTAGTATGTTGTGTGTAGGCATTGCAGCGTAGACGGATGCACAAGTCTGCAAATCCGGAAATGTGGCTCACTGAATATGTTGACAGTGACAAAATGTACACCTAGCAGGAAGAGCCTGTATTTGGATCAAGCAGTTCTCGGTTCGGCTCGGCTCGGCTTTCTCTGCACGTTGAGTTGGACGGAAGTGTCGGTTGACTTGATGGTAGCTAACTGTTGGCTAAACGCTGCCTTTGCCCACAACAGATGGCATCATCATCTGTTGTCAGGTGAAGCAGGAGGCTCGGCCACCGCAGCTTTCGCCTGTTTTGGCCACAAGCTGAATGTTGACAGTTGTTGTTGTCGTTGTGAACCAGCTAATGGTCTATTGTGGTTTGTTTTTAGGCTCTGAACTTATAAGACCACTTCGCACCTTTTCCATGCTTGGACTACCGACGCGTTGCAACGCTCCACTTGTTGTATCGTTTAATTAACGCTGACGTAGCCAAACGAACAGTAGTTCCCCAGAGTGAACTATTTATTATCTGTGTTTCTTTCAAACTCTATTTAGATATTTGAGTCTTTGGTATATCTATCTGCATACTTTTGGTTAGAGCGCAGCATTCATTAAAATGAGAAATATATAGAGTTTTTAAAAGAAAATGAATTTTCTTCATAACTATGTAGCTCAAAACTTTCCCATTAATTTGTTGGTCGGTTGCCCGACAGTAAATTTAGGGGTAATTTTAATGGCATCTTGCCCTTGCTAATTAACCATTTAAGACTAAAAATACCCTTACAGCTAGTGGAGGCCGCCTCTGACTGTTGGCTGCTATAAAAAAATGGCAAAGCATCTCACAAAAAGAGGTTATGACAAAGTTAAACTTTGTTGTAACTTGTTCGTTTGTCAACTTTTAAGCGGCTTGGCGCGAAGTTATTGCTATTTATTTTGCATCATTTTCAGCTTCATGAAGACAGCGACCCAAGCAGCGTGTCGATGTAAAGTGACTCCATAATTAAGCAAGCAATAAAACTGACGATAACAAAGAGTAGTTTAAACAGAAAATAGAAAGATATTGAAAGAAGTTAGATTGACCGTGCCGAAGATTAAATGTCCTTAAATTCAGGATTTTATATGAATTGAATGTGCGCAATTACTGATGGGCTCAGATTTATTAACGCAAATGGAATTTAGCTGCTGAAGTAACAAATCAGTAATAATAATGAAATGCCAAGCACAAGTAGATTGAATAGCTATGATTGATTGAATACAACTGTATCTCTTTAATGGAGAACATTCCGGTATTTCATGAATTATATGCATTTTTTTTTTTTTTTTTTTTTTTGCTAGAGTAAGAGTATTGGAATACAAGAAGAAATGTGAATGAAAGCACGAAACTTCTGCCATGCCCGGAAATTCGCTACGCCAGAGTTGGAGTTGGAGACAAAGTTGTTTGACTGGCGTGCAAATGTTGCCGCTAATGACCAGCTGGCCGTGCATTTACTTATTTAACGTATATATGCATCAACGTCCAATTAAAGCCTAGTTACGGGCGATGCTTTTGCTCAATAATTCCAGTTGATGCCAATTATACAGCTTTTTTTGGATTTATTAGTATTTTCATAACATTTCTCAAAAAAAGTGCAAACAAAAACTACTTAATTACATAAACATGGAACTTGTGACTTTTCAGAAAACTTTGCGATCTATTTCATGGAGTTTACACCTGAAAATAAGCAATGTGAAAAGTTTAAGCATGCGGTCAATTGACAACTGGGTAAAGCCTGATAATTAGGAAGCAGCTCCTCCCAGTTGGGAAACAACTCTCTCAACTGCTTCTGCTACGCCCATGGCTGCTGATGCAGCAGCAATCGAGCACTAAAGGCTACTACTGATTCACTGATTGCAATTGACTTCGAGTGACTTTCAATCACATAGTATTTAATTTCCCAAAGCGAATTCGTGTCGACATTTGACACACACATACCTGGCTATATGTATATTCGAGCATGTATTTATGTATGTACATATATACAAGCTGGGACAAACTTTCAGAGCTCTTGCTCTCAGATCCCAAACTCGGAGTCGCTTGCTTACCTTGCCTTATGCCATAAAATTTAAAAATTGATGTTTATTTTTGCTGTTGATTTTGTGTGGGACTTTAGCGAAGCATTTTTTTTTTGTTGTTTTCAACGGTTTGGTATTGACCTTTTTAGAGATTTGGGTTTTGATTTTTGTATTTTTTATGTATGTTATGGATTAGTGCTAATTACGGGTAGATGTCAAAATCTCAATTTGTTGGCATCACTTTTCTCTGAAGGATTAACGAAAACATCCAACAAGCCTTCTAACCAGCAAAAATAAGCCCTGAAATACTGCAACGCTTGTCGAAAGTGATAAAATTACACTTAGTGTGTATGTATGTGGTTGGGAAAGCAACATAAGAAGGCTGGGTAAAAGGATAAAATGTTAGGAGTTAGCAGAGTGTGGAGTGGTCGACAAGAAGTAATTTCCCAGCTTTAAAAGCTCAAGCTGATTCTGAAGCTGTCATCGTCATCTCCAACTCGTGCGTTGCTATGGCCATTGTTACTGTTGCTTCTGCTTCTGTGTGCGTAGCAGCGTTTGAAATTGCACCCAAAAGGACAATTAAGCATGAAGTATTTATGTGCTGACGCTCTTCATAGCTGGAGCAGCAGCAACAGTCGCAACAACAGTAGCAACGCAAAAGTGGCAGCGATGCGTCGCCGGGCCAGAGAAATAATTTCATTATGCTTGCAACTTAATGCCAACTTACTGTTTTACAGCCTGGCAGCGGTAGAAGGAACAGCTCCTTCTACTTTTCCTTCTACCTCTCCCTATCCCTTCTTCGCACTCGGCACGCTTTTCATTACTGCCGGCCGCATGACTTTGCTTTTAGTTTTTTAGCCCTTTGCTTATGACCAGCTGGAATGGCATCAACTTGGAGTCAGAGTATGCTGCCAAGGCCTTCTTCCTGTCATGGTTGACTTTATTATGCGCGCTCAGCACTAAATTTTATTGTCAGTTCATGTCATGCTGAATTATGTAGCGCGGCAGCAGCAATAGCACGAGCATCAGCAGCAGCAGCAGCAGCAACAACAACATATTCATTGTAATGCATTTTGCTTTTGCCACTCTGACTTGGACCCTTATTAAATGCATCAAAGCTAAGCCAAGGCTATGAAAAGGATGAGGATAATGTCATAATTAACATTTGTCACACAACGAACAGCGCACTGATGCTATAGCAATGGCTCCGAAGGATTCATCTCAAATTGTATTGTGCATTGACCTGAATCGAACCGAAGCCGAAGCCCCTCGCAGCATAATGAGTAACAGCTTCACAGCCTTTCGACCGCACAAATTCTAGCATATTTAGTAAACAATTTTAATTAAAAGCCAGCACCAGCGCCAACAGCAACGACAACAACAACTATGCACATTAATTTGCGGCATTTGTTGGACGCGCGCCGTCAACTTTTTAATTCAATCTCAAGAAGAAAAGTTGCGGCCTGACTTTGGGACGTCTGGCCCAAAATAACAGCAGCGCAACGACAATCTCTGTACATGCAATTTAATTTGACAAATTTGGGTGCAAATAGTTTTTGGGGTTGCACAAAACTTATCCGAAATGGAACAACAGGAAGTCAGAACATAAACACAAAAAATAAATAAATACAAAATCAAATAATATAAAACAAAATAGGTATTGTTGACTCCCAGTTCATTATATTTTTTATTGCTGCAAACAGCAATTCGGTTGCGAGTCCTTATTCCCAGTAGAGCTAAAGCCAAAAGTAATCAAAAGTCAATGGGAACACTTATAATGTTGATTTTGTTGCTATACTTTCGATGCTGATTTATTTATTGCATGGCAGCACAAAAGCAAGCTGCGCATTAATCTTTAAGGGCTTAATGCGTATTAAGGCGGCAAAATCGAAATACCGTATGCTCTACTCTCATTAAATTGGCGGACGACAGATAAATTTATGCTAGAGCAGGACAGCGAATAGTTAGTCCAGCCTAAATGCTTCAGTTATGAGCTTGAAATTAAGCTTAACCAGTTACCGGGGATATCAAGAAAAAATGAAATCCATTCGATTAATTGTCGACCTTATCGTTAAAAGCAAAAATATAATATAATATTTGTATACGTTGTATAACTAAATGGGCTATTGAGCCAAGAGCACAGTCTTTAGTCCGTTTTTGGTTACATATTCGGGTGAAACGATTTACGCTTGCTGGTCACGATTCTGTAGAATTTTTATATTAGGCTTTCGTTTATGGGAAAATTATGTGCAACGTCGCCAGGTTGCTAGTTCCCTGTGTGATATTGACACACACATAGACACAGACGCACATACGGCGCTTGCAGCAAAGAAATTGTAGCCGAAAGTGCCAAAGTGACAAACCTGGTCGACTGACTGCAACTACCCATCCCATGAATATGGGGTTTTTGCTAGTTGGCCACGTACACCAGCGCTCAATAATAGCGCCTGGAAAGTGGTAAAGGCAGCGGCAGCGGCAACGGCAACGGCATCGGCATCGGCGAACAGAAATCCAAGCACGTAATTTTAAATGGCTTTTACTGGCAGTGAACTTAAACTTTACGCTGGCGCACATTAGCTGTCTCTGACAGAGTGAAGGAAACATTGGTCGAGTGTTAAATGCAGCTGCCAACTGCCAGCTATCTCAACAACATGATAGCCTAGACCACGCCCCGAAATCTCCATGGTCCTGTAGGCACTGCGACAACGTAAAATAGCCACTAACCGCAATGTTAACTGGCGTATTAATGCCACTTTTTCCCCCTACCGTATATTTCACGTATAAATGTACAAATGCGTGCATGCGCTGCTGATGGTTTAACAAAATGACTTATTCCAACAGTTGCGGCTGCTTGACTTTGATTGCATACATCAAGACGGGTGAGCTGTCGTACCCAGCTGGTTGCATGATTTGCCAAGCGGCACGTTCCACTGCGGCCATAATTAAACTCTTTTTAAGCCCTTAGCCAACGTTACGTATGAGCATTATAAATGTGACGACTCATTGCACATGAAAAAAAAAAAACATTCAATAATGCCTTAATAATAATATAATGCCACCATATTTGCATGCTCTTTTTGTAATGTAAAGAAATCTAGAAATAGAATAATAAGGAATGCAATTTTTTCTATAAATTAAAATATCACCGCATTGCTTTGACACAGCTCGTTGACTTAAAGGCAGGCAATTACTGCAATACATTTGGTAGTCTGTTTTCAATCGTAACTCGCCTGAAAATCCCAAGAATGCGCAGCATGTCGAGTGCATCATTTGTTATGGCACAAACGTGGCCAGAGAAGACAATGCCACGGGTCAGGGAGTGCAACTGGGATAAAACTACGTGTTGGCCGGCATGCAAAGTGAGCATGTCTTGAATTATGAAACGCGGTATAAAAGCGCCTGCCAAAAGAGTGCAAAACGAGCTGTAGAAATCGAATTTTTTGTTACAATGCTTGCAGCTGTTACCCAGTAATAGAAAGAGACTATAATTTTAAGGCAATGATACCGTGGCGAAGTCTTACGAATACCGCAGTCGACTCTTTGGGAATCGTTTCTTTTCGTTTTGTCTGGGCAACATATGCTCATCAAAAAGAAGTTAATTTTTGCAGTGTGTGTATGTGTATATAAATGTGTGTGTGTGTGTGTATGTATGTGTCTGCTTGTGTTTGTCTTGTGTCGACTGACATTAAGCTGCTTGTTTGCACAACATCTCAAAGGACAATGACAAGGCGAGCCATACAGCCAGTCAGAGCAGCCAGGCAGTCAACTTGTGTCCGTGCGACAACGTACATGTGTGTAATCCCAGTGCAACTTGAAGCCAAAGACGTAGACGATAGGCAGAGAAGCGAGGCGGGAGTCCGTAGATGCGGCAAAAGTAGCTGCCAGTGTAGGGACAGTCAGGCTGAAGTTGGCTTTTTTGTGTTATTCGTGTTGGCAATGTGCACTGCTTTTATTATATGTTGCATGTATCCTTAAGGGAAGTTAATTAAATTTACTGACCATGCTATTAAGCAAACAGAGCTTGATGCTGCTACTGCTGCTGCTACCGCTGCCAGTGCATTTCACCCACAGTGTCTGCTTTCCATTGGTGACTGTGTGCAGCAAGGATAATACTCAATTAAGCATAAAGCAGCTTGGGTCGCATGTGTTTAAGTGTTACTAGCAAATACGGGGCACAGCGTTCAGCAAACGCAACCCAATGTCCTGTAAGTCTACCATATGGACTCGTCCTACCGCCCAGGTTAAAGTTAATCGAAAGAACCAACACCACGAAACTGCGAACGTGGATTTAATAATGATTGAAGATGACTGAGTTAAATTCAATTTACTGCCTCGGTGCTAGAGCAAGACAAAATTATATAACAACCATATGGCTAATGCTACTGATCATCCATCCATCGGCCTATGGAGATGGTCATTTAGACAAAGTTTTTAGTTTTTAGCCAATTTCAAATTTCATTCGGGCAAGTGTAAAAGAATTTTACTTAAATGTATAAACAATTCTATTTAACACGGCAGCAGCAGACAGCTGGGGTCAGATCGCCCTGCTGGATTCCAACTTAAATGCAATCAGTTCACGTTGCAGAAAAAACTTTTTATTTTCATTTTTTCTTGGCACTTTAAACTTTAGCCATGCAGCAACGTACATATTTATTTGTATGTTTTGTTTATTTTATCTATGCTTCGTTACACCCCAGCACACACACACGCAGACGTAGAAACGAAGACTTACACACATAAAGCACTCCCTCAAATTCACATGTTTGTAGTTGCAGTTGTAGTGCTTTAGATAGTTTTCCCCCAGTTATCCTTTTGGCAGTGGCACTACCAACTGCCAAAAACCTAAACCGAAACCCGTTCAACGAAACGAACAAAATTCTACTTACGAGTAGAATTGGCCATTTGTGCAATTGCTTTGCCTGAGTGAACTTGCCTATTTTGGCATGACGATGGCAACGTAGGGCACACAAAAGCCCCCGCCGAAAGGGTTCTTGAATGCTGTTATCATATGGCCAACAGTGCTACGGCTGCCCCAGCTTCAACTCCTGTTTCTGCTCTTAGCTGGCAAAAAGTTAACTGAGCGGGCGCCACAGGGAAATGAGAATGCGAACTGACGCTGAATGCTGTTTATTTAAATGTGCTCACACACATACGTGTACACCTGCGCTCCATGTGTTTGTATTGAGTATTTGTCTGGCACGCCCAATAGGTTGCGCGCCCTTCTTAGCGTTCTTTCCATGAATTATTTAGTTTGCACTGCGCTCGAGTGAAAGTTACTTGAAAATTTAATTTCAAAAATTTTTTACTTGCTTTCTTGTGAGTGCGCCTTTTGCTCTATGGCGGAATACACAGTAACGGGTTAGTAGTAGTAAGAAAAAAAAATAGAAGTAAAAAAGCAAATGTATTTTTTGTAAATAAATAAGAACGCCAAATGAGATAAAAAAGGAAGAAGTCAGTTTTTGCAGTTTGCTGTTTCTTCTACTGTAGTTGGCAAATTTATTTAGGAAATCAATGAACGTAGCATAAAGTTCTTGACGTTAAGTGCATAGACAGGTAAATAGATTTACTTCTGCAGATAATTTAGCTCCAGCAACCACGGCTAAAGCCAAATTGATAATACTTCCATTCTTGTGCCAAATGAATGCTACCAACTCGATTGCAGCATATGTATGGCTGGCACATAACAACTTTATATTTTGAAGTGAAATTCAATTAAAATGCCATAGCAGGCGACCTTGTACTAAACTGAATGAGTTGTCGTCGAACTGAGGTTGAAATTGTGAGTTGCGGCCTACTATAATATACCCAGGGCTCATCTGTGGGGAACATCAAAGGGATAGGTAAACAGATTGCGAAAAGCCGCTAACAGATATTTTAAGCGCCAATCCGTTGCGGTTGCGGTTGCATACCACTAATTTGAGTGCCTTGAAACTGCGCACAGCTTAATAATGTGCCCAGAGCACGAAGTGAACTGTACACATATCACAAAATTTGTTGCAACGACTTTTCACATCAAAGGTGTTTCATGTTTGAGATTTTAAATAATGCTGATACTCCGTTGAAAACAGGTTTCAAATTACTCAACACTTCTGACATCGACGCACACATATGCAAGCGCTGGCGCTGATTCCCAGTTGTTTCATGTACATCGACAGTTGGCAGCCACCTCTTGCTTCTGCTGGTACTTCCAACCATGGACGCAAAAATACCTTGTGCATGGTCTTCAAAGTGAATGTTGCCAAAAATGAGAAAATATGTGTGTTAAATTATTAAAAATGTTTTTGGCAGCATATCCTGTTCGTAAACGTAGATATTTCTCATGCCATGCCAGGGGAAGGGGACAGATTCACTGTCTCTGCATCGTTGACGGGCATAAATATTTTCGAAATACATTTTTTAAATCCTTTGCAGACACACACACTGAAAACCATCTTCACATGGTTATCTTCCTCCTCAGTATAGTCTACAGATTCTGGTCATTGGCATTCCAGGTGAAGGTCAAATGAAATTCCTTCGGTGACTACAACAGCATTTACCGCTTATAAAAGTTTCAACATTTTTATGCCGCTTAAAAGCTAAACGTGCACTTGACGGTTATTTCATTAATTTAGCTGGAAGCTATGCAATTCCCCAGCCCCCATCATACACCCACAAAAAGGGACTCCAAGAGATAAGTTATTAGCTTGTTATGTTTTGAATACTTAGAGTGTACACGCTAGATTGTCTTCGTTCCTGGATGGACCTCAAAACTATAAGTTATAAGTTAGCCCTCAACTTCTACAGTTGCACGCTGTAGCTGCAAACCTTTATCGCTTCGTAAAATTGACTTCGAAATGAGCGTAGTTTAGAGAGCGTTCGGTTTGTGTGATTTTTAATTGGAGACACCCACCCAAAAATACATGTGTCGTGTTAAGCAGCCGCAAGTATAATGTAGCTGTTTGTTGAGGGTTTGCATGCTTCAGTCAATGCCGAACGAAAAGGAAGATGGTGAAAGAGAAGAAGGCAAGTTGGCAAAGCATCAAATTGTTAATTGTGTGTAACAAAGTTATGGGCTCATAGTTACCCAACCTTTTCGTTGAATCTTTGGATTTCCGACTGAGCATGGCAGTCAGTGGTCCCTTCTGAGCCATGTCGAATCGGTGCCAAGATATTTAAAACCAGTTCAAACAAGGTTCAAAACAAGCAATAAACAACAAAAAAAAAACCAGCAAAAAAACGTAGTGGAAGCAGCCAAACATGGAGAAAAAGACTGAAAGAAGCGTAAAGGAGTTGAACAAAGAATCGACTTAAAAAAGGACAAACTAGGTATATACTTAAATAGCTAAAGAGATGCGAACGCACATTTATATAGTATGACAATGCAGAGGTACTACCAGAACAAGCTGCGCAACTTCTTTCGCTGAAAAAGTTAATACAGATTGACTACAAATAATAAAACATATATATATTAACTATAAATATGACAGACTATACGATTAATATTTAATGTAATGCTTTTCCAATTACGTCAATAACACTTCACACCTTTAAATAGATTCAAGTCACTACTACTACAAAAGGTGCACACGTTCAAATGAATTACAATTTTGGTAGTGCATACTGTTGCAATAGTGCAATGCAGCAGTGGGAGTACATACTCATCCGCTACAGTTAAATACAGCAAAATATTTTGTTCCCCCAATGCTCTCTGGTGGTGCCTGGTTGCAGCTCTCTTTTTAATGTGAAGTCAGTTTATATTTATGCCGCTTTTAGTGCAAATAAGTGTGTGTGTGTGTGAATATGGTTCAGACATTGTTGTTGTGTCTGCTTACCTGTCGTTTGTCGCCTGTTTTTTATTTGTTTTTGTTATCGTGCGACGCCTGTTGTTGATTTTAAATCTGTAGCTTGGTAATGGTAATAATAGACCATTTGGGCGCTGGCGCGCATGTAAGTAATTTTTTGGAGTCCGCTCAACGCTGGTGGGCACTTTAGCAAATTGACTGCACCAATTCAGTGCATTACCAATTACGCTTGCGATTCACCTACACTTTTATAAAATACAATAACTTTTGCTTAAAGGTAGTTCAATATGAGTACCTATATATATATATATATCTAGATTTTGTCATACATATGTACAGGATGCAAACATGAACAATTTATACTATAGCAAATAAATATTACTTTTGCCTGATAAGAAAAAGAATGGAACTGTCTTCAAAGCTCAATGACTTCAAACACAGTCTAATTTAATGTAATTTCTGATTATTTCAGTCCAAGTATCCACTCAGAGTCCAACTTTAACACTTAAACGCAACCACAAAGTCGTAAAAAGAGTTTTATGTTATTTTTATGGTGATGACAATTGCGTTTGCGTTTGTATGCTTTTCCTGTTATTGTTGCTTACTCAACATGCATTTATGCACACATGTACCAACAAACAATTCTACATACACACACCTCTCTCATACGTTGCTCCGTTTATGACTCCCATGCTTGTCAATGATACCTGCCGAGGCTCTCTGCAACTTTATTCAAGTATTCGTTTGGCTAAAGTTCCGCCACGCAATCTGCTGCTAGACTTTCTATTTTCTCAGCTTGGGTCGACCAGAATCACGACCAAGGCACGAGCACGAGTACAAATATGTGAACGAGAATGGCAATGAGTATGAGCACGAGCATGAGCAAATGCAAGTGTCAAATTATTGGCTGTAGAGAAATCCATACAAATTCGATACACTTCAAGTGCACTTGGCGCCAGTAGGCAAATTGGAACTTGAGTCGCGCCAGCGGTATGCTGTATACCTGCAGTCGTCGCTCGTCGGTTGACTTGATACCATTTAATTTGATTTGCTCGTTTTACTATTATTTTTGGTCCGAACTGAGTAAGACATGAAGTCAATGCATAATATATTTATGAATTTTAAAAATACATTTGAATCTACGAAACGCGGTCGGCACAAGTATTTTCTGCTTGTGTCAAGGACTTTTATAGTTTGATTTCCGGTTGAAGTCGCTTTTAAACCTTTTTCCAGGCATTGGAATTTGAGAGATGTTTAAATTAATAATAACTTGGCTGCCTTCAACGCAGCAACACAATTCTTATTTCCTAGGCTGTAAACGTATGGGCCATGTTCTTTTGGTTTATGAGCATGCATGTAACAATGCAGACAGTGGCTGTCTCCTGAATTCGTAGCCAGTTTTAAGCTCTGTAGCCATTTCATTATGTGCTATTTTCTATGGGCTTGTCTGCAGTTGATGTCATTGTCATTGACAGTTGGCTGGTGCTGTGTTATCTCATGGGTGTGCCTGTATGTTTAGGTGTGAGGGTGTTTGCTAGTTTGGGCCAGTTCTTGTTCTGGCATTTGCCACAAGCAATAGCCACTCACATGCTCCTTTAGATGACTTGTCCTTCCAGCACTTTATTATTATCCTTTTGGCCCTGGGATTGACTTTGAGTCAAGCTAAAGCGCTCCATAAACATTTTGTTGAAAATATTCAGGCAAATGACGGCTTCTGACGGCTGTAATTATTATCTATTCTTCCCATTTATTTTTATTTGTTACAAAATATATTTATAGATTTGTCTGCCAATTTATATAGATATTGCTTTTTAAAATGGTCTAAGAGTATATTTGCCCATTGACTACTTATTTCTCCATTGTGAAGTGCAGTTGAAGAAAAGGAACGCTGCTAATAATATGAACAAAGAGAGCTGTGAGTTTGTTTCGTAATGAACTCGCTTGTACGTATACATACATGCAGCTACATAAGCATATACACGGACACATACATAAGTTAACACACACAAAGTAGCATCTTCATCCTGTTTGTTTGTATCCTTCCGTTTACCGTTACTTTTTTTTGGAAATTCAAGCAAAATAAGTTAACATGTGAGGCGTTGAGCCACTTTGACAAGCTACAAATGTAAAGTAGACCGGGTACACACCAACCACAGCACCGAAGAGCACAGTACAACACAACATGGTTGGTAGGTGTACAATCAGAAATGTGTATGTGCATGCGTACAAGTATGTGTTGAAGAAAACCGAAAACTTTTTAAAAGTCATATTCCCCTCCCGCCACTCACAAAGTGGTTTGAACTTTACAAACAATTTTGATAAAGATGCAGTGAGAAACCCAAAAAAGCGGCTTGAACAAATGTTGTCAGTCTGATCTACACTGAGCTTTTATGCTTTATAAGCTTTGGAACACCTTATATTAAGATACCTACCAGAATATTCCGCACATAGTGACCTCGAAATTATGAGATAATATTGAAATGAATAGCATCTCATATATAAATAGTTTAATCAATGCATTTGTCTTCGCATAGTTAGCCTAAGACTTCTCTCAGTGTATTCATCCAGACACATTTTGAGGGGTCGTCACTGTGTCTGCTAGTCATGTCGCAATTAGAAGTTTTCCTAGTAGCACAGAGTTAAGATGCAGCCGGGCAGCATAACAAATTTTTTTTTTTGTTTGCATTGAAAATTTTTTTTAAAAGGGTGAATATGTAAGACTTGAGACCATGGCTAAAATAAGAATCGATCGTTAGCAATTTGACTGGACATTGCATTAGTCCAGCAGTCGTAGGCTGTTAAGTTTATGCGTGGACAAAGAGCAAAGACAAGAGTAGAATACTTTTAATTAAAATTACGATGAAATCGACTCTTTTACTCTTCTCATATACTTGTTAACCAAATCGTAATATATTAACAAATATGTTTGAAAAATTCAATCATAATAACTTTCTGAGTGAAAATCTAATAAAATATATTTTTTCCTTACATAACATTTCTTTTCAGTGAAAGTTATTTTCGCTTTGTAAATAATCGTCAAGGAGAATACGCGAAGCTTTAAATTGAAGGTAAGCTGATATTATTATTATGTATTTAATCAATCACTCAATGCATTGAAAAATGATTTTTTCCATACATTAAGTTTTTTTCTGGGTTCACGAAGTTCCCATCACGTTTCTGTGTTAATATCTTTGATAGTTGTAGTATGCATTAAATACCATTGTCAATATATTAAGACAGCAGACAGTAACAGCTGCAAGTTTTTAATTATGAACGCAACGTAAATAAAATATTAAAATGCGTGCTCAAAAGTATAATTTAAATTTATGCATTTTCAGATAAGGGTCGTGGAAAACGTATGTACTTCCATATTATCGTTATCGTTAACCATATTGTTGTTGTTATTGTTAGCCATTCCTTCGGGGCTAATGATGTGAACTGTTTGTTCAACGCCGCCTGCAATTACCAAAGTCAAATATTAATGCACCTACCCTCTGTCCCTATTTCTCAGTGCACAGATAAAGTCAACATTATTAAAATGCATCAACAAATTTATTTGTTTTCCTTTTTGTTTGTATTAAAGTTGATATGCTTCAGCCATACCAGATTTTCCACTCATGATTGCCCATAAATAAATAGCATTCGTGTCCATTTTATATTTTTCTATATTTTTCACAGAAATTCTCATCAAAATATCAAGTTACGTACTTATAGTTGTCATACGTTGAAAATGCCTTCAGTTTATACTTATACAAGAGTAAAATAACATTACCAATTTTGCTGTCGTTTTTTTATATGGTTTGTTACAGTTTTAATTTTGTTCTGTCATTGCTGTTGTTTTTGTATAATAAACTAAACTTAATGCAAGAATCTGATTTTTCTATGGGCAATTTACTAATCAATTTTGCCATAATTTTATATTTTTATGCATTTTGCCTTAATTTACCTCAATATTACTCTATAAATGTGTCTTACAATTTTTCATATCAAATGATTATAAAGAGAATTACAAAAGCCACAACAAACAAGCAATTTAATAATAATCATAATTATTAATAATAATTGGTATATTTTTATAGAACATACAATATGACGGCAAAAATATGCTAATTGAATTAAATTCTATAAAAATTGCATTTAAATTATTTATAACATTTAGTTATTCATCCAATTTTAGTTATACAAGGAATGAATTAAAGCAATTACGATCGCTACCCAATTTCTTTAAAGTAACTTTCTTGAAATAAACTTACATAGCATAAGCACTGATGGCAAAAATAGAGATTCGCGCCCAGAATAAGCGTAAAAGTACGCAAACATCAAATGCACATCAATAATAATAATAATAATGATGATAATAAACATTGACAATTAGATTTTTGCTATTTGCTATTTAGCTAAGGATTCGACTTTTAACGAGTATTTTTTTTCTTATATATATATATATATATATATATATATATATATAATTAATTTTTTTTTTTTTTGGTACAAGCATTCTCTTAGTCTTTGTTTTTGTTAAATTTCTTTATGCTTATTGCTGATGCCATTTTATTTATTTACATAGATATTTATTTTCAAATGTATTTTTATTTTACCTGTGCTGAAACTTGTGAATTTTGATATCAATTACGCGCCTTAAGTGTACAATTTAATTTAATTTTATGTTTGTGTATGTGTATGCGGAGGCTTACTTACATTTCACAAATAAGCTAAATTAAGATCTTTATAAAAAATCTATATAAATCACCATTTGCTGCTGACCGAAAAACACTCATTCACTGACCATTTCGATATTCTATCCAGCCTGTATCCATAAATTTAAATGTTTTAATACAAAATGCTTTGTCTTAATATATATAGATGCTTCGCATGCTCCGTTCAATTCATCAGTTTCAATTCTTATATTCTAGTACATAAACAACTTTTTAATATGTTATTTTATCCATACACGAGTTTTCTTTTACATATACATAAATTATTTATTGTTTATTTTTTCTTTGTTTAATAGTTATATTTTTGATTTTTCATTGGAGTTTATTCAACATTAAACTATTTCAATTCACTAAACTATACACAGAATGTTTACATTGATGCGCTTATTGCTATGTAAAACGCTTATCCTTAAGCTATGCTAAGCTTCTTGCCTAAACCATAGTTAAAAATTGCCAAGCATTATGCAAACAAAAATGTACAAAAAAAAACCATTTTTTTTTTAAGATATACCGAATCGTCTATCCAATGTTATTACTAAACTGTAAATTTATAAAAAATGTTTAGAGAATTATCATCGCCTGTTTTGTTTTTTTCTTATATTTTATGCTCTCTTTGTATATATTCCAACCGTTTAACTGTTAAATTTTGACTATAATGTGTATACATAATCAGTATGTGTGTCGGTGCTGATTTTTTTTTTAATATTTTGTTGTTAGTACACTCTAGACTCACATTCAGCGTTTCTTAAAATTCGTATATTATTAACATTACGGTTACGTATGGTTACTAGTAGACAGATATATATATATATATATATATATATATATATATATATATATATATATATATATATATATATATGAATTTATATACATACAAGGGTTAGTGGGACTGTTTTGCAGTCAAAAATAAGTTTCACAATCGCAAGGACTCAACATGAACATAAAATGGATCAATCTCAACTAGTTCAAATATTCGCTTGCTAGTGTACTTCGCAATTTGCTTAGAAATACGCTAGGGGGTTGATTTTAAGTAAATGTAGAGGTTTGTGTTTTGATTTTTATTCCCACTTTACTTATCATTTTTAAATTTTGTTTACTTTTGTTGCAATTGTTGCATAAACGCGGAACACCTCGTTGACCAGTCTTTTTTGTGTTGTATATTATAATTATTTTATTTTGCTTTCATTTTTAAAATACATATTTCGTTTGCGATTTGAATGTTGGATTGTAAAATACATAAATAGTTAGTTATATGTTGTTTATATTTAGGCCCCCATATATTATAATCTAAATTTTTTTCTCTCGATTTACTTTTTATGTTCAAAGGTTTTCTATACAAAATATTTGATTTGGGCTTGGTATTGAATCTTTTTCAAAATTTACACTAAACTGATTGAATTTATTTTTGACACATCGTACATTTTTTTTGTCTTGTTTAAATATTTATAGTTGTGTTAATAACATCATAACCTTGTTTAGTGCATTTCCTTGGGTTTGTTCACATGGAAGCCGAAAAAGGATACTGGAAATTGTATGTCAGTATAATTGTACCTTATTATTGATAATATAATCTTAAGGGAACTTTTTAGTTTGTAACTTCTTATATATACGACACTATATATATATATATATATATATATATATATTGTTTTTTAACACTGAGATGACATATAAGCACAAATCACACACAAACCTTAAAAAGTGATTAATCTTCACTTTCACAATCATTAACAATTGTTTTCGAAATCAAGAAACAAATATAAAGGATAAACGTATGAGTATCATTCCATCCGACTTTCGGCATTCGCGTATGTGTATATATGGTACATATATATTAATGTTTGCGTTTGTTGCCATAGCTACTTCCTGTTGCCTGAATCACAGAATATCTCATCACACAAATGATAAATCATGTGGTATACCTTGATGTGGTGTTGTGTTTTTGTCGTGCATTCAATTAGGGAATGAAAAAGGGATTAAATATAAAAAAAAAATACACAAAAATCTTTTTTGCTTTAAATTATTTATTTTTGTTACAAATATTTAAAAATATTCAAATAATAAACAAATTAAATGGTTCATTACGTAATAAAGGCAGCACACATAACTAAGAAAATATTAGCACTTAGTTTGGAAAGTAAAAAGAACTACTTTTTTTTGCAATTCCAAATGTTTTTTTTTTTTTTAATTTTTTTTGTTTATTTTATTTATCTTTGTTTTTATTTTTTTTTTTTTATATATATATATATATAATTTTGTGAAAACTATTAACTGTAACCCACTAAAAATTTTGAAATACATCTAAATTTGTCATATAAAAAAAATAGATTATAAAATTATTTATGTCAATATTAAAATAAAATTAATGAGGCACATTAAGAAGAATTTGCAATAAATTGTCAAAAATATAATAATTAATCGAATTGAAAATAAAGAATAGCGTTTAAAAACTCATTGTAATACTTTTCATCACGAAAACAGAAATGTGTGCGTTATAAATAAGTTTACATTAACATGACTTATTTGAAAATATCAATTTGTAGCGCCAAGAATGTTGTTTACTTAGCATTTCGAATTACTCGATTTGCCTTTCATACACTCTACACATAAATCTTTACAACAATTAATTTAAAAATTTAAAATAAATTTAAATTAAAGTAAGAAATATAAGCATTTCAATTATTGTTTAAAACATATTTTGCACTTGTGTTTGTTGTTCTTGTACCTAAGCCAGTACGATGCATTTATTAATTAAATTTAAATCTTTGTATATGTATCGTATATTAATATTTTGTAGTCATTTTCATAATAATTAAAATTTTGTTTTGTTTTGGCAGTGTTTTCAATATTTGTTGTTTTCGCTACAAACAAAACAAAAATATAATATATTTAATATATTTCATAACGGTGTTTTACTCTTTTTTCCTTCTAATATATACTTTGAATGGATTATAAGTTCATTCATAACTGCATTATTTTGCTTTGGTAAATATTTGATGTCAATTATTTAAATGCAAATTTATTTCTGCTCAAGCGTTAAAATGAAATCAAACAAATAACAAATAAATTGTTCAAGCGAAATGATAATGAACGGAAATTAAAATATAAACAAAACAATAAAAGCAACGCACATGCAAATTTGTATCGAATTTTAACTTCTCAATTTTGTTGTTTTTGTGTTTATTATGCCTGTGCTTGTGTGATGTGTGATTTTGATTAATTAGCGCTTTAACTCTATAATTTATCGCTTTCTGCTTGTGATGGCACACAGTTGTTGTAATGCTCACTTTCTATTTACATATCTCTTCACATATGGCGCTTCATGTGGAGGGCCAGGTGATCGGAGCGCGAGAAGCAACGATCACAATTGCGACACTTAAAAGGCTTGGCTCCAGTGTGTTTGCGATAATGTCGAGTTAGCTCATCGCTTCGAGCGAAGCGCCATTCGCAGCCATCCCAGGAGCACTTGTATGGCTTCTCACCTGCAATGACAGAAGTTTGTTGAGAAGATTTAATTAAAATGCATTAAAATCGCTATTCTACACTCTGAACAATATATACAGAGCGTTGAATACAGTATAAGTTGTTGCCATTTTTTCTTGTGGAGTCAAATAAAAATTATGTAATATATACTACATTATACAGAGTACATTCCAAGGACGAAATGAAATAACGAAATAACTGGTGGGTAAAAGGTAGCAAGGATAGAACGCCACGCCATAATTTTTGTACTTTATGGTAGCGAAATGAAAAAAGTTTTATCAACGTTGAGCTGGGTGAGAGCTTCTCAGTGCTGTGCATAGTGGCTGAGATGCTTAAAAATATAATTTTAAGTTTCCTAAATTCGAATCAAATAGTTTTCATGACGAATGATCCCATAAGCGTACGTTTATTATTTGCAAAAGTAATTACTCTTAATGGTCTTTTCACATTTTTATACCCTGATCCCAGTGAAAATTAGAATTCAAGGAATAATGTTTTTGTGAAAATGTATGTAACAGGCAGAAGGAGGCGTGCCACACCCCATAAAATATATATATTCTTGATCAGCTCGACGAGCTTAGTTGAGCTTGTCCGATTGTCCGTCACTACAAAAGCTAGAGACTTGAAATAAAAAGCAAAATGCTTATTTATTTTTTTTCGATAACTCATTCCATTTTCCAATGAATAAGTAAATAGCAAAATTGCAGACAATTAAAACTGAAATAATAATAAAATAAAATTTTTAGTGAAAGAGCCATCGAATTTACGTTAAGATCGAAGTCAGTGAAATGGTTTGCCAAATTTTGAATCCCTTTGCCAACTGTTTCCATGCGTGCCAAAAGTCTCAAAGGATGCGGCAAAAATAGTAGCCAATGCGCCGAAAGCCAGTTACAGACCCAGTGCCAGTAACAGAGCTCAAAAGCGCCAGCTATCCAGCCAGCCAGTCAGCTAGCTAGGCAGGCAGAAAGGAAAAGGAAATGCAGAAGTTGTAATTTCACACAAAAGTATAAAACCTAAAAATGCACAAAGAGAGAGGAACACAGAACACAGTACACAGTTGTGCCAGAAAAAATGGCAAAATTATTTGAGTTTAAAAGACAAACAGCAGCCAAGGCAGGAAATTGCTGGCGTTGCCTTCGCCGTTACCGCTGTGGAGAAAAGCGGTGGAAAATATAGCCAGATAACCGGCAACGTAGACGACAGCCAAGAAAAATACATAAAGCTGAGTGGAAAAGTTTGTAACGCACACCACATCGGCTTATATATGTATGTATAGTATATATAGGTATATACATAAATAGATATATTTATATATGGTATATATACACAGCTTAAAACTTAATGCATGCGGAAATGTGTGATATTTCCGTGCTCAATTTCACATTATGCACTTGCGGCCAACTTGTTTGCCTGACGAAACAAACGACTCGCCAACGACCCACCATGCCGCAAAAGCGCTCTCTTAATTTCCATTTGTTTACTCTCTGCCCATTGCTGCAGCCCTGTCCAGCGATGCGTTTCGGCGTTGTAACATGGGACATTTCACTCTCTGTGTGTGGGTATGGGTGTCCTGCCACTTGCACTTTGGCATGTTGTCAGAAATGTGAGGGAGACATTGAAGCAAAGGCTATAAATAAATGGGGTGCCTGAAAAACACTCACACCCACAAGCCGCGTGCTTATGTTAGGGTGGGCTGTGTGTATAGATTCCTGGTAAAATGCTTTGCCATTGACTTTTGGCATTTTTTGCCACTTTTTGGTTCTAGTCTGCGTAAATCACAGTCAAGTGCACAAAGCACTGAGCCTTCTGATACAGCCACTACCCAAGAGTCTCACATTAAAGTGCACTTAAACGACACATACCTGAACTTGATTAATAATTGAACCATCAGGCAGCAACTGTAGATTGAAGCTCCACGAATCTACGCTCGAAATCGCTACTGATCTGTTGCTGCTAATATGCAGGTGAATTATTATGCTTAGATATAACAATTTTTACTCGTAATCAATCTTATAAACTCTTGAAAATAGCTTTAAAATCATTTAACGGTCATGTTAAAGCTGTAACTCTATTTTTGTCCTACAAACTTTTATTTTTATTTCAATTTCTTCATTGTTAATTTATTGTAGCGAACATAGTTAAAACTTAACCTCAGCTATTTTTTTCTATATACAGAATGGCTCTCTTTTTTCCCCATATTGTTAGCGCATTTGTAAAGTGTTTGAAAGAAGGGCGTTGGAATTGCAGTCAGCTGCAGTTCGGGCAGCAGGCGCTTAACGTATAGCCCCAAGCCAGTTAATATTTTATAAATTTTGCTGGCGTTGGGTTTTAATGTCAGCAGCCAATAGGAAAGAAAGCATGCCTTGGTGAACGACATGCAATGCGCGGTGTAAAAAGAGGTTTCGGCATTCCTTTCACTGCACCCTGTAGACTGCACATTGCACGCAATTCTTTAGCTTTTCTTTCATGCGCTATGTGCCTTCTCGGCTTTTGCACTCAACACAATTTTTATGGTCTGCTTGCGTCTATGCGCTTGATTGCACTAGTAATCTTTTCTTAACGGCACCACCACTTACTCCCACCAGCCATTACAAACCTCAGGCTACCCGCAACTCTGTCTGTTGTTTTTATAGCCAGAGTGTTTAACTAATTGAAATCTTTTGCGCACTGTGCACATTTATTGCCAGCTTTTATGTGATACTTTTTAATTGATTATCAATTGTTATATATTCGCTCTATTTTAGATTTTTTTAATTAATTTAATTCAGTCTCAGACCGGAGGCAACAAGAAGTATAAACGGACAGGAAATGCAATCAACTCTTCCTTAAATTAATGTATGCCCAGCTGACTTCTAACCTGTCCCGAAGCTGAACCGAAAAAAAAAGTTCTGATTGGGCATCTAAATAATAGCTGATCATCAATAACGGTGCGCTGCTTCTCATTAAAGCAGATTTGTATCTGCAAAATGTGCCCGAACCGGTGCAAAACGTAATTCATGAAAATTTTTCTTTAATTTCGTTTTATGCATACTCTCTAAGGTGTCATTAAAATAATTACTTTTTTGTAAGTCCTTTGAAAACCAAAAGCACAAAAAAATTTACATTTTGTGAAAACGATGGGAATATCAACTGTTTTAATCTTTTATCGTCTGAAGACATCTTAGCTTTGATTCATTTTATCTGTTCTTTCCATGTGAAACATTTATAAGTAATTATATAGCTTAATCAGCTGTTTTTATGTCATAAGGTTAGCCTAGAGCAAGCATCTTAAGACTTTATGTTTGACAAAAAAACTTCAAGATTAAGATTTATTTTTTGTTTGGCATGGAGTAGCTTTATATAATCGAGAAAAAAATGAGTTCACTCAAAAAAAATATATTCACTCCAGTTACTTTTACTAAAAGTATTCATGAAAATCCATTAATTAAATATATCTGTTAAATTAGCAATAACAGTTACTATGGTATATGACATATTCGGAATTAATTTAACAAGAATTTTTATGTTATAATTTATTGGTTAAGCTCTTATAAAAATCATTATTTAAAAAAAAAAAACACGCCCATGAAAATATATATGTTTGAGTACAGAGAAATAGAAATCAATAGATAAGATCTGGCTCATACTTTTGGTCTTAAATCTGTGACGCTAATGGTGCCAGAATACAGCAACATTTTATCGCTGGGTCTATCTATCTATTTGGAATAGCATGAATTGTATATATATATATATGCATGTAAACAATAATTAATTTTTGAATTGTGATTTTTATTGAAATTTCAAGCCTCATCTATAGTCATTCAAGAATGATTCGGTTGCCCTGCCATTTGCACTTGAATTTGTATATATACATTTATTCCAGTCGCAACGTGTGGAAATATTGCGACAATGACAGCAAAACAATGCAACGTGTCACTTGTGTCCTGTCCTCTCCTGTACTGTTTTCCCATTCAGGTCACTGACACGATGCTCTCTGGGGCTCTTACGTTGTTTTCGCATGACTCTGATTTATTAATAGGACCAGCAACCCAAAACTGACTTTACATATTCTCATTTTTAATTCAAAAAAATGTTGATTTGATTTTTAACTTCCTTTCTATTTAATGATATAATTGTTGAATCGTTTTAATGTGCAGAAAATATACATCTGTATTCTTTTAAGCATAAAATTATAAAAATTCTAAATAATGGTGAGGATAGTGCATCAGCTTCTTACCTGTATGGGTTCTTTGGTGCGCCTTAAGATGTGAACTTTTGGTGTAGACTTTTTTACAGCCCAGAAATTGGCACTTGTGTATCCGACGTTTGGCGTCCGGACTGTGATCGATGTGATGCTGGCGCGGGTGATGATTTTTGGTAGAAGCTGTTGAATTGACTTGGTTAGACAGTGCGGCGTAACTAAGTTAAATGAAGATGTGTAAAGTCGATTAATACGCACCAGTTGTTGATTTTTCAGACAGAGATGTAACTACGGCAACAATTTGTGGTGTCTGCTGTTGCTGCTGTGAAGCCGCTTGCTGTTGCATTGTTGTTGTTGTGTTAAGATTGGCACTGCTGTTGTTGTTGTTACTGTTAGTGTTATTGGCTGCGGCACTAAGAACGGCAGCAACATTAGCATTGCCATTGTTTTGCATTTGTATAACACGCGCTAGACTGATGCCAGCGGCTCCAGGTGTTCCGTTAGCTGTGGTCAGCCGCACGATTGTACTGCGCGGAATGTTGTTGTGGTTGTTCGTTGACGAATCAACGCTGATATTACTATTGCTGTTATTGTTATTATTATTGTTGTGGATGCTGCTTGCCGAACTGCTATTGCTCGTTTTATTTAGTACCTGTGGCGATATGCTTAAATGTTGCACTGCCAACTGTTGCTGCTGCTGTTGCAGCTGCAGCGCTGTGGCTTGCGTCAGTGAGGAATTCTTGGCACCAGGTGCTTGGCTGCTAAAGTGCAGGATGGTGGATGCGGGTGTGGAATTTGCTGTTGGAGACTGTTGTCGTTGCTGCTGCTTGAGGATCGCGGCCAACTCATTGGCATCGATTTGCTGCGTTCGTTGCTGTGCCGGCTGTGCATAGTTATGACTGCGAAGGCTCGACTCGGGGGATGACGGTGGCGTTAGTGGAGGAAGCAGAAAGTCATGTACGGTCCCTTGACCGAAATGATAATGGCGTTGCGATTTTGCCTGTACCACTCGAACTTTAATACCTGGTGCACTACTGTTACTTGAGCTCAGAGTGATAGTATTGCAGTTGGTATTGCTGCTGCTCATGCTAACGGTGCTGTTGCTGGGGGTGCAGTTATTATTGCTGGTAGGCGTCATGTTCCCGGCGCTACAGATACTAGGATTGGGCGATATGGCTGAGGGTGGGGCAGCACACAGTACGTCTGATTTCTCATTACAAGATAATACATGTGCCGCTTCCTCGTCGTCTTCGTCAATGCGCTCTTGCTTGACCAGGACCGCACAACTGAGTGTTTGTGAGCCATTACTATCCCACGATATGCCCGAACAGTTGGAAGACACAGATGAGGTAGTCGATATCGTGTCCAGGTTCTCCTTTATTTTAAGCTCCTCCAACAATCGTGTCGGCGATGAGAATATGTCCCAGGCCGAATCGAGATCTGTGATCTTTTTGTAGCTCTGAAGCTTAGGCTCGTCGCGCAAGTAGCGCTCCAGTTCATAACATGTCTGCAAATACAATGACACACAGAAATACTTTTAATTCCACACCTACGGTAATTTATATAAGTGTTTTAAATAAAGATAAATAAATAAAAATTTTAAATAAAAAGCAGGTATGCTTTCTATTTACATAATTTTCAGTGATGCATAAGAATTTTCAAGGAAATTAATCCTGAATCCATTGAAAATAGAAAATCAGGGTATAATGTTTTTGTCCAAATGTATGTAACAGGCAGAAGGAGGCATGCCACACCCTATAAAGTATATATATTCTTGATCAACTCGATGAGCTGAGTTGAACTAGCCATGTCCGTCCGTCCGTCCGTCCGTCCGTCCGTCCGTCCGTGTAAACACGTCTTCGCTTTGTTGTACCCACTTAATTGAGTTTCAACCATACCAATTGAGTTGGTTCGTTTCTCCACTTTTATTTAAATAATCCAACATGCATTTTACCTTGTCTCAGAACGGATGGTGGAAAGGGGATTCCCATTCTGCTGCTGAAACAGTTTGTAGCTAAAATGGTGCAGCTACAGGTACTTAAAAGTCCTACAAATTGCTCAAATGACCAATATTATGAGCTTTTATTTTTGCCTAACAAGCAACCGATTTCTTTTTAACCATTCTTATTAAGTGCAATACAAAAGCGGAAAATCAATGACCTGGAATAAATAGCATAGCAACAGGATCTGTTTCGAGTTGCGCATTCCACATTAGCTTAGGTTTGCTATTTTGCTTTTCATTCCAATTCTACGAACATGCTCGGTAAATCACTTTAAGTGTTATTTCAAGAAAATAATTGCAACACATAAATTTCTTAACCCTTTCAAGTCGCCAAACAAGTTGCGTGTGCGATTTACGAACCAAGGCAGAAACAACAATAAAAACAAGAGAAAACTATAAATGGTTTATGAATCAGCAATGCAGCGTTGGCGTCTCATGGTAAGGAAACGAGGCGGAGAGCCAGAGTCCATGATTAATGTGCGGCTGCTGCACTTAGTTTCCATTTCCTGGCCAGCAACACTTCTGTCAGACAATGCAGCACTATCTGTGTGCAAAAATCTAAATAAAATGTAACATGCATGCCCGCTGTTCGGAATTTGATATATTGTTTAAACACTCCCGACAGAACACACTAACACAAGACACACATCTAAAACCAATTCTAAACCATCTGAGCTAAGGCTGATTCGAGTCTAAGTCTGACTTTGAGATTAAGCTGGCCATCCCCATTGCTATAGTCCAGGGTGCTATCAGAAATGGAATTTTGAGTTATGTTCCTTGCCGCCAACGGCGTTGCCAACAAATCACCTGCCCAAACGGAGAGTACTGCAAGGAAGATTAGGACGCGACTTTCAAATTGCTGACGGTAGCGAGCCAAACAGTATCAGAAGCAAATTGCCAAATATGTGACTACTTTTGGGTATATATGGATGACTGAACGGGGCATCTTGGGCAAATGATTGATTTGTATTAGGTGTACAGTGGTACTGCAACTGACTGAATAGTCTTTAAACATAATAAGCTTTAACAGTTTGTATACCGCATTTCCTATAGACGTTACATCATAGGCAGTGCTTTCCAGCTCAACTGAGGTGTAAGAATATATTTAAGGGTGTAGGAAATTTTGATATTCTTGAAATGTAGAGTATATGTATGCGCTGAGCTGGTATCAATATATAATCCCGCTGATGTGCGGTTTCAAAAAGTTTTCGGCTAAGCAAAAAACTTTTTGCTCATTTGTATTTAATATAAATTTATTTTTCTCGTTCATAGATTGCTATCTCTTTGTGTGGGTGCGAAATAACTTTGCACACTTTTTGCCAACAATTTATGTGGCAAATGCACAACAGGGGCGCAACCGATCGAAGGATATGTCAGAGCCAAATGGCTTATTCTATGGCACAACTTGGTCGTATGAAAAAATTTCCTTTGCCTCCATTTTAGCTTTGCTCTGTATGTCATATGTTTTCTTTACTCTGTGTATGTGTACGTTACTTTTCGGTCTTGAAATGAGAGCTTCACTTCCGACAACTCAAGATACTTGCTATTCCGCACCTTCCGACGACAGTGAGTTAAATTTTGTATTGTTTTGGTTTACTTTTTGCAAATACAATTATAGTAAGTGTTTTATTTACTTAAATAAGAAAATAGAAACTATACTAAAGTGGTCTGAAGTCTGACATTAATTGAAAATCGATTTATTAATTTAAAAAAGATTTGGAACAAAACTCTTAGACATTTAATATCCCCCAGCTGAATGATACCAGACGCTCCAACTGAAATAAACAAAACAGACACACAATACTTGAACGAATCGAAAGCCCTCGAGTTCCCAACCATCCTGCGCGGTTTCTTAGTAGTCTCTTTAGAGATTTGGATGAAATTAAATTGAATTTGGCCCTCTGAATACAAAACGCGAGGGGGAGTCGAACATGTGCGCCCAAATGTTTTCAATGATAATTTTAAATAAAAGCTTACGATTAAATTTAATTATCAACATGTTTATTAAAGTCTACAAAATGTGATATGAGCTAAGACCGAGCCTATTGCACAATTGGGAAAGATTTTAGGTATTTGCCCGGCATACACACATACACACAGTAGATGTTTACCTAGGCTGCCTCACGCTGCCGGCTGCCGGAACTCTACGCCCATGTATAGTGAGTCAGATATAGAGACAGACTGAACATATTTAATTATGTGTGTAATTGAAAAAGACGCAGCGGCAGTTAAGAGGCACGTCGAAGATGCAGACGACGACGATGCCAGAGACGACTACGCCAAAAAATCTTGTTAAGGCTATTATGCGGCACATGTCTTGGGCGCCCTGCTGTCTTTTCTCTCAGCTTTGGGATTGTGTATTTGTGTAATATGCTGTGCGTGTTTGTGTATTAGAAAAATATTAGCAGCCAGCTATAGACGACGGTGAGAGGGAAAGCTTGCGGTTTTTATTTGCTACCCCGAGAAGTAGCTGCTAACTTACTTGAAAAGTATGCTATCCGCAATCACACCATATACCAAATTTTCATTATGTATGTGTATCTGCATTATGTCATTTAATGAGCCATAATTCCAGAGAGCTTCGCCGCATAAGCCCCTGGGATGTGTTCAGCACTTCTCTTTTTTACGCCACTTTTGGGCCTGCCATTTTGAAACTTTTAATGAACGAAACGTAATGAAATTATACCCACAATTAATGTCATCGTGACCAGGCACTTTAAGCTTAACAATTTAAGAAGCTTTTAAGCGCAACAACGAGAATTCAGCAATGAAAGTGACATAAAAACCGACAAGGAAACAAAAACATTTGTATAGTTTATGTAGAGTGAATACTTCGCTCCTGCTATTTTAAATTAAAATAAATAGTAAATTTGTATATTTGTGCAACAGTAAAAGTCTAAAACTGTCACAGCATTAGATAAATTTGGTGAATTTTAGATAAGTGCGACTATTGTTGTCATTGGCGTCTCGCTGTGTGGTTTTTGCCTGTTATCTGTCTGGCTGCAAGTAACTTCTCAATGCTTGCGCATCAGCAGCAGTTGTACCAAAAACAATATCAGCAAGTCAGTTCGTTTGGCAATAAAAATAAGCCAAAGACATACGACAGGCTACTAAAAGCAAGACGAGAATAGCAGGAGATACAATACGGATAATTGAATTATTGGCATTATCAGTACTTTTCAGACAAGCGCATACACAGTAATACACTTCCCCAGGTTACCCCTGGCAGACAAATTACAAAGTGTAATGCGTTGATTTACTTCTTGGGTTTTTCCGGATGGGTCTGGACCCTTCTAGACCCCCTGCTGATGTTGCGACGTTATTGTTTTTGCTTTTATGTTTCTGCTGCAACTGTTGTTTGTTTTTTGGGGGCGCAAAGTGCACTTAAAGTGCCACAACATCAACAGCAGTCGCAGCAACAGTATAAGTAGCAGCAGCGCAACGACAGCAGCAGCAGTAACAACTGAAAACCAACTTAAGTGTCTGACACAAAAGGCGTTGCATAATTTCAGGCATTATGCTAATTTAAAAAGTTGCCGACTGCTCAAGCAGTAACAACGGCAGCAACCTTTCACATAAGTAGTTTGAAACAAGGAAGCAGCTGCGAGCAACTAAGATGGAAAATGAGAGACGACGTTGATCACTTTCGCCCAGAACGGCGAGCGGAATTCGCTCTTAGGCAATCGAGAAGCACTTCAATACGAGTGTCGCAGTAGCAGTGCCAAAAAGTATGCTACACATAACAACAAAAGCAGAAGCAGCAGGGTTGCTTGGATATTTCTACTGGATTGTTGACTGAGAAGTGGGGTGTGGTGCGCTGTGGAGCTGTGGAGCTTGACGCAACTAATGCGTTGTACGCGCCGTTGAATTTAAATGAGGAATTAATGCGTACATTATTTCTGGTCGCCTTTCGACTGGCAGTGTCACCCCTCATAACAGCAACCCAAGCAGCGTCGAGCGCCTTCGACCGGCCTGGGCTTTTACTTTTGTTAGATATACAAACTGTGTTTTGCCACTTTCCATATGCATTCCGCTTTTCGGTTCTGTTTCGTTCGATCCACGACGGCTTGTGCAGTCGTGGTATTCATGAATTCTGGATTCCACGACCACAACACCCTAGCCATTAGCTTTGAACTTGATGGCATTTTGTGCCTCACGCAAATTGCGACGTTCTTGTTGCTGCCTGTTTTTTTACGCTTCGTTTTGTCATTTTGTGGCGTGTTGCCGCCTTGTTTCCATCTCCATGGTTGCTTCTCTTGTTGTTGTTTCTTCCATCCAAATGACACTTTGCGCAAATGATGATGCTGACAATGATAATAAATAAATTTAACGCTCTTCGAGGGCGCGACTTTTCGTCCAATCTGTTGGAGTGAGCAGGAGAGCAAACTTATTTCCATACTGTAACTAAGATTAGGCTTTTTACAACCAATTATTTTATGTATTGAAAATAATTTACGCGAATTGTACTTTTAATACCTATCTCTCAAAAGCTATCGACTACATAGTGAAGTAAATAGTTTTGCTAATTGAAGACCTGTTCTATACATCTATTATTATTTTGAAGCATAACCCGAAAACGTGGATGTATTCATCTAATTTTTTGGGCTAAATATCATACAGATAAGACATAAATGACAAAATAAGCATATTCTAAAAGCTATTTGTAATACGCATATAGATGTTCATACACAAGTAAAGGGGCTCAAGAAAAACTGTCGACGCAGGATAATGCAATTTTTATGGCTTTTACATTTTATGGGCAGCTGGAAAATTCGTAAAAGGTGGAAAATTTTCAATGTCTGATATCCGTGAGGGTCTATCCTCATCAATGCCTCTGATTCTTCTGTGACGACAGAAGTGCTTGTCTAACATTATTTTGCTCACATATATCACGGCCTATGAAATTGACCCAAAACTTGTTTATCAAAGCATTTTGCCTGTAGGAAAATGCTTCAATTTGATAAAGCACATGCGCATTAAAAAGGTCCCCAGAAAGGGTGTAAGATATTAGTAAGCCAATAGCAATCAAATGGTAAACTTGAGTAAAACATACTCTATTTATAACGACCACACGGTGAATCCATCGATTGGTAGGGGATAACATTTTGTTGGCCAGACTTGATAAAGAAAGTCTTGTTTTTCTTGTGATTTGTATGCAATACGTAGATTGTTATCCCCCGCCTTTATATTGATTGTCGGAAGTGGTAAATGGCGAAATTGTATACAAAGCAGGTTTTATTTTCTTTTGGTCTATGGAAAAACAGCCCCAAGGCCGGTTCAGATGCAATTTTATTTCCGGTGTGAACCTGGCCATAGAGAAGTCAAAAGGTGACTTGCTTCTGCGTAAAAAACGTGTATTTCAAATGAAAATAATTTTCACAAACGGTTTTCCAAGAGAACTTAATTTTCGTTCAACGTTTCCAGTTTCGGCCAAGAAAACAGAGTTGCGGGATACGGGTTAATATTACAATGGCAACAGGAATAATAAAATTGCAAAGGCAGCGGACATATACATGGACACGTTGACACACTGGCTTCTGCTTTTGACCCGCTACATACTCCCCTAAGTTATTATCTTATATGTTTTGGGTGGGTAAAATGAAGCAGAATAAGCAGAAGTGTGCTTATCTGAGTGCCTGATCATAAGCTATGATTTTATTTGATGGAACCTGAAATTTAATGTTTATGTGAGGCCGTTTTATATACACATGACCTAATGATGCAGAATTAGTTTTAGTAGGAATGTACAAGATAAATTTGAGATTCATCTTATTAAGAGAGCGACATCGATGACTCCTGTGCTGTCAATTGTCAATTGTGACCAAATTGACTAGTTATTGGCCTCTCCAAATTGTACAGTATTTCTTAGACCCCAGCATTTGTATGATAATTTGCAATTGTATTACGCTTCTCCTCGCTTCTCCTCGCTTCTGCCTCAAGCTTCGTGCACCATTAGTCGCATCTATTACACCATCAGTAAAGCAATAGCAAGGAGAGCGAGCCAGACTGTCCATGCATTTTAATCCATTCTGCTGGCAACATAAACATTTAATGAATCGTAAAGCTGAGTAATTGTCGAAAAAGTGCCGACAGGCTATAACGGCAACAGTTGGTTGCTGGTAGCTGGCAAGGAAATGAATGGGATTCTTCGTGTGGCACAAGTGATGGCTGCCAATGGGTCTGAGATTTACCTGCCCAAGTCGCCGAAGTGTGGCAGTCAGAATTTTGTTACTGGCAATGATATCCTGAGTAGAAGTTTTTCAGTATCAGCTTGCACTTTTTCAGATTTTGTTGTGGCTGCGCGTGGTACTTTGGCTTCAATTCCCAAGACAAGTAAGGCGAAGCCTTAGAAGTGAAGCGTGTGAGCCGATTGTCACAATAAACTCAACGCTCAGCGAGCACAGCAAATGCAACTAGTTACTCGTACACGAGAAAGTACACGTAACTTGACGGTGAATGCCCCTGAAATAATTAAGCTTGACTTTAAATCAACACTTTCGACTTAATAAATGGTCAATATCATCGAATAATAATACCACCATATAGGCTAAATAGTAATTCCCTATTAATTTTACAGCAATAAATATGAATATAAAAGACAAGTAGTGAGGTGGGCAGTAGTAAAATTACAATATTTTTTTTACCTTTTAGCTCTAAAGCTGCCAGAACGCAACTTTATCATGTGCTTATCAAATGTTTCTTCTAGATATATATGCTTGTAGGCGTACTTATTTAAAATCGTTGGTAGTCGAATCTGTGAGTCTCATTTTGCGCTTATTTCGTATCCATTTCGGAAACAGCAACTACTAGCAAAAACAACTTGGTTAAGTCACTTCCCAGCAGCCAGTAGCAAGGTTGTCGAATGCGTTTGAAAATAGCTGTTGTTATTGGTTGGTCATTAAAACGCAATTGTGAATTTCAGATTGAGCCTACTTGTTGGCAGTTAAGCGAGAATAATGCCAATTTGATTCCACGTTGCAGATGTCTTGAGCCATAATTAGATGTTATTAGGCGATCATCAATAAAACGTGAATGTAGGTAATAAGCTATAGCATATTGTGGTTAATATTTCTTTGAATGTGATATCGAAGTGTAATATTTCCAAAAACAAGTACAGGCAACAAGCTCACAAATTAACTAACATGCTCACATGGATTTTAAACTAATGATAACTTAAAATATCTGGATATGTTTTTTTTACTGATGGACAAATATCTATAAAATTGTGATATTTTTCCATGTTTTATTTTTTATTTTATTTTATTATTCAAAAGAAAAACACTGCATACGTATTTATGCCATCTTTATTCTTTTCATTTTGTAAAAGTCGTTTTCGCCATTACAGTTTTTCAAAAAACTAACCCAAACAAAGAGCAAATAACAGAAATTGCGTCGAACAAAAACAGTAAAAAAAATGGCAATAGTCAAGGGGTGTTTCTGTTGTTACGTTCTGTTGCCATGTTGAATTGACCCCAATCTAACGTGTTGCTGTAGCTGTTGGTTGTTGCTTTTGCCATTAGCCATCGTCACCGGCTCGTGTTACACAGTTCTATTGCATACGTTACGGTGTATAGGACATGGTGTGGCTCTGGGCCAAGGCACTCGATACGCTCTGCGTATCTTTATTGATGGCGGGGCAAGTGACCGCGACACACGACAGTCCAGGCAACTGACCAATGTTTTCTATTGAAGCTGTTTGGGTTTTCGTATGCGCCATTGCATTCACTTTTATGGAAAACTTTCTTAAAATTACATAAAGTTGCATTGCTAAGTTAATTGAAATTAAACTTTAAGCTGAAACTTACAGTGAGAATATGAAAAAGAAACACGCAAAAAATATTAATTATTCTCACTACGGCAGAGTTTTGGGTCAATATCATAATATTTTGGTATGCGCAGCGCTGCTCAAGTCACAATAAAATGGAAAAATATGAAAAAGTTAATATACATACATAAACGGAAAGGCAGCTGAAAACTCTAAGCAAAAGTAGAAAAGAATCCCATTGCCCGAAGCAAAAACCCAAAAGCCAGCTCAAAAACAAGTCCACAAGTCCACAAGCCCAGCAGTCCGCACCACAATGCTGAAAAGGAAGTTGCTTAATTAAAAGCGGATATTAGCAATTACAAGCCGCAGAACAGCACAGATACTGATGCAGGGTCCGAGTCCGAGTGTCGAGAATCATACCAATAAAACGGAAGTTAACAGAATGGATTTGAATGGCAGCTCTTGGGCCAAAAAATTAAAAGGAAGCAACGATAAACTGTTGGGAAATTAAAAACGCGTATGCATTGGATATACAACCGAGTAGAATGAGATGTAGATTCCATGGCCCAATGAAACTTTTAGACTCGACGCTATATAGTCCTTTCTTTTGGCATTTGAGATTCTCTTTGGACAGTGTATAATGTTAGGAGTAATGACTTTACGAAAGTTCCCTCAGTAAGTTGACATTAATTGTTTGACTTGTAATGCGGTTGTAACAAAAGATCAAATTTATTATTATTAGTGTTACTGCCTGCAAAAAGAAAACATACCCAACCGTCATACACATAAAAGGTAAATGGTTAATTAGGTTATCATTTGGGTTTCTGCCTCCCATTTCGGTATAAAAAATGGTTAAAGTCGAAACATCAAAAAACCCACAGTAATTGTTAATGGGTTTTCCTGCTAGGCCTGAGCCTTATTTCTTTCCGTTAAGGGGGTTCTGATTTGTGCCACAACGCTTAGAAACAATAATTTATTGCATTTGTTTGACCTAAAAATTGGAATGTGATTCAATTATTTAAATTAATGCTTTACTGATTGACTTCATATTTTAAAAGGAATTTTCTTTCTGCAAATTATTCCTGCAAATTTACAGTCGAGAATTTGTATAAGGATTTACTAAAGTAACCATTAATTTTTTTTGTTGAATATAAGGACAAAAATGAAATATGCTCAAAACAATTGTATCATTAATCACAATTTAATAAAGTACTGCCATACCGTGCCGTATAGATGATTTTACTTGAGCGACGCTCTTTCCAAATGATGATTGCTGGCAATGTTTTGGGTTCTTCAAGTAGACTGTAAATGGCTCTATACTTTTAATTGTTTTGGATACTTTTTTACACTACAAGTGCCATCCGCCGACTGACAAACTCATTCTTCTACCGTCCTCTACAAAATTGTCAAACGCAAATGTTTTTCACAGTTTTACTTTGGGTTAACCGTTGCCTTCACCGTCCGCGCCACGAAAACCACCACTGCCGCCAGAATTTGTTGCAATTGTTGCTCGCTATTTTTTGTTGCTGTAGCTAGACTAAAATTTCCCACTCTCAAAATTACCTTTTTGCGTTGCACCGCTGTCATGTGGTTGTTATTGCTGCCTTTTCTGTTTTTTCTTTTTTTTTTTTTAGTTGCCGCATTTAATTTATATGGCATTCACATTCGTTACACATGGGAAACGCGCGGTATCGTATGAAATTTGTACAAATTTTTGGCACTCGCCTGCATGTGAAGTCGTCACAAAACCAACGGCAGCAGCAACAACAACAGTATGACAAAGGCAATTCTCATTGCGGTTTGTTTTCTCACAACAACAGCAACAACGACAACAGCAGCTGCATAGACAATGGGTGAGCTTAATGCTAACAATGAAATTTGCTCCAATGCCAACAACATGGTAAAAAGGTAATTACCATAAAATTGTCCACGTGTGTGTTTCAGTTACCACGACTAACTCCGTGCCGATTGGACGTTAGCAGCAGCTACTCACAGTTAATCCACAATTTTCCACTCCTTTTGGTTGTTTCCACATTTTAATATTTTAGAAACTAATCGAAATGCATAAAAATGGAGAGTTTCTATATATTAAAAAGAATGTCCTTCGCTTCAATCAAATGGTTAAATAAACACCACATTATTTATTTATAACCTTTATTATACCCTGTTTAGTAAGCGGGCTGCACGCTGTGTATTAAGGTGTACTGCTTAGTAGCAACACCGGGCTGCATGTTTCGGAAAACTACCTTATAAATTCTGCCTTTGATGTTAATTGACATATTATTTATGAGCATCGGTCAATTCGATTATGATTTTCCAACGGCATGTTGAAATCTTTCAACTATGCTGCCTTGTTTTTGTTTCTGATAGCATTTCATACAGTTATTCTGAGGGGATGCTATTGTAAAATCGCTTGTGCGAATTATTGTAAGCTTTTTGTTGAAAATGTAACACATTAAAAAGTCTAAAAAGCTCAACCAGATTCATAGCGCTATCAGAAAGAAGAAAAAATAAATGAAGCAAATAAATAAAGCTAAGTTCTATAGTTGTATTTGATGACTTCGCTTATGTTATGCAGACAATTTGTACCGGGATATCAAAAAAGCAATAAATATAACTGCTAAATCAACAATAAGAATTTCTGCATCCAGCAACTGCGTATAAAACAATCTGCAATTTTGCAATTGAAATTGTTACAGAGCTCAGCCGGAGTATTTGCATTCATAGGAGTATAGCGTAGAGTGGCCCTAATCTGATTTGCAATAAAGTATAAAGTGCATCACTTTTTTTTTCAATATACATATAGCTTGGACAAAAACAACATTGGACAACCCTGGGCGTTGTCAACCGACAAACCGTCAAACGGACAAACGAAGCTGTTATTTTGTGCAACGCTATATTTGTTTATGTTTCTATATTGATGCAATTGTATTTGTATGATATGCTCTCATATGTTACAATTTGCTACTGTTATTGTTATTACTGTTGTTTGCTGTTCATGAATAAAACATGTTCTGTTATAATAGTTATATTTTTGTGACCAGTTTATTTATATTCGTTTAACCAAGTAAACGAGCATTTAGATTTTATGCAAACTTCATCTCAATATTCTTCTTCTTATTTAGCTATCCCCAAAACTCACCAAATTGTAAAATGTGAAAGACAAGGAAAGCTGTTGTAGTTGTTGTTGTTAAAGGTATTTGGTATTGTTGAAGCTTCTGATATCATTGTCAGGCAGCAATGGACAGCAATTGTATTTGGCGATAGGCAGTCCATCAAGATTAGCACAAGGTGCTTCTAAACGCAGTCCAAACCAAACCAAATTACATCAAATCCAAACAAATTGGGCGGCAAGCTGCGAGTTGTCTCTTGATTGTCTGCTAGCTTACGAATTTCTTTCACTCTGTGTCGCTCACTCTCTCTTTCTCTCTCTCTCTCTCTTTCTCTCTCACTAACTCACTCTTTCAGATTACCTTGATTCATATGCACGTGGCCCAGTGCAAACAATGCAAAAAATCCTCTTTGGCGGAGGTAAGGGAACTGTTGGAGTGGAATTAGGGAAAAGCTTCGTACGAAATTATAGGGAGGATGTGCTCTTGTTTGTCTTAGGTGTTGCCGGCGATTAACAGTTGGCTTTGTTTGCCTTGAGTGGGTTGCACTAATAAGCTGAGTGTGCAACTTGAAAAGCATGTAACGTAAGATATTCAGTAAACAAACACGCCTTTTATTCCTATTACTTGCATTAAAAGAGAATATTGCAACATATCACTTTTGACTAAGCAAACCTTTGAACAATTATATTTGGTCTTTGATAATAGAGTAATTATAATTTTTCGACGAAAGCAGTTGACAATTGTTCATTTAACAGAAATTCGCCAATAAACGGATGACAAGACTTTCATTAAATGCTATAGCTATTTACAGCAGACACAATATAGGTCAAAATCGGTTATTATTCGTACAAACAATGAACTTACGATTGCATAAATTTGGTATAAGTGGCTTTGGTTCTTGAATAAATTGATAACGATTGATTTATGAAATTGCCAAGGTTAATTATGCTCGAATCATGTAGTAATCAATTTTGAGTATATTTCATAATTTAAATATTTCCTGCTGGGCCTTTCGTCTTACCTACAATGAATGAGACAAGAAATAAAAGAATTAGTGCCTTATAAAAAATATGAATTAGGGACTTAAAGATCAGTTTCAATTAATTATGCAAAAACTGTTTCAGAGACTAGCAGCTCATTTAGCCCAAGACAATATCAATATTAAAGAGCTAACATAACTATCTTAATAAAAATATATAAATGTAACGTACTGGGTGACCGCTGAACTACTTACATAAGGCAGACATTGGGTCCTATCTAATCTCTTAAATTATAAAAATAATTCATAAAACTGCCTCCCATTAAAAGTACGCATCTGAAATATAGCAGGTCCCTTAGTCTGTAGCACAAGCACCACCACCGGCGGAAACATTTCGTTGGGTGCCTTGTGTCAGTTCGTAATAAAATAACCACCGTGTCTAATGCTAATTTACTGTGCTTATATGAGCGTTAGGCCACGTTTCTCTTTTTCTCTGTCTGTCCCTCTTTGGCTCAGAGAGCCCTTTAATTTAATGGCCGTCCTAGTACCACCTGCCTGCCAAAAAAAAATAATAAAATTTATACGCTGCACATTAAAGACCTGCTTGAGGCGTTGCCTGGTAGCCCCACAAACTTAATTTGCTTCCAAATGAGTTACAAATTTGCAATGTTCGCCTTATTTGTTTCTTTTTGCGGCGCAAAATATGTAGTAATTTGCTACATGCTTAGCTTTGTTGTTTTCTAAAGTGACTACCTGACTAAAGTGACTTCATGAAAGTGTCAGTAAAGTTTCAGTCTCATCTTGAAGAATTTTTACTTTCATTTGTATCAAAAATTATTTTAAAATTTTTTAAAATAAAAAATGTTTTCCTATTAATGTCCAAATAAAATATAAATATAATTTGAAATTTAATTGTATGTATGTATAAATGTATTTGAGTATATTTAGTGGTGCATATTCAATTAGTAATCAGCTAGAAGAATTAAATCAGCGAATTTCTACAGCATCACAAACGAGTGACAATCAAAATATCTTTCTGATTAAACATGTTATTTTTAATGCAGCTCACAGACAGTGGCACGTAGCAAGAACCATTTCCTCTTTCTATTTCCAACACCCAGGCTGACACGGACAATGACAATTAATCAAGCGATAACAAGATGTAAATGTGATGCATTGAATATTTTCCAAACCTTTACCCTGAATATTTTTTGCAAGATAACGGGGAGCTATGGTGGCGGTAAAGCCCTTCTGGCGCATTGCAGTTTATTTGAAAATTAAATTTACGCCAAATTTGCGCAGACAGCTGGCTGCGCTTTCTTTTCAACTCCCCTAGAACTTTTCAGCTGAGGCAACTTCATGAATTGGATTACAGTGCGGGCTCTCGCTACGTTTACCAAGTCTGAAGCCATGTTTTGCCCGCTGGCAAGCGACGTTGCATAGTTTTTTAAGTAGCTGCGTAAATTTTGGGTTGCTCAGATTTGTGGGAGGGCCCGAAAATTTCAACAAAAATATCCGCCAGTCGCAAAAGCACAAATTTAAGCCAACAGCCGTTACGGAGAGTTTCGTAGACTAATGGGAGAGACACCCCAACCATCCTGCTATCCTTGCCTTCGTGTACCCAACAAAACGGTTTAAGTGCTTTTGAAATCCTGACGCTGAAGCTGATGACGACGAAGATGGTAATAATGATGCATGCGCCCTTTTATTATCTATGCTTTATAAATTTGTTTTCGCAAAGTACTTATATTAAGTTTGATTATGTAGAGGTAGTGGGATCTGGCTGGGATTAGCCCCGCGGATAGGCCAAAAAATTAACAAATAATCTTAATAGAGGAAGCAGAATTGTCAAGAATGGGTTGAGTAAATGCCAATAACCACCGGCGCTGATAATTGAACTTATTATTAAATCAACCGCTCGAAGCTCCAGCTGAACACACGTACTTATTGACAATTAACAATTATCAATGATAAATAGAAATTCGATTAAGCCCAGCCTCCAAAGTGAATAAATACGTAAATGTATGTACATGTTCTAAGAATATTCATATTATATGGCATTTGAGTCTCAGCAGAGATATACATTTATGCACAAAAATTGGTAAATATATTAAGCTTTTTAGCTGTTAGCATATTTGCATCGCACATATTTTGCTAGGCGCGAAAAGCCGACGCGCTTGAAAATATTTAAGAATTGGCCAAAAACAATTTGTCAAAAGCCGCTTAAAAGCCGCAGGGATGTAATTGCAAAGCACACCAAAAATACGGCATGCGTAATAGGACGGCGGACAGCATACACACATGCTCGCTGAAAAATGCCATCTTTTGTTTTATTTTCCGGAAAGCCTATTAGACGCTTACAAACACAGGCACACACATTCAGACCCTCCCGCTTAAAAACAGACAGTCTAAAAACATGGCGCCATATTAAATTTGCTTTCCGTTACAAGCATTTGTCTCTTTCATCTACATTGAATCGCTACTCGACGCACATAAATATGCAGCAAAACAAAGCGAAACTTTCAGATCATGTTTTAAATTCAGTCTTGACATAAACAACATAAAATGTGAAAACAAATTATTACAAAACAAAATTGCCACTTTAAACCAGTATCTATTAACTATTGGAATCCTTGGAAGGTTCGATTGTTGTCATGCCAAATAAGTACATCTAAATTTATGTTGTAAGCGAGCTTATCGCAACGGACTTCTGACGGCTTTTTGGTCGGTAGACAGCTTCTCACACAATTGCGACCTTCGTCATAGTCAGTCGTTGAGACGATATCTGCGGCGCATTGATTTATTTATGTCTGACTCTGTACGCTACCAACGAGCAGCCCTATAATAAATTGAGCACAGGCCAACTTAAACCGTTATCATTAAAAAACATGTTTCAGTTGTATAAGCAGGTTGATTTTGATTTATTGACCTGACATCCCAGCAAAAGCCAACTTCTACATTATTTATGTCAATTTTCTTGTTTTTGATGATTGCTTATGTAACATTGTTACAACCTGACAGCCGAGCAGTATTGAAATTTTTAATTGGCATATGAATAATTATTTGAATTTAATTAGTTTTATAAATAAAATTTAATTCTGATATTCGAATCCATGCATTTTCGAAGCAGCAATGGGCCAAAACAAAACCTTGAAGGTTCACCAAACATGGTGTGCTCGCGTCAAGTATGAACAAAAGCCACTGTGTGCATACTAAGGTACAATAAAAATGGATTTTAAGGGTTTCTCTACGAACAATAATCAATAACAATTATCAGGCTACAAAGTTATGTAGAAGAGCAGCTGACATCTAATAAGTAAAGAACCTCTAGTCTGCTCGACTAAGAGATACCCTGTAGAGATTGACCTGATATATACAGCATTAAAAGTTATTTTCCAACAATACATACACACACAAGCGAACAAAGAAAATACACCGCGTGCACACTAGTGGACAGACGGACAAGGCTAGTTCAACTCAGCTCGTCATCCTGGAATACATATTCTTTATGAGACCTCCTTCTGCCTGTTGCATACATTTTTACAAAAATTATTATTCTCTGAAATTCCATTTTGAATCCAGGGTATATAAAAAAACGGATAATAGCAAACAGAATGATAAAAATAAAGAAAAAGGACTGCAATCGTAAACAGCGAGGCACAAAAATAGAAAGTCAAGTCCAAGTTAAAGTGTCGAGTGCACAAAACTAAGGAAATATTTTCACAGCTTGTTAGAAATATATAAAAATATGTTTATACAGTAAACTCTTCTCGTGCTTGTTGTCACAAAATGTTCGATACAGTAGACGGCCCACCCACTTTGCTCGAAAACAACATATTCAATAACTATTCTTATTTTTGCTCGCCAATTTTTCCCAACTAGACAATAAATATTGCATATATCGATATAAGGAATTACTTCCTACTTTCTCTACTCTTTGTTACTTTATTGCTGGAGTCAAATCACAAAGTAAAGGAAGGTATAAAGCAATTTTATTATTAAAACAATAATTAAATTTGTATTATACATATTTATTTGCGAGTCTCCAATACAATCCGAATATTAAACCGTTTTCACTGAAATTGAAAAAGTTTCGCACTATGCTCACTTAGTCATAATCCCACCAAACTTTTCTCGACAGCGTTTAAAGATTGCCGAACTTTGAGCGAAAGTTCGGAATAATACTTGCTGCATAGTATCTCATTTGGCACATTTAAGCTATGAAACTAAGGCATTTAAGTGGCCGAGCCAATCTGATTAAGGTCACGCTAATTGTTTGCTCTGTGACAGACAAATGCGAGGGCCTACTGCAAAACGTTGTATCCGAAAGATCTTCTCTCTGGCTCCCATTTCTCTCATAAGTCTTTGTTTACTGTTTGCCAGCGCATGCAGAGCAAGATGAATGAGTTTTGGTTGAATGGATGATGGCGTAGCAGTGCAAAAAGCGCAACGTAAAAGCTTCAGTACCCCAACCCTCATTGACAAATAAAAGAGCATCCCTTATGCGAGATGTGCTTTCTCTCTATGTATGTGTGTATGTATTCCGCCTTTTCTAATGTACATAAATTCCAACATTTGCTCATTTTAATGGGCATATTTTTGTCATTTTACAAAAGTTTTCGCAAATGCAAAGAGGAAACGTAGCATTCAGATTCACTGTTAGTGTGTAACTGCGAGTATGTGCGCGTGTGTGTTTATACTGTGTGAATGTGCAGCATACTTAAAAATTTTTTAGAGCGAAGGGACTTGGTATAAGCACAAACATGCAGCGGCCCACGGCTGCCGCTACATTTGAATCCTCTATATGGAGTAACGAAGTGTAGGCAGGGACCTGAGCCTTACAATAAGGGTTGACTTGTGGCTTGGTGTGTATGTGTGTGCGGGCCACAGAAAGCGCTGCAAAACCTCTTTAAGGCATGCGCCTCTTCCATACACACATATATATATTATTTTATATGTGTATATGTTATATATAGAGAGAGAGAGAAGCAGACCTCAGACAGAAAAATAGACTGAGAGGCTGAGCCAGACAGATAGGACAGAAGCAGAGACAGACTGGGCTGGCAGTTGGTCCATACAGTTTTCCACGGCTTTGTCTGCTATGTTGTATGTGGCTAGGGTGCGGCTGCGGATGCCTTTATATCAAAATGTGGTTTTTATTTCAGTGCATTTTGCATTTAACAGGATTCGTCGACTGCCTTTAATGACGCTAGATTAAAAATTCCTCACGACACATGATTGAAGCCACAAGGCTTCGTTAAGTATTCAAATACGTAAATAAAGAAAGTTAGAGAGATTTTCAAAAGCTAAGAAACAAACATTTACTAGAGAGGTTAACTTTAATCTTGATTAGTATGAAACCTTCCAATTGGTAATAGCAACAAATTGTACATAGATACTAGGCGTATACGTAATAAGGTGGCTGCGCATTTTTAATATGCTGCGACAGAGCAGACTGCAGCAAAACTGTTGGGTGCAATGAACGCACAATCGAGCACAGCGCTTGTAGGGTTGGCTGACTAGAGGTTGTGAGTGGGTTTCCAAAGGGAGGTAATGGAACCGGCACAGAAAAAATAAAAACAGAAACAGCGACTGTATCGCGGATCACAGCCGCATGAAGTTTATTTGAAAAGTTGAAACCGCTGCCAGTTGGCAGCTTGTCGACTGATGATTTGTTATTGTTTTAGTTGTTGTAGCTGTTAATATTGTTGCTTCTTTTTCAGTTGCTGTTGCAATTTTATTGTTGTTGCATTTCGATTGCCATTGTAGGCAGACGTAATCATTGTAAAGGCATTACACAACTTTCCTTTCTTCTTGTTGAATTTGTATCGTGCAAACAGAGGGAGTAGCTATTAGTGTGTGAGTATGTGTGTGTGCTGGACGGCAAATAAGCATCGGTAACGGTTCAAATTGATATAAAAACTAAAGCTTTAAAGAATTTGAAATTATATTTAAGAATATAAGTAGGTAGATTCCCTGGTCTAGAGCTCTGGCGATACTGAATGCTCAATTTTAGTAACTAAAGAAATTAAACGAGTTAAACCATTACAAAATACTAGCATGAGTCGCTTTTAGCTGCAGTTATCATAAAATATTCACGCCTGGTCACAATTAAAAGCCCCCAAAGAGCTAACCGCCATTCCATAAATATGCAAATCGAATTTCTATACATTCACAATATGCACATAAAAATTTTGAAAATGACAAAGATTTGACAACAACAGCAATAACAACTCTCAATTGATAGCGGTATTGATGAATTGAAACGTAGGAATGTTTGGAGTTCATTAAACTTCTGAACTAATATGGCTGCTCATAGGACGCCTACGCAAAATGAGATATAAATATATAAAATGAAAGAGAGACTGAGAGAGATAGTGACAGTGAAAGAAAAGAGTATGAGAAGTAAAGAGAGTTACAGTAAGAGGGAGAGATGGGGTGCCACTCACACATACACATACATTCCATGCCACTTGACGTTGGCTTCTCGACGCACTTAAGCATTCTAGACATGATTTCTAGCTCGCGGCGAATGGTTGTTGACTGTCGGAGAAGAGGCAGCGCCAGTGGCCGTATTGAGGTATTCGCCTCGGTCCAAGCACGTATTTAAGCTGCCATATCGGCTGAACAACTTCCCTCCTACACCCAATCCAAAAACCTTAAAGCAGAGAACATTTAAATTAAATTGGGCCCAAGTCAGCAAACCAACCGACCAAGCAACACAATGACTGTATTCTGTCTCTTTATCAAGATATGCTCATACAACTACTGCTGCATCGACATTTGTATCGTTTCTATTATTTTTTATGATTATCTGCGACTACCCCTCCGACTTTTATAACGTAGGCATTTCGAATTTTAAATTGAACACCCGAGAACTAAATGTAAACAGTAAAATGCCCGCTTAAGCTAAGTGTAGAAAATGAAATGGATATTCAGAATTTAATATAAATATTAATACAAATTGGGAAAAGTTCTGTGTTAATCGAAAAATATAGGTATACGTAAATATTTATAATTAATTATTTACTGTGAGACGCTTTAATTATCTGTTGATATGCACTTTAATACAAATGAGCGGTTATGAAATGAAACAATTTTATTTTTTTTATTTATTTACATATCCGGTCGCTTCGACCATTATTTGAAATTGCACATATTAATAATGCACAAATAGGATTACATAGCAAGCCGCCCAATTGCAGTACACTTTCAACTGTATTTGGAACTGGAATTGTAAATTCAATAATAAATTATTTAAAAGGAAAGCTGCACTTTGGCGACATAACAATCCTTTAAAAAATAGCTTACAAATTAAATTTGTATTATTTATTTTTGTAAAATCGAGGCGATTTGAAACGGTGCTATAAATGCATTTCATAGATTGCAAGCTCATTGAGCTACCGAATCAGATGCGAAATCAAAAAGCACTTAAGATGCCAAGTGAAGCATGGCAAGCCTCAAAAGACGAAAGGAGTCGGCATCAGGCATCAGTCTACCAGGAGTTGCAATCACAGATACACAACCGATACAAATATAGATAAAAAAAGCTTCCTGACGCGGTGGTACTTAACGATGCCGTGTTGATTGATGGCGTCAAAGCGTTTATGGCATGCAAGTAAAATGCATTCAATGCAATACCAAGTGGCGTTTCCATTCAAGTGAACCGAAGTGTGTTCAATATAAAAAAGTGCGTTTGCTTCCCCCATCTTCTATGATGAACGACGAGCATTACAAATATGTTCTTTCAAAATGTATTTGCATTGGGAGCCTTTTACTTTAGCACTCAAAGAGTTGAAATATTTGCGGTGCCGCGCAAACAATTGCAAAGTATGATGATGGATTGCGTTCGGCTGGGGCTGCTTGAAACAAAGTTAAAATTTTATATGAAACCAGAAAATTGTAAAACACACGGTCATTGAAGGACATATATAGTGAACTCAACTCAACTAAGCGCAGTGAATATCCATTCAGCATTGAGCATTGACATTTGAGACAGCTGTATAAAAATATTACATACAGAAATAGAGAGGCTTACTGCATTATAATTGCATGCGTAATTATAGAATCTTCATGTCGAAGGAAAGGCAGCAGCTTCAGATCATAATACATTATAAATAACCAAAGCTAAAGAGCGGATATCCTTCTTAACAAGCACCGAATTTAAAGATAACGTACTTGAGATGCTACAACTTATTATTAACAGCATATGCGAGACAAGTGGACGGCAGTTGCTTATTCAGTTGATGATGATGACAATAGTACAGCACAATGCAATTACCATGAGTCCACGCGATTGTCCGACGTTGGTCAGCTGCACATTCTGATCTTTGCGTGAGACCTTGAACTGACTGGCGGCATTCTTAAATTCAGAAAACTAATAGGTGGCCTGCGCAGTGACAGAGACAGACAGAGAACGAAGCTGAGACTGAGTTTGGGAATGACACTGAACCAGAGAAAACACAGCGAGAGGCCTGCAAATATTTTTGCAATTATCATTGCAATTTGAGTTTCACACGCAGGCAACTACCGAGACGGAAATTTTAATTTCCCTTGGCTTGCGTGCTTCTTCAGACCCGCATGGGATTGGGAATGGTAAATGTTTGAGTGCAGATAATATAATGACGATCACAATGTTACTTAAATGATTTTTCATACAATTATGAAGCTTTTTACGCTGTTGTTACTTCTGCCAAGAGACGTCATTGGCCTTTAAATAGGTTTGTGGGCCACGTGTAAAAATTGAAATGGAAGTGCAGTGCCAGTGGCAACAAATATACGCAGGAACTCTCCACCCCCATCTTAATCAAATCAACACGCTTAACAACGCAGCGTGAAAAATCTTACGGCCCACATCAATTTTCATTTTCTGGGTCGCCATAGGACAAGCCAACATCGTTCCGAGGTCTGAACTAAGTAGTGAGTTAGACAAGATGTATGTAACCCTGCGTGGTGCAGAAAATCGGGGCGACATAAAAAATTTAGCAACTAATTTGTACAGGGACAGCCAAACAAGCATCCACAAGAGAAAAACAAAAACAAGCAAAAAAAAGAGTATACTATCGGTAAAGCTCTATTCTTGCTAGAGTACCAAGAGCTTTTGTCGAGGCATAATAATAGAGCCGCAAGCAAATGATTATATATCGGTTATCTTCTGAATTTGTTAATTAGTAATTTTTTTTATACCTTAATACTCATTATTAAAGTTCACAGGTTATAGATCGCCAGCGAAGTACTGTTTTTTCCTGCGTGCTGTTCACATACATATTTCGTCAGCTGAAACACTCACGTATTAAGCACTCTTAACTAGCTATAGAAATATAGAGATAAGATATGCGCATACTTAAGCAGAGAAGGCACAGTTTCCTTTACTAATTCGAGACATGTTATAACCCAAAACAAATTTACATTTAAATTAAATATTTTTATACCTATTTTAAATATTTGGTCATGCATAAAATTGACAATTTTGCACTTGCTGAGCAGCAGAACAGAACACAACCTGAGCCTGAAGCATATCAAATATCAAAAGCTAGCACCCATATATGTTCCGGAATATGAAAGCCAGGTTACAACACAGAAGTAAACAACAAAAATAAAAATTTCTAAAATAAAAAGTTGAAAATGAATTTTCAGCCAAACAACCAGCTGTTTTTCATGCGGCTTCCGCACGCAAAAAAAATGCGTTATTTAAAATTTAAATTAAGAGTGGGTCTCAAAACAAGTCAAGGACAGAAAAAAAAAACGAAATCAGCCACAAAAATTATTATTTCAAGTATCTCAAAAATAATATACTCTATTACCTGTACAGATATTTTGCAAGAATAAGTATTTTTACTTCAGTACTAACAGAGTATTCTAATAACATTTCATAATTTAAATCTAGAAAACTTGGTATTTTTTTAAATTTATTTAGTAGGCCACAATAATATAACGTGCAACAGTAAAAGAACAAGAAGAAGAAAAGCACTGCATACTTCCTGGCTATTATCGCAATAAACTTCGACTGTGGTCTGAATGTGGTCTGTGAAGTAATGGAGCTGTAAGGACATGAGTGTCAACCTATTTTGTGTATTAACATTTAGCTTAGTAATAATTTTTAAATAACAATGCAAATGCCCGAAATCAAAATTTTGAAAAAAATCACGTATTGATGATGCGAAGATTAGGGTACAACAATATACAGATATATTCGACTCGATAATAATAGTATTAAATTTTTTATGAATAGCCTCAACTATTTGTAGGCTCTATTGGCCTTTAAAAAATGTTCACTTTGGTTAAAATTTAAGAGCTAGGATGCTGAAAACATTTGAGTACATTTTTCATTTGAATACAATTAACTTTCTAAAAATTCAATTTGTATGCCAGCTCAACAAACACTAATTGCTTGCTAACAATAAGGGGAATGCCAAAAAGGTTTCGATCATGACCTAATATTTTTTTTAACCAACCAAAAAATATTCCAGGTATAAATTAAGCTTAAATTAAATTATCTTGCTAGATAGTTTAAGTGAAAAGTGAGGTCATGCATACAAATATATTATCATATGATAATGAAACTTAAAAAAGCATTAAACTTAACTTTAAAAGTATTAGCACATGCAATTTGTTTGTTGTAGTTTTCCTCTTTGCGGCGAACACAACAAAGAATCAATATTTTAAGATCGAATCACACACTTTTAAGGCACTTAAAATGTGCAGAATGCTGCACAGGCAGGCGAAAAGAAATGCTGCAGATAGGGAAACTCCAGTACCCCAAGGAAGCATAGCGGAAACTGACGTGAGTTGACATTACATGCATTAGAAGCTATTAGAACAGTATGAAGAGATGCCGATGCTGCTGTTGCTGCTGGCTGCCTGCCTGTCGCCTGCCTGCTTGTTCCCTACAGCCCTACAGTGTCTGTTATGCAGTATCAAACAGCAGCAGCAGCAGCCCAACGCTGATGGTTGCTGTAATCATCGGGGCATAGATAGCAAAGCGGTGAAAAGTGAACGGAAGAGCCAGAACCAACACAGAAACCTAGCCACATGTGGAGAGGTTGTCAGTCGAGTTGGAAAAAGTTGCCGCGGCGCGCACTTTGCCGTGTCATTGAACGTTGTAATGGCCTTAGCTGGTTCTCTATGCTACATTTTGTATCGACCCAAGGATGCTGGCACGGTTATAAGGTAGCTCTTTAGCGTCTGTATGTGAGGATGGAATTTAAATAAATTAATACGCTGTATTAGACACATATTAGCACTAGGAGAGAAGCACTAGTTCCCAGGTTCGAAAAGTTGTTTCCTTACTAAAAATCATCCAAAAGTAAAAGATGAAAGTTCACGTGTGCCATACGCTTCAGTGCTGGTTACGGCTGAGCGCACGCTGATGTATGGCTCAGAAATTTTTAATGCCACATGTGCGAGGGGCAGATAACTGACAGGGATGTGCCGACACCTGCTACTAAAATTCAATAGAAAATGCATATTTAAACAGCCTGAGCAGGATATGAAAATGCACACAAGAACATGCAAATACCGTTTGGGTGTTGATATTTAAAGTAACATAATAATGACGTGCTTCGTGCATGCAAAACAAACAAAGTTTAACAATTTTAAGTAAACCAGTACATTTTTTTTTTTCAAATCGACAGCCATTAGGCTCACACAATTTGAAAATTGTTAACTCGTGCAAAAACATTAAATATATCACTCGAAATATGCCTCCAAGAGCAGCGTGGTGTGAACTGCGATTTCCTTTATTTTTATTTTTTGTGCACTTATTATGTAATATTATATGGATTAATGACCTCCATATTATAATCAATGTTTAGAGTTGCAATTATGAAGTTGTGTATTCTGTTGTTACTGAAGCATAAAATCTACATTGAGATAAATATGCTCATGAAGCAAACCAATCATCAATAAATTCTGTGTGACAACAATCTAAAGAGGAAGGCAAACCACGAAAAGAAATCAATTTCCTGTGCATTCCACCACCTCAATTTGAAGTTCCGTCTGCAACTGCGATTATCCTGCTGTTTTTTGCTATAATGCCGCCTTTTGGACTCACCCTTTGACTCGTTTGGCATATAAACTTGCAGAGGCACTCAAGGCTGCGACAGGAACGGAGTAAGATTGGAATATGTTCCATACAATATATTCAAATGTGTGCTTCTCACTTCCTATTACGAAGGTAAACAAAAATTTTATTACCTTTTTATGAGCTTGCTGGAGTCACAATGTCGCTGAACCAGTTGGCAGTCCTAAGCAATAGCAAAAGCTTTGAGAGTTGTACCTCTCCAACATATAACTATGCATAGACCATAAAAAAATTGGGTAGTAAAAACGCAAAGTGCAGAGCGTAGCAAAAGCGAATCCCTGGGCGATAGGATACAGTTGAATAAATTCCATTTGAACTGGGTAAATTCAATTTACAATGACATCATTTCACAGCACAGACAACAAGTTCAAGTAGAAAGCACTAAAGTCAAGTAAAGCTCAAACTGTCCGACTGTGGATGTAGATTCATAATTTTTGATTAAAGTTTCTGCCAAAGTATTTTTTTTTAAATAAAGAAATATCTGATTAGTAATGAAGAATTACAAAAGGTTTCTTATTTCATCACCTAAGCTTACTTTTTTTTTCAATAATGGATAAATTATCTGTATGTTGATACATATTTTTTTTAGCATATATTTTTTTTTCGTAAATTTTAAAAACCTATTCCATGTTACCTCACATAAGACGTGAGCATAAATATTTTTTCTATTCTCGCGTCAGTGGAACATTTAAATTTTCGAATTATCAAGGCTAAATAAATTTACACATTTTCTATATATTCACGTTGCGTTTGCCTGAAAGTATTTAGATCTATTTCCAATAGTGCGCAAATAATTTACTCTATTTGCAAATTCTGGTCCCATCATCTGTCTGTATGTGTTTTGAAACTCAACAACAATTACTCCAAAGACAGTTCCACTAAAAAGGTTAAATATCTAAGAATCTGATGCACTGCGTGGCTTTATGTATACAAAACGTCTCAATGTGTATACTTTAAATTTCTTTTATCAATAGCACTCCATTAGCAAGCTTCAAGGTTAAGCAAGCCATACGATGTTTGACTTATTTTAATTTTGATTTTATAGTGTTTGTTTTGTGGCCAAAAGACAAAAACAAAACTCGAATAGCTGGCGTAATTAGCTAAATAATATATAAAAATTTCAGAGGGCACGCGACATCTTACACAACATACAAACTTCTATAGAGTTGAAGCACAGTAAATAAGTCTATAAAAATTAATATATTTTTCATCAATGAAAAGCATAGCGTCGCACAATTATAGTTGACGCGACTTCAAACTACAATAATATAATAAATGAATTTCGAAACCTATTCGGAAATGAGTCACTACTCCAATTAGTTTCAAGTTCATTCTGTAATACAGTAACCCACGCTAATTAGATATACGTATATATATATATATTCACTGTAACTGTAAGATTTTCCGCGAACTCGTGTCTTACTCAGGCCTTCGGTCGACCTCACAGACACCCATTGAATCATCCACAATATGATCATCATTCGCATCAGCTGTTTCGTCGAGTGCTTGGACTACGGACTACAATTGCTGTGTGAACTTAAAATTCAATTGATAGGAGCTATTCAGTGAGTCAACCATTTGGCTGCAGTCACGTTCTCACGCAGAATTTCAAGTATATGGTATATATATATAGCCCATTGAAAAATATATGCAAATTTAATTAGTAAGCTGCTTCGTCGATGTTTTTTACTCAAATATTGCCCACTTCTTCTAAACAAATAGCAGCACGCTGTCAGCTGTCATTTAGTTTGCGTCTTTTTTCATTATATTCTTTACTGACTTGCATCATTAAGTATTTGTTTACATTTTATTGTCGACATTCCAAAAATGATAAAGCCACATCTTGAATTGACTCGAATATGTGCATTGGATCTCAACGCAGATCTAAATGATTCTTAATCTGTAGAATGTTCGCTAGCCACAAAAATATCTTCATGACATCATATCTAAATAGGAACAAACATATTCTATATATACATACATATATATATATATATATATATATATATATATATATATATACTTTTTCTAACAGTTAAAGCTATTCATGCTTGTGCTTATATCAATACTGGACCCGGAATGTTGAACAAAATTATGCAAAATTACTAAAAATTTTGAAAACAAATATTCAAAATCAGGTTGGGGGCTCTTCTTTATCTTGATAATAACCAAATACCTTTAGCAGTTGTATTAAAATTAGCATATTTCTGTGCAAACCAGTCTTCCAGTTCGTCAAGTTGTCAATCTGAATGACTGCAGTCAACTAGAGGCAGGTAGTTGAAATTGAAATTCAATTTCGTTTTCTTTTCAAATTAAAATTTGTTTGTCTTGGAATTTGAATATCAAATTATGTCATTTGTTGTGCGAAGCAGCCGAAGCGGCTTGCCTAACAGAGAAACAACAAATAAAACCAAATACGAAAAAAAGCAAATATCAAATACAAAGCAGCAGCAAAAACAAGTTAGAATGATGTTATTGGCAAGTATTCGGCTACCATATACCCTTCTAGTCAATTGCAAATGTTGTGACACAGTGATATCTTATCTAAAGCAAATAATTGATCTGTAGTATATGCCACGTGCCATTTCGTCAATAACTAGCTTAACAAGTTTCGGATCCATACATACAATTTATAGGGTATGAAAAATTGTTTACAAACAAAAAAACTTGCTTCGTTGAAGTACGTCAAAAGCCGGCTACTATTCAAAATTTACGTCACCCTGGGTTGAATGAATGAGCCAGTTTGTGTATGTTGTTTCTTTAGATATGTATAGCTAAGCGCGTATATGTAGCTGTATATATATATATATATGTGAAATTAAATTAACTTTGCAAATGATTTATGCATGACGATGTTTATAAAAATGCGCTTATACAATAACAAATATCTGTGATAGATCAGAAAAGCTTAATTGCCGAGCGAACCGAGGAGCTGGGGCTGAACTGCAAACCGGTCAGACTCTGACAACGTTGAGCAGTTTCAGCTATCTGCAATACACTTTTAACTCGGCTACGTGGACTTTTATTTTTGAAATTTTCTTTTTATCAACCGATTAAAAATCTTCACATAATCGCGAGAAATTATTAGGCAATAGCAAAAAATGAGATAAATAATTTAAAAATAAAAATGGATGACGACAACTATATGATAATTTTTCAGGGGCCACTAGCTAAGGTATACTTATACAAACTTGTCATGATTTAAAGCCAAAAGAATGATATTAAAGGCAGCGAAAACCGGCTGCATCGAATCAAAACAAACCGTGGACGTATTTACAACAACCTTCGTGAGTTGCAGCAATAATGTTTAATGTTTGTTTTCTGACTGCTGCTACGAATGAGTATTTGTGAAGCCAAAACAAAATGCACAAATGAAAACCGGCTTTACTTGCGTAACCATGGGCGGCAAGCGAATGGCATATGGTGTCCAATAGAGATTGCCGACCGAAAACAGACAACCGACAACAAAATGAAAATCCATTAGAATGTGGCTCTAATAAATTTTAGGACGCATTGCGATTTATTATATATATATATAGTCATAAACGGGGGTCTTTGGCCTGACAAAAATTAACATAAATAAGTAACTATCTGCGTCGTTGGCAGGTGTTTTTCATGCCACCAGCAATTAAAGCTCAATTTGCTTGAAATGCTTTCAATCAAATTTTTATGTTAAAATGCTTTGAAATGTCAGTCGAGCTCTGCGGTAAAAAATAAACTACTGCATTGAAAATGTTGCAAGCTGCAACGAACTAACTTATACGGAGAATGCTATTCCTTAGCCTGTTGTGCTTTTCTAGCTAATCTGTAAGAAGCTTAAAGTTTTCATGGGAGAACACAATTTGCCACAATAACCTTTAGCGATTGTGTAGCTTTTGTTGCAAAAAGTGCCACAGTTGGCAAACACCCAGTCCTTCATACACGCATACTGACATACGCTATGTCAGCTGTAAATTTTGTTCGCATGCAATTTCTCGTGTTAACGATAGTTTGGCAAGCAAAGGGAGGACAAATATCGTTTTTCTTTTGTTTACTTTGGATGGGTTCTAGAAGTATAAAAGCCTGCGACAACATGCAACGGTAGACCTAAAAGCCCATACCAGTCAGCAGACCATGTATTTTTGCGCCTCTTTTCGGCTTTTTTATTCCTGTTATTGCCACTAAATGGCAAAGCATAGTTTTAGGCGTCTGCTTGGCGCGCCTATATGGCGACGCACGCTTCCTGTGCCTCGGCCAGCCACAACAGAAAAACGGGCCCACAAAATAGGAATCGTAATAATAATAATAAGAGGCAGCCAAAAGGGCCAACGGCCGAGGCAGGCGGCGCCAACATAAAAAGGAAGCAAGTGAATGTCCGTGTCGGGATTTAGACTGGACCCTGCTGCCAACTAGTTTATGGAAAAGCACTAAACTTTTCGCGCTCGTTTTGTTTTTATTTTGCTCACACACTGAGTCCGGCGGCCCGACAACCAGGGCGACAACAACGGGCAGGTGTCATCCAGGTCGATTGTTGTGCATATGCTTGAAACAGGCTCCTCGACCGCCTACTCTATCCGGGCAGGTATTGTGCTTGTTCATTCGACCTCAACACTTCCAAAGCCTGGCCTCAAAATCCAGCCGCAGAAGTCACTAAAGAGTCTCCCCAGCCGTATTGCTTCCCGGGAACAGAACCTGATAATGATCAAGGCGACCACCCGTTAAAGTTGAGCCCATTGTTTTTATGCAACGTGTGTGCTGTGGTTATTGCTTTGGCTCTTGTAATTGCTGTTGAATAAGCGGGGTAAGGCGACGGTGGCGCCATTTTTGGCCAGCAATTTGCAAATTGTTTTCGTGTCCAGGAGGCAGAGAACTGAATATAAATGCTTTTTAAAGCTATGCACGACTACATTAGTTATACCCCTCTTTGTACTCGTATGTTATGTGTGTGCTAAATTTTTTGTTGCATAGCCACAGGCATTGCGGCACGGCTGAAAATGAAAAATACTTTAATGCATTCAGTTTTGTTGTTATTGTTTGGTGCTGCTGCCACTACTGTCTGATGTGGACGTGGACTAATGCTATACAAATTAAAACTTAATTGTCTGCAGTGCTCTTTACATATGCAGCGCCTCGTCTCGTATTTTATGAGTCTAGAACGGGTTCGTATCTACCAAATGCAGCTCTGTAAAGAAAGCTGCATACAAATTTAGCCGCTCTGATCTCGGAGAATTCGATTATGTTAGATGAATACAATCGGTTTAAGTTTTCGCTAAAATCTTTAAATGTCAAATAATGCTGGAAGCTGACAAAATATTTGCTTTAAGACTATTACAAGTTGATCTAAGATACAGAAAGGACTTTCGATCTTATTCTGAATGAGTAAGTATGTGAAGTTGCTATATGCGCTGCTTTTCGTACTTTGCATTTAGTCTTCTATCCAGCGCATCAAACGTTGTTGTTATCTGGCGCGCCCAAATGCTTTGTTGTTATTATTCAGGCGTAGATGCCTTATGCTATCGCATTGCATGACATTGATGGTACACTGTTGCCACACCCTCCTAGCCCGCAGGTCAGTAAAGTCTTGTTTTATCACATTTTCCTTTGAGGTATTCTGTCTATATTTGAAGACGTTTATATATCCAACAAATGGTTGTCTTTCGAACTTGATGCTTCCGTGTAATAGTAGTTAGTATCCTTCATGTTTCGATTGTGTTGAAACTTACCTGGAAAAAAAAAAGGAAAAAAAAAATAAATATATTTTTAATATTGTTATATTTAAATAAAACACTTATTTAGTCAAATAGAAAAAAGTTTTGACTCGAATGAATAGTGTGCTCACAAAATATAGTTTTTTCCTACTATACGTATATGAAAATATATGAAAAAAAAATATATATATATCTATATATATATTTATTCCACCCACTTTTCTACCCATTGCTTATATGTATTTTAATTATTCAAAAAAGTCGAATTAGTTCAAGATAGACAGGATATTTTACAGTCGATCAGCTAAAACATGGTATTTACTCAGAGCTTTGTTTTTGTATATTTACTCTTTGGGTCTTGTGTGCCCTGCCTCTTATCATATCACTGCTCCTTTGTTGTGTGTATCTATTTTATTGTAGGTGGATTTTTTTTTTTCATGGTTATATTATATTATTGTGGTTTATGCTGCAGGGAAGAAAAAATTGATTTGCTATTTTTCCATTCGGCACAAAAATATTTGCAAGAAATTGAATTCATTGTGCCAGAAGCTAAGAAACTGACTATTTCCTAAATGCCACAAACTATTTTTTATTGCGATTTTTTTTTTCTTATTTTTTTTTAATTCAGGCAAAACATATATTTCTGCTTGTGTATGTTTGTATATGACATAAAAAGAAAAAACTATATAATCATACACTATCGCTTACAAAGTGATTAACTCGTAGAAAACACATAAGCCAAGTAAAATTTTAAAGTTATGGCTGAATTTAATCCTTAACGTGACTTGATGGCCATACACTCAAGTGATAATGAGCTAAGAACATTTTATGTTTTTAATTGAGTACTTTTGCAGCACTCAAATCGTAAGCACATACATACACACGAGCCACCTCGAAGCCAAGAATAGCCACATACATGTTCACTCAGGAGATGAGGACATGTTTGACATCTGCAAGGATGTATGTACAGGCAAACACAATGGCATTTTCGAGAGCTGTTGACACTTTTTTGTATCTTTTTCTATGTCCCTTGATGTTTAGCAACACCATTTACCCATTTCATTGCACTTAATCATGACTTGCAGCTTCTTCCCAGACTCTCAACTATAATGAGTTGCACTTTGACGCTCCTTCAAAAGGCGCCCAAGTGTTCAAGCATCAACAAAAGTGATGAGAAGACGTACTTCATGCGCAAAATTGCTTGAAAATGAACACACATAATAACATAAAAAAAATTAGTAAGATACAATTTGGAGACCATTTTACATTTCGTTAAAACATGGTTTAAATTATACACGAATCTCTTAAAAGCATAATCACAACTTGCTTCTTTTAAATAAGATTCGATAAACTAGGTCAAAGATTCAAGAATAGAGAGGGCCATTGCTATTAACACATCAGAATAAATGTCGAATGGGACAAACTAAGCGTGAAAACCCCAGGCGAAGCGATGGTAGCTGATGTTTAACATGAGTCAGGCTCCAGAATTTAACTGTGAGTCAGATGGCAGGGTCACTAGCATACACAAAGGACTCGTATAAAATAGTAGCAATCTCAGAGGAGAAAGCAAATTTACATAGGTCACATTAGTCAAAAATCTCTCGATTAAAATTTATCTTACACATAGATTCAGAGTTAATTTATTATAAAAAGCTCTCCATTTCACTTTTTTACTTTATATCTGGAATGCGAAATATATGTATTCTTAAGATTCTATTCATTTCATTTTAAGCGGCCTATAATTTTTTTATAATTTAAATATTTAATTAAGTAAATGTTACATAATTGCTTTCATTTACTTATTGAAATATTTTATTTTAGTGCTAAATAATTTTTTGCTGTGCATTTACTGTGGGCTGAGTGTCTGCAGTAAATAAGTTTTTTTCACCTTGGCCAAATCATGCCACAAGAGAGCTAACAGGAACGTAGCCACCACAAAGAGCAACGCCGTTTTTAATAAATTTTGTTGTGACTCACTGGGGGTGTGAGTATGTGTGCGGGGGTGTGTTGTGTGCGTGCCAGAGTCTACCCTTGCGCCTTGCTGCTGCTTTAAATAAAGCAGCCGACGACGGCGACTGTTGCATGTTCCTACCTCTGTCATTGCCATTACTGTTGCCGGCGGCAACCCCAACGCGTTCACCCAAACGGGCACAAAGTCATAAAGGGTATTTCACTAAATTGGTACTAAGGTGGGGCGCACACACACATTCGCGTACTTAGCAAAGTCTGTTGTCTGTTTGCATAAATGCCAATGTTGAGGGAGGGTTAGGCGCCACACCCTCAGTGGAAGGGGCAGCTTGTAGGCAGTAAAGCAAACATTTTTAGGTACGGTGGCCACAATAAATTTTCATTTGTTTACCGTGTGTAATTAGAAAATTAAAACCCAGTTTATGTGCCACCACCAGCAACACAAACTGACACAACAACAACATAGACATTAGCATGACAAACATCAGTAGCCAACGGCTCACCAACTGACCACTGACTTGGGGTTGCCCTGCTTAATAGTATTTCTATGGGTGTCATTGTTGCCACTTCTAGGGTTGCTTTAAATTTTATATAAGTGTGGTAGATGAAACTGAAGGTAGCAGTTGCGAAAAACTTTTTTGAAATTAAAATGAAACTTGCATTTTAAAATCTATATATTTTATATTTTCATGCTGGGCCATGGTCACTAAGCAAGCTAATAACAATTTGTAGCTCCCTCGCTTCACGCGTTTAATGACGACCGTTGCCACAAGCACACAGAGAGAAAAGTGGGAAATTTGTAAATTTTTATGCGTAAACACGTCGCAGAAAGAACCACAGCACCGTTTCGCTTCGTCCAAACACTGAGTACATTTTTAAGTTGTAAGCAATATGAAGATACCCTGTAACCAAATACAATTTCATATAAGTGAAATAGAATAATACTCAAACTCCTGAAAATAAACCAAGATTGTAAATATGTGTCGTAACGGAAGTAGCTATTACTACTTGCGGTGTTAAGTCTTTTAATGTGATTGTGTTTTCATTCATGATTCCATTGATGACGCTCAATTTAATTTTTTTCAAGTTCTCTATGTTTGATTGTATGTGTATGTGGGAATAGGTGTATGAGAATACCGCGAACTCATTAAATTTTGAAATATACGCAGACTATAAGTATCCTTTACATATACTCACAACATTTTAGCTTTCTATGCTGGTTTTTTTTATGCGTCTTAAATGCTTAAAAAATTTGAGACAGTGAAATGAAATGATATTGCAATTTGTCCAACTGCCACAAAAATTCACATGTTTTTTGTCAATCTGGACAATCGATATGGCTGCAAACTGTACTGCCGAGATTAAGTTAATACTTAAATAACAAACTCACAATAATTTTCGAACGCCCCGTAATTTCTTTCTTTAAGCGAAAACTGATGAGCTGAAAGTGCTCCACTTTATATATGTATTTATATATACGAATATTTGAGTATGCTGAGTATTTTATTACGCCGATTGCGGCGGTATTATCTTTTTAAGATTACAAAAACCCAAAAATATTATTTTGAAACCCAGCTTTGAGTTACCAGTGCTGAGGGTGCTGAGGTCACTAGAGCAGAAATATGACAAGCATACCGAACAACTGAATTACTGACTGAGTGATTGACTCAGATTGCTTGTTATGGAAAAGTCACTTCTTACATACAAATATGAGAAATGCGTAAAGACCTGTTTATTAAATAATAATTTTACTGTCAATTGGGAAAATAAAGTAATTACTAAATCTAATTGCATAATTAAAGAAAATTTTACCGACAACCGTGCGAAGTTGTTTGATTTTATTACCCAAATATTTTAGGCCCCTGTAAAGAGACAAAATGCATGTGCACTTTATATACCTCCATACATATATGAACAATAAAAAGCTTGGCTAGTATTGCCGATTGGCAGTGCAGAAATAAATACCAAACTACAATATCATACCAAGCAGAACACAAAAGCTGAAAACTGTGTCAATGAACTTAGCAACCGCATCAAGTTATGAGAAAAACTCTTGGCTACAAAAACTTTAACGAAATACCATCCAAGGTCTGTTAAATGCACGTTTTTGGCCAGTCAGCTCGTTAAAAATATAAACAAACGATTTAAAACAACTGCAGCAACGACATTTGAAAGTTGAAGGTTAATTCTATAATAAATTGTATAAAGAAACTCAACAACAGGCCGAATAGCTATGCAGTCAACATCGACAACTCAGTTCGATCGTTTCCACACCTACCCGGCCCGACTCATCGTAGACTTCATTAAGAACATGACACATAGCTGAGCAAGTAACTGTGACATTTTCAACAACACTTTGCCAGTTGGAAACTACTACTGCTACATAAGCTAAATAGAGCCGGGCCAGGCCGAGCCGAGTCAAGTCGAGTCGATGGCTTTGCTCACGGCTGGTGACAAAAGCCGGCACGCCTACACATAGACCCTACTCACAAGCAATAAGCGGATAGCCACTACGAATGCTAAAGCTCTACTACAACAAATAATTTTGCATACCAAACGACTTAGTAATAAACACAATAGCAACTGAGCGAAAAACAACAAATATACAAATTAACAGATGGCAAAGTTTATACTGAGCAGTATGAAATTTAGCATGTGTTAAAAAATTGCCATGTAAAATATAATCATTAAGATTATACGTAGATAGTATTGTATTCAACTTATATATACACATTTCGAAGAATAATAGAAAAAAAATATATATGAATAAAACGCATTTCGCGACCAAACCCTGAATATATAATTCAATTATTACGAGCATCGCATTCAAATTCGAAAATAATGAAAACTTTCGAACATAAAAATAACTAAGCTTTCATCGTAAAATGAATCAATATGTAGGATAGAAAATATTTATTCTCTAAAAATACTGATATTTAAATTTAATAATATTAAATATGTTAAGTTTAATTTAATTCACAAAAAATCCCCGAAATAATGCATATACAGAATAATGTTGGCGGCGCGTGCCACTGCATAAGCGTCTTGTGCCACATTATTCCACGGTCACGTTAGTAAATATAAATATTTGTGGGAGCGTTCACTGCTGCTGGTTCTGAACAGGATCAGCCCAGCTGTTGCAATTGAATAAACAGTAGACTTATGCAGCTAAGAAGTCAGACTTGAACTTATTTTTTACTTATTTTTTGCATTCATTTCTTTCAGCATTACTGAATATTTTACTATCGACTACGACATGCTCCGTAACTTCTTTGAATTACATTAACAAAATGAAACTCAGCATTGTAAAAGTCACTATTTTGAACATGGCAGACAGCCAGCCTGTTTCGCGAGTTTAAGTAGTTAAAGTGGAATTGGCTTAGTTTTGCTTAAAGAAGAGAGTCTGCCCTTATCTAATAGCGTTGTTGCGCCTTAAAATATGTATAACTACATACATTTGTATGCGTGTGAAAAGTTGCCATTGTGTAAGTTCTGAACTTTCTAGAAAGTAAGATGACTTTCAATTAGTTGCAATAAAAATTGCATGATTAGGTTAGTCATTTTTGAATGCGTTGCGCATCCGCTGTAAAAAAAACCAAAATTGCCCTCTTATTTATGCTGCTCGACAAAACAAAAAACTGAATTTGTGTCTTCCGCTGCGCAGACTAAAAACAAACCAAAAAATGAAAACTAGCAAGAATGCGTTGCGTTCATAACAGAACTCAACTAAAAGATACCGTAGACCGAAAATTGCTTATTTGGATTTTTATTTTATTTTCAATAATTTCTGTTTACCATTTACTAGTACTGAAAATAAAAATCTAAAATTTGATATTTAATTATGCTTACAAAGGTCAACCGATGATATTCTCTTATGGTCGTATATATCCTTACCTTTCACAGTTTACCCCCATTTGTTGTGGTTACTGGGTATTGAAAGCGACGAAGCCAACTCTGGCAGTAAATATGCAATTAAGTTGTTTATTTTTAGCCTACAAAATGCAGCAGCGACAACAGCAATCATTTTGTTTAGCATGGAAACGAGTTCGCCACTCGAGTTACTAGCAATTGCATAAGCAGCAATCACGAAACTTAAGTCAACGTAAAAGAAAAACGGGTTAGTTAAGCTAGAAACCTAAATTCCAGATATGAATTTTTAGCCCCTTTGAGCGTTGCTTTTAGCTAGACCTCATTAAATGCGAGAGACTGCATCATCAACCGCAGTGCATCGCTCTTGCTTTTCAGAGCATTTATGAATGAAAACTGTAAAATGTATTTCCACAACGAGCAAATAGCAGTCAAAGAATACACGGCTTAAAATCATATCAGTACTCCGTCAGAAGTCTAACTAGACATAGAGCGAGAGAGAAAAAAGAGAGACATATAGAGAAAAAAAGTACTGCTCTAGTTGACACTTTTTTGCAGGGTATTCACAATTCGCATACGGGCTTTGGGTTTTCCGCTTTCTATTATTACAGATACAATGTGTCGGGCCTAGTTCAATGAACGCACAAATGAATGCGCCCAGTTTCCAGCGGCTCTTACAATTGTTATTGCATAGACTGCGATGCCTGTTGTTCTAATGAAAGTTAGATAAAAAGGAACAGAAGCACCCTCCCATTGCGATTTATTAGCTTGCATACATTATGCGATAAACAGGCAACGTGTAACTACACAAATCAAAATTACAATCTGTAATAATCTAACAACTACAACTTATGAATTTTCTTCTCTCTTCAAGATGTCGAAGTTGTCACTTTCAAAAAAAAATTTAGTTATGATTAATTCCTTTTTAATGCTACTGAGCCTAACTTACTAAAAACTATTGAAAAGATTTGAGCGTAGATGTATATATGTTGTAATAGGTTCTTACCGCAGATAAGATACCCAGAAAATAACTTATAAAGCAACAAGTAAATTAAGTACATTTTATAATATTATAATATTTTCGGGGTATCTGCCGTTCGGTCGACATTGTGCTATATCGAGCTGCCACTCTGCATGTTAAATTGCTGGGCTAAGTGCCAAAGTGCAAAGGGACAGTAAATTGCATCGAGTTGAAATATGAAACAACATAAAACCTATTGAAAAATGAGACACAGCCACGGATAGGATGCGAAGTAGCAAAAGTCAGAAGCTGCAGTTCTTACTGCTCGTGCTTATAACAGAACTACAAAAACGCAGGCTTACGAATTGATGAGCAGAATCAGCTGCCGTTCACAATAAGTTTATTTAACTGTGTGCAGAAGCAGTACTAACAAAAATTGAAACAAGCGAGTACAGTTTTCGGTCGTTTATATAGTTCATATTTTCAAAAGGCATATTTTCTAAGACTCAACATAACTAAGTATGGAGAAAGTTCCCTTAAAGTCGACGTTTTTGATTTATGTCACAGATTCTAGAGCTTTTCACAGTACAATTGCGCTCTGTCAGCTACATCACAATATAACAAAAATTCATGTAGGTGGCTTCATTGTTGCATTCGGTCTTGTTAACTCAGGAGACAGTAGCAATATTTGCGGTCTCTATAAGATTTCGGTTGAGTTCAGCCCCTATCACGCCCCTATTTTTGTTGCTCTGCTTTAATCGATTTCACGCTGCCATAGTCAACGGCGTCGGATCTCGAATGTCAATTTGATGTTGCCACAATATACGCACAATATAAACGATGGGTACATCAACAACAATACTTTTGATTCTTCCACTCCTCATATTCTTATACTCGCTACAGCAATCAACAGCTTCAATGGATTTATCTCGATCTTCTGGTTAGTTGCTTAGTCTTTTCCCCTTGGAATCATTAATTTGTAGAAATTAATTGTTACTCGTGCATTTGTCGATGAGGACTCCTAAGGGCCATTCATTAGGTTCGGCTTGGCTTAGGATTGCACGAGCTATATTGAAAACCGTGCAATGTTCATTTGATTCTCCCCTCTTGCTTAACTACCACTAATGACAAATAATAATTGCTTGCAATTTCTTAATTCCACTTGAGTTTAATTACCGAACTGAACTGGACTCGAGCTTTGCTTGCCCTTGCCTTCTATTTTCTGTTCATTCTGGTTATACACGCACAAGATGAATTAATAAAATATTATTTTTTCAATTTCATTTTTAAATCATTAAATAACTGTAAGACTTAGATCTCAGTTATAAAAAAAAAAATGATAACTTTCTTTGCAGATGTGGAAATGGGGAAATGGCGGCTTCATAAGAGAGAATTTGTAACATTTTATTGAAAATAATTTTGTAAATGGCGCTGTAATGTACACCATATGGAGCTCAAGTAGTGAATGAGTATATTTTATATATATGGAATCATATGTATCTATATATATATATATATATATATATTATATATACTTTCTTTACTCTGCGTACAATGCGAAATAACTGATTGGCTGAATGAATGCTTGCTGAAATAAATGACTGAACAGCGTACAAATTAAATTATGCCATGACGCGACATACACACACAGTGAGAATTTTGGATTCCCTTCCCCAGACCCTTTGCAAGCATTGTCGACAGCTCAAAGCTAATTGAATTTCTCACTGTCGCTTGCAATTTGCATTATAACATTTTTAGGAGAGTGTGTATACGTGTGTCTGACTGAATGTGTTTATATTTAGTATAAAGTTCGCTCATTCAAGCGGAAATGGGATAATAAATAGACAACTACACCGTGAGTTGGCTTGCCAAGTAGTTAGTTAGATAGTTGATTACCGAGTGACGCATGCATAACCAGTCGCAATGTTTTTTTTTTTTTATCAATTTTTCAATTACATCATTTCAATGCTAAACAAGAAAAACATTTTTCAGTACATTATTATTAATATGCCTTACTAAAGGGCTGAGATAAGACATGCAGCAAGCTTAAAATAATTAAAAACCACACGCGTTCAGAAAATTGTAACGATAATTCAAGTTAAATCACAAGAAACAAGAAAAACAGACGAAACACACAAGATCAAAAATGTTAACTGGAAGCGAGTTAAGTAGTTATGTGTGTGGTGCATGAGAGCAAGAAGACCCCACACTCGACATAAAAAAGCCTGGCAAGAGTCAAGCTAAAATATACTTGGGAGTTGGCACCTCTTCCAGGCAAAAATTACAAAAAGTGTTAATAAACAAGGAACAGGCGCAACAGGACTACACACACTGAAACCCACACAGAACTGTAGTGTTTATTTATGACACAAGATGCTTCATCATAATCAGCGCCTGACACTTGTAGAGAGCAGCAGGCAGTCTGAAGAGAAAATCGTGGGCTGAGGTTGCTGCATTATAGCACGTGCAGCTCATCGTATGCCCTGAAGTGCCTTAATTGAAGTGATGCTCAGGCGACAATCTGTGCCCAGACCCATCCCCAACATATGTAAAGGATGAGTTCTAAAAGACGTCACTCGTGCAGCGGTTACCTAGCTCCGAATTAATTAAGACCGTAACTTAGCTTCATGAGAGCAGAAACAGCAAAAGGGCCAACAATGAGCAGAGCAACTGCAACGTTTTATTTTTGAATTCATTTTCTGTACATCACTTATATTTTTATAGTTCTTATATTCATATGCATATAATATTAGCATTCTCCATTAAGTGAACCCGTTTGAATCATAAATCGAAATCAAGTCTTTCGACAATTTATGAAAAATTCTAAAATTTACTTTCTGCTGTATAATTAAATTCTTAATACTTTTGATTGCTTCCTAAAGTGGAAAATTCAAATCATAGATTTCGCTTTTTACATATCTCGCTTTAAAAAGATTCATGTTCATTTAGTTTTCTTTTTCAGTCAAATTACCAATTTAAAAAAAAAACTTTTATCTCGTATTAAAGGGTTTGAAGGCTACAGTATACATCAGTGGCAACTCGATGGTGTTTTAAAAGAATTTTTATGCTGAAGTATAAATTGAATTTTCGTTGCCAAAATCCATCTTGAGTATACAAAAAAAAAACATACGCACAAGTAATCAATTCAGCTAGAAGTGGCGGCAATGGGGGAGGCAACAAAACGTCAATAACGTTGTTGGAATATAAAGAACACAAATAAATCACATCGTTGCATGAAAAAGTGGAACGCGGCAGAGTCATAAAGACAAGTATCAGGAGAGAAAACCAGTGGCATTGGATGTGTTCTCTTGTGCCTTGATTTGTAAAGAAAAATTTTCACGCCTTTATGGATGAATAAATTTTTATACATATAAAGTCGCGTGCGATTGGTACAAACCTTCAATATTTTGAGAAAAAATGTTTCTGTACAAATTGAGGACAGCACCCCATCGAACCAAAAATAACGTACACGTACATAAGTCAAAAGTGGAGAATGCGAAAATAAGGAAAATCATCAGCCAAATCACTGAACATTAAAGAAAATTGTCAAAAGCAAGCAGTTACCATACCGGGAGTAGGAGATGCGTAAATGAAGTAAATTTTTTTAAAAATTGCGAAAGCCGAATAAATTGCTTTGACGCTGGTAATATTTTGTAATAAGGCTAACCGGAACTAATATGTGTAAAATTACGAAAATACACAGAGCATCTGCTGATTTTGACTCAAGCTAATTTCAGTTAAAGTCACATAAAAATAGTCTCAAAATATTGTAAACGTGTCGGTAGCTAGAAAAGGTTTTTGGCTGAAAGTCTGCATTTAACAATAATTTAAATTTACATATCGTTAATCAACCCTCGCATTTGGTCACTTCTTTGTTGCTCTGTCAACGGAAAACTTTGTAGCCGACAAGCGATTAACAGCAGCAGACCCAAAAGAAGAGTAAAAATCTGCGTTTACATCAGGAAGAGAAACTAGGGATTTGGTTAAGGCAAAAGCAATTGGGACGAGATGACAGGCAGCAAAATAAAAAGCCCAAAAAGCATGCCTTTTGACAGCTGCCGAAACTTTTACATGACATATATCATTGTCGCATAACAAATGAGCGTCAGCAGTACCATCAACAACAACAAAAACAATAACAACCGGAACATTTCCAACAAGAAGTTATAACCCTCCGCCCAATGTTTCGGCCACCTGCGCCCACTCGCACGAGCCAAAGACAGACACGCTTCAGAATACAGAGAAAACTTAAGTTGCAATGGACCGCACAGGACCTCACCCTTAAGTCCAAAGTCCGTGGTATATTGAAATATGTATTAATCCACATAACGGCAGTCCTCCTTGAGAAATAGCGTAAAGTCAATTTATGAAAGATTACATAAATTGCTGCTTGAATTCTCTATACATTTTTCAATCATTTAATAAGTATTACAGCGATGGAAAGTGATAATACCCGGACTGATCTTCAAATAATTTTGGATATATCCGTATAAGAAACAACATTTTCGTTGAATGTGGAAACAAAAGAAATATTTCAAAATTTTTTTAATCCTGAGTATTTTCTCAGTTTTCAACTGCTAATTAATAGTTAGTAAGTATGTCCTACAGTAGATTGGTGTATCTACAGTAGTACATCTAAAGTAGAGAAAACAACCATATTTTGAGACTCTGTCACGTTTTAAGTAATATAATTTTCCGCTACTCTGGACAGGTTCGAAAAAACCCTTTTTTCCTCTTTTTACTGCTTAGTGCTTGATATTAAACACTTTGTCATTTGTGTGTCAAAAACATGCCAGCGTAAAATGGCTATGGGAAAAACACATAGCACAACAGACCTGAAAAGCGTGCGAGCAAAATTGAGAAGTGTTAAAAGAATGAAAGAGTGAGTGACTGATTCTCTGACAAGCTGACAACTACGCATGGAGAAATGGGAAGTTAAAAGTCGTTGTTATGGAAGAACTTAAGCAACTTGCTATGCTTAATGCGCCTTGGCACATTTGAAGCAAAAAAACCTGTCATCAATGCTGCCAACCAGATACATATTATTTATGTTAATGAAATCCGTAGGGCATCAGAAACTTTATAGGCCAGTAGCAGAAATAGCAACCAGTGCGAGTAATTGGTGTCTATCCTAAGGTAGTGTGTCGTATATAGTACAAACTTACTAACTGGCTTTCCTAAAATAACTGTTATCTTCTTACTATCGGCGGTAAAATCAGATTTTTACTTAAAATTCAAGATCAATTATTTTTTATATAGTAGAGGAAAAAAAGGAAAAGTTACAATTGAAAGTTAGCCGAAGTGACTTTCTGTCTTTTGATATATGTATTTCAAAATATAGAGCCTGTTCCCTTTTGTTGATAACATGTTCTTTGGCATTTTTGTGTACGACATTGACCAACTTTAGACCACGTTAATTGAATCAAGCGCTTATCGCTGACCCAAGTTTGCTTGCACATATACATAACAATATCTTATCAGGAAAGCTAAGTGCAAACTTTGTTATGTCAACTCGTTGTTAGCTTTGCTCATTTGATGTGGATATTATTTTGTTTGCTATTTTTTTTCGTTTTTGTTTAGTTGCTTTCCATTGTTTATTTTGACATTCCGGCGACGCAATATTTTTATAGTTGGTCAACAAACTTAGCTGATATCAATTAATTAAAAGGGAAAGTTCTTCGCAACGATGCAACCTCAGACTGGAGAGCATTAAGTGTAAGAGAGTCCAACGATGATAGCATTAAATATTAAATTCCAATGACTGGAGATGCGTACGGCATTAAACATTTATAGCAGTTTTACTCAGCTTAGCTTGAAGCTCATCTGAAATGCAACCGAAAATTGATGTCGCAGCGTGTCGCAGCGCATTAGGTAATGGGCAACGTTGAATGAACCACTTCCTTTATTTAATGGGAGAGAATACTAAGCAATATACTCATTGCAAACTCTCAACACGCGCGCACCCACTCACAAAATATTCATGGAGTCCAGAGTCACGTCACAGCTCCTCTTTTTATGATGTTGCAACGAAAAATGATGAGCAAAATATGTATATATGCTAGAAATAAAAAGCATTTTAGCAGACTGCTAATAATCGCTGATGTGGCTTTCGCATACAGCTTGGTATCAGTTTGCCACCCTTTTCCCTCTGTAGCCCCACTTTTGTATGCCCCACTCATCGTATTTACAAAATTATTTTAATATTAATTAATTACTTACACCTGCAATGTATGATGTATTTTCTAGAAGACAAAGCCGTTTGATAGCGCCAGTCACTAGCTTAGCGAAATCGATTTGAGGAACATGGTTCAAACAAAAAATAAAAATACATAAATAATACAACAATAAAGAAAGAATTGAAAAACACAACCACAAATATAGGAACATTTCATCAGCAGCACCAGTAACAACAATAAGCATAAGAAGTTACTCTCAGCTATGCATAAAGCCCAGAAGAACCTCCCGACAAACAACAACAGTTACAATACCGAACAATTACTACACGGAAAAAAAATGGCTGCTGTATAAACAGAAATTTCGTTGGGAACGATTTGGAAACAACAAAAGAGCAGCAAAAAACAACAGCGAAACGAAGAGTTAGTTGCTGCCGCGGGAGTCTATGGGTGTGTTGACTACTAAGAGCTCTTACCCCATTGAACCTTTACTGTTAACGGCACTCCCGCATAAAGTATTATTGTTTTCCTGTTAAGTTTTTAACGTTTAGTAAATTACGTAAATTGCGTAAATTGTGTAAATTTTATTATGTTACACTTCATGTTGCGCCGAATCTCTCCCTCTTTACCTCTCTCTACATTGACTCTGAATTCAACACTTTCCATCGATATCACTTCTATTGCTTTCATATTGTAGAAAATGTATTAAGACTCCAATTTATTAGAATTTAAGAATTGAAAGTGTGTATGGAAAAGTCAATTTATTACTTTAAATTAATTAATAATATTTTTATTGTAATTTATGGTCTACAAAAATACGCATTGCCTAAAAAAGGAGTATCAAAAAAAAATACTTAATATATGTACATATTATATATATATATATATATATATATATGACATATACTTTTTATTTTTTGCCATCAATAAATATGATGGCAATGGCAGTGACAGAAAACTCGGTCGACAATATTTAAAATAGTTTAGTTTGTGCTTTTACCCTGTATATTTAGCTTACATAAACATAAGTAAGCCTTTTGGAATAATTCTAATTCTGTGGACGATGAGTCAACATATAGCATTTTAATTTAGAGCATTGATTTATATATATAGGTCTGCATGATTAATGCTCCTTTTATCCATTTTCAATAGTCTTAGGGCACAATGGTCATTGATATGAGGTATCTATCATATTGCAGTTTGCTTAGCGAGTGAAAATGCAATGCTTTCAAAGAAAACACGTACCACTCTACTCGGAGTTTGTTTGCTCTGTCTGTTTCATTAGCTAAACACAAATTGAAGCGACACGTTTTCTTGAGTCGTAGATACATACAGCGACAAACACTTAACATAAGCATAAAAAGACAAAATAGGCATGCAAGGCTGCGTGTGAGAAATACCAATAATAGCTACTGTTTAAACATAGCTATTGCCGGTTAACAGTCTAACAGGTCAGGCAACAACGAAGACCATCCCACATGTGTAATGTAATGGTAAGAAACATTTGTGGTCAGCTTCGTTATAGAAATATTCAGTAGCCAAGTTATACATATTGAATTCAAATATTAAAAATCTGTCGCTGATCATAGTAATTATATCTTTACAACTCAAAATTAAAAAAAAAGTATTCTTATTTCTACAAATTGCTTCTATAATTCATGATGTGCCCTGAAAACCAGCGGAAACCAAGCAAAGTGCTGGTAATGTTTTTATTTACATTTGCTATTGTTCTGAAAGTGGCTATAATTATTCTGGAATTCGCAATGTGAGCTTACCGAAACAATCAGAAGCATTTTAGATGAATTTACCTGCAATGGAAGAGAGATTATATTAATTAGCTTTTGTTCTTTTTATGTTATGTTTCATATATACGTTTTAAAATTCTTAAAATAAAACAGCAACCTGTCACTGTGTCTATTAGGCCAAAAGCTTCGAAAAAAAAACAGTTATTCAGCCTAAGATATTGCATATTTTGCATACTCAATTACAATGGGCATTTAATAGTTTCTTGTATGGTTTTTCCTTGACTTTTGTTGACTGCTATATCCTCATTATTTTTTCATCCTTTTTTATGCTGGTGTTTCAGAACCATAAAATATATTTTTGAGTCTCTGCACACAGTCTTTCATATTGTCTTTTTAAATAAAGACGTTATATGATAAAAAAAATAATGGTCCCTCACAATTATTGGCATGATGTGGCAACATTCCAAAGATACCTTTGTCAGCTTGAGTCTGCATGTAATTAATAACTAACTAATAATTAGTATATTACACCTCACAAGCAAAGTTAACAAGCTAACTGTTACATAGTCATAGCTATCAATAACTCATTCACCACTTTCAGATGTGAATCTCACTTATAACTAACTCATTTATATTTAAAAGCTATATATTTTTAGCATTAGGACGCCTGCGATTCGATTGAGTAGCTTGTAGTTTATAGATCTTTTTCTATATTTGATTGATTAACCATTTTCATTGAGTTTTCTTTTGTATCTTGAATTTGTCTCTAAGAAATAAGAACGTCTTGAAAGCGTTGCATAATCTAACATACTGTGTCAAAAGTATCCGCCGAAGCTTTAACTATACTCATTGAACTGCTGTGCGACATCATTAATTACAAGAACCAATAAAAGTATAGGACAACGTTTTAGCCCCGTCAGCAAATGATGCCCGGAGCAAGTTGTCATCATTAGTTACAGTTACATATACAATTTCTGTCTTAAGGAGCTGGCAAAAAATTCAATAAAAGTCAGCCAGTGTAGTACTTTCCTACATAGTATTGATGAATTCTGCGTAATGAGTTAGCTTTGTACATAAATGTTCAATCTTAAGTTTTGTTAAAGTACACTGAATGACGAGAACGAGAGCAGAGCAGGCATCTCACTGAAAATCAATCTGTATTAAAGAAGCTCAGTCATTTATCATTATCATATAAACATCAATTGGTGTTTAAAGTGGAGAGAAATCCGAACGCAACATCATTGAACGTTAGTTTGGGATAAAACACCGTGCATAATGTTATTGATTGGCCATTTACTCGACGTCAGCATTGAGTCGAAAGTCAACAATCAGTTGACCGCCTCCTCGATTTTGCATTGAAAGACATCGAAACGTAAATGTATTCAATAATTCAATTATTTAAATATGTATATTTACTTTATTGTACTTGAATAGATTCCTTCATGAATTAATAAATTATAAACTTTTTGTACCGTGTAAAGTACATAGCAAAGTGCATAGTATGTTAATATATTCAGGTGCAAATTTATATATATATATATATATATATATTATGCACACATGTATAATATATCTAATCTTTTTCTGCATTTTAGATATTACTAGAAAATAATTTATCAATCTCATGTTTAACAGCCCCAATGAATAAAAATCATTTATTATGTGCTTGTTCATCAATACTTCATATTTTATTTAAAATCTTACCAATGCAATGGAAACGGCGAATATTCAATAGAATAGACAAGTTATCTTTCTAAAACAGAAATGTGCCTTGATTATCATTTTATCCGCAACATACCGTAACAATGCTATGACGTATCGCACATGCCCTTCATGCATTCGCTTGCAACCATTAATCATTTTGAGTCTTAGTTTTATCTTGGACTTAATAGTTATATTTGTAAGTATATTCGATGTGTTATTCAAATATTTTTTTTTGTTTTTTTTTTCACATTATGGGCAACTGTGTACAAAACTTATTTTACTAGTGTCTATAGAGAAAACATTCACACTGCTCGGAAATATCTTTATGGGAATTTTTAATTTTTCAATGGACTTGAAGCTTTTAGTATTTCTATTCAGAAGAGGCCAAATTATAGAGAAGAGTGAAGAGAAAGCAAATCAAAGACAACTGGACAGACACAGTGGCGTGTGTAAATTGATTTTAGGGCACGCCTTCACCCCCAGATAACAGTGTGAAATAACTCAAACGTCGTCATGATGAGGAGACAAGCCCAAAAATGTGGAGAACCATCATCGAGGGGTGCCACTGTTTCGGCTTTCAAAATACATTCCCAAGCCAGAAAACACACAACACACATTCTTCTGTTTGAAATTTCGAGTATTATATGACCCTCAAAATATTGTTTGAATGTGTGATTAACATATGGCGAGAGCCATAACACAGAATCACTTTGTTTCAGTTTTTTGCTTATACCCCTCTATGCATTTATAAGTTGTAAACATGTTTTGGGTAGAGCGCGGTTTGACAATAAAACAAACAAAGTTTAATTGCTTTTTTCATAACACTGTGAAAAGCAAAGAATATAATTCATATTATTCAGAAAACCAGCCATGGCGGAATTGTTACTGAATCATTGCATCTCTGAATCAGCTCAAGGAGTCATCGCCATGAATACTTGCTTATCACAGCTGCATTGTACAACATATCAGACAGCAGAGGAAGTCAGAATGATCACCGACTCAGTATCACTCGTTACCCCTGATAGCGATTTTCTTTCTCTTTAACTTTATTCATATGGCATGCCCATATCATTGGGACAACAAATAACCAAGCAAATAAAAACAGCAACGGAACAATTGGTGAAGCAGTGCTGGTTGCCTGTATCGACCAGATAGACCAAATCGCCAGCATTTTTGTACCATTAGCAAGCATCAATTCAGCAGCCGCCATCTGTAAAAAGCAAATTTTAATTTATATGTGGGTATTTCTTATGAACTTGCTGTTTCGAGTTAAGAACTCGAATGCATGTGAGCAACTATCAACAACTTAAGTGAGCTACTGTTCCAAGCTTTATCACACAATTGAAAAATCTCTCTTCAACACAGATTTCACTGACACATATTTTTCATCCGCTTCTTTGGTGAATAAGGACTTTAACTAGAAGAGCATGGGCGCTGCCGTTTAGCATTCGAAGTAGGACGCATTTACTTACTGATTAATAATTTACCCAAAATAGATTGGTATATACATATATGTCTATCTACGCGTGGTATTCCATTTTTGGGTTTGTTTTATGATTCAAATTAAACAAAATGGTATGTGTGCAAAATTTACATTTTTTCATACCATTTTCGGGGTGTGAGGTTGAAAAGAAAAAAGTTTGCTTTAGAGGGTTGTTTTGTTTTTCATTTTTTCCCCCTCTTCGCACAAACATTTGCACAAGACGCTTGCACAAGTGTTGTTTGCTCAGAAAAATGAAAAACAATTTGTATTTATTTACAATTTACATAAAAATAAAACAATAAGCGTGCAATTGGCTGTGCCATAATGAAATTGTCTATTTGAAAATTTTGTTTCTCTGTCTGGATCTTACGCTCAAACGAACCGCAAACAAATTTACACATTTGCCTGTGAAATCGCCACGTGGCGCATGGACAGCATGGACAAATTAGTTGTTGGTAAACTGATTCCACTGTAAGTACGAAATTATATTCAAACGATTAGTTAATGATGACCAATGTAAGAATACTGAACACTTTTCGTATTTAAGCAATTTGTAATAATACAATATATATATATATATATATATATATATATATATATATATATATATATATATATATATATATATATATATATATATATATATATATAAATATATATAAATATTTAAGTATATTATACATTATATATATTTAAAACCGGATATTTATTGAGAATAGCGCAAACTCATAAATGAGTTATCCCAGTATACGAAATTATTTGTCATAAAAGTTCTTGCTCGGATAGTCATCAAACGCAAAAATCAATAATAGACTTATTTAAGTACTAGTAGCAGTTGCTAAAGGCTCGTCATATGACTACCAACCTAGTTGGTTTCCCGAGAACACCTTCTGACACTTGGAAATAGGTTCAATTAATATATTGGTATTCATAGCAAGCCAATGCGTAACTAAAAAAAAAAAGAGAAATCAGGCCAATTAAGGCCTGGCATCTATCTCTGTCTTTATCCCATAGTCAAGTGTGATTTAAGCGCGAAAAACATCAATGCAAGGGATGAAGCACATATGCCCACACACAACTCTTACTCCTCACATATCTAGACAAATATTCTAGCATCTTATATGCGCAAAGCGGAGAGAGGCTATGTTCACGATAACTGGCGAGCATCCACATCTATAAAAGACATTCCCCCCATTCGCAAAGCCATACACCAGCTTACTCGTGATAGTACATGTGTGAGTGTGCACATTTGATGATTAATTGCAGTCAAGATGATAAATGATTTGGGGTAATAGGAGTAGAAGCGGCAAGCACCACTCAAAATGTTACAGGGAAGCTGAAAGCAGTCACTAGTCTGCGATGCGAGCTCAGATATCTGGTTTGATTCGAAGAGTTTCGAATTCGAGGGTTGTGTCTCAATGGAGGTTTGCATGCTTAGTTCAGCTGCCTTGCGAGTATTTAAGGCACACGGTCGCATGGCCCTCACGTTTTGGGCCACATTGAGAATATTTTCAGCAATTGCACGTATTGGGGATTGCTTTTTTTTTGTTGTTGTTGGTTTGTTTCTTCTTCTGATATTTTTCGAACAAAAATTTGCCTGTTATTCGTTGGGCACCCAACGACCGACTGCTCGACAGTCAAAAGGAATTCGTTGGCGACGTGTTACTCAATGATGTGGGTTTTGTAGTTGTTACTGCGTTTGGCTTATTATTTTTATGCGTATATGTATGTGAGTGAATATATGTGAATATGTGTTCATGAATTTCCCTTTTCCACAGCGTCACAGCATTTTATTCTCTTTATCTTATTTAGGTTTTTTTTTTTTGTATTTAATTTTTTTAGCTTGTCTTGGTACGTGCTATTTTGGGCTTCGTTTTGGCGTGTTAAATGTTAACTGCTGATTGCGTATTGTGTGTGAGATGGCTGGGAAATGTGTACCCACTCACCACAGAGGTCAGACTGATTTCGGCACTTGTCTCAGCCAAAATAGGAAACATCATAACAAATAAAGAAATTATTTATGTCGTGTCTATATGAATTCATAATAGGCCGAGAGAACATGACCCTTAAGGTTAGGATATTACTCATTCACAATATCCTTTAAGAATTTATAAATAATACTTATTATTTATGCATATGTCGGTATTTATTTATATATGTTTGTGAACAAAGCACAAATTTTCAGTAACACAAATAGATACAGATGTTTCCTCGCATACAGATAACGATACAAGTGTGGCTTTGGTTGTTTATCTTTGCCACTGTAGAAACAACTGCCAGCTGTCTGAAATTCCATTCAATTGCCCGAGACAGCATAAGCTCAAGAAGCGAAAGTGGGAGAGCAATTTGAGTGAAACAGACAAAGTAAAGTAACATATAGCAAACGGAAGTGGCCGGAAGTCTAACGTGAAATAAACAAAACATTCCTGCATAAAATATATTAATAACAATGCTATTCCTCATTCAGTAATTTGCTCAAATGCTGTTCATTTCAATCCAAGTCACTTACCTAACATCCTTCAAATTATCCTTGTTCAGACTCCAATTAAAACGTTTTAACAGAAACCAGACTATGGTGAACATAAAACAGTTAACAAATACAACACGAAAATTTTAATCCAAAAGCATAAAAATGGTGTGATGAAGTTTAAGTTGACTAACTGAGACACGTTAAACTTGATCGAATGAGACTATATATGATGTAGACATTTTTATACCCTGAACCATTGAAAATGGAATTTGAGGGTATAATGCTTAAACTTAATCTGAAAGCAAAAAATGTTTCCAAATTTCGGAACAGACAGTTTTCGACGCATGGAAATGTTTAAAATTAGAAAAGCTTTCAATGCGGCATATGCAAATAATAAAAGCAAATAAATGCCACAATAATCAAATTAAATGTATGAGCGAATGTATTTAAAGAGAATACACTAATTTCAAAAAAGGCTGTGTTTCTTTAAACTATCAAAACTATATATATATATATATATATATATATATATATATATATATATATATATATATATATATATATAGTGGGCTGATAGAGTGCATTAAACAGTATCTGCCTTAAATTTTTGCATGCCCCATATAGTAGAGCAATCGTATAATGCGTCACATGATGATAAGGCGGCAGTCGACTCAACATTTTTGTTAATAATTGCAAACAAAAATAAAAATACTTAAGTTAACCGCTAAATCAGCTGGACTTTTTTTTTTTTTTGATAATGATAAGTCTGTGTTAATTAGTTTTTATCACACAGCACAGAAAATAAAAGAGCGGCAATAATTTCGCATATAGTCACATCTATATATAAGAAAGCATATAAATAAATATAATGTATGTATAAAGGCTATTAAGATAGATATTTTTATTTTCATATCATTTAATATTTGCCAAATGCTGTTTGCAACATACTGATACTTATAAGAATGGAACACATACAAAGGTATATATATATAAATACATTCAGATGATAACCATCAGCAACGCCGACTTTTTATTTGTGAGCGCATCTATTGTTTTTGTTTTTGTTTTTTTTTTTTTTTGTATTTTTCTATATTTATTTATATATATATATATATATATATATTTTTTTTTTTTTTGCAATTTGAAATATATTTTAAAGAATATATATTTATATTATTAAAATGGTTTATACGTGGAAACGCACTTTTTATACATTCAATGCTAAAATAAAGATATTGGAATAACAAAATTGTAATTCAACTCGGAGATTTTAAAAAATTTCTTTTTATAAATTTAACCCAATGTATAAGGCCCCACAAAGTCATTCAGTCATAGATAAAATAGAGCTTCATAAGGTACTAGCCACGCTTGTTTTGACATCAATTATAGCTATACACATATTAATTTCTTCAATATTTTATGTATTCAAACTATAGAATACAACACTCGACGTAATATAAAACTGCTCACTTGTAATACTCACTCACCTGTTGCCATTGATCCTCAATCGACTGCTGGGATGAAAAATAGCCAGTTGTGCATATGCGCTCTAGTTCGTTGAATATATTTCCGCTCGGTAGTATATCCATCTCGAGATCGTCGTCCTCAGTAGAAAAAAACTCTAAAGACTCCGTGATGAAGCCGTCCTGGTATTTCTTGCAGGGTTGGAAAAACAAAATTTTCTGTCGCCAATTATAAGCAACGGCAAATTGTTATAAATTTTTTGATTCACACTCAATGCTATACATATAGATTTAAATGATTTTGATTTAAATATTTCTGAAATAATTTGATTAGAGGTATTTCTGAATAGCCAATTGGCTTTACTTTTCATTTAGTTACACCAGACAGCATCATAGCACGCACGCACACAAATATAATATTTAGATAATGACGTAGCTAAAAAATACACGTTTTATTCATATTCTATTTCTAGTTGTATGTATTTGACTCTATATTTTTAGCACATTTAGACACTTTTAATTTATTAGAGCAAACCTCTTAAAATTTGTTTGTGCTCTTTATGAAATATATTTTAAAATTGCACATGATTTATTTAGGGTGTTCCACTGCAGTTGTTTAGAGCTGAAATAAAAATGGAGTGGTATTTATTAATATTTTAAAGAAAAATGTGGTAAATGTTTTATTATGGGATAAAGTAACATTTAACTCTGTATCTCAGATAATTGGCATTTGATAGGTCTTAAGTGCACTCTACGAAGAGGTATATAAAGTATATTCTAGAAAAATTCTAATAAGTTTTCTTTGACTGTGCATGTTTTGCTCAAGAATGCTCAACAGTTTTCACCATCGTACCAAAGGTTTAGGTCAGTAACCCCAGTACACATACAAATACACTCAATTGGATAGGCAGGTCGTCAGTTGTTGGGAAGGTTTTGTTTCGGCTCAAATTATTAGTGATGTCGACAACAGTAGGAACTGGCTCCGAGCACCAGCCTGAAACCCCGATAGGTATCTGTTGGTGTATTAGCCTAGATTGAGTCGAGTCGAGGCGAGTCGTTTCGGTTTTGGTTTCGAGTTCAGTTTTGAATTGGAGTTCGAGCTCGGCCGCTCGATGTGTTATATCTGACTTTTATTTCTAAGCGCTTTGTTCGTCCCTCCCCTGTTAAGCAACAAAATACGTTTACACTCGGAGCTCGTTTCGTTGTCGCTTTTTTACTACCTGTTTTTGTTGGCTCTTTTATAACGTATTTTTCTGTTTTTCACGTGTTAACTGAAAAAGAACCAACCCGCTGTTGAAACAAACATGCAGCGACCATGCGGTTTGAGTTAAATGTAGTACAGTTTTCTATATTTTATTATTTTTTGTTGTTTTTGTCAGGCTTTGTGTTCTTTTGCGCTGTAATACACTGGTTATGTCCAGATCTTCGTGCTAGAACTGAGAAATGTATTTTATGGTCCAAAAACTTTCATCTTTTTTGACTTTATTTTCTTGATAAATCTGTAAAATATTAAGTTATTTAAACATTGCTCTTATTCAATGTCGGGTCGAAAAATACATAACATAATATTTCTTTAATATTGACATTTTTCGACTTTATTAGAAAATAAATAAAAATCGTTTGTAAGTTGAACAAAGTTGTATTGCCGTTTATGCTTTGCTATTAACTTTTATGCTCTATTTTTACTTAATGCAAGACTTTTTTGAAGGCGCTTTTTTTTAGACAAACATTCTTACTCGAACTTATGCAAGTTAAATGTTAACGAACTTTTAAATTATCATAGGCTACCCACGCGAGAGGACCTAAGTTTCGCCCACATGCCCTAAACAGATTTCCAACAAACACAAGCACTGAACCCATATACACACAGTCTACATTTACTCTTCTCGAATGCTCTTCAATCAGCAAGTTAACACGAAAAAAATAAGAAAAAAAAAACACAGCGAGTTGGAGGCGGGGTCACACTCACGTTCGCTTGCAGCCTACGTGCGCATTAATATGTTTCTTTTCTTGTGCTGATGCAGCTTCGGCTACTATGCGTGAACATCATTTGCTTCAGCGTTGTATCTATTATCTGGCAAACCAGCCTTATTTTCATGTCTACTATCCTCGTCATAGCTTTTACGTAAGAGCAAAGATATTTGCTGAAATTATAAGCTAAATTAATAAAAGGAATAAAATAAATATTGTAGTTATTTTAACTATTTTTTATCGTACTCTGGCACACGCAAGTTTAAGGGCATGCCAATACCAGTCTGAAGAGGTCTCTGCGACAACAACACGAGCAGCAGCAGCAACGTCATCAACAGGCAGTGGCAGCTTTTGCATCCCAATGTTCACAGTCTTTTTGTTTTCGTTTAAACAGCAAAAAACATCAGAGACAACACATGAAATTCATTCCCTGAACTTGATTTGTATAGTATGCCACTTCCATAGCCACTTGCTGTTGGATTTTCCCCTCTTGATTCGCTATGCATTTCGTTTCATTTCGTTCTGTTTCTGCTCTTCTCTCCTACGCAACTCTTTCATATTGTGTTGCCCCGCTGCGTAATATTTCCTGTTCAGCCCATTTATACCCTGCGGCAGCTTTCCCCACCCGCCAGTCCTCCCCCACAACATACATATCAACACTTTGTTCATTTCACACGTGAATTGCTTTAAAATAAAAACGAATGTGGAAGGAAATTTTCATTGCCGACTATTTTTTCAGACCTTTTGCTTTTGCTTGTTGCTGACTGCCTACTTGTTTGTTTGTATTTCATTATGAGTGGAATTTTTCCACGGATAAACCACCCAATCAATAAGTATAACCATCGCAATTCTTATAATTAGAAACTAAAATTCCGCTGATGTTATTGATAATGTTGTTCGTAACCAAATGCACAATGAAAATTTCTCTTCATACATGTGCGATGCTTTTAACTGCAACCATATCCAAGCCTATTCAGTTAGATTGATTAATCAGCATGCGTTTGGATGACTAACCAAAAACTTCATGGCGAGCACTCGATTCTGTAGGCAATATGTTTAGGCTATCAACCTAGAGATTCTTCGGGGTATTTATTTCTATTGTGTATCTTATCTGCGAGTCTTTTATTTTTAGTTGGCAAATTGTGTGTGTTTATAAACAAAAGGTTATTTATGTTCTCAATTTTTATTTTCGGTACAGTCAAATAAATATTAATAAAGACCACGCGTTAAGTTGCCAGAGCCTCCTCCAAGTCATTAATTTTTTGGAACGAACTCACAAGAGCGTCACCGCGCGACAGACATGTGGTGTCTGCATCAATTGGGATCACGACAACGCGACAAGAATTTTGTTATTTTGATTGCTCTGGCTGCTGTTTATCCTATTGAGAATAGTTTTCACAGCCGCTATCAATCCAAACTGAATATGAACTCCTCTCCTGTAGCCTATATAACACTATGATCAAGTACTAGCAAGTGCACATTATACTGAAAGTGTAGTATTGGTGTCGGTGTTTCGTATCACTGTATAGACTTACTCGTTATACCAAGAACTTGTGATTTTATTTTTTATTTACTTTTGATTAAATGTAAAAAGAAACCGCCCGCAAGTTGAGCCCAACACAAGCAAGTTCGATTTAATCATAAAACAAATGTGTTACTTGTTTAGCGAGATATAGCACATAAACATTTTATACATACACAGAAGTATTGGGCGTGATATGTGTATATATTATTTTTACTGCGCCTCAAATTTTTAAAAATTATATAAAGAAAAAAACTCATATTTTCTGCCCTTGGTACGTGATTTAATATTAGAGAATCACTGAGTAGTTCATGCAAATAACAAAGTTTTTTTTCTCGAAAGAACAACAGCAACAACAGGAATAGCTCGAGAAGTTTGTTATGGTTGTATGGTGAGTGATTAAACGATTGGGGTCTGGAGCTTTTCATATTTTTAGCGTGAGTTTCGCGGTTCATGCGCTGAGTCACAGAGCAGTGGTGGTGGGCTGCTACAGCTTGTAGGAAAGAGATGCACGAAGAGATATGCACTAATGCATGCTCAGCTCTTTATCCAGTAAATATTGTACTCTCTCCCACAGATGTAGATTTACGTACCTCTCGATTATGTTGTTGCTATAGTTAATATTACTGCTGCAGCACTTGTTACTTTGACGCACTTTTGCACAAAACTTGTTTGCACACGAACACACTGAGACACACTCATACATCAATGCGACGAAGACTTAACACAGTGGATGCCGAATGCCAATTGCCGACAAACACCAACAAACTAAGCAGAGCGATGACGTTTCTACTGCAGATATTAGGCATGCATATGACGATAAGAATGAATATAGCATTAATTTTGCAATACTTTATTTATTCAATTACGTTTCCGACCCAAGGAGTCGTCAAATATTTGGTTGTTATTAATTTTCTATTTACATTGCAAACATTTTCACTTGTTGTTTGCCTTTTACAGGTGTTACTCATCTACTCTTGGTAGCCGCACATATCACTGTATATTTAGAGCTGTTTAAATTGCCGCTGTTATTGTCTGCTTTATCAGAGCATGTTGTAGTCCACTCATTTCTTATCAAAATTTGTTGACACCACGCACACATGCAACCTGCCCGGGGCAACGTATTTAGTACCGTTACGAATTAGAACAAACAATGGCAAATGACCGGTCCGCTAGTTACAGCCTGTCACTGCACAAGTGCATCTCGATTTGTGTAATTTGGTTGCTGGATAAAGAAAATGCGCCGCTGCTAGTAGTGCGACTGCGGCTGCGACTGCGGGTGCTGCTGTTTGTGATAATTGCGCTTGCGACTCCGACGTACGCCGAACCGTTAACGTAACCGGTAAAAACAAGACTGTTGCTGCTGTTACTCTCAGAGAGATACAAGTGCAAGTTAAGCGACCCTTAACATTAGCATGTTAAGCGCAGAGAGTCAAAATATAAGTTAACAGTGCCATGTTGCGCTCAGAGAGCACAAACCGTGCTCTTCGTCTCTTTAGTGCGGCGTTTAGAGCGGCAAACAAATCCACCACAGCAGCGAATTCAACGTCGCGACTCGCGACGCAATGAAAACTAAATGTGAGGAATGATAAAGTGGTGAAAATTATAACAGTTAGTTCAAATTAACATTAGCTCTGGCGATGACACAAAAAAGTGTGTGGTTACTAAATCTTAAATGTATATTCATACATGCAATCGTCATAGGGTGTTGATCGATCACATTGATCAAATAAAATATTTGACATTGGACAAACTTTATTCATAGATTCAACCATTGATAAATATACCAGCCATTTATACAGCCTCAACTATGGGCCTGTCGTCCGCACTTGTATTCCACCTCCTCGAAAAATTATGGTGAACATAATGCAGAGGCAAATGGCAGTTGGCATAATTGCAAATAAACTAGCAACAATATCTGCACATGCATAGAGATTAGGGCACGTTAAGGTGCGTTGACAATTTGACATCTTGCTGTTGCTTTGCCCTTACCCGTTCGCCCTCGCACACACCAATTACCCGTCATGGCGGAAATCGCACAAATCCGTAAATGGCATAAATTATGACATGCCACAGCGCTCCAGTGCTAACTTCAATCCAAGAGCCATAAAAGGAGGACACACAAGACAATAAAAGTATTGTCTATAATCGGAAACGAGCAGTCGAGTACCAACACATGTATAACTTAGTACACGAGGATGGACTTTGAGTTATTTTTTTAGTTATTATTTAGCTATATGTTTTCTGTTTTTCTCTCAGTCTACCAAATAGCCGATTTTTGAATATCCGGGGAAAGAGTCAATTCTAATTATTATTATTAGTTATGCAACTATATTTTGAAATAACCTAATCTTAACTAACATTTAGTATTATCGAGGTACGAACAATACTTATTTTATATTTTTAACTCAAAGCTCAATTTTCAGCCGTGATATTTAATTATAGGTTACGATAAAAAGTAATGGCAGTAAATAAATAAATTATCATAATCTTTTAATTGTCTAGATTTATTTGTTGATGCGGTAGCATAATCTATTTGTCTTTCTAAATCTGACTACACCAGACAATGGCTAGTCCGTGAAGGAAATGACAATAAAAAAAATGTGCAACTGACAGTAATCGAATTGGCTGGCAATACTCTTTCAAAACTATAAAACTAACTATTTAGATGATAAGTGAATTGTGTTATCATTACAATCAACACCAAATATTATTTCTGAAGACATTAAAGACAGATTAATAACTGACCATCCCGTAACATATTTCAAGCCTTTAATGAGCCGAGGATATCGTACAGTCGGTGACTCCCGACGTACGCAGTCTTCTTTTCTTTTAAAACCTGTGGTGCACAGCGTAAATATTTTGATGTATTCATGGAAACAGTTTATGCATGTTAAGTAACAGACAAATTGACGGAAACTTGGACATGCCGTAGACTTTTTCCAAGAGTGAGGCAGAGGCTCATGTAGAAAACGAGGAACGGTGAGTCCACACCATTCAATTTATTAATAATTTACGTGGTAATATTTTTGGACCAAAAACAAAGCGAAGCCCAAAAGGGAATAGATGAAAACATAATACATTCAAGCTTTGAGTGGATGGGGAAAGAGGCTCCGTCACGTTGGAGCAACAGTGAAGGAGAAAAAGACAGAAAAGCAATAGCAACAAGACGCATATGAATTGGAAACTAATCGTAGAATATGAAACAAGAATGATTATTATTCATCTCACACTAATCATTATGTCTATGAGCACATAAAGTTGGCGAGGGAAGGAAAGGTCAATGCAAAACTTACATATTTATATATTCGTAAAGTTGTCTTGCTTATGCCCATTTTAGCCCTTAGTGTAACAATACTAACCATAATAGTAAATCAGTGAACTCTAACCGTAATTGCAAGAATATTTGCAGACTAACTTATTATCGTTTCTATCGGGGAGCACAAATATAGAATTATTTTTATTTTACACTCATTACACAGTTAAAAGAACAGTTTTGAAGATATTGGTCGAATTTTATTATATTTTGATTTAAACACATTTTTTTTTATTTAGTTAATTAAATCTTCTTCTAAATATGTTTTTCATAAAAAAAGTCTGCAGAAAAATTGTATTATAATCCATAGCATGAAAGAAAAACCGTGTGAACTTTGAAAACACACTTAACTTGTCTGTTCTGAAATAACTGCATTTAACGTTCGTGTAAACGTTAATCACTCCCGACACGTTAAACAGAAATTGAGCACAAAAAGGTTTTATTCAATTAGCTGTTGATGTTGGCCTTTTATGTGTTTTTGCAATATATGAACCCACTGAATCCAGCCCTAAACATTCTCATATTTACACGAAAATGATAGCCTTTGACACTTTGTTAATGGGCATTAATTTATTGCATTGCAACGCCCACACTCAAAGTGCACTTGCGTTGTTGATTTTGTTATTGTTAAAGCCTACGCTGGCAGCATGAGTGTCTAACGGATTGGTAACGCTATTGCTATCACTCATGCTGAATTTACAAGCTGCTGATCTGGCTCAATGCAGACTAAGCTATTCTGATTATGGCATTTTTCTCTAATTTTCTCAGAGGAAGACTCTGCCTCTCTATTGCACTAACTGTTACTCCATCTCTCTCTCTCTCTCACTCTCTCTCTCTCTCTTTCTATCTCTCTCTCTCTGTTTCTTGTGAAGCGAATTATTTAATTTTCAACCTTATGGGAAATATTTCCGGACCATATTTTAATGGATGTACATTGTTTTGGTAGATATGACAACTTGGTTGCGTTAGGTTGTCCTAAATGTGGCAAGTATTGCAAGTATTGATCTGTTGTTGCTGGGCGATAAAAACTAAATATCTTAAAAGATATTCTATTACAATATTTATTAAAAAGAAAAACTTGGCAGCCATAAAGATATTGCTAAGCAGGTAAAAGGACCTGCTTCGCAGCACAAATGCCACTTGAACTTTGCTGATTGCTTGTCTTCGAGTCTACTATAATTTTTGAGTACGGCGCAGGCGAAGTATCTCAAAGAGAGAAAGAGCGAGAGAAAGAGAAAAGGAAAAGCAAAAAAGAGCAAAGCGTAAAGCCGGCAAAAACAGCTGAATGGATAACACTCCAAACGAAATTATCTAGCTTTTAACTTGAAACGATATAACAGAAACGGGCATCCTAATTTTCAGAAGGCCGTCACATTTATTAAGCACATATATGTATGAAAGGGAAAGAAACAAACCACACCGTCGCTTCAGATACGCACACGCACATATGCCTGAGGCACTCTGTTTGATTGCACCGCCTGTTGGTATGCAACACTGCGCTAATACACCTCGCGTTGCGAGTGTGTGTGAGTATTTGATTTGCTTGTCCGTATGTGTTGATTGGCCAACTAAGTGCAACACACAGCGCAATGACCCGACCCGACGTATTCAAACGCTGACTCGTTTCTGTTTAGTGTAAACTCTGGTCGATACCTGATGACGACAGAAACGACAGAGAACGAGACGAGCAAATCGGCGAACTCAGTTACAGATGCTGTCCAGGGCCGATGTCGTAGTTGGTAACTCGGCAATATTTTGGCTCGTGTTGGACATTCGAAGTCACTCTCCTTCGCCCGTAATTTGCGGAAGCTTAACTCACCGCAAAATGCTCAAAGTGAGCAGCCAAATTACGAATTCCTTCCTTTATTGCAAGTTGGCGTCTCTTGTGAACATTTCGAGTGAGGAGCTTCTACTCTTGAAGTATCCTGTATAACAGTGTGGCTCTCTTCAAGCAGCCTCTTTCGAGCTCTCTTAGAAGCTGACGAGTTTTATTAATGCGCTCCGTGAGTACAGGTGACGTCACCTGCATGTTGACGCGCACGCCGGTATTGTAAACAAAACATAAAATATATGAATGGGTGAGTGAGTTGAGTGCATAAAACAATAACGACAAATACATGTATGAGATAGTGCCGTTTGATGAATGAAAATCGGTTTCTGTTATACGCTTGCAGCTCTCATTTCAAAATGATTATGACTTAAATGCAAAAGAAACTTTATTACTTATATCAAATTGTCATTAAAACTACACTCCAATATAATTATTTTATTGTTGTATTACTATCTGTTCCGGACAAAAACGGTAAAAATCTAATGACAGCAATTGACAGACGAGTCGATAAGTGTCAGCATCAATTTTAATTTGAATTCTTTGCGTTTCACGCACAAACTCGAACGCATAATACTAACGTGAACTTAAGTTTTTAAACAAGAATCTGGCTGAAGAATTTCTATTTTCGAATTTGTCATGTTTTCGCCTTACAGCGTCTAAGTCTATAAAATATATTATGAGAAGGAGAACGGGTAGAGGGTGAAAATGAGAATGAGATACCCCACGCTGGCTGGGATGTGCAAAAATGCGAAAGCTAAACGTCAGAGCAACCCTTTTTGGTGGAAAGTTTTCAGCGCTTATCTTAAGTCGCGTTGACAGGCAGCAGTCAAGACAAGGAAATACATAGAGAAGTACAAGTTGGAGATGAGTCTAAAGCTGGGCCGAGGCTGGACTACCGGCAAAGGACACAGCAGTCGGGCAAACGTCAAGCAATAGAAATTGCTGCGGGTAAAAAATGGATGAAAAAAATTAAAGAACACGCTCCAGTCTCTCCTTGGGACACTGGTTGACAGTGAGTGATTTGACCGTACCCTCATTTGCGTGCAGCCAGCAGGCGACACAGCTAAACTAGCAGAATGAAGCAGTACCAAATGGATTAATGTGCAAGGATGCGGCTCCACTGGCAGCAAGACATCCGAGAAAATTACGTCAACTACGCACTGGGCAGGCATGAAAATCTATCTACTGAGAGATGGAGAAGCTTAGCTCATTTACGCGCTGCACTCGAGTTACACACAAGTTCTCAGCACCCAGCACCGAGCATCCCGAAACAAAGCAAAACTTTGCAGAGCTATTTTCTGCGCCCAAATGACAGCGCAATGTAATAATGAAAAACTTTTTCTTTGTCAATTTGATGAGTATAAAATTAAAAAAAAAAAAAAAAGAATAATAAGAAAAGCGTCACCACAATTCTGCAGTGTGAGCAAAAAATATAAAAGTAAACGAAGCAACCCACATAGGGTGACTTTAGATTAGTTAACAAATACAAAGAATAATACATAAGATTTCATAGAGCATCATGCGATAAAAAGAAATCCAATTTAAGTACAAGCTAACTCATCAAATATCAATTAAGATATAATATATATGAGAAAACTATTGCAGTTGTGGTCGATTCACAGAATTCGACGCATGAATACTGGACCTAAACTTAACTTATGTTTAATTCCCGTTAGCGCGCGTGCACATAGACAACTAACGTTTTAAGCTTTTGCATAAAAAAGAACAATTCACAACAAATGTGTCGTCCTGGGTATTTGTGCAGCTGTGGTTATGTCCTCCCTTTGTGGTTTGAGAGGTTGCCTAGCACCACCAACCACATGGTCTACATTTTTACTTTGTGCGTTATGGCGCTTGCTCCCTGAGGTTAGTCGGAGCAAGCTACAATTTCCGTGAAGTCGGTGAGAATTGTGGAATTCATAAGCTATGTGCGTTACGCTGCCATCGTTGAAGACTCTTTGTGCAAAAAGCATTTTTGCTACGTCAAAAGCTATCCCGAATTCACCATGCTTCCGACTTGCTTCCCGGCACAGGCTGGCATGCCATTAACCCATTCGCAAAAAGTGCAAAATCGCTTAAATTATTGTTACAAGCTGCCTGCCCGGCCGTTACAACAACAACAGGCGTAATCAAGAGCAGCTCGAACAACTGGGAAATTACAACGACAACGTCCAACCGTTTGCTTTGCTACGCATTGCTTTGAGCACTGGTTAGCATAACTCTGACAGCTGCAAGCGAAATTTTCTGCGAGCTTCTCTCTATTGTATATATTTCTATATGCAGAAATTAGTGTTAGTGTGTATGTACGTATGTGTACAACGAAGAATAAAAAGTGTCCTTGTCTAAATTGGTAGCGTTGCCTCCTGAGATTGCAGAAAAACTTTTAAAGATTATTTCGTGAAGTTTGAAGCGTGTACGCTTCACACGTAAACGTAAATGTTTTATAAAACAAGCAAATTAAGGCTCATAACAGGCCGACCATGCTAAGCTAATCCTAACGGGCAAAATGGTATAAATGAGTGTGTTGCACCTTAGTAAGTCTTAGTGCAGAGACAGACATTATAGTTCTGTAGTAATCAAAGATATCAACAAACTCTCTGTTTGTGTAAAGTAATTTTTTCGCGAATCTTGTACAAATTCAATTACCTTTATTTACAGCAAAACTCATACATACATTTTGTGAAGTAACAAAACGCGGATTGCTATATAAGAATATTAGTCTGTTAAAGGATTTAATTTGAAATAATTCTCCCATGTACCGCTTAGACCATCGAGTAATTTATATATTTTTTTTTGTGTAATGCATACAGACCTAAGAATTATATTTTAAGCATGACCACCAAATCAAGTGTGCTCGTCCTACAAAAATCTCTCGACATTCTGAACCAAGTGAGAACATGTTTGGTTAACGCTCTTTTCCACGATGTGTTAGCTGTTTGGTCAACTCTCGCCACATGTTGCGGTTTCCAGCCATCAAATGCAAGACCTAGACTACAACAAACAGTAGATTGCAAAATCTGTCACCGCTGTATTTAGAGGCACACAAACAAGCTTTCAAAAACTCAAACACCTCGCCGAAATAGCTATCAACACAAAAAATATAAAATATAAGAATGAGATATCACCTACTCGAATAAGTCGTATCCTTGGCGGACTAGATCACTCTAAAATGCTCATTTCGAGATCATAGTAAAAAGTCAATAATATATAAATAATTATACTATTCCGGTTACGTAACTAATTGCAGATCTATGTGAAAATGTCACTGTTTTCAGTAAAGGTTCATAAGAGAACCCTTTAATGGTAATTTCAGAAATAAAAAAATAACAAATGATGCCCAAAAAATGGGTAGCAAAATACCCGCATAATTGACATGTTAGACAAACCACACACACTTGCAGCATGATGTTAATTAAATTTTAATAAGCATCGGCGCTCGGGCTTTAGCATTCCCCTATAAGTCAGCAATTACAATTATGCTTTGATGACCGTATGACCGACTCTCATTAATTTTTAATTTGTTGAAATAATAATTGGCATAGCCATATCTAGTTAAACTTCATGCAGTCGTTCAATTGGACCGTTATGTGCCGCCAGTGGCATACAAAGCATTAACATTAACACCCCAGAGACATGACTAAGCCCGGGCCCAACACACAAAATTAACCTCTTCAATTGACCAGTCGGTTGGGTACAATGAGTGTGTCTCTTTGTTCCAAATGAGTGTATGTTGCTTGACCTTCATGTAGTCAAATGTATGTACGATAAAAATGGGTGAAACTGGGGTCCACCGCAAAATTAAGAATAGTGGTTACCCGCATACCCCCTGGTGGTAGAAATAGTGCTTTTATAGTATGCAAATTGATAATTAAAGTTGGAATTTTAGCATGTAACCAAAACTTAATCTGAACCATATGATATGTATGAAAATCTGTATTATTTATAAGAGAGAAAATAAAAAACGTAAATTTCGTCTTGTGTGATATATCAATGCGTATCTCAGATCTGTGCACACATATTGCATATGTTATAATCTGATGAATGCACTGTGTAATGAATGATGAAAAAGTGATAAATATTAGTCTCGCATCAACAATGACATTTTTATAAGCGTCCAAGATACTAGACATTAGTTAGAAACTTTTCTTTCCGGCTAAGTTGTCAGTTGAGGCAAATATAATTTATCCAAGTCTTTTTGTCGATTTAACTGATTTGACTTACTATATTTGCACACCTTTAAGAAATTCCAATATAACGTGAGATTTCTTAATCTTCACTATAGTTTGCTGTCTGTAATTCGAGCAGCTATAAGTTCATAGGGCAAAGGGAGACAATTTAATTCATTTATGACACCATTTCACTTTTTACACACACCAAAAGAGAGAGAGAGAAATGGAAGCATATGTGTCTCATTGGCGTCGCTCGTTTGGTTATTATTCATTAACAGAAAAGCCACAAACTTTATGAACCTATTCCTCTCTGAGTGGTGCTTGATTGCTAGCTGGTTTCTTCAATCAAGGGCCAATAAAGGGCTCACCCTAGCCATTGAACCCCACTCAGTTATACTTAAATTTTTGGTTGGGTTGTTTAATTGCATTATTTCTTTAATAAAAGTCAAATTAATTGGCAGCATTGGCCTGCTTAAGACCTACTTCATATACTCCAATCAACAACCCTTTCGAGTCGCGCCTAAATTATTTTCTGTTTTCCTTTTGAAACGCAAGATCCTGTTTAATGCTTAATGGCCATTTTTGACTTTGGCTTTGATGTTCGTTGTGAATATTTCACGTTTAAAGTAATTTACATTTATGTTTATCAAATGCGTTGAAGCTGGGTATCAAGTAGCAATTACGAATTCCAATATTTAGATGTGTCAGTTGTGAAAATGAATTTCACTAAATGTCGGCATTGCATTTCTTGCCTCAAATTTCACAACAAATAAACATTCCGCATGACCGCATCTTTTTTCTAGCTCTGTCTGTGTGCCTGAAGAGTTTCTCTTTGTTTCATGGACAATATTTTCATAGTTTTTCACAGTTTGTATGACATAAATTACAGCGACAGGCAACAGCAGCACACAAAACTTCAGTTTATCCATATTTTGTTCAACCTTTTTAATGTTGGAAAACATTTTTGGTAAATTTAAATCCTTAGCTAGCAGAAAAATAAACAATATTTTTTTAAGGAATTTCAAAATATATACAAATTTGACAATCTAATTTCTGCTTGTCAAAAAATGTTTACTGATTTTGATCTCAAAAAAAAAAGAAAGTTAAACACACCTTAAAATAATTGAGTCAAGCTTAGATTACGAATACTTTTCTTAATCCATTGGCTACGTCATCAGTGGAGACTTTACCATAGACTTGCAACATTAACTTTGCAGTGACTTTATCTTTGGAATGCTACTGTTTCATTTTCGTTTGGGCTGCAAAGTGAATTACAGCCGCCTGCTCGCTTAACCCGCCTTTGCCCCGGCATTCAACTGCCGTCTCTCTGCTTCTTTTGTAAGTCGCTTTTTTATGACCTCTAGCCGAACAAATGTGCGTATGAATTGTTGGCCAGGCATCCCAACAAACGGCTGGGGAGTCGAGCCGTTGAGTGACGCTGCCTGTGTAAATCATATTTACAGTGGTACAATAATTGAATTAGGCGGCTCTAAGCAACGGCGACACGCCCCCTGCATCCACAGTTTCTATTTTATTCTCACTGGCTGCAAATAAAATTTAATTAGGCGCAAATGGCCTTTTGACCTTTTATGCGCAACGCATTTTTTGTGCTCGAGTCAAATTCGCCTCTGGGGCACTCATACTTTTCTTATTTCCTCACACTTCAAAATAAAATCAATAATATGTATTCTAACAAGCCCTCTTACGATATTTCGTTCTGTATGCTGTTATAATCAGATTTAAAAGGATTGAGTGGTGGTAGTAAGAATAATGTTCAAGTTTTTGCTTACCATTAAATCGTAGTTCTTCAGATATAAACAAAAAAATGGAATGTGACTTGTTGCATATGAAAATTGGCCACAGCATAATGATCAAGAGATAAACCTAAATGACGGTATACGTAATATAACAATATTATCTTTTAATATTTCTTCATCATTATTTTTATTATACCCTGAATCCATTGACAATACAAAATCAGGGCATAATGTTATTGTGACCAATGTATGTAACAGGCAGAAGGAGGCGTGCCACACCCCATAAAGTGTATATACTCTTGATCAGCTCGAGGAGCTGAGTTGAACTAGCCCTGTCCGTCTGCCCGTCTGTCCGTCCGTCCGTCTGTCCGTCCGTCCGTCCGTGTAAACACGTGGATTTCGTATAACTATCTATAACAATCGAAAATATCTCTTTGATTTTGAAGCCAGGCATGCACACCGTTAAAGATAGAATCGTGCACTAGGTTGTGGTTGATTGCTATATTGAATCCGCAAATTTTGTCATTTTTGGATTGTTGATGCCACGCCCCTTTCGCCCACAATTTAATAAAAATGACAACTCACGTATATCAAATACTTGAAATTCGGCAAATAGGTACATTTTAATGTCATAATAACTCCCCGAAAATTGCATTAAAAAATAAGTCGAAAAAAAGTAAAAAGTAAAAGCATAACAGGATGCATGCATATGTTTGTGTGCATGTGTTGTTTGCTATTAATGAATAAATGAAACTTTTTATGATGGGTATTACAGCTCAATGGATTCAGGGTATCTCTTAGTCGAGAAGTCTCGACTAGAGTTTTGTTATTTGTTAATATTAATTTCACAATATACAAGTGAAGACACAATAATTTGTTCATACATAAGCTTATATATTTTCGAGAAAATTTCCCTGGAGATAATTTATTCAAAATATGTGGTTGCAAAATTAGCTAAAATGTCTTACAGTAAATTTCTCGAATGGAAATTTAGTATGTAAACTTTCGTCTCATATGGTTAGTGTACAAACTAAAAATAACTTCTTGTGAGCCATGCACACTCTATACCATAGATGGCGTTTTATAATATAACTAAATATGCAGTTGTTTATTTTATTATTAGTAATATTAGCTATTTGTAAAAAAAAATTAAAACAAATAATTAATAAATTATTATAAATAATAAATTAATTAATTGAATTTATTAATGAAAAAATTCTTTGTGGATCTTGATTATTGTCAGTCAACCCATCATTATAATGAGAATATATAGAACACATATAGATATAGATATATATATATATATATATATATATAAGCACTTGATGGGGCTGATAATTGTTCCCCCTAACAATATAACGTTTTTGGTAGTACAGTGGACAAAAAAATAAAATAACTTTTATATGTCATGGCTACAGGGCATTGAGAAATGATGAGCACGTGCTTCCCTTTGGCAAACATCATGATAAGAAAGGCGCAAACAATTTGACAATTTAATGTGGCGACATCACAACCTGCAACCGCAAACGGGCCACGAGACGCGCTGACAACATTAGCCAGTGCAGAACAGCGAGTGAGGGAGCGGAGTCTATAATTATAATTCCATTACCATTACCAGGCGAAGGAGGCGCGAGTAGTGGCCAGCATCGATGCAGGACTTAAAAAAAGGAAAAGAAAATTAACAGAGTGCGATTTGAAAGGTGCAGCAAGCTAAGTTGCAGATCCTGTGTAGTCATGTCAAAGACAATTGAAGTGGCGTAATTGTTGTAGCCGAGCGACCAAGCTAATAATGGCCACTTGAGAACTCGTCGAGAGCCAAGGATAATGCGGGCTGCAGTTCCGATGCGCAGCTAATGTGCGCGCGTCAAGGAGCAGGTGAATCACTTAGGCGCATGCGAATGCGGATGCCGATGCGGAAGTATGCCTGACTCATTTGATTTGACGAATAGTTTATGAGCGCTCTGACGGCTCCAACTTAGCTACAGTATCCTTGTCCGACTTTTCTCTATCATTTTTACTCCGTTTGTCTGCTTTGTTGAGTATTGGTTTTTTATTTACCAATTATTCGAAACACTGCAGCTGCACTCGACCTAAAAATGCTGTATTTAATATGAGGTTGTGTCAAGTGAATAAAGCACTTGTCAAAGTCAAGGACCACTTCGAATTTCAACTGGCTATTGATTCTGTAGCCCAAAAGGTAAAGGCATTTATATATACGCTACCTGGGCATATAGATGCAGTGCCTTACACTGGCACTAGCGTATTATTCATGGGCATGATCGTTAACACAACGGGTGACTTTTTTAGTATGTTCCGAGATACGATATGGATATCCACTAAGAGGAACAGCACAGTAACCTGAGTCTACTTAAGTTGGTAGCTGTAAAGTTGTTAATTCTAGTTTTATGACGACACAGTCGCCTGCTGAATTTCGTTATGCTCAGAAACTTCCATGAGTAGTCCGGAATTCTATCCAAGATTTAATGAAAGTCAAACGTATCCAAGTTACCGATTTCAATACAACTGACCACCAATTTTGACAATCTTTTCCAGAGAGATCTGGCAATGTCAAGTTCACACACTATAAGTCAATTGACTTATTTCCGCCAACAGAGATATTATTAATGCATAGCTCTTGCCCCATGGGAGCAATCAACTAACAATAAAAGCTCATTATGTAAATGTCACAGTTTTTGGCCACTTTTCGATGAACCGCTGTTTCGGGAGCGCTACTGTTTTGTTCAATGACTATTTATCGATCCGCTGGTTTATATATTAATTGAGCGTTCCTATTAGGAAAGCAGGAAGACATTTTTAAAGTTTTATTGCCTCACATTTGGTTTTAACCTGTTGTCGAGCGTTTTAAATGAGAACATAACTGCTTCTGTTGCCGGTGGCTGCCAATTAACCCTTTCCCATTGTTGCTTTTGTTGGGCTTGCCGCTTTTACGGTTTAATTGCGCGCACAGCGGTCGGAGATAGGCACAAGAAACAGAGAAATCAATCTCGAAATGCGTTGACAAGCCTGGCTCATCGCGAAGATTTCGAGTTCAAGTTCGGTCGGGTGTACATTTACGTGAACCTTTAGGAAATTACCCATAAAAAATGGCTTCATTTAACAAGAGAAGCGCAGTATAAAACTCGAGCATAAAAACTGAGCCAGCAAAATAAGACAAATGCTAAAGGTAAGAAGAGAAAATCTGAAAATGTCAAAATATTAAATGGTGTCAAAGGTGCACAGTTAGGAAAGCGGAAGACGCCTTAACTTTTATATTCACTGATATGAACAAATTATAATGACAATTCAATTCATAACAGCCAGCACACACTCATATACACATACACACTCATTGGCACTGCGAATACACGTGAGGGGCATTACATGATATGGAAATGTATTATTGAATATTAGTTTTACATGAAAATGAATTTATTATCGACCCCCTTGTTAACAATCTTTTTAAGTCATTCGCTGTCTGATAAGCGTCGAAAACTCTTTAGACATCTCCTTAATTCAGAACATATATTATTTAATAATTATAAATATGCTGCAATAGGCGAATCTCAATTAGAACTCGACATTTATTTTCATTGTGAAACTGCTAATCGTGTCAAACAACACCATTACCGCCATACGAATATCTGTCGCATCGATTGCTTTCTCATGCACGGCAAGAGATGTTCGGGGCTGCTTCTCATCTTGTCTGATTCTCCGACAATATCTTGATTTATGCCAAAAACGTGTAGAGGCCGCAAAAACCAAAACACAAATCAAATGCTAACAGCGCGACGAAACATTGCAATAGTTGAGACTATACTAAGACGCGCTCCTTGAACTGATTCAGTTCCTTTGGCTAAAACACAAGCTGTTGCACAAGCTCGTATATCTGCAGGTAAGCGATACAAAAACCTCAAAACGAGCGAGAAATCCAAATGCCCAGGAAAGTGAACGGCGCGCGCGTTTTTTGTCGCGCCAAAGTTAGCGAGTCGCTACAAAAAACGCATTGGATCGGAAATCGAGAGATCGAATTGAAGATGGGTACGATCCTGATATTCCTGCTGCAGCCTCATTTATATTTCGAACGCGAGCGTATAAAAATATTCTGTTGTCCCGATCTGGCCTGGCCCAAAACTGTCGCCCCCGGCTTATGATCGAGGTGATCACCGACCAACGATCAATATGTGCGTTCAACATAAGCAGTCCAGCAGTCCGTACAAATATGTGTTTGCACAGAGAAGATACTTTTTACACAACCTGGCATTCAGGCTGTCAGTCATAGTCATGCCTGATCATTCCGAAGTGGGACAACCAGGCTCAGCACAGAAGTTAGCCTTTACTGCGAATGCTACTGCGACTTCGATCGTGCCTGAGTTTGAGTTTGAGTTTGCGCCAACAGGCTGGGGTGCTGCTCGCTAGAAAGAAGACCTTCACACTGTGCTGCATTCCTGACCACCAGTTTTCTTGTGCGAATCCTCAACGCCTTTTAGCATTGTTTATGAAGTGCAATGTCCCTCCTTCTTCAAGCCTTACACGTGATACAATTATGGCAGTTTTTTTGTGCTAATGTCTAAATGTCTTTCTTTTTTGTCAGCCCAAGCTGCGAACCATACGTTTCACGAATATTTATGGCACTCTCCGTGGGCTTGCAGATTGAACGTAGAGAATTCTTTCATTAAGCTTATAAAGTCAATCTCATAATTTACTGTAAAATCCATTTCAATTATACGAATTTGAAATAATATTTAGAGCAAATACATCTGATATGCACACTCTCAATGAACTTATCCTGTAAGCATTGATGACACGCCCATGCTGTGATTTCATATAATGGAAGGAGCTCACACCTCTGTCATGATTTCACTTTGATTCTACTCCTCCTGTCCTCTCCTTCCACCGGTAGTAGTTCCTGATCTTACTTTTCTGCTTATAAATTCTGATCACAATGTTGCATCGGCAAGGCACACTGCAGCACCTCATGACAATTTCAATGTCATTGTCGCCTGGCCAAGTAAGCAGGCATTGTACCATGGGCCAAAATCCATTTCGATTATGAAATTGAAGTTCATTCTCGAATATACTTTTATTTACAATCATTTACTGATTGACCTGAAAAAGAAAACTTAATGAAATAGAAAATTCAATTTACCTAATGAAGTTCAAAACATAATTTATAAAATTGGTACCTTAAGGTAAATTTATAATTTAGAAGTTCGGATGTTTTTTATTCTGAAATAAAGAAGTCTACCGAATTTTATGTGAAATTATTTTCAAAACTATTTCTTATTTGAAAACAATAACAATAATTCAATAATTTAAATAAGTCTATAAAGTCTACAAATTGTGGATCTAAATTCGCTTTTGTTGTAAATATTTGCTGTCGAAGCACATTGTATCAGGCATCTACGGTGGAACGGTGTGCGAAGAAGCTGCAGTTGCCACCGCGGGCGATCGATAGTTATGGTCGTGTCAGACATCTTGTAATTTTGTACTTTGCAATGAAGTTTTGTTGTTGTTTGCGACTTGTTGACACTTTGTTGGTGCGCAAGTTAATTAAAGAGCGGCTGACCAATGTTCCGACAAGGCGGTCCAGGGACCACCAGGCAGCTCATTGAAAATAATTTAAGCAAAAATGGTCCAGTTAAGACCATTCAACTGGCAAGCAGGCAACTGACCGTAGTAAGAAACTATGATTATTCTAAACTAAGTTTTATTTATATTTACAGGTATGTGAATATTTGAATACTCATAACTGGAAACTGTCCCTTCCACATTGTAAGTGCATAGAAATAATTTGAATTAATTTTTTTCACCTAATTGTCTAGTTATTAAGCTAACAATTACAGCGAAGGATTTTGGTATTAATTATATTTACACAGTTCGATTTAAATTTTTTTTTGACCAATTAATTATCACGAATAAGAAATCTAAAATAAACATATTTTTGTTTAAAACTGGAGCTTTTACTAGACTTAAACAAACGGCATCAGGCTGTCTTAGTTGACTACCTCCACGCTACAATCTTCTTCAATATCAACGTCTTCCAGCTGGAATCCTTATTTATACAGAATACAAGTATGTAAGTATTTGAATACTCATAACTGGAAACTCTCCCTCCCTTATTGCATGTGTACTAAATATTTGCAAATAAATATTTATTTTTGTCATTTAATTGTCTAGAAATAAAACTAATAATTACAGCGAAGCATATTGGTATTAATTACATTTACACAGTTCGATTGTAATTTTATTTCGAGTAATTAATTATCACGAATAGGAAATCTAAAATAAACATATTTTTGTTTAAAACTGGAGCTTTTACTAGACTTAAATTAACGGCATTAGGCTGCCTCAGTTGACTACCTCCACACTACAATCTTCTTCGATGTCAACATCTTCCAGCTGTGATCTTGTCAATGCAGCCGTATCTTCGGAACTGCCGTTGCTTTCGCTAGAGCTGGAGCTGGAACTTGAGCTTATGCATTCAACATTATCAAGTTTGACACGCTTGGCCGTACATCCATCCAAACTTGCCTGCGAATCACTGCTGAAACGGAAACGCTTCTCAGGCTTTTTTAAGAGCTCCTCAATGGAATATGGATTCCTTTTGCGAGTACTGTGACTGTTGGTCACTGTATCTGTAACGCTGGCTGTACCTGAACTTAGTGTCAACGCCACCGGCGAGGATTTCCCTGAATCGCAATCACTCAATGGATCCCCCATGGCAGATGGTTTAGTCAGATCAATTGAACTTTCGGATTTTGTGAACCCACCACCAACTGCACAGTTGCCTGCAGCAACTGCAGCGACAGCAGCCATACTGGCTGCCCCATGCGGTATGAAGGCGCCACTATAGGGTAATATCGGACCGCCCGTAGCTGCTGCTGCCTGGGCTGCCTGCATATGCGCTTGGGTATAATAGAGAAGCGAAGGATTCCATAGCCAGTGCTTATGCAATGCTGAGTAGCTTAAGTCTAAGCCACCCAACTGGCTGGACGCGGCAGTCGGCAGTCCATGACTAGGACTGCTTCCATGAGATTGAGGCATCTTGGCCGCGGGTTTGAGAGGCATCCCATCACTTAGTAAGGACGGCGACGGCGACGCTTTGGCATAACGTGAGTGTAAGTTTGTCGCCGATGTAGGTGGAGTGCCGGAGGTGGGCGTTATGCGTGTAGCAACGGCGGCTGAATTGCTGGAACTTACATACAACTGCGTAGACGAATTATACACACTGGGCGCACCACTGCTAGAAATTTGATGAGCAGCTGCCACTGCTGCTGCTGCAGCGGCCGCGTTCTGCTGACTGGAAGTCATCTCGTCTGTCCACAGACCACTGTTACGCAATATACGATTAATAGAGCTGATCGACGGTACAGAACTTGGATCACAGACACGCTGCTGCTGCAGTTGCTCACGTATTTCCCAAGCGAACATACCGCTGTTCTCCTCCTTCAAGCGTATTATCTTTTTTACCACAGTAGGCGTTGCAACTTGCTGTAGAAGAAACAAATAGTAGCAAGTTTGTAGCTTAGAAACTTATCCCAGCGATGTATAAATTAAATGCCGTGAAATTTTATTGGACTATTTTCAGATCGCCAAGGCCTTCAACTACAAGTGTCAGTCAAACACCACCCACCTTAGTTGTTCTATTAGATATAGATCAAATTGTGTTTTTTTTTTAGCTATATGTTAACTGCATATTTGCAATTTTAAAAGGTGCCCGCCAAAGTCGACGCGCTCAACGTTCACGTGTGACGCAGCAATTCATTAAAAATTCATAACTACATGAATATTTCAAAGTCGCCCCTAAGAGAGTCCACATTTACATCAGAGATCTTATCGAATCATACACACGAAGGCGCTTTGTATGACCACTCAACTAACCCCTACTTGTCCTCTATAGCTGTTACGCCCTCTCCACTCAGCCCTCAGCCATTTACCTCCGATGCGGCCCCCCATCTCATACCCTGGGTGACACTTCCATATTGACATGGCGTAGGTGTTAAATGCACGTTTTGTTCGAGCAAGTGTAGGAAGTTATTGAATCACCATATCACGCGCCAGCACAATGTGAAACACATTTTACTTTGAGGTTAATTATGTATTTGAGTCTATTGTACTTGGAAAATATTACAGCGCGCCTCAAAATTTGATTAACCTGCAGCTTATGTTAACAAACGCAAGTCCTACGCACCTCCACTCTGCTGTGCGATTTTCCGAATAATCGCAGAGGTTACACAGTAGCTGCAGGTAGTTGATTGAGCGTGTGAAATTAAGCAACTGACGAGAGACAAGCCCTGTGATCCCGGTGGTGACAAAAGCGTGCTATCCCGTTATCAATGCCTGCAAATGAGATTGATTTGTTGCGCTCTGCCCACACAACAACAATCTCCCCAAACAGTCTATAATGCTATGACAGCCAAAGAACATGTAAACTATCTATTTTATCTGTGATACTTTATGGATTTACTGCTGCGCGTCTGATTTTTATACATATAATCATATGTTGATTTCACGGGAGCACACACATGCCTATATCCCACGGACCCATCCCAATTTCAGTAATATCCATTTGCTTACCTTCGTTTTGCTACCACCAATAGATCCCGGTCGTATGGAGCCTGTCTCATAAAAGCGCGTCAAAATCTTGGAAACACATCCTGCCAGTTAGTAAAGGCAGAAAATCCTTTCAATTTAATATATTTAAACGATCAGTTTCGCTTCCACACTCACCATGAGACACTAATAATTGTCTGGATATGTCACAGGGCCTAACCCCACAAAGCGCCAAATCGACAATGCGGCGACGCACACAGTCCGGCAATGGGCGTCCATTAACAAAGACACCGCCCAACTGATTGACACCCGCCTGACCTGCAAATAAGAAAACGAGTATCTTAATCGAATACTTAGAAACCGAAACAATTTAGTAACTAATCTAATGACGCCTGGGAATTATTCTTTTTAAATGACAGGCTCTTGCACAAAATAAGCCAATTGAATTAATGCTGTCTTACTTCAGAGGAGACGTACACTCAACTCGTAGCCAACGTCCCGACTCATCTTCGCTGTTAAAGCTTACATTCAGCTTACCTTCTGCCTTACACAACACCTCGGGGCGTTGGTTTCGAGTTTAATGAAGTGCGAATTTTATGTTTGCTGTCTCTTTTATGGGACGCAAAAGAGTCTTGCCCGAAGGGCTGTAACTGCCTTTCAGCTGTCGCGATTATCACTACCGAAATAAGTATTTCAAGTTTGGTTTTTTTTTTGGTTTTAGCTTTTGTGTGCTTTCATTGAAGTAGTTTCAACTCGTTAGATAACCGAAGTGATTGAAAACTCACCTGTATGAGGCATTTTTGAGACCGGCGCTCAACTCCAAATTTGACAAATGTTTAAAGTGCGTCAAGTAAAGTAGCGTCACCTGCGTGCGCTTTGTGATGTACGTCAATGGGTTCGGCTAAAAGTAGTGCTTAATCGTCGAATTCTAATCAAATTTTATACAAGAACCCCATTAAACTGGCTCGCGAGATGATGTTGGCTGCTGCCGACGCCGATGCAGTTGATGAATGTTGCAGACGATCTCCCGACTGTGCTGGTAGCTGGGGAGATGTGTTTTTTATGGCTTCCACGAAATCTCTGCACACAGTTGTCAGCCGGGAATCAGATCAGTGAAAACTAGTAAGGAAAATACATAAAAGTTAATTATTTCATAAAACCAGGGAAGGCAGCCACATAAGACAATGCTTATATTGTGGTTGGAAGTCCTAGTTTTAAATTTACAGTAGACAGGCGATTTAATGTTCAGTGGTTTATGGGCTGTGCCCAAATACGTAGTGCTTGGACTTTGGTTGTATCTTAAATTAGCTGCTTATCAAGCACATTCTTAGCACAGCGTGAACTAGCCTATTATCAGAATTGTGGGCCTAAGTAAAGCACATTGCATGTTTGGCCAACTGCGGTAAAGGTTGAAAATATGCAAATGCATGAGCCTGGCAACAATTAAAATAAATTTTGGCCAATTGCTCATTTGGTTAAAAACATATCAAACAAAAAATATGCAAATACAAAACTTGCCGACAGCAGCAGCAGCAATGGTAGTAGCAATGGTAGTAGCAGCAGGTCACCCCTACTGCGGTTTCCGCTTCCTGTCATTAGAATGAATGGGCTGGCAGTTTAACAGTGAACTCGCTGGTTAACCTGTCGCCAGCCTGTCAAAGGCATGAAAACGCGCGCTGAAGAACCGTATAAATCAAAATGTGTAACTACCCCATGGGTCCATAGTCTTCGTACTTTGTCATGCCCATGTTATTATGGAATTCACATTAGATTTAATTGCCCAAAGTCCTAAGGATTTGGCTGTCGGTTACTTTTCAGCTCGTAAAATTCCAAATGCGCGTGTGGACAGCAGCGCTGCTCTTCAAAGGCACAAAATTAAGTTGTTTTTTTTGTTTTGGCTTAGTGTTGGAGCTACTCGTGGCAGCCGTTAAGGTTGTTAAGTGCCACTGACTTATGCGCACATTAGGCCGCGATAAGCATTTATTTGCAAGCTAAACTCTTTTATTTTCAAAAAGAAAGGGTTACTTTTTCTCGTATTTCTCTTTAGTCTAGTTTACTGCTTTGAATTAATTGAAAGTGGATGGCCCTACAGAAAATTAATCTAGTGCTAATTATCTAACTATGTCGCTTTTTGAGTAGAATCTGTTCTTGCATTTGGAAATCTTTAGAATTCCCCTTTTGTAATAACTAATGGTAAAGTAAACTAAATTATTAGATATTGTGCTAAAGTATAATATTATTGGTTATATTGTATAGATTCGAATAACTGAAGACTTAGTGCAAGCGAACTAGCGTCAGACTTAGTGAAGCTAATATTCAAATATATATACACTTGTCAAAGGTAACACACATAAAAATGAACAAAAATTAGTTAAACATACAATAATTTAAATGGCTCTGATTGCCGAAAGTGGAACCGACAGGTTCGCCGAGCTTCTGTTTCGGCAAAGAAACGCCGCAGCGCAGATCACTAATTAAAATAACAAATTATTATAAAGCATACGCTTGAGCATTTGAATACGTATAGGCTTTTTATTTATTTTTTTTTTCTTTTCTTTTTGTTGCATCAAATGATAACATTTGAGGCAGCAACAAAACAATATCAATGAGGCAAGTCGATGTTTAGAAACTTCAGAAAAGCAGCCAGAAACAATATCGAGATCAATATCGTTTTAAGTATGCTGACCACGGCTAAATTAACTTAAATAAGTTGTTAGGCGGCTAGTTGGATAGAAAGCTTTTAAAATCAATGGGTTATAATAGCAGACGGCATGATATAGAATTAATTAGCATACGATTTTTGAATTTTGTCGTTTGTCTCGTGGGAAAAAGTGGTCGCCTTGTTTATGAGTTATCAGATGCCGGCGGAAACTCAATTTCAATGTGACTTTTCGCGATCTTTGCGATGCAAATTTGTTGAACTCATAAAATTAAAGCAATATCCGTTGGCTATATATTCATTTGTCTTTAATTAGATTCAAATGCTTGAATAAATTTGGTCCCGTTAAATATCGGTGTATTAGGAGAAAAAACTAAGCCTAAGAAAATTTTAGCAGCATAATTTTGCTTTGATTGATTATGAAAGAAAAACAAGCCGAAAAACATTATTTAATATTCAGCATTTGAAACTTTGTATGCGAACATAATAATAGTTAGCACAAGTTAACTATAATTTTTTGTAATTTGCTTGCTCTCACCGTGATTAATGGCTCTTATTGATTGATCTAATATTAATTCAATTTTTGATTCACTTGCACCAAGTTTTAAATGTAAACACTACACACAAGGTTCCCGTTAAGCAAATTATTTTTCGAGGAGCATAAGCTTGTCATAAGTTACGTATAGTTTAATGAAATGACCGTTTAAGTTTGCCAACCGCGACGCCGCTCACCTAGTCACTTGACCGTCAAAATTTCAACTAATGCTTGCGATTCGCGCTGGCAACGCACAAAGCATCAATGATCTGCTCTGATGTTCCCGTGTCCGGTGCCCTGCCGTGTTACATCCAGCTAACTCTGGGCTACTGTCGCCACCCGAAAATGTACGCACACTGACAAATGTTCACGGCCTCTCAACTGCCACAAGGCGGACGAAACGTTTTTCTGGTGTAACCGGTTTCACGGCAGCACCAACAAACAACAGTATGCTGCGGCAAAACTACCGACAACAACATCAGCAAAGACAGCCCCGCTTGTGCGACTCACGGCCAATCAAGAGTCGCTTGCTATTGCGCATGTGTTGTGCTGGTATTGCGCTCCTCATGATTGGTCGACTCTGTGGCTTTCGTTATATTCGATGCCCTTAAAGGTCTGAAAGAACCGCACCGTGGAACTACGCTCATCCTGTGCTAGCATGACGGGAACAATGGAGTCAAGTGACATGTATAGCATAAATATTTAATGAAGTAATGAAAAAGGAATAATACAATGTCTTTTTATTTTAGATTTTGCAGTTTATTTTTATTTTTTTTTTTTTTTCATATGTTAGTACAAGTTGTTAACTGTCTCGACTTGCTCCCAAGTGTGTAAAGTCCAAAAAATAATTACAAAACATTATTTTTAAATCAATAAGGTTACCCTGAATGCATACATTCATTATATAAGTTTTATCATGCAAGTCAACTGTAGGGACTTAATCACATTAACTCGAATATTAAAGAAGAAATTCGAATGAAATTTTATACCATCGTACACCAATGCCAAAGCGTTGCGGTAGCCGTAGCCGTAGCCGTTGCCGTTGCCGTTGCTGTTGCCGTTTCAGTCGCGTTACGGCCAATCGGCAACGTCAACTCGAACGCACGCGAATGTTTCTACATGCCCACCACAATGTGACAGTACCATAGCATAGCCTTAGAACTATATATACATATTTATACACATATATATACATATAATACATGTATAAATGGAAGTGGGTGTGTGTGGCGCAGCCGTTGCCCTGAGCGAAACAACGACGACTTCAGGCGCGCGCCACTCCTACCAACAGCGTGGTTTTCTCTCGCTCTTCTGAAGCCCTTGGAATGGGTAAATGGGTTTTTCGTTTTTTTTTGGGTGGTGGAATTAAGAAACGCTTTGGTGGTGCAAGTGTTAATTGAATATGAAAATTGTCGCCTGGCATTTCAATTGAAAATAGATTTTAAATGGGCTAGGCTGGTAACGAAAGATAAAACTGTCACTTTGACAATAACAGGAGACTATCGTTTATTCATAGAACAATACCGCTTCCAATTTGGTAAGCAGTATTGTGTACCGAACTTTTAGGTTACCTCCGGAAAATAAATGAATGAAAACTCGTGCCTTTTTTCAGCGCCTGCCAACTAAGGTGCGTAACACTCATCTGCGTGTCATAAGCAAATCTACTTGTGGCGACAAAGACTTGCAAACACACTATTGCAAACACTAAGTCTTCTAACAGCTAGCAGTGGCTGTAAAGGTATATGACGCTTTTGTGCCCGTCAGCAACATTTCTGCAAGGCCGAGATAAAATTGTCAAAAGAGCAAAAGGCCCAAGTCGAGTGGTTCGCACAATGGCGCTTGCCACTGGTACTGATAGTCATCCTCATCTTCAATATTACCAACCAGCAGCTGGCCCGCATTTTCTCATTCAGCCAAGCGAGGAGTAATAAGATCAACAAAGTCAGCCAGGCATATGGAAGCGACGCCCAACGCCGACGCCCGTACTCATCAGCCCGCCCAGCACCCACTGTGCATGCTCTGCTGTCTCTTCGGCGCACAGACAACGCGATTTTGTGACCATGAGCTTTTCAAGTGGTTGCAATTACCCAAACCCAGCCCAGAACACGCCCCAATTAAGGTCGACACACACAAATCTGTGTGGGAAGTTCAATTTATAATCCATTCAGTGCACAGCAAAAAAAGAGCATCCGGAAGTTAAATTCAGTATAGTGTTGGGCGCCTTGCAAAAAGGGCGTCAAATCGGCTTAACTTCTTCCAATTGAGTGGATTTTCATAGGCAATGCTTGTTCCGATAGATATCTCTGAAGTTACATTCGCTCATATTGTAATTGAAATTAAATCTACTTTCTTTGGATCTATATAAGTGGAGCGGCCGGCCACATGCCCTAGATAAAATAAATATTTTAGAGAATTGTGTGCGTATAGTATGTGTGTGTATATTCGTGTTTTGATTTAAGTTAGAATAGAATCTAGAGTAGAATAGTTTGTCATCTACAATATAATATGATACTTAGACACCGTAATAATGCTAAGAAATGCATTTGTGTATCTTATATATACCCAAGAAATCCATCTATGTTATTATTGTGAAAAAAAATCCTTATAATATCCTTTATAATAACAGTCGCTGCCCTAAGGGCTCCAGTCATTAAAATTATTATTTAAAATTAGTCAGCTCGCTTCTGAAGATGGGTAGTCTTCCAAAATGACTCGAAGGCAGATTTCATGGTCATTAATAAAGAACTGTATGCGTTGTTGTCGCTTCTGTTGGATGCCTGTATGTGCTAGCATCCAAAAATTTTTAAATTATCCACTATGTGAGCTGCAAAAAGTTGGCGTGGGTGCTTCGAAGTGGTTCGACCAAATTAGTTGACTAGTCAACTTTAGGTTTTTGCGTCTGTTATATTTAAGAACAGTCAGACGCTATATACTTTCAAATTGAAGGGGCGGTCTAATTGAGGGTTCGGTTGCGAGTTTGTGTTGGACGTTGCAATCAGCAGATGCAACACACAGGGTTTTGGTCGAAACAAAGCCGGCAACGGAGCGACGGCATAACGTTGATGACGACGACAACGAAGAATACGTCGATTTTTGTGCGGGCCAAATTGGCGCAGGTTACGCATGTGCCTGAAATCATGAACACGAGGTTACCTCTCCCTTGTCATTTTTTTTATTTTTTTTTTCAGTTTACACGCGACGTTCTTTTGATGGATGCAGCTCAGGAGATGGCAAACAAGTTGCAGCAGGCTCTCAGGTGCACCTTGCGACAGGGACTGAGACACGCGCCGAAACAAGGCACAACACCTAAGCAAGACCGACAACGAGCGGTCAACCCAAACAGACAATCATTGGAACAATTAGACAATCCAAAACACAGTTGCCGACAAACGATAAGATAAAGTTGCGCGTTTACCAAAAATTCTATTTTATGTTGAAGTCCACCTACACGCAATTCTTAACTGCCATAAAAACCTAAGAATATGTTTTCTACGTCTGTCGCACCATCTACTTCGATCCACTCCAAATGGCCAATTAATAAAAACGTAATTTCCACAGAGTTTTGCAGGCTACACCTGCTCAAGTGGGACGGATGGGCCAGCAAATCTAGATAAGAAAATGAACAATTACAAAGGACTTTGACAGCACGTCAGCAAAATTGTAACATTTTCTCACATTAAAGGACGACACAAAACGCACCAATGAGCACACAAAATGGCCGAAACAGACAAGGGTGAGCGGTTGCTAGTTTACCCAAGCTTTGCGTGTATAAAGAAGTCCTTGCTATAAATTAAATGTCTGACATTATTATCTCTTAATTGAAAACTAGGACGAGTTATTCACAAGCCTCAAAAGCCACTCATTTTGAGCGCTTTTAATGAAGACCGAATTATTTGTGTCACAAATAATATAGAGAAAATTTACGATAGACAAATAATAAATACACTTAAATTGTCTTTTTAATTTAATGATTTAATATTATTTACAAGAAAATAAAGTCTGGCACTTACTACTCAACAACAGAATGTTAATCTCAAGCTTTAATATTTCATATATTGCGTGCTTCGTGCTTGTGACAGCTGCTTCTGCTAGTTTTCAATCTTCCATTGAGCATAATTGAATTTTAAAGGCTCGAACGCCTCTTTAAATTGTTGAGTGCATCATAGAATCGAATTTAATTTTACGCTTGTCTATGACCAGCCAGACAGTTGCACTCGCAGATTATTCGTCCCACCATCAAAGTGTTAAAATGATCGTAAAACAGTTCCCTTTCGGTGCAGCATCGTAAAATCCGAAAAGCGTTTGCCTTCCGTATCGTTGGTAAATGCAATATTTTTACGAGGCAAAGCCGCGCCTCCTTAAATGTAAAAGCCAATTTTGCTTTTGGTGTGGCATGAGTTCGTTATCCTCTTTGTCGGTAGAAAGACACAGAGTCAAAAACAGTAGCTCGACTAATTGAAAAATAAAAGTTGAACGGCGACCTTAACTGTTTGAGAGCTGCTGCCAAAACAACAAATTCGAAGACCCAATCCCTATACTGTATAATAATAATTCAATTAATTTATAAAAATTAAAGATTTGAATTTCAGTTGCAATAGTGATATCTACCTTAGTGCTTTTCTCCTTCAAGATAATGTGCTGATCGGCTCATCGTTACACATCGTTACCGAAAATCACTCCGACTCTTTCAAGAGCTGTTCAAACACGCGTTCATCATGCGCAGCTGCGATGCACATGTAATTTGGATTTGTCCTGCCCCCTTCGTGCACAGAGTCTTTCAAGTCAAAAGATATGAACATTCCCCCAGTCTCACGGCGATGAGCCATCAGTGCCCATTTGTAAGGTGTGCAATCAGGCCACGCGATCAGTAAAATTATTCAAGTTTTTTTCAACAAGAGTATTAAGGTGTATCCAACAGAAGCGTAAATGTAGTTATATATCCCTATACATCCACAAATATAAATATGCAATGCACTTGAAACCTTTTGTGTTGTGTTGTGTTGAAATGTGTTTCAGTAGTCGTAGTATGTATAGTCTCCAAATCTATCTCCATATACATGCGATAAATATCCTAATAAAATGAGTTACAGCTTATTATGAATGTACAAAAGTATTTACAGTTTTATGAAACTTGCAAAATTTATTGTCTTATAAAAATAATCAAAATCTCATCAAAACAAAAGACTTGCACGCGACATGCTGCGTTGATGATGACACCAAAATAAATGGAGAACAAAGAATCGAAGCGACCGAAGTCAAAAAGGATCGCAACCCTTAGAATCACTTTCTACTGCTCTGTTATCCTTGTTGATATTGTGGTTTACGCATGGCTTAATCCAGAAGGTAACAGGATAGATACAGATTGGCTTTATTAGCCTGCGCATATGCTGCGATGACATCCCTAACTGTGTGTGGTTTTGAATTGTGATTCAATGGTTATTGTTCGCAACGTTTCGTCTCATTTAATCGAATGCTATTGTTGACATAAGTGCTGACATTTCAATGATCTGGTGTAATTGATGTGCGGACGTACAACATTTCGCGGCAGGTGTCAGCTTCCCGAAACTGACAGATTATGATGATGAGCTGAGTTAAACAGCGCCACAGGGAAAGAACCAGTGGTTGTATTATGTAGAATCCAGAAGCAGAAGCGGAAACTTTAATGTTCACACATTTACGACTCATCAATTTCAGTTATCCTTTCTGTGTATCAGGTTCATTCAACTTGATTCTGTACGGTCCATGTTTAGCGCCGTGTTGTTGACTTAATCGCGATCAATTTGTTGCGGCCCAAGCTCTGCAGCTTAAACGCTTGTCGCCCAAAACATTGTGAAGCTGTGTGCCGGCTGGACCCGCTGACCACTGCATTATTAAGCCATAAAATTGAAAACTTTATATAATTACATAAACGTCGGGCTCAACGCCCCAAGCTTGTGCTCTAAAACAGTAAACCAGCCGATTTTCAGGCACACGCTCATGCATTGTGGTACCTTGCTTATTACTTACAAACACCAGAGCAAAAATTACCAGAACATTTTAACCAGTCCACATGAGGCCCGGCAGACAGCAGACGAGCCTGAATTGTGCCCATGGCGCAATCTGAAAATAATTAGAGACTGAAACTGAGGTCCGGATATACTGCACCAGTCTCCCATAATGTCATCGCCAACAACATTAGCTTTTGCATTATCATTGCAAAAATTTGCAAGCGAAATTTTTGGTACTTAGATATAAGAACATATAAGAACAATTATGTGAAAACATTAATTGCTAATCAGTAACTACGAATAGTTCTTGCTTCCGCGTAATTATCAATAATACTTATGAAAATATTTTCCATTGACAGCTCACATAATTTATATATTAGATAATAAATAAATAAATCTTTAAGTTAATGTTAATTATTTTGCAGGACTGGTATTATTTGAAAAGAATTGAATTACACTATTTGATATTCATATTCTTAAAATTCTTATTTTTCACTTATCACAGCACAAAGCACTCGTATGTTTAATATTGATTTACTCTTTATTTGACTGGCTCTTGCCGTCAACGTACAAAGGCCTCTTGCAATTCAACGTCAGCAGCTACATTTTTTCGTTGGCCAGTGCGAAATTTTTCCTCGATCTCCAAAAGTGTGCGTCGCCGCGTTTCAGGAAGAATCCAATAGATAAATATCATTGCCAAGAATGACATAAAGCCAAAGAACACGAAGGAGTTGTTCATGCCTATGCTATATTTTAAGTCCGGGTACATTTTGATGCACACAAAGGCAAAAAACATACCCACGGCCACAGTTAGACCCGAAGCCGGACCTCTCACTTTTTGAGGAAACAGCTCCGAAATCATGAAGAAAGGCAGAGTATATAGGCCCAATGTGCTAAGTACAATGAAGCTTACAATAGCTATGACTGGTAGGTAAGGTATGCTTTGTAGAGCTTCAAACCATCCATAACCAGCCAGAAGTAGCATGGAGATAGTCATGCCGAACGTTGAGATGATTCCAGCACGTCGACGGCCCCACTTTTCAAGTACGTAACCCATGGGACAAGTAGTCACCACCCTCGCTGTGCCAATAAGAACGGCGCACATGAACGGATCAATTGAGACGCCCGCTTCGCTGGAGATTTGTACTGCATACACAATCACTACAAAAATGCCCGAAAGCTGTTGAAAGGCAAACAAGCCTATCAGAATCAACAACGGCTTGTAGACCTCAGGCAATTTTAAGCAGCTTAAAAATGACGGCTTCCTCTCACCATGCTGTAGTTGTAGGGACTTTTGCAAAATATTGAACTCCTCCAGAACTTCAGGATGTGCGATATGTGCTACATATATTTTGAATAAAACTTATGTAAATTATTTAAAAATTTGTTAAATTTCAACACTCACGCGACATGTCGAGTCCACGAAAATAATTAAGAGACCTCGAAGCCTGCTCAACACGCTTCTTAGATAACAACCAACTATGCGACTCTGGCATTGGTAAGACACAGAGCAATGCGACTATCTGATAGCAACAACAAATAAGCGCAATCAGACGAAAATTATCCCGTATAAAATATCCAATGCTGTAGAGAATTGTGATGCCTAGAGCCACCGATATGGAAGTGCCAAGTATTAAGCTGCCACGTAACTTGGGTAAACTTATCTCAGCAGCGTAAACTCCAGATGGCGCACTAGCCAAACCCATGACTATTCCTAAAAGAAAAATATAAATAAGTTTTTAATTGTTAAGGAATTTGTTGTAGCAAAAAATCCAAACAATGCTTACCAATTATAAACCGTGATATAAGCAACTGCAAGTAAAATGATTCTGAGCTTGTTGCGCTCGGTGTGGCAAGTAGTGTCCATGCCGTGATGGCCAATACATTTAACACGTATAGAGTACGCTTACGGCCTATTCTATCGAGTAGTAGACCTGACAGTAGGCCACCCAATGGTGAAGACAATGTGTTGATAGCAGCAAACCAGGAAGCTTGCGTCCCATTCAAATACACAGGCTCCATTTCGCTGGTCAGCTGGTGTAATGAAACTGTAGGAATGGCTAGCGCCAAACCAGTTGATATTACACCCATATTGGCCAGTATAACCATCAATGCCTGGCGACGTACTGCGCGTGGTTGCTCACCCAGTGGTATTTTCTTTGATGATCGATTTAATCCATTTACGATCTGGGGAGGCCTGCGATCGCCTCTTTCAGAATAACCACTTAAAAACTGTTCATCCTGATCCTCGATTCTACAATTCATATCTAATTGTTCTGAAATATTAAAAAAATCCCCTGACTATATTAAATACATATATATCAAATGTAGTATATATTATTGACGATAGTGCTAGCATGGATATAATATATACTAAATCATTTAGCTGGCTAATATTGCAATGTTATAATTAGATAAATCCAACAGATTACAGAATTAGTCACATCTTCATTGTCTCAAACTATTTCATATTTAATTTAAAGATTATGGTTTCACATAAAAGTAAGTTCAATCCTTCCAGGGTATTTGTTGGTCGAGAAATCTTAATCAGAAGCTAGTTTGCAGCAACGATTGAAAATCGTTCAAGGTGAGCCAAATCGATTAAGCCTTTACTGATAACAAACAAAAAAGAACATCAGGAGTGTTCGACTATAAGGTACCCTAGTTGTATATATAAATACTGATAAATAATATATTTAGTTTTATATACTGAATGTTTAATTCACATCAATTAGTTTTAGATACCGGATGTGAATTGCGTCAAATACTAGCTATGCAAATGTTAAAAACAAAATGTCTGATTCAATCAAATTGATAATCATTAAAATGAATTGAATTGTTTGTGTGCTCCAATTTCTTGCGATCGAAATTCAATAGTGTGATAATATTAATCAAACTGTTGCCTCAATAATTGTTTTCATCCACACGGAATAATAGTCTGAAGAAACTAAATGAAGAAAATCTATATCTTCCACAGTGGCTACCAAATGTATTTAAAAACTGGTTATTTCTTAGTTAAATAAACGGCTTAAAAAACCGGCTTAGATAAAACAAACTGACGATTACACGGCTAGCACAAACAAAAACACTCAAAAGATATGTATGTTAAGTTAAACTTTCAAACTTTAGCGAATAGCACAGACGCGAATGTTGTCTTCAGCAAGAGTAAAGCGATTGTATTTAAAACGAAGACCCAACTTGTCAATGCGACAACATCGAGGCGTTCCGAACGACTAAAATATGCTTGCCATGTAAAATGTTTTCCAAACTCACAGCAAGTAAGATCACTTTAATCTAAAGTTTGTTGGCCCACATCAGATACCCTGCAAAAAAGTATTTAGATTAAATTTAAATAATTGAATTAATATATATATTACTTAATTGAATTGAATTGTATTGAATTAATATATTTTTTATTAAATTTTTTTTATTATTATTAGTTCGGAAAACATTTTACATAGCAAGTACATTTTAGTGATTCGGAATTCTGGTATTTTATTATATATATATTCATTAAAACTTATTGTTTTTGCCGTACAGGGTATACGTCAATTGAAGATGCATGTTCTATCTATGTTCTTTTCCTCTCTCTTTGCCTGTTTTTTTTGCCTCTATCCTTTTACTCATACACTCTCTCTATCTCTCTCAGAAGGGGCGCTGATTCCAATTCTTCTTTGGGGCAGGCGATTAGACTGTGTGCACGTCATCAAGTAATAGATTTTGTATATGTACACGTCATCAAGCAATAGGTTTTGTATGTCATGATCATTTCCATTGTTATAAAGCATTTTTATCAAAACCAATCAATATGAAAATTGAACTCTAATCCTCAGTTTTACTCTCTTACGGGTTGTACGCACGAATTTACATACATATTTATTTGTATAATTAGTTTGCTAGCAGTGGCTTATCAACTGAATAAAACCTGTGACCTTCACAGGCAATTTAAGTAATACGCACAAAAATATAAAATAGGCACACAAAGTGAAATGTTATTCGTCATTTTGTCTAACAACGATTGTTATCTATTTTAAATCATATAAGCAAGCTGTAAGGCATTAATATGTATATTACATACTTACAATTCCCAACAACCAGATTGACAAGAGCAAATTTAAATATTTATAACCGAAAGCGTACCTAAGTGTTATCTGCTTGAGATACATAGAGGCTAATTTGCATTTTCTTTAGCGTACAAGTTTATAACCTAAGAATAATAGCAAGACCTGGAACTGTCAATCAGCTTGTTTTAATAATTAGATTAGATAAAAATGATTAAATATAAGTGTTAGTGTTAGTCATTAATAAAGCTGGTTGTAAAGCCGTTAGTGAGTAGAGTGACACAGCAGCAAGCTAATGTACAGCGTTGCAAAACTATCGAAAACAGAATCTACCAGTGTTGGTAGAGAAAAACAACTTACGCAAATAAAATTCCCTCATACATTTTTACAAATGGATTTTCTTCGAAGTCTGTGGAGAACCGGGAACGCGTACACATCATAAGCGCCGCTGACGCGCGTGTGTCCAAAGTTCACATACAGCAAACCTACATACATATAACCCCAACCAACCATAGATATAGAAAGCTTCTCAATAGCTATCGACCAATATCCGTGAAGTTGCAAATCAAAACAAGAAATACCGATGGATGCAATTTTTTATTAATACAATCCGCACCTCTTCTGTGTGACTAATAATATTTTGTTTATGTGCTGCTCTGTATGCATGTGTATTTGTGAGTGTGCGCTGTATAATTACATACATATGTATGTATACAGCATCGTATCCATGTTGTGTTATTCCGCATTTTGCGTTGCTAGTTACTCGTAAAAAGTGCTAAAAATCAATTTAAAACATAATGAAGAATATTGCATTAACAATTTGAACACTTTTTTATAATTTATTTGAATCAGGTACTTTGTCATTGCATATGACATAAGAGATGAGATTCATAAAAGTGAAATAATATAATATATCAAATACAAAAATAATACCTAAATAAATTAATTACCTAAAAGAGTTAAGCCTAATTATTGTTAATAAATCGAAGTAAAATAATTTAAGAGCCGTTAGAAAACTGCGTGTCACAGTAACGAGCTCTTGTCCGTTGACGATAGTTAACCAGCAGCGCTGTAAACGAATTTATCGATTAGTCACGAAAAGACGCTATGACATCAGACAACACTAGAGAGCATAAAAACATTGCTTAAAAATTTCCCATGTCGTCGAGAGAAGAGTTTTCCTCCAAAGTGTGTAGAGAACCGGGAACGTGTAAACATCATAACAGCGGCAGACGCGCGCGTGTTAAAAACAACACACGCACACATCTAAACAGCAAGTAAATCAAACACATGGGGAACCTTATCAAATGACTGACTGTGAAAGTAAACATCAAAACAAAAGGCACATACAATCTTTCTGAGCGACGAAAAGAGATCCACTGCAGCCAGTAAAAGAACGCGGTTTAATAATAGCAAAGAACTCAATGCTAATTTGTGAACTGTGCCATAGTTGTTTTGGGTACGTTAATTGGTGAAAAAAGATTTTTTTGCTCAAGCTTATTATAAGGAATATTAATATAACTTGAAGCAAGCATAGAAAAACTTCCATAATTTGGCTCATTGCCTCTCGTGAGCGTGCGCTGCTGTGTATCGCAATTGTGTCTGTGTGTGTGCCGCTTTTGACTCTGTGTTTGTGTGCCAGTCAGCATTCTGAATGCAACCAGACACACTTTAAAGCAATGCTAAAGCAGTAAAAATCACGCAAAGAATACAATTTAGTTTTGCTCGACTATTTCAGGATTCCCAATCAAGTATTAAAAAAAGTTAAATCTCACGCTTTATTTGATGAGACAAGCCACATAAGAAAATTAAATTGTATCGCACTGAATGCTACATTCTAAGACTCGCGCTAGAGCATTCGTCAATGAACTGAATCTAACGCGCAGCATAGTGATTATCCCCTCGTACTAGTTATGAATGTGCAGTGAAAATTCCGATTAACAATTGACAGTACATTGCCAACAATTCGAAAGCAATTAAGCCCCAACGACAACAAAAAGAAAACTCACGGAGAAAGCATCAAAATGACAACAGATTTTTTGTTTCCGAAAATAGCGGATTGCTCCTATGTGTCCTGTTACTGGTGAGTAAATTCAGCAGCAGCAGCACCCAAAAACAGCAAGCAACATACAAGCATTCCACTTGCATAGGTATTATTTATTAAACAAAATGTAAATATGAAACTTAAAACTGTAGCTTGTTCGATACATCATAAGAATAGTTATTATTTTGTATGTTTAATATATTGAGTTGTCTGAGTTTCATAATAAGCATTGCGTGTGCTGTTTATGCTTTTTATTATTTGTTACTCTTTTCGTGTTTTATACTCGTTAAAATTCCTTGCATCGCATTTTAATTCACTCATTACTCAGCTCCACTTCTCTTTAATTTGCCTGTGCCAGGGGCTTCTTCCTGTCGCGCCGCCACGCAACACTACAATTGGGTCAAACGGTCATGTCTGCCTACAAGGGAAGTCAGTGACTGAGGGTTGCGTGGGTTTTATTGAGCCACACAGAGGAATTTCATATTTCATTTCAGTTTGTTTTTTATTTTTTTAATACCTCATGTAAAAGCGCGTTTTGACTATAAAACGAAAGTCGAATAGTGAAACCTGTACATAGCCATATATTTTATTGAATTTATCTACGAAAACATTTCATATATTCATTGAGCCGGGAATTAGTGAACTGACAAAGCACTCAGATGCAGTATTATTTTGTACTTCTAGTACACATTAGGTGCAATAAAAAATAATTATTTTCCTTTTTTTCTCTGGCATGCGCCGTGGCTGCTCTCTCAGCCGCTCATTCGCTCTCTTTCCAAGTCATCCGTTCTCTAGCATTCTCTTGCTCACTCAATGGTTTTCTCTAAAGCTTTCTCTCCACAATATATAAGCCGTGTGCCATCTGTTCAAAACATCTGGACTCATGAAGCTTTTCTGCAATGTTGTTTATTAATAAATTTACCGCACCGACTCAATTGATCCTATATTTCATATTGACTTACCAATGTTCTTTTGTAGTCAAAATATTTTATTTAATTTCAGTGAGGAAAACGTTTGGAAATTATGTGAACAGGTTCAGCGCACGCGCCCTGAAGAGTTAAGCAAATGCTATGCAGTTTTTGTCTCAAACGAGGGACGAACTGTGCCGCTGTGGCGCCAAAAAGCTGGACGTGGCGATGATCAAGTTGTGATATGGGTAAACGGGTCTGCATAATACTAACATATAGCATAAAACAAATTATTTATTTATATAACAGGACTATCATGTATTCTTTATGCACAATCCCTTGCCAAACCGCTGTTTGGTATTCGACTTGGATACTACGCTTCCATTTCCAACATATTTCCATAAGTACGTTACTGAAACTTTTCGGTCCGATCTCGCACTACGACCTGAGCATCACAGGTAAGAAGTCCATATTGAAAAGCAAAATAAAGAGTCAAGCTGTCTTATATTTTCAGATTTTTCCGAGTTATACCTGCCGATACATATCTAATTGAGTTCTCATCGGATCGTCGTCATATGCGCCGACCAGATGGTAGCTGGATTAAGCCGCCTCCATCGTATCCACCCATTCTATCCAACAGTAAACATTACAGCAAGCAGCTACAAGCTGCACTACATATACTCTGTTTCCAAAGGGAATAAAACTATATTGATTTTCTGCAATGTCAGTATGAACCAGTCGTTTATTGGTTCCAGACCTTAGATGTCAATTCTTATTTTTAATGGCCCCCTCGTGAAGTTTCCTGGAAACCGATTTAAAATTGAATCGGGATCGACCTTAAAGAGTTAAGATTAAAATTATTATATTAAATAGAATATAATATGCCAGATGCACCTTTGGGAACAGAGTATTACGTACCGGTTACGTTCGATTTTCATCGTTCTTACTTGTTTTATAATATGTTTTTCAGCTAACATGCATTGTTTGGGTGACTTTATATGCATGAGCGCTGGTAAGGGACCGGGCGTCGTCTACAGCCTCTCTGAGTTCGTACAATACTTTTATAAGTCGCCGCATGTTGGAGGACAGCACACCAAATAAATTATCAATTATCACTTAAATACATATACTGTATCAGCCTAAACCAAAATCGAAACTAATTTGCAAAGTTTGTGCTGTTGCAATACTTGACACAAAAGATATGCATTATACTAAAAGACAATTAAATAACAATTGCATACATATTATAAATACTTATAAACCTATATATAATGCATATATATAATATAATGTATTTTTATATTCAGGTTAATATTAAATAAGAGCAAAATGTATGTAATAATGCATCTTCCAATTACTTGAACGCAAAAATTATACATTTTTATGGTAACTACGCATCACAAAATCTATGATTATTATTTGACGCAATTTTAATGAGTTTCGACAAAAAAAAATCACAATTATATCTAAAAAACAAATTCTAATTACGGGCGTAAGCAATATCATAAATATTTTTTTATATACTTAAATTAAAAACTCACATGTTTACAGTTTACATCTCATGCTTTTAAAATACTTAAATTAATTCAAGTTTGCTTAAAGAATACATATGATAACTTTACTGTATATTTCGATAACGTTAACTCGCCTATGAAATGTAATATCATTAGTTTACAAAAATATTGCCCATCTTTTTGTACTTTTTGTGCGTCATCATGGACTACGACAGCCTAATGATTATTGTTTGATGCCTTGTGGTATGCTTTTTGTCATCTTTTATACTTTGTATTGTAATAATGTATTGCATTTTTATTTAATACTTGTGACACGCAAAGACTGATTCATTATACGCTCTAAATTAATACTAAAAAGCAGGCAGAGCCACAAAAATTGTCAACCAGAATACTCTTAGCGGAAAATTCACGCAGTTGAATCGGAAATTTATAATGAATTATTTTCTGCTTTCCCTACTCTGAAGTAACAACTTCCAAGTTCTCACTTAACATAATATGACTTTAAGCTGTTTTACATTTGATAAGTTGACGATTTTTATATTTTTATTATAAAAACATTTTTACTCAATTTTGTAAGACTTAAAAATAAATGATTACAATTTATATAAAATGTTAATGTATATATATTACTTACATTAAATGCTGTGCAAAGTCTCAAAGTTAAACCTACACTCTTAATTATATAAATTAAAACAAAAAACTTTATAAAGGAACTTAATACAAGTTTAAAATGTCATTTGACTCGGGTAAAAATATACTTACACATAAAATATATTTAAAACTAACAAAACGCTTGCCATTTTGTTATCTAATATCTTACTTTCATTTGTAAAGCTTTTTAATTTCAAAACGCGAAAACAAAATATATGTATTAATATATATATATATTATATATGTACTAAGTATATATCCTAAGATTTTTCTCTTTCACGTTTTCTACTCCTATAAATGTAAATTGCATAAATAAAAAATAATATTGAGCAGTTATGTTAATTCCGCTATAAATAATAATAAATGTAACCATACTATAACTAATTATGTGGACGCAAGTTTCTACTGTATGCGTCTTTTTACTCTTTTTTATAAACTTTCATATTAAATAATATGTCCATAAAGAGGCTGATCAAGGTTTACAACGTCAAGTAGCCGCTGCGTTTTGATTATATTTTATGTATTTATTATTATTAAAATTTTTCAGTTAAGTTTTTCATTTTCAGCTCGATATATAATATAAAATTCTTTAATGGCTTGGAGTACATAATTTAAAAACAAAACATGCTGTATATATGTATGTGGTTAAAAGAAAGTCATGCAAAGCATTTTACATACATCGGCAAAAAATGTGTAGGCAAAATGAAATATATAGTTAGACAAATTTTAATTCTGTGACATTAAGATCGCTATTACATCAAATCCAAATTATATCACAAATTTACAATTTGTAACAGCTTACATAAACTTTTAATAATGTTTTTTTTTTTTTCAGCCTACATTACAGAAATTTATCTTTTACATTTATAAAAGCTAATGAACTCATTTAAAACAGGTCAAACAGCTGTGTCTGGATACAATGGCTTTCATTATACTATTTTTACATTATTATATACATTATTTGATGATTGGTATACATCGAAAATATATTTAAGTTATAAATGCGCGCTACGTCTAATGAATTATTGCAAGCCATATACGTCATATTTTCATAGACATGGTTCCCCATATATTTAAATCTCCAAATATTACAAATGTCTTGAGGCAATATTCACATGGTCTATGGTATCACGTTTTTAAAACGATACACAAGAATCTTATTATTAATGAAAAATGTTTTTGAATATATTGGCTTTAGCCTGTGTTAATCTACCTATATGTCTTATTCTATATCTATCAAAGAAATTATCAATTGTACTATCGTGTTATTATTCTAAACTATTTTTGCAGCTGTGTAATATTTTCATAATTTATACTATGAGTCAATAAAATAAAGTTGTACTTTCTAATCTTCAAAATGTAAAACTCGAAAATTATTATTAATATAAAGCAGCACTAAAATTATGTAAAATGTATTTAATTTAGGCAAATTTGACTCGGAAACTAAGTATAAGCAATGACTTAATAACAATTCTCTATGGAAATTAATTTTTTTAATTTAATATCGTATCTAATAAGTTATCCTTTTTATTTATTGGAAATTATCATTATATCGTGTCTTCAAGTTTGTAAAACAATAATTTTATTATTTTTGGTATATCAGCTCATAGAATTCAGCGTATGTTTTGTTAATTGTTTTAATTTGTGTTTGTATCGATCTATCTGGGGTTTCCTTTTTCGTTTTTAAGCTGAAACGTGTATGACACAATGTTCTTGCCGTTGAAGTAATGAACAGTCTTTCAATTTGAATTAACTTCATTACATTACACACGTAGCCCATAAACAGATTTGGGATTAGTAAAATAATTATTCTTTACTCTAATATTGTGTTGTAGTAAAATCATTTTTTTATATATTCTTTTTTTCAGATACATATATTTTTCATCACTATGACGACCAAAAGTCGATAGACCATTATCCGTCTGTCTAGCCGTATGTATATTGAATTCAATTTTGATTTATGTGATATTTTAGATTTATGCTCAAAATTTTAACCAAATTCTTACAATTGTAGTTTAATCGCAACAGTTGTAATTTTTATTCATCTAACAATTATTCCAATAGAATTTGTAGATTATATCCTTATCATCATCTGTTATAACTTTAAATAAAATCCTTCATCACTTGGCAAATGGTTTTTTTGCAATTCACAAATATTTTGTTTTAATTCTCAACTGATACTTTATAGCCAGCACTAATTAGTTTATATTTTTTGCTGATTCAATCGATTAATTACATATACAAATATATATTGAAAATGTATATATATATATATATATTGTAACATTTTTATCTATACACTAATATGTACCTCATACTTGGGCTTTATAATTATATATATATATATATATATATATATATATATATATATATATATATATATATATATATATATATATATATATATATATATATATATATATATGTAGTAAGTTACTAACAACCAAACACAACCAACAAAACTTGTGTATCAACATACATACATACATATGTATGTAAATAGGTGTAAAAATACTCAACCACAAACCACAGAACTAAGCATCAACTCTTATAGAGTTAGAGCACAGTGGTCGATACACATATGAAGTCCGATCTTTTCTCTCTCATTAGAAGCGAGCTGATATGCGCATGAAGTCTGCTCTCTTCTCTTCTCATATAACATGCATTTATATTTATATGCACATGCGCAAATATAAATGTGTTCTTCTATTGGATTTTTGGCTGGGCCGCTCTCTTCTCTTCTTCACTTAAAACAAGCATTAATATATGCATATGGGCGCGCATATATAAATGTGTGCGAGATCAATCTGCTCTCTTCTCTCTTATGACAAGTAATAATGTATATATGCGTGTGGATATATAAACATAGGCATGCATATATGAGAGTATGAGTGCAAGATCAAGAAACGTCAGTGCGAGCAAGATGTTGATGCTCGCTCGTAAGAATTTCGCTCTCTCCTCTTCTCTCTTCACTAAAAAAAAAAGCATATATAAGGGCCGCGAAATAAGTAAATGCGGCATTACGTTCAGTAATATAGAAGCTGAAACAATCAATATATTTAAACAAAAATAAATTTGTGTTTAAACTTAATTTAATTATCAATATAAATCAACATAATTAAATAAAAAAACAATTCGAAAGTATAAAAAAATAAATAAATAAATAAAACAAAAAATTTGTAAACAAAATAAGTAATTGGGACAAATGCAGCAAAAATAAATGGAATTGTTGCATTTTTCCCATTTTTCAATAAGGGCATTTTTTTTATGTTGCTGCATAGATTCTCTATTGGTTTTATGGCTGGGCCGCTCTCTTCTCTTCTTCACTTAAAGGCAGCAAAAATAAATGGAATTGTTGCATTTTTCCTATTTTTAAATAAGGGCATTTTTTTTTATGTTGCTGCATAGATTCTCTATTGGTTTTATGGCTGGGCCGCTCTCTTCTCTTCTTCACTTAAAACAAGCATTAATATATGCATATGGGCGCGCATATATAAATGTGTGCGAGATCAATATACATCAATCCGACTGGGCTGTTGATGTGCGCATGCATGAAGTCTGCTCTCTTCTCTTCTCATATAACATGCATATATATTTATATGCACATGCGCAAATATAAATGTGTTCTTCTATTGGATTTTTGGCTGGGCCGCTCTCTTCTCTTCTTCACTTAAAACAAGCATTAATATATGCATATGGGCGCGCATATATAAATGTGTGCGAGATCAATCTGCTCTCTTCTCTCTTATGACAAGTAATAATGTATATATGCGTGTGGATATATAAACATAGGCATGCATATATGAGAGTATGAGTGCAAGATCAAGAAACGTCAGTGCGAGCAAGATGTTGATGCTCGCTCGTAAGAATTTCGCTCTCTCCTCTTCTCTCTTCACTAAAAAAAAAGCATATATAAGGGCCGCGAAATAAGTAAATGCGGCATTACGTTCAGTAATATAGAAGCTGAAACAATCAATATATTTAAACAAAAATAAATTTGTGTTTAAACTTAATTTAATTATCAATATAAATCAACATAATTAAATAAAAAAACAATTCGAAAGTATAAAAAAATAAATAAATAAATAAAACAAAAAATTTGTAAACAAAATAAGTAATTGGGACAAATGCAGCAAAAATAAATGGAATTGTTGCATTTTTCCCATTTTTCAATAAGGGCATTTTTTTTATGTTGCTGCATAGATTCTCTATTGGTTTTATGGCTGGGCCGCTCTCTTCTCTTCTTCACTTAAAGGCAGCAAAAATAAATGGAATTGTTGCATTTTTCCTATTTTTAAATAAGGGCATTTTTTTTTATGTTGCTGCATAGATTCTCTATTGGTTTTATGGCTGGGCCGCTCTCTTCTCTTCTTCACTTAAAGGCAGCAAAAATAAATGGAATTGTTGCATTTTTCCCATTTTTCAATAAAGGTATTTTTTTTTGTTGCTGCATATGTAGATTCTCTATTGGTTTTATGGCTGGGCCGCTCTCTTCTCTTCTTCACTTAAAACAAGCATTAATATATGCATATGGGCGCGCATATATAAATGTGTGCGAGATCAATATACATCAATCCGACTGGGCTGTTGATGTGCGCATGCATGAAGTCTGCTCTCTTCTCTTCTCATATAACATGCATATATATTTATATGCACATGCGCAAATATAAATGTGTTCTTCTATTGGATTTTTGGCTGGGCCGCTCTCTTCTCTTCTTCACTTAAAACAAGCATTAATATATGCATATGGGCGCGCATATATAAATGTGTGCGAGATCAATCTGCTCTCTTCTCTCTTATGACAAGTAATAATGTATATATGCGTGTGGATATATAAACATAGGCATGCATATATGAGAGTATGAGTGCAAGATCAAGAAACGTCAGTGCGAGCAAGATGTTGATGCTCGCTCGTAAGAATTTCGCTCTCTCCTCTTCTCTCTTCACTAAAAAAAAAGCATATATAAGGGCCGCGAAATAAGTAAATGCGGCATTACGTTCAGTAATATAGAAGCTGAAACAATCAATATATTTAAACAAAAATAAATTTGTGTTTAAACTTAATTTAATTATCAATATAAATCAACATAATTAAATAAAAAAACAATTCGAAAGTATAAAAAAATAAATAAATAAATAAAACAAAAAATTTGTAAACAAAATAAGTAATTGGGACAAATGCAGCAAAAATAAATGGAATTGTTGCATTTTTCCCATTTTTCAATAAGGGCATTTTTTTTATGTTGCTGCATAGATTCTCTATTGGTTTTATGGCTGGGCCGCTCTCTTCTCTTCTTCACTTAAAGGCAGCAAAAATAAATGGAATTGTTGCATTTTTCCTATTTTTAAATAAGGGCATTTTTTTTTATGTTGCTGCATAGATTCTCTATTGGTTTTATGGCTGGGCCGCTCTCTTCTCTTCTTCACTTAAAGGCAGCAAAAATAAATGGAATTGTTGCATTTTTCCTATTTTTAAATAAGGGCATTTTTTTTTATGTTGCTGCATAGATTCTCTATTGGTTTTATGGCTGGGCCGCTCTCTTCTCTTCTTCACTTAAAGGCAGCAAAAATAAATGGAATTGTTGCATTTTTCCCATTTTTCAATAAAGGTATTTTTTTTTGTTGCTGCATATGTAGATTCTCTATTGGTTTTATGGCTGGGCCGCTCTCTTCTCTTCTTCACTTAAAACAAGCATTAATATATGCATATGGGCGCGCATATATAAATGTGTGCGAGATCAATATACATCAATCCGACTGGGCTGTTGATGTGCGCATGCATGAAGTCTGCTCTCTTCTCTTCTCATATAACATGCATATATATTTATATGCACATGCGCAAATATAAATGTGTTCTTCTATTGGATTTTTGGCTGGGCCGCTCTCTTCTCTTCTTCACTTAAAACAAGCATTAATATATGCATATGGGCGCGCATATATAAATGTGTGCGAGATCAATCTGCTCTCTTCTCTCTTATGACAAGTAATAATGTATATATGCGTGTGGATATATAAACATAGGCATGCATATATGAGAGTATGAGTGCAAGATCAAGAAACGTCAGTGCGAGCAAGATGTTGATGCTCGCTCGTAAGAATTTCGCTCTCTCCTCTTCTCTCTTCACTAAAAAAAAAGCATATATAAGGGCCGCGAAATAAGTAAATGCGGCATTACGTTCAGTAATATAGAAGCTGAAACAATCAATATATTTAAACAAAAATAAATTTGTGTTTAAACTTAATTTAATTATCAATATAAATCAACATAATTAAATAAAAAAACAATTCGAAAGTATAAAAAAATAAATAAATAAATAAAACAAAAAATTTGTAAACAAAATAAGTAATTGGGACAAATGCAGCAAAAATAAATGGAATTGTTGCATTTTTCCCATTTTTCAATAAGGGCATTTTTTTTATGTTGCTGCATAGATTCTCTATTGGTTTTATGGCTGGGCCGCTCTCTTCTCTTCTTCACTTAAAGGCAGCAAAAATAAATGGAATTGTTGCATTTTTCCTATTTTTAAATAAGGGCATTTTTTTTTATGTTGCTGCATAGATTCTCTATTGGTTTTATGGCTGGGCCGCTCTCTTCTCTTCTTCACTTAAAGGCAGCAAAAATAAATGGAATTGTTGCATTTTTCCCATTTTTCAATAAAGGTATTTTTTTTTGTTGCTGCATATGTAGATTCTCTATTGGTTTTATGGCTGGGCCGCTCTCTTCTCTTCTTCACTTAAAACAAGCATTAATATATGCATATGGGCGCGCATATATAAATGTGTGCGAGATCAATATACATCAATCCGACTGGGCTGTTGATGTGCGCATGCATGAAGTCTGCTCTCTTCTCTTCTCATATAACATGCATATATATTTATATGCACATGCGCAAATATAAATGTGTTCTTCTATTGGATTTTTGGCTGGGCCGCTCTCTTCTCTTCTTCACTTAAAACAAGCATTAATATATGCATATGGGCGCGCATATATAAATGTGTGCGAGATCAATCTGCTCTCTTCTCTCTTATGACAAGTAATAATGTATATATGCGTGTGGATATATAAACATAGGCATGCATATATGAGAGTATGAGTGCAAGATCAAGAAACGTCAGTGCGAGCAAGATGTTGATGCTCGCTCGTAAGAATTTCGCTCTCTCCTCTTCTCTCTTCACTAAAAAAAAAGCATATATAAGGGCCGCGAAATAAGTAAATGCGGCATTACGTTCAGTAATATAGAAGCTGAAACAATCAATATATTTAAACAAAAATAAATTTGTGTTTAAACTTAATTTAATTATCAATATAAATCAACATAATTAAATAAAAAAACAATTCGAAAGTATAAAAAAATAAATAAATAAATAAAACAAAAAATTTGTAAACAAAATAAGTAATTGGGACAAATGCAGCAAAAATAAATGGAATTGTTGCATTTTTCCCATTTTTCAATAAGGGCATTTTTTTTATGTTGCTGCATAGATTCTCTATTGGTTTTATGGCTGGGCCGCTCTCTTCTCTTCTTCACTTAAAGGCAGCAAAAATAAATGGAATTGTTGCATTTTTCCTATTTTTAAATAAGGGCATTTTTTTTTATGTTGCTGCATAGATTCTCTATTGGTTTTATGGCTGGGCCGCTCTCTTCTCTTCTTCACTTAAAGGCAGCAAAAATAAATGGAATTGTTGCATTTTTCCTATTTTTAAATAAGGGCATTTTTTTTTATGTTGCTGCATAGATTCTCTATTGGTTTTATGGCTGGGCCGCTCTCTTCTCTTCTTCACTTAAAGGCAGCAAAAATAAATGGAATTGTTGCATTTTTCCCATTTTTCAATAAAGGTATTTTTTTTTGTTGCTGCATATGTAGATTCTCTATTGGTTTTATGGCTGGGCCGCTCTCTTCTCTTCTTCACTTAAAACAAGCATTAATATATGCATATGGGCGCGCATATATAAATGTGTGCGAGATCAATATACATCAATCCGACTGGGCTGTTGATGTGCGCATGCATGAAGTCTGCTCTCTTCTCTTCTCATATAACATGCATATATATTTATATGCACATGCGCAAATATAAATGTGTTCTTCTATTGGATTTTTGGCTGGGCCGCTCTCTTCTCTTCTTCACTTAAAACAAGCATTAATATATGCATATGGGCGCGCATATATAAATGTGTGCGAGATCAATCTGCTCTCTTCTCTCTTATGACAAGTAATAATGTATATATGCGTGTGGATATATAAACATAGGCATGCATATATGAGAGTATGAGTGCAAGATCAAGAAACGTCAGTGCGAGCAAGATGTTGATGCTCGCTCGTAAGAATTTCGCTCTCTCCTCTTCTCTCTTCACTAAAAAAAAGCATATATAAGGGCCGCGAAATAAGTAAATGCGGCATTACGTTCAGTAATATAGAAGCTGAAACAATCAATATATTTAAACAAAAATAAATTTGTGTTTAAACTTAATTTAATTATCAATATAAATCAACATAATTAAATAAAAAAACAATTCGAAAGTATAAAAAAATAAATAAATAAATAAAACAAAAAATTTGTAAACAAAATAAGTAATTGGGACAAATGCAGCAAAAATAAATGGAATTGTTGCATTTTTCCCATTTTTCAATAAGGGCATTTTTTTTATGTTGCTGCATAGATTCTCTATTGGTTTTATGGCTGGGCCGCTCTCTTCTCTTCTTCACTTAAAGGCAGCAAAAATAAATGGAATTGTTGCATTTTTCCTATTTTTAAATAAGGGCATTTTTTTTTATGTTGCTGCATAGATTCTCTATTGGTTTTATGGCTGGGCCGCTCTCTTCTCTTCTTCACTTAAAGGCAGCAAAAATAAATGGAATTGTTGCATTTTTCCCATTTTTCAATAAAGGTATTTTTTTTTGTTGCTGCATATGTAGATTCTCTATTGGTTTTATGGCTGGGCCGCTCTCTTCTCTTCTTCACTTAAAACAAGCATTAATATATGCATATGGGCGCGCATATATAAATGTGTGCGAGATCAATATACATCAATCCGACTGGGCTGTTGATGTGCGCATGCATGAAGTCTGCTCTCTTCTCTTCTCATATAACATGCATATATATTTATATGCACATGCGCAAATATAAATGTGTTCTTCTATTGGATTTTTGGCTGGGCCGCTCTCTTCTCTTCTTCACTTAAAACAAGCATTAATATATGCATATGGGCGCGCATATATAAATGTGTGCGAGATCAATCTGCTCTCTTCTCTCTTATGACAAGTAATAATGTATATATGCGTGTGGATATATAAACATAGGCATGCATATATGAGAGTATGAGTGCAAGATCAAGAAACGTCAGTGCGAGCAAGATGTTGATGCTCGCTCGTAAGAATTTCGCTCTCTCCTCTTCTCTCTTCACTAAAAAAAAGCATATATAAGGGCCGCGAAATAAGTAAATGCGGCATTACGTTCAGTAATATAGAAGCTGAAACAATCAATATATTTAAACAAAAATAAATTTGTGTTTAAACTTAATTTAATTATCAATATAAATCAACATAATTAAATAAAAAAACAATTCGAAAGTATAAAAAAAATAAATAAATAAATAAAACAAAAAATTTGTAAACAAAATAAGTAATTGGGACAAATGCAGCAAAAATAAATGGAATTGTTGCATTTTTCCCATTTTTCAATAAGGGCATTTTTTTTATGTTGCTGCATAGATTCTCTATTGGTTTTATGGCTGGGCCGCTCTCTTCTCTTCTTCACTTAAAGGCAGCAAAAATAAATGGAATTGTTGCATTTTTCCTATTTTTAAATAAGGGCATTTTTTTTTATGTTGCTGCATAGATTCTCTATTGGTTTTATGGCTGGGCCGCTCTCTTCTCTTCTTCACTTAAAGGCAGCAAAAATAAATGGAATTGTTGCATTTTTCCCATTTTTCAATAAAGGTATTTTTTTTTGTTGCTGCATATGTAGATTCTCTATTGGTTTTATGGCTGGGCCGCTCTCTTCTCTTCTTCACTTAAAACAAGCATTAATATATGCATATGGGCGCGCATATATAAATGTGTGCGAGATCAATATACATCAATCCGACTGGGCTGTTGATGTGCGCATGCATGAAGTCTGCTCTCTTCTCTTCTCATATAACATGCATATATATTTATATGCACATGCGCAAATATAAATGTGTTCTTCTATTGGATTTTTGGCTGGGCCGCTCTCTTCTCTTCTTCACTTAAAACAAGCATTAATATATGCATATGGGCGCGCATATATAAATGTGTGCGAGATCAATCTGCTCTCTTCTCTCTTATGACAAGTAATAATGTATATATGCGTGTGGATATATAAACATAGGCATGCATATATGAGAGTATGAGTGCAAGATCAAGAAACGTCAGTGCGAGCAAGATGTTGATGCTCGCTCGTAAGAATTTCGCTCTCTCCTCTTCTCTCTTCACTAAAAAAAAAGCATATATAAGGGCCGCGAAATAAGTAAATGCGGCATTACGTTCAGTAATATAGAAGCTGAAACAATCAATATATTTAAACAAAAATAAATTTGTGTTTAAACTTAATTTAATTATCAATATAAATCAACATAATTAAATAAAAAAACAATTCGAAAGTATAAAAAAATAAATAAATAAATAAAACAAAAAATTTGTAAACAAAATAAGTAATTGGGACAAATGCAGCAAAAATAAATGGAATTGTTGCATTTTTCCCATTTTTCAATAAGGGCATTTTTTTTATGTTGCTGCATAGATTCTCTATTGGTTTTATGGCTGGGCCGCTCTCTTCTCTTCTTCACTTAAAGGCAGCAAAAATAAATGGAATTGTTGCATTTTTCCTATTTTTAAATAAGGGCATTTTTTTTTATGTTGCTGCATAGATTCTCTATTGGTTTTATGGCTGGGCCGCTCTCTTCTCTTCTTCACTTAAAGGCAGCAAAAATAAATGGAATTGTTGCATTTTTCCCATTTTTCAATAAAGGTATTTTTTTTTGTTGCTGCATATGTAGATTCTCTATTGGTTTTATGGCTGGGCCGCTCTCTTCTCTTCTTCACTTAAAACAAGCATTAATATATGCATATGGGCGCGCATATATAAATGTGTGCGAGATCAATATACATCAATCCGACTGGGCTGTTGATGTGCGCATGCATGAAGTCTGCTCTCTTCTCTTCTCATATAACATGCATATATATTTATATGCACATGCGCAAATATAAATGTGTTCTTCTATTGGATTTTTGGCTGGGCCGCTCTCTTCTCTTCTTCACTTAAAACAAGCATTAATATATGCATATGGGCGCGCATATATAAATGTGTGCGAGATCAATCTGCTCTCTTCTCTCTTATGACAAGTAATAATGTATATATGCGTGTGGATATATAAACATAGGCATGCATATATGAGAGTATGAGTGCAAGATCAAGAAACGTCAGTGCGAGCAAGATGTTGATGCTCGCTCGTAAGAATTTCGCTCTCTCCTCTTCTCTCTTCACTAAAAAAAAAGCATATATAAGGGCCGCGAAATAAGTAAATGCGGCATTACGTTCAGTAATATAGAAGCTGAAACAATCAATATATTTAAACAAAAATAAATTTGTGTTTAAACTTAATTTAATTATCAATATAAATCAACATAATTAAATAAAAAAACAATTCGAAAGTATAAAAAAATAAATAAATAAATAAAACAAAAAATTTGTAAACAAAATAAGTAATTGGGACAAATGCAGCAAAAATAAATGGAATTGTTGCATTTTTCCCATTTTTCAATAAGGGCATTTTTTTTATGTTGCTGCATAGATTCTCTATTGGTTTTATGGCTGGGCCGCTCTCTTCTCTTCTTCACTTAAAGGCAGCAAAAATAAATGGAATTGTTGCATTTTTCCTATTTTTAAATAAGGGCATTTTTTTTTATGTTGCTGCATAGATTCTCTATTGGTTTTATGGCTGGGCCGCTCTCTTCTCTTCTTCACTTAAAGGCAGCAAAAATAAATGGAATTGTTGCATTTTTCCCATTTTTCAATAAAGGTATTTTTTTTTGTTGCTGCATATGTAGATTCTCTATTGGTTTTATGGCTGGGCCGCTCTCTTCTCTTCTTCACTTAAAACAAGCATTAATATATGCATATGGGCGCGCATATATAAATGTGTGCGAGATCAATATACATCAATCCGACTGGGCTGTTGATGTGCGCATGCATGAAGTCTGCTCTCTTCTCTTCTCATATAACATGCATATATATTTATATGCACATGCGCAAATATAAATGTGTTCTTCTATTGGATTTTTGGCTGGGCCGCTCTCTTCTCTTCTTCACTTAAAACAAGCATTAATATATGCATATGGGCGCGCATATATAAATGTGTGCGAGATCAATCTGCTCTCTTCTCTCTTATGACAAGTAATAATGTATATATGCGTGTGGATATATAAACATAGGCATGCATATATGAGAGTATGAGTGCAAGATCAAGAAACGTCAGTGCGAGCAAGATGTTGATGCTCGCTCGTAAGAATTTCGCTCTCTCCTCTTCTCTCTTCACTAAAAAAAAAGCATATATAAGGGCCGCGAAATAAGTAAATGCGGCATTACGTTCAGTAATATAGAAGCTGAAACAATCAATATATTTAAACAAAAATAAATTTGTGTTTAAACTTAATTTAATTATCAATATAAATCAACATAATTAAATAAAAAAACAATTCGAAAGTATAAAAAAATAAATAAATAAATAAAACAAAAAATTTGTAAACAAAATAAGTAATTGGGACAAATGCAGCAAAAATAAATGGAATTGTTGCATTTTTCCCATTTTTCAATAAGGGCATTTTTTTTTATGTTGCTGCATAGATTCTCTATTGGTTTTATGGCTGGGCCGCTCTCTTCTCTTCTTCACTTAAAGGCAGCAAAAATAAATGGAATTGTTGCATTTTTCCTATTTTTAAATAAGGGCATTTTTTTTTATGTTGCTGCATAGATTCTCTATTGGTTTTATGGCTGGGCCGCTCTCTTCTCTTCTTCACTTAAAGGCAGCAAAAATAAATGGAATTGTTGCATTTTTCCCATTTTTCAATAAAGGTATTTTTTTTTTGTTGCTGCATATGTAGATTCTCTATTGGTTTTATGGCTGGGCCGCTCTCTTCTCTTCTTCACTTAAAACAAGCATTAATATATGCATATGGGCGCGCATATATAAATGTGTGCGAGATCAATATACATCAATCCGACTGGGCTGTTGATGTGCGCATGCATGAAGTCTGCTCTCTTCTCTTCTCATATAACATGCATATATATTTATATGCACATGCGCAAATATAAATGTGTTCTTCTATTGGATTTTTGGCTGGGCCGCTCTCTTCTCTTCTTCACTTAAAACAAGCATTAATATATGCATATGGGCGCGCATATATAAATGTGTGCGAGATCAATCTGCTCTCTTCTCTCTTATGACAAGTAATAATGTATATATGCGTGTGGATATATAAACATAGGCATGCATATATGAGAGTATGAGTGCAAGATCAAGAAACGTCAGTGCGAGCAAGATGTTGATGCTCGCTCGTAAGAATTTCGCTCTCTCCTCTTCTCTCTTCACTAAAAAAAAAGCATATATAAGGGCCGCGAAATAAGTAAATGCGGCATTACGTTCAGTAATATAGAAGCTGAAACAATCAATATATTTAAACAAAAATAAATTTGTGTTTAAACTTAATTTAATTATCAATATAAATCAACATAATTAAATAAAAAAACAATTCGAAAGTATAAAAAAATAAATAAATAAATAAAACAAAAAATTTGTAAACAAAATAAGTAATTGGGACAAATGCAGCAAAAATAAATGGAATTGTTGCATTTTTCCCATTTTTCAATAAGGGCATTTTTTTTATGTTGCTGCATAGATTCTCTATTGGTTTTATGGCTGGGCCGCTCTCTTCTCTTCTTCACTTAAAGGCAGCAAAAATAAATGGAATTGTTGCATTTTTCCTATTTTTAAATAAGGGCATTTTTTTTATGTTGCTGCATAGATTCTCTATTGGTTTTATGGCTGGGCCGCTCTCTTCTCTTCTTCACTTAAAGGCAGCAAAAATAAATGGAATTGTTGCATTTTTCCCATTTTTCAATAAAGGTATTTTTTTTTGTTGCTGCATATGTAGATTCTCTATTGGTTTTATGGCTGGGCCGCTCTCTTCTCTTCTTCACTTAAAACAAGCATTAATATATGCATATGGGCGCGCATATATAAATGTGTGCGAGATCAATATACATCAATCCGACTGGGCTGTTGATGTGCGCATGCATGAAGTCTGCTCTCTTCTCTTCTCATATAACATGCATATATATTTATATGCACATGCGCAAATATAAATGTGTTCTTCTATTGGATTTTTGGCTGGGCCGCTCTCTTCTCTTCTTCACTTAAAACAAGCATTAATATATGCATATGGGCGCGCATATATAAATGTGTGCGAGATCAATCTGCTCTCTTCTCTCTTATGACAAGTAATAATGTATATATGCGTGTGGATATATAAACATAGGCATGCATATATGAGAGTATGAGTGCAAGATCAAGAAACGTCAGTGCGAGCAAGATGTTGATGCTCGCTCGTAAGAATTTCGCTCTCTCCTCTTCTCTCTTCACTAAAAAAAAAGCATATATAAGGGCCGCGAAATAAGTAAATGCGGCATTACGTTCAGTAATATAGAAGCTGAAACAATCAATATATTTAAACAAAAATAAATTTGTGTTTAAACTTAATTTAATTATCAATATAAATCAACATAATTAAATAAAAAAACAATTCGAAAGTATAAAAAAATAAATAAATAAATAAAACAAAAAATTTGTAAACAAAATAAGTAATTGGGACAAATGCAGCAAAAATAAATGGAATTGTTGCATTTTTCCCATTTTTCAATAAGGGCATTTTTTTTATGTTGCTGCATAGATTCTCTATTGGTTTTATGGCTGGGCCGCTCTCTTCTCTTCTTCACTTAAAGGCAGCAAAAATAAATGGAATTGTTGCATTTTTCCTATTTTTAAATAAGGGCATTTTTTTTTATGTTGCTGCATAGATTCTCTATTGGTTTTATGGCTGGGCCGCTCTCTTCTCTTCTTCACTTAAAGGCAGCAAAAATAAATGGAATTGTTGCATTTTTCCCATTTTTCAATAAAGGTATTTTTTTTTGTTGCTGCATATGTAGATTCTCTATTGGTTTTATGGCTGGGCCGCTCTCTTCTCTTCTTCACTTAAAACAAGCATTAATATATGCATATGGGCGCGCATATATAAATGTGTGCGAGATCAATATACATCAATCCGACTGGGCTGTTGATGTGCGCATGCATGAAGTCTGCTCTCTTCTCTTCTCATATAACATGCATATATATTTATATGCACATGCGCAAATATAAATGTGTTCTTCTATTGGATTTTTGGCTGGGCCGCTCTCTTCTCTTCTTCACTTAAAACAAGCATTAATATATGCATATGGGCGCGCATATATAAATGTGTGCGAGATCAATCTGCTCTCTTCTCTCTTATGACAAGTAATAATGTATATATGCGTGTGGATATATAAACATAGGCATGCATATATGAGAGTATGAGTGCAAGATCAAGAAACGTCAGTGCGAGCAAGATGTTGATGCTCGCTCGTAAGAATTTCGCTCTCTCCTCTTCTCTCTTCACTAAAAAAAAAGCATATATAAGGGCCGCGAAATAAGTAAATGCGGCATTACGTTCAGTAATATAGAAGCTGAAACAATCAATATATTTAAACAAAAATAAATTTGTGTTTAAACTTAATTTAATTATCAATATAAATCAACATAATTAAATAAAAAAACAATTCGAAAGTATAAAAAAATAAATAAATAAATAAAACAAAAAATTTGTAAACAAAATAAGTAATTGGGACAAATGCAGCAAAAATAAATGGAATTGTTGCATTTTTCCCATTTTTCAATAAGGGCATTTTTTTTATGTTGCTGCATAGATTCTCTATTGGTTTTATGGCTGGGCCGCTCTCTTCTCTTCTTCACTTAAAGGCAGCAAAAATAAATGGAATTGTTGCATTTTTCCTATTTTTAAATAAGGGCATTTTTTTTTATGTTGCTGCATAGATTCTCTATTGGTTTTATGGCTGGGCCGCTCTCTTCTCTTCTTCACTTAAAACAAGCATTAATATATGCATATGGGCGCGCATATATAAATGTGTGCGAGATCAATATACATCAATCCGACTGGGCTGTTGATGTGCGCATGCATGAAGTCTGCTCTCTTCTCTTCTCATATAACATGCATATATATTTATATGCACATGCGCAAATATAAATGTGTTCTTCTATTGGATTTTTGGCTGGGCCGCTCTCTTCTCTTCTTCACTTAAAACAAGCATTAATATATGCATATGGGCGCGCATATATAAATGTGTGCGAGATCAATCTGCTCTCTTCTCTCTTATGACAAGTAATAATGTATATATGCGTGTGGATATATAAACATAGGCATGCATATATGAGAGTATGAGTGCAAGATCAAGAAACGTCAGTGCGAGCAAGATGTTGATGCTCGCTCGTAAGAATTTCGCTCTCTCCTCTTCTCTCTTCACTAAAAAAAAGCATATATAAGGGCCGCGAAATAAGTAAATGCGGCATTACGTTCAGTAATATAGAAGCTGAAACAATCAATATATTTAAACAAAAATAAATTTGTGTTTAAACTTAATTTAATTATCAATATAAATCAACATAATTAAATAAAAAAACAATTCGAAAGTATAAAAAAATAAATAAATAAATAAAACAAAAAATTTGTAAACAAAATAAGTAATTGGGACAAATGCAGCAAAAATAAATGGAATTGTTGCATTTTTCCCATTTTTCAATAAGGGCATTTTTTTTATGTTGCTGCATAGATTCTCTATTGGTTTTATGGCTGGGCCGCTCTCTTCTCTTCTTCACTTAAAGGCAGCAAAAATAAATGGAATTGTTGCATTTTTCCTATTTTTAAATAAGGGCATTTTTTTTTATGTTGCTGCATAGATTCTCTATTGGTTTTATGGCTGGGCCGCTCTCTTCTCTTCTTCACTTAAAGGCAGCAAAAATAAATGGAATTGTTGCATTTTTCCCATTTTTCAATAAAGGTATTTTTTTTTGTTGCTGCATATGTAGATTCTCTATTGGTTTTATGGCTGGGCCGCTCTCTTCTCTTCTTCACTTAAAACAAGCATTAATATATGCATATGGGCGCGCATATATAAATGTGTGCGAGATCAATATACATCAATCCGACTGGGCTGTTGATGTGCGCATGCATGAAGTCTGCTCTCTTCTCTTCTCATATAACATGCATATATATTTATATGCACATGCGCAAATATAAATGTGTTCTTCTATTGGATTTTTGGCTGGGCCGCTCTCTTCTCTTCTTCACTTAAAACAAGCATTAATATATGCATATGGGCGCGCATATATAAATGTGTGCGAGATCAATCTGCTCTCTTCTCTCTTATGACAAGTAATAATGTATATATGCGTGTGGATATATAAACATAGGCATGCATATATGAGAGTATGAGTGCAAGATCAAGAAACGTCAGTGCGAGCAAGATGTTGATGCTCGCTCGTAAGAATTTCGCTCTCTCCTCTTCTCTCTTCACTAAAAAAAAAGCATATATAAGGGCCGCGAAATAAGTAAATGCGGCATTACGTTCAGTAATATAGAAGCTGAAACAATCAATATATTTAAACAAAAATAAATTTGTGTTTAAACTTAATTTAATTATCAATATAAATCAACATAATTAAATAAAAAAACAATTCGAAAGTATAAAAAAATAAATAAATAAATAAAACAAAAAATTTGTAAACAAAATAAGTAATTGGGACAAATGCAGCAAAAATAAATGGAATTGTTGCATTTTTCCCATTTTTCAATAAGGGCATTTTTTTTATGTTGCTGCATAGATTCTCTATTGGTTTTATGGCTGGGCCGCTCTCTTCTCTTCTTCACTTAAAGGCAGCAAAAATAAATGGAATTGTTGCATTTTTCCTATTTTTAAATAAGGGCATTTTTTTTTATGTTGCTGCATAGATTCTCTATTGGTTTTATGGCTGGGCCGCTCTCTTCTCTTCTTCACTTAAAACAAGCATTAATATATGCATATGGGCGCGCATATATAAATGTGTGCGAGATCAATATACATCAATCCGACTGGGCTGTTGATGTGCGCATGCATGAAGTCTGCTCTCTTCTCTTCTCATATAACATGCATATATATTTATATGCACATGCGCAAATATAAATGTGTTCTTCTATTGGATTTTTGGCTGGGCCGCTCTCTTCTCTTCTTCACTTAAAACAAGCATTAATATATGCATATGGGCGCGCATATATAAATGTGTGCGAGATCAATCTGCTCTCTTCTCTCTTATGACAAGTAATAATGTATATATGCGTGTGGATATATAAACATAGGCATGCATATATGAGAGTATGAGTGCAAGATCAAGAAACGTCAGTGCGAGCAAGATGTTGATGCTCGCTCGTAAGAATTTCGCTCTCTCCTCTTCTCTCTTCACTAAAAAAAAAGCATATATAAGGGCCGCGAAATAAGTAAATGCGGCATTACGTTCAGTAATATAGAAGCTGAAACAATCAATATATTTAAACAAAAATAAATTTGTGTTTAAACTTAATTTAATTATCAATATAAATCAACATAATTAAATAAAAAAACAATTCGAAAGTATAAAAAAATAAATAAATAAATAAAACAAAAAATTTGTAAACAAAATAAGTAATTGGGACAAATGCAGCAAAAATAAATGGAATTGTTGCATTTTTCCCATTTTTCAATAAGGGCATTTTTTTTATGTTGCTGCATAGATTCTCTATTGGTTTTATGGCTGGGCCGCTCTCTTCTCTTCTTCACTTAAAGGCAGCAAAAATAAATGGAATTGTTGCATTTTTCCTATTTTTAAATAAGGGCATTTTTTTTTATGTTGCTGCATAGATTCTCTATTGGTTTTATGGCTGGGCCGCTCTCTTCTCTTCTTCACTTAAAACAAGCATTAATATATGCATATGGGCGCGCATATATAAATGTGTGCGAGATCAATATACATCAATCCGACTGGGCTGTTGATGTGCGCATGCATGAAGTCTGCTCTCTTCTCTTCTCATATAACATGCATATATATTTATATGCACATGCGCAAATATAAATGTGTTCTTCTATTGGATTTTTGGCTGGGCCGCTCTCTTCTCTTCTTCACTTAAAACAAGCATTAATATATGCATATGGGCGCGCATATATAAATGTGTGCGAGATCAATCTGCTCTCTCTCTCTTATGACAAGTAATAATGTATATATGCGTGTGGATATATAAACATAGGCATGCATATATGAGAGTATGAGTGCAAGATCAAGAAACGTCAGTGCGAGCAAGATGTTGATGCTCGCTCGTAAGAATTTCGCTCTCTCCTCTTCTCTCTTCACTAAAAAAAAGCATATATAAGGGCCGCGAAATAAGTAAATGCGGCATTACGTTCAGTAATATAGAAGCTGAAACAATCAATATATTTAAACAAAAATAAATTTGTGTTTAAACTTAATTTAATTATCAATATAAATCAACATAATTAAATAAAAAAACAATTCGAAAGTATAAAAAAATAAATAAATAAATAAAACAAAAAATTTGTAAACAAAATAAGTAATTGGGACAAATGCAGCAAAAATAAATGGAATTGTTGCATTTTTCCCATTTTTCAATAAGGGCATTTTTTTTATGTTGCTGCATAGATTCTCTATTGGTTTTATGGCTGGGCCGCTCTCTTCTTCTTCTTCACTTAAAGGCAGCAAAAATAAATGGAATTGTTGCATTTTTCCTATTTTTAAATAAGGGCATTTTTTTTTATGTTGCTGCATAGATTCTCTATTGGTTTTATGGCTGGGCCGCTCTCTTCTCTTCTTCACTTAAAGGCAGCAAAAATAAATGGAATTGTTGCATTTTTCCCATTTTTCAATAAAGGTATTTTTTTTTGTTGCTGCATATGTAGATTCTCTATTGGTTTTATGGCTGGGCCGCTCTCTTCTCTTCTTCACTTAAAACAAGCATTAATATATGCATATGGGCGCGCATATATAAATGTGTGCGAGATCAATATACATCAATCCGACTGGGCTGTTGATGTGCGCATGCATGAAGTCTGCTCTCTCTCTTCTCATATAACATGCATATATATTTATATGCACATGCGCAAATATAAATGTGTTCTTCTATTGGATTTTTGGCTGGGCCGCTCTCTTCTCTTCTTCACTTAAAACAAGCATTAATATATGCATATGGGCGCGCATATATAAATGTGTGCGAGATCAATCTGCTCTCTTCTCTCTTATGACAAGTAATAATGTATATATGCGTGTGGATATATAAACATAGGCATGCATATATGAGAGTATGAGTGCAAGATCAAGAAACGTCAGTGCGAGCAAGATGTTGATGCTCGCTCGTAAGAATTTCGCTCTCTCCTCTCTCTCTTCACTAAAAAAAAAGCATATATAAGGGCCGCGAAATAAGTAAATGCGGCATTACGTTCAGTAATATAGAAGCTGAAACAATCAATATATTTAAACAAAAATAAATTTGTGTTTAAACTTAATTTAATTATCAATATAAATCAACATAATTAAATAAAAAAACAATTCGAAAGTATAAAAAAATAAATAAATAAATAAAACAAAAAATTTGTAAACAAAATAAGTAATTGGGACAAATGCAGCAAAAATAAATGGAATTGTTGCATTTTTCCCATTTTTCAATAAGGGCATTTTTTTTATGTTGCTGCATAGATTCTCTATTGGTTTTATGGCTGGGCCGCTCTCTTCTCTTCTTCACTTAAAGGCAGCAAAAATAAATGGAATTGTTGCATTTTTCCTATTTTTAAATAAGGGCATTTTTTTTTATGTTGCTGCATAGATTCTCTATTGGTTTTATGGCTGGGCCGCTCTCTTCTCTTCTTCACTTAAAACAAGCATTAATATATGCATATGGGCGCGCATATATAAATGTGTGCGAGATCAATATACATCAATCCGACTGGGCTGTTGATGTGCGCATGCATGAAGTCTGCTCTCTTCTCTTCTCATATAACATGCATATATATTTATATGCACATGCGCAAATATAAATGTGTTCTTCTATTGGATTTTTGGCTGGGCCGCTCTCTTCTCTTCTTCACTTAAAACAAGCATTAATATATGCATATGGGCGCGCATATATAAATGTGTGCGAGATCAATCTGCTCTCTTCTCTCTTATGACAAGTAATAATGTATATATGCGTGTGGATATATAAACATAGGCATGCATATATGAGAGTATGAGTGCAAGATCAAGAAACGTCAGTGCGAGCAAGATGTTGATGCTCGCTCGTAAGAATTTCGCTCTCTCCTCTTCTCTCTTCACTAAAAAAAAAGCATATATAAGGGCCGCGAAATAAGTAAATGCGGCATTACGTTCAGTAATATAGAAGCTGAAACAATCAATATATTTAAACAAAAATAAATTTGTGTTTAAACTTAATTTAATTATCAATATAAATCAACATAATTAAATAAAAAAACAATTCGAAAGTATAAAAAAATAAATAAATAAATAAAACAAAAAATTTGTAAACAAAATAAGTAATTGGGACAAATGCAGCAAAAATAAATGGAATTGTTGCATTTTTCCCATTTTTCAATAAGGGCATTTTTTTTATGTTGCTGCATAGATTCTCTATTGGTTTTATGGCTGGGCCGCTCTCTTCTCTTCTTCACTTAAAGGCAGCAAAAATAAATGGAATTGTTGCATTTTTCCTATTTTTAAATAAGGGCATTTTTTTTTATGTTGCTGCATAGATTCTCTATTGGTTTTATGGCTGGGCCGCTCTTCTTCTCTTCTTCACTTAAAACAAGCATTAATATATGCATATGGGCGCGCATATATAAATGTGTGCGAGATCAATATACATCAATCCGACTGGGCTGTTGATGTGCGTATGCATGAAGTCTGCTCTCTTCTCTTCTCATATAACATGCATATATATTTATATGCACATGCGCAAATATAAATGTGTTCTTCTATTGGATTTTTGGCTGGGCCGCTCTCTCTCTTCTTCACTTAAAACAAGCATTAATATATGCATATGGGCGCGCATATATAAATGTGTGCGAGATCAATCTGCTCTCTTCTCTCTTATGACAAGTAATAATGTATATATGCGTGTGGATATATAAACATAGGCATGCATATATGAGAGTATGAGTGCAAGATCAAGAAACGTCAGTGCGAGCAAGATGTTGATGCTCGCTCGTAAGAATTTCGCTCTCTCCTCTTCTCTCTTCACTAAAAAAAGCATATATAAGGGTCATGAAATAAGTAAATGCGGCATTACGTTACAGTAATATAGAAGCTGAAACAATCAATATATTTAAAACAAAAATAAATTTGTGTTTAAACTTAATTTAATTATCAATATAAATCAACATAATTAAATAAAAAAACAATTCGAAAGTATAAAAAAATAAATAAATAAATAAAAACAAAAAATTTGTAAACAAAATAAGTAACTGGGACAAATGCAGCAAAAAATAAATGGAATTGTTGCATTTTTCCCATTTTTCAATAAGGGCATTTTTTTTATGTTGCTGCATAGATTCTCTATTGGTTTTATGGCTGGGCCGCTCTCTTCTCTTCTTCACTTAAAGGCAGCAAAAATAAATGGAATTGTTGCATTTTTCCCATTTTTCAATAAAGGTATTTTTTTTTGTTGCTGCATATGTAGACTTCTCTATTGGTTTTATGGCTGGGCCGCTCTCTTCTCTTCTTCACTTAAAACAAGCATTAATATATGCATATGGGCGCGCATATATAAATGTGTGCGAGATCAATATACATCAATCCGACTGGGCTGTTGATGTGCGCATGCATGAAGTCTGCTCTCTTCTCTTCTCATATAACATGCATATATATTTATATGCACATGCGCAAATATAAATGTGTTCTTCTATTGGATTTTTGGCTGGGCCGCTCTCTTCTCTTCTTCACTTAAAACAAGCATTAATATATGCATATGGGCGCGCATATATAAATGTGTGCGAGATCAATCTGCTCTCTCTCTCTTATGACAAGTAATAATGTATATATGCGTGTGGATATATAAACATAGGCATGCATATATGAGAGTATGAGTGCAAGATCAAGAAACGTCAGTGCGAGCAAGATGTTGATGCTCGCTCGTAAGAATTTCGCTCTCTCCTCTTCTCTCTTCACTAAAAAAAGCATATATAAGGGCCGCGAAATAAGTAAATGCGGCATTACGTTCAGTAATATAGAAGCTGAAACAATCAATATATTTAAACAAAAATAAATTTGTGTTTAAACTTAATTTAATTATCAATATAAATCAACATAATTAAATAAAAAAACAATTCGAAAGTATAAAAAAATAAATAAAATAAATAAAACAAAAAATTTGTAAACAAAATAAGTAATTGGGACAAATGCAGCAAAAATAAATGGAATTGTTGCATTTTTCCCATTTTTCAATAAGGGCATTTTTTTTATGTTGCTGCATAGATTCTCTATTGGTTTTATGGCTGGGCCGCTCTCTTCTCTTCTTCACTTAAAGGCAGCAAAAATAAATGGAATTGTTGCATTTTTCCTATTTTTAAATAAGGGCATTTTTTTTTATGTTGCTGCATAGATTCTCTATTGGTTTTATGGCTGGGCCGCTCTCTTCTCTTCTTCACTTAAAACAAGCATTAATATATGCATATGGGCGCGCAATATATAAATGTGTGCGAGATCAATATACATCAATCCGACTGGGCTGTTGATGTGCGCATGCATGAAGTCTGCTCTCTTCTCTTCTCATATAACATGCATATATATTTATATGCACATGCGCAAATATAAATGTGTTCTTCTATTGGATTTTTGGCTGGGCCGCTCTCTTCTCTTCTTCACTTAAAACAAGCATTAATATATGCATATGGGCGCGCATATATAAATGTGTGCGAGATCAATCTGCTCTCTTCTCTCTTATGACAAGTAATAATGTATATATGCGTGTGGATATATAAACATAGGCATGCATATATGAGAGTATGAGTGCAAGATCAAGAAACGTCAGTGCGAGCAAGATGTTGATGCTCGCTCGTAAGAATTTCGCTCTCTCCTCTTCTCTCTTCACTAAAAAAAAGCATATATAAGGGCCGCGAAATAAGTAAATGCGGCATTACGTTCAGTAATATAGAAGCTGAAACAATCAATATATTTAAACAAAAATAAATTTGTGTTTAAACTTAATTTAATTATCAATATAAATCAACATAATTAAATAAAAAAACAATTCGAAAGTATAAAAAAATAAATAAATAAATAAAACAAAAAATTTGTAAACAAAATAAGTAATTGGGACAAATGCAGCAAAAATAAATGGAATTGTTGCATTTTTCCCATTTTTCAATAAGGGCATTTTTTTTATGTTGCTGCATAGATTCTCTATTGGTTTTATGGCTGGGCCGCTCTCTTCTCTTCTTCACTTAAAGGCAGCAAAAATAAATGGAATTGTTGCATTTTTCCTATTTTTAAATAAGGGCATTTTTTTTTATGTTGCTGCATAGATTCTCTATTGGTTTTATGGCTGGGCCGCTCTCTCTCTTCTTCACTTAAAGGCAGCAAAAATAAATGGAATTGTTGCATTTTTCCCATTTTTCAATAAAGGTATTTTTTTTTGTTGCTGCATATGTAGATTCTCTATTGGTTTTATGGCTGGGCCGCTCTCTTCTCTTCTTCACTTAAAACAAGCATTAATATATGCATATGGGCGCGCATATATAAATGTGTGCGAGATCAATATACATCAATCCGACTGGGCTGTTGATGTGCGCATGCATGAAGTCTGCTCTCTTCTCTTCTCATATAACATGCATATATATTTATATGCACATGCGCAAATATAAATGTGTTCTTCTATTGGATTTTTGGCTGGGCCGCTCTCTTCTCTTCTTCACTTAAAACAAGCATTAATATATGCATATGGGCGCGCATATATAAATGTGTGCGAGATCAATCTGCTCTCTTCTCTCTTATGACAAGTAATAATGTATATATGCGTGTGGATATATAAACATAGGCATGCATATATGAGAGTATGAGTGCAAGATCAAGAAACGTCAGTGCGAGCAAGATGTTGATGCTCGCTCGTAAGAATTTCGCTCTCTCCTCTTCTCTCTTCACTAAAAAAAAGCATATATAAGGGCCGCGAAATAAGTAAATGCGGCATTACGTTCAGTAATATAGAAGCTGAAACAATCAATATATTTAAACAAAAATAAATTTGTGTTTAAACTTAATTTAATTATCAATATAAATCAACATAATTAAATAAAAAAACAATTCGAAAGTATAAAAAAATAAATAAATAAATAAAACAAAAAATTTGTAAACAAAATAAGTAATTGGGACAAATGCAGCAAAAATAAATGGAATTGTTGCATTTTTCCCATTTTTCAATAAGGGCATTTTTTTTATGTTGCTGCATAGATTCTCTATTGGTTTTATGGCTGGGCCGCTCTCTTCTCTTCTTCACTTAAAGGCAGCAAAAATAAATGGAATTGTTGCATTTTTCCTATTTTTAAATAAGGGCATTTTTTTTTATGTTGCTGCATAGATTCTCTATTGGTTTTATGGCTGGGCCGCTCTCTTCTCTTCTTCACTTAAAGGCAGCAAAAATAAATGGAATTGTTGCATTTTTCCCATTTTTCAATAAAGGTATTTTTTTTTGTTGCTGCATATGTAGATTCTCTATTGGTTTTATGGCTGGGCCGCTCTCTTCTCTTCTTCACTTAAAACAAGCATTAATATATGCATATGGGCGCGCATATATAAATGTGTGCGAGATCAATATACATCAATCCGACTGGGCTGTTGATGTGCGCATGCATGAAGTCTGCTCTCTTCTCTTCTCATATAACATGCATATATATTTATATGCACATGCGCAAATATAAATGTGTTCTTCTATTGGATTTTTGGCTGGGCCGCTCTCTTCTCTTCTTCACTTAAAACAAGCATTAATATATGCATATGGGCGCGCATATATAAATGTGTGCGAGATCAATCTGCTCTCTTCTCTCTTATGACAAGTAATAATGTATATATGCGTGTGGATATATAAACATAGGCATGCATATATGAGAGTATGAGTGCAAGATCAAGAAACGTCAGTGCGAGCAAGATGTTGATGCTCGCTCGTAAGAATTTCGCTCTCTCCTCTTCTCTCTTCACTAAAAAAAAGCATATATAAGGGCCGCGAAATAAGTAAATGCGGCATTACGTTCAGTAATATAGAAGCTGAAACAATCAATATATTTAAACAAAAATAAATTTGTGTTTAAACTTAATTTAATTATCAATATAAATCAACATAATTAAATAAAAAAACAATTCGAAAGTATAAAAAAATAAATAAATAAATAAAACAAAAAATTTGTAAACAAAATAAGTAATTGGGACAAATGCAGCAAAAATAAATGGAATTGTTGCATTTTTCCCATTTTTCAATAAGGGCATTTTTTTTATGTTGCTGCATAGATTCTCTATTGGTTTTATGGCTGGGCCGCTCTCTTCTCTTCTTCACTTAAAGGCAGCAAAAATAAATGGAATTGTTGCATTTTTCCTATTTTTAAATAAGGGCATTTTTTTTTATGTTGCTGCATAGATTCTCTATTGGTTTTATGGCTGGGCCGCTCTCTTCTCTTCTTCACTTAAAGGCAGCAAAAATAAATGGAATTGTTGCATTTTTCCCATTTTTCAATAAAGGTATTTTTTTTGTTGCTGCATATGTAGATTCTCTATTGGTTTTATGGCTGGGCCGCTCTCTTCTCTTCTTCACTTAAAACAAGCATTAATATATGCATATGGGCGCGCATATATAAATGTGTGCGAGATCAATATACATCAATCCGACTGGGCTGTTGATGTGCGCATGCATGAAGTCTGCTCTCTTCTCTTCTCATATAACATGCATATATATTTATATGCACATGCGCAAATATAAATGTGTTCTTCTATTGGATTTTTGGCTGGGCCGCTCTCTTCTCTTCTTCACTTAAAACAAGCATTAATATATGCATATGGGCGCGCATATATAAATGTGTGCGAGATCAATCTGCTCTCTTCTCTCTTATGACAAGTAATAATGTATATATGCGTGTGGATATATAAACATAGGCATGCATATATGAGAGTATGAGTGCAAGATCAAGAAACGTCAGTGCGAGCAAGATGTTGATGCTCGCTCGTAAGAATTTCGCTCTCTCCTCTTCTCTCTTCACTAAAAAAAAAGCATATATAAGGGCCGCGAAATAAGTAAATGCGGCATTACGTTCAGTAATATAGAAGCTGAAACAATCAATATATTTAAACAAAAATAAATTTGTGTTTAAACTTAATTTAATTATCAATATAAATCAACATAATTAAATAAAAAAACAATTCGAAAGTATAAAAAAATAAATAAATAAATAAAACAAAAAATTTGTAAACAAAATAAGTAATTGGGACAAATGCAGCAAAAATAAATGGAATTGTTGCATTTTTCCCATTTTTCAATAAGGGCATTTTTTTTATGTTGCTGCATAGATTCTCTATTGGTTTTATGGCTGGGCCGCTCTCTTCTCTTCTTCACTTAAAGGCAGCAAAAATAAATGGAATTGTTGCATTTTTCCTATTTTTAAATAAGGGCATTTTTTTTTTATGTTGCTGCATAGATTCTCTATTGGTTTTATGGCTGGGCCGCTCTCTTCTCTTCTTCACTTAAAGGCAGCAAAAATAAATGGAATTGTTGCATTTTTCCCATTTTTCAATAAAGGTATTTTTTTTGTTGCTGCATATGTAGATTCTCTATTGGTTTTATGGCTGGGCCGCTCTCTTCTCTTCTTCACTTAAAACAAGCATTAATATATGCATATGGGCGCGCATATATAAATGTGTGCGAGATCAATATACATCAATCCGACTGGGCTGTTGATGTGCGCATGCATGAAGTCTGCTCTCTTCTCTTCTCATATAACATGCATATATATTTATATGCACATGCGCAAATATAAATGTGTTCTTCTATTGGATTTTTGGCTGGGCCGCTCTCTTCTCTTCTTCACTTAAAACAAGCATTAATATATGCATATGGGCGCGCATATATAAATGTGTGCGAGATCAATCTGCTCTCTTCTCTCTTATGACAAGTAATAATGTATATATGCGTGTGGATATATAAACATAGGCATGCATATATGAGAGTATGAGTGCAAGATCAAGAAACGTCAGTGCGAGCAAGATGTTGATGCTCGCTCGTAAGAATTTCGCTCTCTCCTCTTCTCTCTTCACTAAAAAAAAGCATATATAAGGGCCGCGAAATAAGTAAATGCGGCATTACGTTCAGTAATATAGAAGCTGAAACAATCAATATATTTAAACAAAAATAAATTTGTGTTTAAACTTAATTTAATTATCAATATAAATCAACATAATTAAATAAAAAAACAATTCGAAAGTATAAAAAAATAAATAAATAAATAAAACAAAAAATTTGTAAACAAAATAAGTAATTGGGACAAATGCAGCAAAAATAAATGGAATTGTTGCATTTTTCCCATTTTTCAATAAGGGCATTTTTTTTATGTTGCTGCATAGATTCTCTATTGGTTTTATGGCTGGGCCGCTCTCTTCTCTTCTTCACTTAAAGGCAGCAAAAATAAATGGAATTGTTGCATTTTTCCTATTTTTAAATAAGGGCATTTTTTTTTATGTTGCTGCATAGATTCTCTATTGGTTTTATGGCTGGGCCGCTCTCTTCTCTTCTTCACTTAAAGGCAGCAAAAATAAATGGAATTGTTGCATTTTTCCCATTTTTCAATAAAGGTATTTTTTTTTGTTGCTGCATATGTAGATTCTCTATTGGTTTTATGGCTGGGCCGCTCTCTTCTCTTCTTCACTTAAAACAAGCATTAATATATGCATATGGGCGCGCATATATAAATGTGTGCGAGATCAATATACATCAATCCGACTGGGCTGTTGATGTGCGCATGCATGAAGTCTGCTCTCTTCTCTTCTCATATAACATGCATATATATTTATATGCACATGCGCAAATATAAATGTGTTCTTCTATTGGATTTTTGGCTGGGCCGCTCTCTTCTCTTCTTCACTTAAAACAAGCATTAATATATGCATATGGGCGCGCATATATAAATGTGTGCGAGATCAATCTGCTCTCTTCTCTCTTATGACAAGTAATAATGTATATATGCGTGTGGATATATAAACATAGGCATGCATATATGAGAGTATGAGTGCAAGATCAAGAAACGTCAGTGCGAGCAAGATGTTGATGCTCGCTCGTAAGAATTTCGCTCTCTCCTCTTCTCTCTTCACTAAAAAAAAAGCATATATAAGGGCCGCGAAATAAGTAAATGCGGCATTACGTTCAGTAATATAGAAGCTGAAACAATCAATATATTTAAACAAAAATAAATTTGTGTTTAAACTTAATTTAATTATCAATATAAATCAACATAATTAAATAAAAAAACAATTCGAAAGTATAAAAAAATAAATAAATAAATAAAACAAAAAATTTGTAAACAAAATAAGTAATTGGGACAAATGCAGCAAAAATAAATGGAATTGTTGCATTTTTCCCATTTTTCAATAAGGGCATTTTTTTTATGTTGCTGCATAGATTCTCTATTGGTTTTATGGCTGGGCCGCTCTCTTCTCTTCTTCACTTAAAGGCAGCAAAAATAAATGGAATTGTTGCATTTTTCCTATTTTTAAATAAGGGCATTTTTTTTTATGTTGCTGCATAGATTCTCTATTGGTTTTATGGCTGGGCCGCTCTCTTCTCTTCTTCACTTAAAGGCAGCAAAAATAAATGGAATTGTTGCATTTTTCCCATTTTTCAATAAAGGTATTTTTTTTTGTTGCTGCATATGTAGATTCTCTATTGGTTTTATGGCTGGGCCGCTCTCTTCTCTTCTTCACTTAAAACAAGCATTAATATATGCATATGGGCGCGCATATATAAATGTGTGCGAGATCAATATACATCAATCCGACTGGGCTGTTGATGTGCGCATGCATGAAGTCTGCTCTCTTCTCTTCTCATATAACATGCATATATATTTATATGCACATGCGCAAATATAAATGTGTTCTTCTATTGGATTTTTGGCTGGGCCGCTCTCTTCTCTTCTTCACTTAAAACAAGCATTAATATATGCATATGGGCGCGCATATATAAATGTGTGCGAGATCAATCTGCTCTCTTCTCTCTTATGACAAGTAATAATGTATATATGCGTGTGGATATATAAACATAGGCATGCATATATGAGAGTATGAGTGCAAGATCAAGAAACGTCAGTGCGAGCAAGATGTTGATGCTCGCTCGTAAGAATTTCGCTCTCTCCTCTTCTCTCTTCACTAAAAAAAAAAGCATATATAAGGGCCGCGAAATAAGTAAATGCGGCATTACGTTCAGTAATATAGAAGCTGAAACAATCAATATATTTAAACAAAAATAAATTTGTGTTTAAACTTAATTTAATTATCAATATAAATCAACATAATTAAATAAAAAAACAATTCGAAAGTATAAAAAAATAAATAAATAAATAAAACAAAAAATTTGTAAACAAAATAAGTAATTGGGACAAATGCAGCAAAAATAAATGGAATTGTTGCATTTTTCCCATTTTTCAATAAGGGCATTTTTTTTATGTTGCTGCATAGATTCTCTATTGGTTTTATGGCTGGGCCGCTCTCTTCTCTTCTTCACTTAAAGGCAGCAAAAATAAATGGAATTGTTGCATTTTTCCTATTTTTAAATAAGGGCATTTTTTTTATGTTGCTGCATAGATTCTCTATTGGTTTTATGGCTGGGCCGCTCTCTTCTCTTCTTCACTTAAAGGCAGCAAAAATAAATGGAATTGTTGCATTTTTCCCATTTTTCAATAAAGGTATTTTTTTTGTTGCTGCATATGTAGATTCTCTATTGGTTTTATGGCTGGGCCGCTCTCTTCTCTTCTTCACTTAAAACAAGCATTAATATATGCATATGGGCGCGCATATATAAATGTGTGCGAGATCAATATACATCAATCCGACTGGGCTGTTGATGTGCGCATGCATGAAGTCTGCTCTCTTCTCTTCTCATATAACATGCATATATATTTATATGCACATGCGCAAATATAAATGTGTTCTTCTATTGGATTTTTGGCTGGGCCGCTCTCTTCTCTTCTTCACTTAAAACAAGCATTAATATATGCATATGGGCGCGCATATATAAATGTGTGCGAGATCAATCTGCTCTCTTCTCTCTTATGACAAGTAATAATGTATATATGCGTGTGGATATATAAACATAGGCATGCATATATGAGAGTATGAGTGCAAGATCAAGAAACGTCAGTGCGAGCAAGATGTTGATGCTCGCTCGTAAGAATTTCGCTCTCTCCTCTTCTCTCTTCACTAAAAAAAAAGCATATATAAGGGCCGCGAAATAAGTAAATGCGGCATTACGTTCAGTAATATAGAAGCTGAAACAATCAATATATTTAAACAAAAATAAATTTGTGTTTAAACTTAATTTAATTATCAATATAAATCAACATAATTAAATAAAAAAACAATTCGAAAGTATAAAAAAATAAATAAATAAATAAAACAAAAAATTTGTAAACAAAATAAGTAATTGGGACAAATGCAGCAAAAATAAATGGAATTGTTGCATTTTTCCCATTTTTCAATAAGGGCATTTTTTTTATGTTGCTGCATAGATTCTCTATTGGTTTTATGGCTGGGCCGCTCTCTTCTCTTCTTCACTTAAAGGCAGCAAAAATAAATGGAATTGTTGCATTTTTCCTATTTTTAAATAAGGGCATTTTTTTATGTTGCTGCATAGATTCTCTATTGGTTTTATGGCTGGGCCGCTCTCTTCTCTTCTTCACTTAAAGGCAGCAAAAATAAATGGAATTGTTGCATTTTTCCCATTTTTCAATAAAGGTATTTTTTTTTGTTGCTGCATATGTAGATTCTCTATTGGTTTTATGGCTGGGCCGCTCTCTTCTCTTCTTCACTTAAAACAAGCATTAATATATGCATATGGGCGCGCATATATAAATGTGTGCGAGATCAATATACATCAATCCGACTGGGCTGTTGATGTGCGCATGCATGAAGTCTGCTCTCTTCTCTTCTCATATAACATGCATATATATTTATATGCACATGCGCAAATATAAATGTGTTCTTCTATTGGATTTTTGGCTGGGCCGCTCTCTTCTCTTCTTCACTTAAAACAAGCATTAATATATGCATATGGGCGCGCATATATAAATGTGTGCGAGATCAATCTGCTCTCTTCTCTCTTATGACAAGTAATAATGTATATATGCGTGTGGATATATAAACATAGGCATGCATATATGAGAGTATGAGTGCAAGATCAAGAAACGTCAGTGCGAGCAAGATGTTGATGCTCGCTCGTAAGAATTTCGCTCTCTCCTCTTCTCTCTTCACTAAAAAAAGCATATATAAGGGCCGCGAAATAAGTAAATGCGGCATTACGTTCAGTAATATAGAAGCTGAAACAATCAATATATTTAAACAAAAATAAATTTGTGTTTAAACTTAATTTAATTATCAATATAAATCAACATAATTAAATAAAAAAACAATTCGAAAGTATAAAAAAATAAATAAATAAATAAAACAAAAAATTTGTAAACAAAATAAGTAATTGGGACAAATGCAGCAAAAATAAATGGAATTGTTGCATTTTTCCCATTTTTCAATAAGGGCATTTTTTTTATGTTGCTGCATAGATTCTCTATTGGTTTTATGGCTGGGCCGCTCTCTTCTCTTCTTCACTTAAAGGCAGCAAAAATAAATGGAATTGTTGCATTTTTCCTATTTTTAAATAAGGGCATTTTTTTTTATGTTGCTGCATAGATTCTCTATTGGTTTTATGGCTGGGCCGCTCTCTTCTCTTCTTCACTTAAAGGCAGCAAAAATAAATGGAATTGTTGCATTTTTCCCATTTTTCAATAAAGGTATTTTTTTTTGTTGCTGCATATGTAGATTCTCTATTGGTTTTATGGCTGGGCCGCTCTCTTCTCTTCTTCACTTAAAACAAGCATTAATATATGCATATGGGCGCGCATATATAAATGTGTGCGAGATCAATATACATCAATCCGACTGGGCTGTTGATGTGCGCATGCATGAAGTCTGCTCTCTTCTCTTCTCATATAACATGCATATATATTTATATGCACATGCGCAAATATAAATGTGTTCTTCTATTGGATTTTTGGCTGGGCCGCTCTCTTCTCTTCTTCACTTAAAACAAGCATTAATATATGCATATGGGCGCGCATATATAAATGTGTGCGAGATCAATCTGCTCTCTTCTCTCTTATGACAAGTAATAATGTATATATGCGTGTGGATATATAAACATAGGCATGCATATATGAGAGTATGAGTGCAAGATCAAGAAACGTCAGTGCGAGCAAGATGTTGATGCTCGCTCGTAAGAATTTCGCTCTCTCCTCTTCTCTCTTCACTAAAAAAAAAGCATATATAAGGGCCGCGAAATAAGTAAATGCGGCATTACGTTCAGTAATATAGAAGCTGAAACAATCAATATATTTAAACAAAAATAAATTTGTGTTTAAACTTAATTTAATTATCAATATAAATCAACATAATTAAATAAAAAAACAATTCGAAAGTATAAAAAAATAAATAAATAAATAAAACAAAAAATTTGTAAACAAAATAAGTAATTGGGACAAATGCAGCAAAAATAAATGGAATTGTTGCATTTTTCCCATTTTTCAATAAGGGCATTTTTTTTATGTTGCTGCATAGATTCTCTATTGGTTTTATGGCTGGGCCGCTCTCTTCTCTTCTTCACTTAAAGGCAGCAAAAATAAATGGAATTGTTGCATTTTTCCTATTTTTAAATAAGGGCATTTTTTTTTATGTTGCTGCATAGATTCTCTATTGGTTTTATGGCTGGGCCGCTCTCTTCTCTTCTTCACTTAAAGGCAGCAAAAATAAATGGAATTGTTGCATTTTTCCCATTTTTCAATAAAGGTATTTTTTTTTGTTGCTGCATATGTAGATTCTCTATTGGTTTTATGGCTGGGCCGCTCTCTTCTCTTCTTCACTTAAAACAAGCATTAATATATGCATATGGGCGCGCATATATAAATGTGTGCGAGATCAATATACATCAATCCGACTGGGCTGTTGATGTGCGCATGCATGAAGTCTGCTCTCTTCTCTTCTCATATAACATGCATATATATTTATATGCACATGCGCAAATATAAATGTGTTCTTCTATTGGATTTTTGGCTGGGCCGCTCTCTTCTCTTCTTCACTTAAAACAAGCATTAATATATGCATATGGGCGCGCATATATAAATGTGTGCGAGATCAATCTGCTCTCTTCTCTCTTATGACAAGTAATAATGTATATATGCGTGTGGATATATAAACATAGGCATGCATATATGAGAGTATGAGTGCAAGATCAAGAAACGTCAGTGCGAGCAAGATGTTGATGCTCGCTCGTAAGAATTTCGCTCTCTCCTCTTCTCTCTTCACTAAAAAAAAAGCATATATAAGGGCCGCGAAATAAGTAAATGCGGCATTACGTTCAGTAATATAGAAGCTGAAACAATCAATATATTTAAACAAAAATAAATTTGTGTTTAAACTTAATTTAATTATCAATATAAATCAACATAATTAAATAAAAAAACAATTCGAAAGTATAAAAAAATAAATAAATAAATAAAACAAAAAATTTGTAAACAAAATAAGTAATTGGGACAAATGCAGCAAAAATAAATGGAATTGTTGCATTTTTCCCATTTTTCAATAAGGGCATTTTTTTTATGTTTTTTTTTAAGTTTGCCAATTGCCTGCCAGCTTCACACTGGCAGTAACTTTATTCGATTTAAACCATTACTCTACTTAGCAACATATGTTAAATTTAGAGTACAGCAACATTTGCAATTTTGTTTTGAGCTTTGTAACATGTAGCTCTATTTTTCGATACCTATTTTAACTTATACAGTATCGTATTTGGCAACACATAGTATTTTCTTATATGACTACGGTATTTACACAAATGACATATAATGGTCACACTAAGTTACATGTGCCTTTACATATTTTTTAAACAGGGACACAATTTGACTCAATTGTTAAACAAATTAAGCGTATCAATTTAACAAGATTTGATGGACAACATTAAACAACTTAAATTAGCTTGAGCTGACAGCACACAGGGCTTTCTTATGAGGTAAGTTTTTAACATAAGTGACATTATTTGCATACATTTACATACATATATACTAATACATATACATATTACTAATTTACATTTGAATTTTTTTTTCAGGTACAAATAATTATGATTGGACATCAAGGACCGGCATCACAGGATTTGGAAACACATACATCGAGTCATAATGGCAGCTCGTCGTCAAGCGCAGAATCGTCAGGTAAGTGGACTTGTATATATTTTTTTGTATATAATTTTGTGCCAATTAGTAACTTGTGTTTACATCTGTTTTTTTCATGGTTTTATTGGTCCATGATCATCATACGTCATCTGGAGGGCGGCCACGCATTGTAGACGACCAAAATATGCCACCTGAGTAGCGTATTCGAGGCAGTGCTGTGCAGGACCAACCAGTCCGGCTGGCAATGGCGAGGTCTGCGTCAGCTCGTGCAGCCAGGCCAGGCTGAGTACCATTATTATGGCAGCGTGAACGCAGCTGCATGCTGCGTGTATACATACCATTGTATTGTGTCAGCCCATACGGGTTTACAGGAGCGTCGCATCTTCTTCTCCTTATTGGATTGTCGTCTTGAGGACGCAGCCCACAATAGCGTCGCCCTGGACGCCAAGTCAAGTGGTCAGGCTGCGGCCTTGTTGTGTGTCTTCGCCAGCGGAGTCTGTTTTCGGAGCGTGCCAAGTTCGTCATAGGCTGAATTTGTCTTATATTTGTGACCACTGACCAGCAAAACAGTAGTACATTTACAAACATGTATCTACAATTATGCTGCGTGTGTCGTAGTGGGTCGCTGTTGCGTAAATGTAAGTGCGTGTGTGCAGTTACTGGTCGCCGTTGTTCAGCGGCCATATCATCGTCGAGTATACGTTCCGAATTTTGAGCTGGAGTCATTTTGGATCTATTGTCAGGTGAGTAATATGATATATTATTATTAATCATTTTGTTTATCATTGGCAGCATCTAGATCCATGGAGACTATTTTGTTTTCAGCTCTGTCTTGAAGTTGCAGATTATGGGCATTATTAGGTATTATATTGTTATATTTTGATTGACATTCAATAAAACGCATCATAACATTTAATAATTGATTAATTTTTCCTCAATTCTGCCGAACATTGTCATATTCTGAGGAGCGAGTAAATTAGTTTGCTGCTGGTCATCTCGAAGACGTTTTTGGAAAGTGGTCAAGTGCCTCTCTGCAGGATTTCTTCTTGCTCGGCCACTATTTCTTGCATCTTGCACGGCCGCGTTAAGTATTGGTGTACGAGCTTCATTGGCTTTTGCGCTTTTAGCTTTTGTTGTTGCTACCTTTCGTTTCACCCGGAGCTTACGTTGGACTTTATGTAAGTGTACTCGTTTTTTATACTGTTTTGGTGCTGGTGAAGGTTTATCAGGTACTGGTGCTTTTGATGTATTGGCAGCTCTTGGAGTTTTTGTCCTTATGCTATGTGTTTTTGGCTGGTGGTCCATACGTAGCTGTTGTTGTCCTTTATGACTGTTGGGGATATGGCTCGCTACGTTACCACGCACAACACTGCTGTATGTCAGCTTGGGAGTGTAGGTATTTTGGTGATTTAGTTA